>CM052541.1:89235311-89267469 GCA_028533065.1 Trachops cirrhosus
ATGCAGCACAGATGCTGCTGGATCACCAAATAGAATAGAGAAAATGTGCCAAGGAGCTCAAGATGTGTGAGAGCTCCAAAGTTTGGTTAGTCATCCTCACACTGATGATCTGGTGGATCGTGGAAAAGCTCAGGCCAGGGCCTTCTGAGCTGCCGCTTGAGGAAGTGAAGCTGTCAGGATGGGCTTCAGACAGAATCAATTTTCTTTACAAAAGACCATTTAACACCGTTTATTCATTATAAAACACATTAAGAACAACAATCAAAATTATCTTTCTGTAACCAGGTTACAAAAAATGATTGAGCCAGGCCCTCATACTCTGGCCTTCTACCCATGCTCTGTGAAATGGTTTTAATGAGTATTTTCTATCACTTAGAGGACAGATGAGGGGAGGCTGACTGGTGCTGGGAGCACCGAGTGAGGAGGAGAGTCAGGGGAGATTTCCGGCCCTCTTTAGGCTTCATTCTACCAGCTCTGGGCAATACGGAAGTCTCTTGGGCCCCTAGAAGCAGGGCTCCAAGGGAGTTCTGAGCCCTCACACCACCACCCTCCCTCCTTGGCCCTGGGGCAGCCTGGGACTCTCCCTGAGGTCTCATGACCTTGCCTCCCTTTCATTTCCCTCAGGGAACTGCAGGATGTCCTTCTGGGTGGGAAGAAATAAAGCCTCCAAGTCCGATCACGTGTTCATGGGAACATTGACTCCAGCTGCACCTCTTCCAGGTCTTGGTTAAATAACAGCTTCCATTGTTGGCAGAAGGGCCTGTTCTTTCTTGAGAGTTCACTAAACATTGCTCCCAAGGAGCACTTGGGAAGGAAAGTTGGCTACAGCATGGCTCCCACCTCCCCACTTGGAGGTCAGATGCATCTCTTGAGAGGGGAAGTTTGCAAGATGGAGAGCAAGGGGGCTAGCCAACCATGAACCCTCCCCACAAACTTCTTCCCCAGGTTTCTCCATTGCCCTGCAGCCCTGGGACCTGGGCTGAGCCTCTGAGAACCCAGTCTTTCCTTTGCCCTGGGCTGGGGGCTTGAGGAGCTCTAAGGGACAAGGCTCCTGTCCCATGGCCCCAAAGGGCTGGGTCATGGGTTTCTTGTGTAGACATGACACAGCTCTGTCTGTGGTGTGTCCTGTCTGAGATGCTAGTGTTTGGGATAGGCTCAGGTCATGGAAAGACAGCAAGGGCCTCAGGGATGGGGCTATTTGGAGGCCCAGATGATTCCCAGAGGAGCTTCCAAATGCAAAAGTGTGGGTGTGGTCGGGGACATGGTCATAGAAGCCGTCCACCTCTGTGGTCCTGAAAGGAATGTGTGTATCATTCAGGCTGCCTGGCTCCCTCCCATAGGATGCAGGAGTCTGGACCTCGTACTGCTGGCTCCAGAGGCATTCATAGCTGTGTCTCCTAGTCACTGAGCAGGAGACCAAAGGGCTTCTTTACCCCAAAGTACAAGTGTCTGTGGGTCTCTGGCAGTAACACAGGCCCAGATGTGCCCATTTACCCCATCAAGAATGGGGAGGGACCAGGTGTATAGAGCAGTGTGTGGTCTCATGTGGACCAAGGTGACCCATATGTGATTTGGAGGACAGCTGTGTGTGTGTTGAGAAAGAAAATAGACAGGAGGAATTTGGGGCCAGAAGACAGGTGCAGGAGTAGAAGAAGTGGTCATTCTTCTGGAAGCAGGATCAGGCCATGACTCTTCCCCTGACTCAACAGCACACAGGCTGCAGCTGGGAGGCAGCTCCAAAGCCAGCCAGTCCTCCCACCCTCGAGTCCTGCCATGCTGGGCCTGGGGACGCTGGAGCCTCCAGCAAAAAGTTCTTGGCTTTTGGCCTGTGCCTGGATCAGGAACCTCACAGAGGCTCCACTTGGGGTGGTACCAACACCCTCCACCCCCCGCCAGCAGATGCACAGAGAGGGGAAGGGAGCTAACCAGTCAGGAAGGGTCCTGTGGAGGAGGTCCTCAAGCTCTGCCTGGCTCCCCATCTGCTCTTGGCATTAGAAAGCAGAGCCCGAGGGTGGGGTCCTGGCAGCTGCATCACCTGATGATCTTTTGCAAACTGGAGGCCACGGGCAGGAGGGGTCCGGCTCCCCTGGTCTGCAAACGCTGTTCTTCCTGGTGAGGGGGTGCCAGTCACAGGGTGTGTCTTCAGGGCATGACTTCACCAGGCCCGAACATGGTGATCAAAACTGAGGAGGCTACAGGGGCCAAAAGAAAGCATCATTCTGGACCCTGAGCACAGAAGGCTGTGGTCAGGACAGCCAGCCCAGGTGGGCCCCCTTTGAGGGGCAGGCAGCCTGTGTGGTTTCTGAGTGTCCAGGGGTCCCCCTCCCCACACTAAGTCAGCACTCCCAAGACTCACCTTCCTAGGGACACGGGGGAAATATGCCAATTTTTGGCCATCCACTCTCAAGCCGCTTGGGTCAGCTGGGCCGACAAAAGAGTTGGAATGTGGGTTCCACATTGTCTGGCCAGTCAGGGCTATCCCTGCTCGTGTCAGAGATGGGAAACGGGAGTAGCCCTGGCTGTCCTGGGCCCTGCGGGGAAAGAAGGGAAGGATGGTGTGGGGGTCCCCTGAGGTCTCAGAGGGGCCCCTGCAGACTGCCTTCACCTCCAGGTGCGACATTCTCCCACACCCTCAGAGGACTACGGCTGCCCCCAGGGAGGCTGCAGGAACATGGTCCTGACCCAGTGAAGCTGATGGCCAGCTCAGCTGCAGAGCTCAGCAACTGTCCTCTGAGTGCCCAGGACCAGAGTGAACAGGGTGCTTTGCCCCAGTGGAGTCCCCGATCTCCCCCAGCCTCCAGGCCCCAATACCTTACAGCAGGGTTTGACCTCTCTTCCCACTACCACAGTCCCCTCCTCCCACCCCCAACCCAGACAGTCCTTGTTCTGCCACAGGGACCCTAGTCACTCTCTCCCAGGGAGGCTGGGTTGGGGCATGGGGTATATACCAGGCACAGGGCACCATCGCTCCTCCACCACTGCTCAGGAGGGGCATCCACCTGGTGACATGAGCTAGACACCCACATGCCTGAGAACTCACTGTGGAGATGGTGGGGGTAAAGAGGTTTCCTGGATTTCTGGGATTCCCACCAGGATTACCTGTGGCCGCTTCCCACTGTATTCTGCTCTCTGTACAAAGCAGGTATCTGACACCTGAATCTTGGAGCGATCTCCTGTGGCTGGGACTCATGGTCTCTGGGGAAGTTTGCAGGATGGCCCCACAGAGGGGAAATGGTGGCAGGAAGTGGTAACTCAGCAGGAGGTGGGGAAAGGCCAGTGAACCCTCTGCCCAGGGGGCCAGAGGGCAGAAAAGGACCAGGAGGGGGATTCAGGAGGAGAGGGCACTGGGTAGCAGTGTGGGAGACCACTTGGGCAAGGGGGAGGGAAGGAGAGGAAGGGGCATTGACGGGGTAGGAGGTGCCACGGATCCCAGAGGACCTGCAGAGGCTGCTGGCCTTACGGGCTGGCAGGAGAGGAGCGGCCCTGCTGGTGACAGATGGGAACTTTGTTTGGTGAGGTTGGGGGGCACAGGGAGGAACAGGACAAGGCCCAGAAGGGGGTACCTTTGGAGGGCAGGGGGAGAGGGAAACAAGTGAGAGGGAAGAGGCAGAGGAAAGAGGAGTGGGAGAGCTTGGTCTTGGAACAGGAGCAAAAGGGACATGTTTCTTCTTCATCACTGCCAATGCAGACAGAATGAGTCTGACCCAAGTGTGGGGTTCTAGAATCTCAGTTGTCTGCCTCTGTTACCTCAGGGTGTGCCTTTGTGACCTCAGAGCAGAGAATTCTAGAGAGAGTGACCTGGCAGGCTTGCCTACAGCACAACTGTGTGCTCTGTAGGTATCAGCAAACTGAGGTCTTGGTGGAGACTGTGGAAGACAGTGCCTGGGCCAGAGCCAGAGCACATCCTTCCTACAGCCTGAGTCACCTGGGCTGGGGCTGCATGCCAGCTGCTTGCTGTCCAGGGAGGCCACTTGAGAGCTGGGCTGGCTGGTGCTCTGGAGTGGCCCTTCCTTCCTGGGCACATCCATCCTCTCCCAGGAGCCCCTCCATGGGAATGTCAAGGGGCTCAGCTGGTCCCTGAGCTTGGGTGCCCAGAAGATGTCTGGGCTCAGGAATCTCCTGGAATGAACAGGGTCAGCCCGGTTTGTTCCTGGGCATCCCTGGCTGAGGGTGGGCCAAGCCAACAAGGAGCAGCAGTGAGTGTTGCTCCAGAAGCAAGAGCTCAGAGAACTGAGTCCTCCTGGGGCTGTGTGATAGGACACAGTGAGCCGGGCACAGGCCCCATGCCTGCCCTTGTCCTCCCTGGCACCCTGTCCTGGCCCAGGAGAAGGACCAGTGACCACAGTAAGGGAGGAAACCCCTCTGTGCCGTCACTCATCACTCATGCAATAATGTCCCCTGCTTGCTGGATCTCAGGAAGGACCTCAAGGAGACTTCCCAGGACAATGGTAGAAATTTCCTAGCACTGGACCCCAGACTCAGGAAACCTGACATAGAAAGGAGCAAATCCACATCCTCCCACATGTGACTGAATGAATTTTCCTCGGACTCCATGAGCCTGACAGCTGGGGCAAAGGGAGCTGGGGGTCTGGAGTCTTAGTGGACTCACCAAGTGCTGCTTTGTCCCCAAGCAAATGCCCCAGAGAGCCTGAACCCCATCCAGCCACCTACGGTGGCTGTTCTATCACAACTCCTCCCTCATGTCTGTTACTTCTGATGCCACCACCTACATTGGCCCCAGTGCTCCATCCCAGTCCCTCTCGGGGCCCTGGAACCCCCATCCATTACTCCACCAGTTCTTCACTGTCCTGCCTTCCCCCTCCATGTGCGCTCATTATAATGGCTCCCTTGCAGACACCCGAAAACACTGATAGGTCATTGAGAAGGGACCCTGTGCTGGCCTCTCACAGCTCCACAGTGAGGGAGCTGTGGGGAGGGGATGGCAGAGCCCCAGGCACTACATGACCACCAGAAAGCCAGAAGGGCTGGGCTGCTCCCCCTGCCCAGGTAGAGGGTGGGGCTGTGTGCTGAGTTCCCCAGAGATCCCAGTGGTTCAGCCTGGCATGGGAGCTCCAGGCTGACCCCTGCACACCTGGTGGTGGTGGGAAACCATGAGAGACCTCATCCAATCAGTCCTGGGGCTGGGGGGGTGGGTTAGGTTCTACATCAGGAAACATGGAATGATTCCTGAGCCTGTGAGTGGGGAGGAAGCAGGTCAGTATCCAAGCAGAGAGAACTGTGGATGGGTTAGCACAGCCTGTGGAGCTGATGGCCCAGGCCCTGGGTGGCTAGCGTTTCTCAGGGATGTCAGATATTGATTGGAGTGGACCAAAGAAGCCCCTGAGGCCCAGGGCTGACCCTGCCCCACACCCTACAAAGCTGCACCTGCCACACTTGTGTGTTCCAGGGAAAGAGGACAAGATTCCTGAGTTAACCAAGGCTAAGTATCCTCAAAACAAAAATTAATCCCAGGAAAAAAAGAAGCAGTTATGAGCCCATCACACCTGAGTTTAAGAACTGAGGTATAGTCCTGGGCAGTGAATAAAGACATCATCTCAGCCACAGGCACTGGCTGCCTGGTGACAGAGGTAGATATTCAAACAGATAATTATATGATGCCCCCATATCCTCCTACAAGGACCAGGATTGTCACTGTGCTGCTGGAGTGTCCTTCCTTCTGCCACCAGCCAGAAGTCAGGGGCATTACCTCATGAAACATTGTCCCACTGTGTATCATCTACTGGGAAGAGTGGGGGGCGCAGTGGACTACAGACAGAGCCGTATTCTTCCTGGGGGGGCAGGTGTCTGTGCCAGGGCTAATTACATGCCAAGAATCCTGGGCCAGGTACTTCCCTCTCACAACAGAGCAGCTGGCCCCTCAGGGCATCCAACAACTGCACAATAGCAAGAGAGAAGCCTTATAACCACGAACAGAAGAATCTGCTTCAGCATGACGTGACTGGTAAGGAGTGCGGTGGAGACATGAGAAGGCTGGCGGTGTGCCCACAGGTGGCAGCTGAAGTGCTGGAGGGATGTTTAAGTGGCTGATTGGATCCCACTTAGAAATGGGGGGGTCTAAACCCTCAGCTGGGATTCTCCAGCCAATAGCACCAGAGCCCAAAAAGTACTCAGATGGCCTCCAGCTGTGAAAAGCAGCAGGGTTTCTCTCTGCCAGAGACTGATGGCTGGAGATGCAAAAAGCTGTTTAAAGGGCCAATGCATAAATTTTCATTAGGAACCACTTACCCTAGACTCTGGCAAAGGTGGGGACAGAGGAGGTTAGAGACACCAAAGGAGAGGCTGGGGACAAAAGCTTTGGGGAGACAACTGAGAGAGTAGACTCCAGGATCCTGGTGCTGAGTCATCCCCCATACTGCTGCAGCCATTGTGCTCAGGCAGTCCACTCCCCTCTGAGAGTCAGCAGCCTGAGGGCAAACAATAGCCCCAACCCGAAGAAGGATCCTGCCCTGCCCTGTGGTGCTTAAGCCTGACTGCTAAGTGCACAGTGACTAGATTAACAACTGAAGGACTCAGCCACAGACAGTATATCCCTGATAGTCTCCAACAGGCTGCCTAAGGCCAGACTGGGACACCATCTGACATCACCAGAGGTGGACCCAGAGAGAAAAAACAGTGTTAAATACCAGATGCTACCATGAGGAAATCCACCGTGGTCTTCTCCATGATTTGCGATATTTTCTCTCCTTCATAGTTTTTAACATTCATTTCTTGTCCTTCAAGTTTGTGCATATTAAATCACTAGATTTTATACACTGTAGTTTATTTTAATTCACATATTTTGCCCCTCCCTTCTCTAAACCCACTTTACCTTCTTCTTTTCTCTTACTATTTTCATTTTAAATTTCATCTTCTCTCTTGCTAGAACTTGTTTCCATTCCACACTCTTACTATTTCTCCCCCATACAGCCTCTCAAAACCAATTTCCTTGTCAATGATCATCTCACATTCTTTTTCTTGCTTTTAAAATATCTGTGCCCTCTCTCCACCTTCAGCAATCTTTGCCCATTGGTTGTGAATAGGGTAGTTTTTCTTGCATTTTTTCAATTTTATCTCTAGATGTTCACTAATTTTGTACTTCAAACCTCAAATTTTACTGTTCCCCTCTCCTGTTTTTTATGTTTTTTATGTCTCAAATTTTAATTTGGCCCTGTCTTAACCTATTTCTTTCTTTTTTTTTTTCCTTGCTTTCATCCTACCCATTTTTTCTTTTTTTCTTTTTATTCCCATCTCAAATTTTAACTTGCCCTTGTCTTAGCCTGGTTTTCATTCCTCACTCTTAGTATTCCCCCTCTCTCTATCATCTCAAAATCACTTCCCTTTCCTCTAGACATCTCTTATGCTTTTCTTTCTTTCTTTTTTTCCTTCTTATTTCTATCCCACCTATATTAATTTTAGCTCATTTATTGTTGATAGTGCTGTGGTGGAGATTTCTCTCCACTTTGGTTCCTACTTTTTTATTATTTATTTACTTTTTTCCCTTTTTCTTTCTCTCTCTCACTTTATTTTATTTGTTTTAAATGTTTGTTTAAACCTAATACTATACTCATCCCTTCCTACTCTATTCCACCTTCTTCATTCCCTTTTTTAGTTATGATGTAAATTTTACTTCCTCTCTTTACATTGTTCTGATTCCTTACTCTTATTAGTGCTCCTCCCTCTACCCTCTCAAGATCATTTTTCTTTCAGTAGGTCATCTCATATTCAACCTGCTTTCTTATAATACTTTTAATCTCTGTATTCCTTATTAATATGGTCCATTTGGTGTTGATAGTGGGATTGCAGGGAGAGTTATTTTGTGGGCATGGGTTTGTTTCCTGGGCTTTGTGGCTTTGTCCTGGAAGCACCTGCACAACAGCATATAAGACATGGTGGGTGAAGTGACACTCAGTCAACCAGCTGGAGGGAAGGACCCACCAAAGAATGACCCAACAGCAGCACTCAAAACCCAATTACATCCAGAGAGACAAATAAACAGCATAAAGGGCATTCCCAAAGCATCAAGTTCAGGAGATCAAGGAGACTACATCACTGAATCACACAGGTCTCCTACCATAGAAGTTCACACCACAAAGACCAGGAGTCAAAACAGATCAACCTAAGAAGCAGAAGCCAACAAGAAGAGTCTCTCCAAAAATGGGAAGACAGAGAAACAACCCCCAACTAGAAAGAAAGGAGGAATCATCAGAGAGAATGCTAAATGGAGTAGAGGCAAGTATACTATCAGATATTGAGTTCAAAACAATGGTTATAAAGAAACTCAATGAGCTCAGTGAGAATTACAAAAACTACAGGAAAGCTACAAGGAACTTACTGAGAACTACATCAGCATGAAAAGGGACACCGAAACTATCAATGACTCAGGAGAAAATGAAGATACAATTTTTGAACTGAAAAACACAGTAGAAGGAATCAAAAGCAGGCTAGATGAAACAGGACTGAATCAGAAAGCTGGAGGCCAAGTTAGGAAAAAACTCCCAGAAAGAGCAAGGAAAGGAAAAAAGACCCAAAAAGAACAAAGAGGGGTTCAGGGAACTTCAGTACAACATGAAATGTAGTAATATCCATATAATAGGGATACCAGAAGGAGAAGAAGAGGAGCAAAGGACAGGAAACTGGTTTGAAAAAGGAATGATGGAAAACTTCCCTGAATGATGACAGAAAATGTCACACAATTCTAGGAAGCACAGAGGGTCCCAATCAAGAGGAACCCAAACAGGCCCACTCCAAGACACATAATTAAAATGGCAAAATTCAAACATAAGGAGAGAATCTAAAAGTCAGCAAGGGAGAAATGGGAAGTAGCATAAAAGGGAGCCCTGATAAGACTAGCAGCTGACTTCTCAAGAGAAACACTACAAGTCAGAAGGAAATGGCAAGAAATATTCTAAGCAATGAAAAGCAAAGCAACCAAGACTACTCTACCCACCAAGGTTTTCATTTAAAATGGAAGGTGAAATATGGAGTTTCCCAGAAAAAAGAAAGCTAAAAGAATACACCTCTACCAAACCAGCATTGCAAAGTATGCTAATGGATCTAATTTAAGATGGTGGGAAAGAAAGAGAGAAATAGGAACACAGATACAAAAGGAGGAAAATGTCAACAAAGGAGGAAAATGGCAACTTATCAATAATAACCTTCAAAGTAAATGGATTAAATGCTCCAATCAAAATAATTGGGGTACCTGAATGGGTAAGTAGACATGACCCTAGAAATATGCTGCCTACAAGAGACCCACCTCAGAACAAAAAGACCTACACAGACTGAAAGTAAAGGAATGGAAAAAAATATTCCAAGCAAATGGACAAGAAAAAAAGCCAGGGTAGCAATACTTATATGAGACAAAATAGACATCAAAACAAAGACCATAAAAAGAGACACAGAAGGACACCATAATACTCAAGGGAAGAATCCATCATGAAGACATAAATATTATAAATTTATACACACCCAACATAGGAGCACACAAGTATAGAAGGAATATCTTGGAGGACTTCAAGAAAGATATAGACAGCAACACAATTATAGTAGGAGATTTTAATACCCCACTGTCAAAAATGGATAGATCTTCCAAACAAAATATCAACAAAGATATTGTGGCACTGAATAACGCACTAGATCAAATTGGCTTAACTGATATATACAGAACTTTTCATCCCAAAGAAGCAAAATACACATTCTTTTCAAATGCACATGGAAAATTTTCAAAGATAAGACCACATGATAGGACATAAAACAAATCTTGACAAATTCAAGAAAATTTAAGTCATATCAAGCTTTTTCTCCAACCACAAGGGCCTGAAACTAGAAACCAACCTCAAGGAAAAAACTTGAAAGCTTTCAAATTAATGGAGACTGAATAGCATGCTATTAAACAATGAATGCATTATTAATAATAAGATCAAGAGAGAAATCAAAAGCTTTCAAGAAACAAATGAAAATGAACACACAACAGTCCAAAACCTATGGGACACAGCAAAGGCAGTCCCGAAAGGAAAGTTCATAGCAATATAGGCTTACCTAAAAAAGATAGAAACATTTCAAATAAACAACCTAATCCTACAAGAACTGGAGGAACAACAACAAACAAAGCCCAGAGTGAGTAGAAAGAAGGAAATAATCAAGATCAGAGCAGAATTAAGTGACATAGAGACTAAAAGGACAATTCAAAGGCTCAATAAATCCAGGAGCTGGTCCTTTGAAAAGGTAAATAAAATCAACAAACTTTTAACCAGACTCATCAAGGAAAAAAGAGAGAAGACCCAAATAAATAAAATCAGAAATGAAAGAGGAGAAAATAAAACTAATACCACAGAAATTACCAAAGGATTGAAAGAAATTACTATGAACAACTCTGTGCTAAGAAACTTGAAAACCTGGGTTAAATGGATAAATTTTTAGAAACATGTAATCTTCCAAAACTGAATGAAGAAAAGAAGAAAGCCTGAACAGACTAACAGCTGGTGAAATCAAGCAATAATCAAAAATCTCCCTGTAAATAAAAGCCTTGGACCAGACAGCTTCACAGGAGAATTTTACAAAACATTTAAGGAAGAACTAACTTCTATCTTTCTGAGACTATTCCAAAATTCCAAGAAGAGGGAAGACTCCTAAACTCTTTTTATGAGGCCAGCATTATCTTAATTCCAAAACCAGAAAAAGACACAGAAAAGAAAGAAAACTACAGGCCAATATCGCTGATGAACATAGATGCTAAAATCCTCAACAAAATATTGGCAAACCACATCCAGCAATACATTAAAAAGATTGTACACCGTGATCAAGTGGGATTCATCCCAGGGATGCAAGGACAGTACAATATTTACAAATCAATAAACATAATACATCACATAAACAAAGGGAAAGTCAGGAATCACATGATCATATCAATAGATGTGATAAAAGTGTTGGAAAGGTTGTGGAGAAAAGGGAACCCTAGTGCACTGTTGATGGGAATGCAGACTGATGCAGCCACTGTGGAAAACAGTATGGAGTTTCCTCAGAAAACTAAAAATGGAACTGCCTTTTGACCCAGCAATTCCACGGCTGGGATTATACCCTGAGAACCCTGAAACACCAATCCAAAAGACCCATATGCCCCAATGTTCATAGCATCACAATATACAATAGCCAAATGTTGAAAGCAACTTAATGCCCATCAGTAAATGAATGGATCTAAAAACTATGGTACATTTACACAATGGAATACTACTCAGGAGAAAGAAAGAAGGCATGAATGGAACTGGAGAGCTTATCCTAAGTGAAATAAGCCAGGCAGTGAAAGAAAAATACCATGTGATCTCTCCTATAAGTGGAACCTAATCAAGAAAACAAACAAGCAAGCAAAATATAACCAGACACATTGAAATTAAGAACAGACTGTAACCAGAGGGGGTGGGAGGGAATAATGGGGGGGGGGTTGGGAAGGGTTTTCAGGAATATTTGTAAAGGACACATGGACAAAACCAAAGTGGGGTAGGATCAAGGGTGGGGAGTGGGGATGGCTGGGATGGGGAGGAGTGATGGAGGAAAGTAAAGATAACTATACTGGAACAATTTTTAAAAAGTTAAAAAATATAGATGTGGCAAAAGCATTTGATAAGGTACAGCACCCATTTATGATAAAAACACTCAGCAGAGTGGGAATAGAGAGAGCACACCTCAATATAATAAAGGTCATATATGAGAAACCTACAGCCAACATCATACTCAATGGGCAAAAACTATAAGCTTCCCCACTAAGATCAGGAACAAGACAAGGATGTCTGCTTGCACCACTTCTATTCAACATAGTACTGGAAGTTTTAGACACAGCAGTCAGACAAAACAAAAGAAATAAAAGACAACCAAATTGGAAAGGAGGAGTAAAACTGTCACTGTTTGCAGATGACATGATAGTGTACATAAAGAACCCTAGAGACTCCACCAAAAAACTATTCAACCTAATAAGTGAATTTGGCAGAACAGCAGGATACACAGTTAATATTCAGAAAGCAAAGGCATTTTTGTACACCAGCAATGAAATATCAGAAACAGAAATTAGGGAAAAAATCCCATTTGCTATGGCAACAAGAAAAATAAAGTACCTAAGCCTAAACCTAACCAAGCAGGTAAAAGACCTGTACTCAGAAAACTACACAACACTGAAGAAAGAAATTAAGGAAGAAACAAATAAATGGAAGCATATATGATATTCATTGATTGGAAGATTAACATCATCAAAGTGTCCATACTACCCAAAGCAATTGATAAATTCAGCGCAATCTCTATTAAAATACCAATGACAACCCTGGCTGGTATGGCCCAGCAGATTGAGCTCCAGCCAGTAATCCAAAGGGTCACTGATTTGATTCCCAGGCAGGGCACATGCCTGGGTTGCTGGCCAGGTCCCTGGTAGTGGGTGCTCAAGAAGCAACCACACATTGATGTTTCTCTTCCTCTCTACCCCCCTTCCTCACTCTCTAAAAATAAATAAATAAACAAACAAACAAAAAACACCAATGGCATATTTCACAGATATGGAACAAACATTTCAAAAATTTATATGGAACCATAAATGATCCCAAATGGCCTCAACAATTTTGAGGAAAAGAACAAAGTAGGAGCTATCACAATACCTGATATCAAACTATATTAGGAGGCCACTATAATCAAAATGGTTTGGTACTGGCATAATAACAGACACATAGATCAATGGAACCAAATAGCCCAGAAATAAACCCAATTCTCCATGGTCAATTAGTATTCGACAAAGGGATCAAGAGCATAAAATAGATTAAAAATAGCCTCTTCAACAAGTGGTGTTGCTCCCATCTGGACAGCTACATACAAAAAAAAGAAACTTGACCACCAACTTACACCATACATAAAAATAAACTCAAGATGGATAAAAGACTTAAATATAAGTTGCAACACCATTAAAGTCCTAGAGAACATAGATGGGAAAATTTCAGATATCCCACAAAGCAATATTTTCACCAATATGTCTGCTAGAACAAGGGACATAAAGGAGAGAATAAACAAAGGGGCCTTCATCAAAATAAAAAGCTTCTGCACAACTAAAGGATCCATCAGCAAAATGAAAAGGGAACCAACCATATAGGAAAATACATTTGCCGATGATACCTTGCACAGGGGTTTGATCTCCAAAATATGTAAAGAACTCACATAACTTCACACCAGGAAGAAAAACAATCCAATTAAAAATGGGCAAAAGACCTGAACAGACACTTCTCCAAGGAGGACATACACAGGGCCCATGGACATGTGAAAGGGTGCTCAGCATCACTAGCCATCAGAGAGATGAAAATTAAAACCAAAATGAGATACCACTTCACACTAGTCAGAATGGCCATCATAAACAAATCAACAAACAACAAATGCTGAAGAGGTTGTGGAGAAAAGGGACCCTAGTACACTGTTGGTGGGAATGCAGACTGGTATAGCCACTGAGGAAAACAATATGCAATTTCCTCAAAAAACTAAAATTCGAACTGTCTTTTGACCCATCGAAAACCTAAGAATCCTGAAACACCAATTCAAAGAACCTATGCACCCCAATGTCCATGGCAGCATTATTTATAATATCCAAGTGCTGGAAACAGCCTCAGTGCCCATCACTAACTGAGTGGATCAAAAAATGTGGTACATTTACACAATGCAATACTACACAACAGAAAGAAAGTAGGAACTCCTACCCTTTGCAACAGCATAGATGGACCTGGAGAACATTATGCTAAGTAAAATAAGCCAGGCAATGAAAAACAAATACCATATGATCTCTCCTATAAATGGAACCTAATCAACAAAACAAGCACATGAACAAAATGGAACCAGAGACATAGAAATAAAGAACAAACTGACAGTGACCAGAGGGGATGGGGGAGGGGGATCACGGGGGAAAGAAGGGGAAGGTTCAAATCAAGGAACCTGCATAAAGGACCCATGGACAAAGTCAAAAGTGGGGAGGATTGAATGTGGATAGGTGGGGGGTAGGGCAGGGGAGAGTAATGGGGAAAATGGGGAGAATTGTACTTGAACTATAATTAAAATTTAGAATATAAAAATAAATAGAATTAAAAATAATAAAATCAATAATTCAGGGGAAAAAAGAAAACATGGCAGGTAGAGTAATAAGACTTTCAGTCAGGAATAGTAAAAGGGCTATCTGGAAAGTAGTCTGTCAGTAAATATAAAGATCTAGAATAAAACAAACTCACGTACAGATTTTGGCTCCACCACTTGGTGATCTGGGACAGGTTATTTAGTTTTCAGGTCTCAATGTTCTCATCTGTAACCGGAGATTCTGTCCACACTTCATCGTGTGAGCCTGAGAATCTATGATCTAACACTGAAAATGCCTGGCCCATAGTAGATGTTCTTACTGTTTTGACAGGATGTGCCACAATCTCTCACATAACTTTGTTGTTGTTTTGCTCTTTTTTTTCTTTTTTTGTAATTTTCACTACAGCACATTTTGCTGGGAAGGATGGAAAGGTAGAGAGGTTGAATAATTTACCTAGAAGCACATAGTTAGTTAGTGGTAGAATCAAAATTCAAATCCATATTTTGACTTACATTTGAGCATTCCTTCCAAATAAAGGTGCTGGAGAGGTATTATCAAACTACATTATGCAGGTAGCCATCTTTCCTACCTCAGTGAAGACTGAATTCTGCAAAAAACTCAGATAAGTTCCCATTTGTCATGCAGACTGATGACCTCTTGAGTCTCTCTGCATTGCATGAGACCTCTGCTCCATGCCAAGTGGGAAGTTTTGATTATGTTAGTATAGGATAACAAGCAGATCCATGAAGCAAGCACCGGAACCGATTAGGCTCAGTTTACTATAGTTTTCTGGCTGGACAACTTGTGAATTAAATTAAAGCAAAGATACATGAGTTCTTGAGCATTGGTGTGTTCTTGCAGATCCTTCTCTGGACATCTGGGTCATGAATCAAAAAGCTGAAGTGCCCAGTGCACATTGCAATGACCTTCCTACTGACACAAGACAGGAAAGTGAGGAGTAGTAGCACTAAAATGGAAGAGAAAGAGGGGGAGAAAATTAATATTTATTTTATACCAGCCATATGCTAAGTACTGTATTAGATATTTTACATATTTTATTTTACAGTACCATCTGCAGCAACTTTTATTATACACTTTTTCCACAGCAAGTGAGTTAGAACACTGGTATTTCTAATTTAGCCTTTGCTTTTGTCAAATGATTCCATTTTTGTCAAATATGGACATGGAGGCTCAGAATGATTTTTAGCTGGGATTCAAGCAGGTCTGATAACCTTGAAATGGAGTCCATATTGATGGAACCTTTTTGCAGGTTTTCTGAGGACCCTCTTGGCAGAGAACTCATGCTAAATGAGTTGAAGGAGAACAAGTCACATGTTCACTTAGTAGCTAAGATCCATTCCTCACTTCTTTCATATTAAAAGAGACAATATATTGGTAGGAATATCAATATGGCTAGCTGAACATTTGTTTCTCTAGCCTTCCTTGAAGGTAGCAGTGATCACATTACTGAGTTCTGGCCATGAACAGAAATGAACAGAAATCTGCGCAGAGATTCAAGGAGGTTCCACTTTCCAAATCAAAGAAGAGAGATGGAGGTGGTACCACCTTTCTCTTTTCCATCTTTATTATAGCAGCAGCCACCTTCTGACCATGAGGAAATCGTGTGAAGGAAGAAGACCAAGCAAAGCCAAGGGGTTAGCAGAGAAATTACCTTAACATTATTATTTCCCTCCAACCACCTATCTCCAGACATTTTGTTACATAACAAAATTACATCCCTGTTGTGTGATTTTTTATTATGCAAGGTTAAACATATTCATAACTGTTATACCAACAATAAAGCCTTCTTTGGATGGGAAAGGAGATTCTCATACAATATGGACCTGGTGCCTTTATATATCTCCCTTTTCATGCAGGACCATTGTTGGGAACCACACTGTCTGATTTCAGACACTGTAACCCCTCATAGCTAAGGCTGAGTAAAAAGACCTTGGGACCATAAGCCATTAAGGAGACAAAGCTTATCTTCCTTGTAAGGGCACTGCCTCTGCCCCTTTTACTTCACCCTGCTTGGCCCCAGGCAGATGACTGGTTAGCCAATGATGGGTAAGATTTCTCAAAGGAGAAACAACCTAAGACAGGCACAGACTTAAAATGGCCCTCAGGGAAGGACTTAGGGGACTATCAAGAAAGGGGTGATGGACCCTCACCCCTCTGCTTTGATATAGCCTGAGTCCTCATTCTTTCTGCAAGAAGTCTCATGGATGCCTTACTTCCCCTACCCAACTTAAGCCTGAAACAATGCGGGAGGTGGGTGCAGCCCTCTGCTGGAAAGGGCAGGTTCCCTGGGGTGATCAGGCCTAAGAAAGAATGCATAAAATCCTATGAAACCTACTTTGCTAATACCCTCAATTTAAACAATAAGGGTCCAAGCATGAAATGAGTTTGTTCCCCAAAGTTTTATGGCCCTTTAGCTATCAGACCCTGACTCAGAATAAGCTCTCATAGTTCTTTGAATGTTATCTATTGTTTGATCATTACTGCCTGACAATGATTGATGAGCTTTACGTATATGCCGAGTATTCCTATGGAAATTAAACCCAATAAAAGCCCATCGAGGAACAGGCTTCTGGTCCTTCTCCTTTGAGAGACTGGCCACCTTTCCTCCCCAAGCAGATCATGTCTTGGTAGACTTATTCTCATCTGTGGCAGTCAGGGTGGGGGGTGCCTGTTGGCGGAACCCCTCTCCACAGACCATTGTCAAAAGTATCAAGGAAAGCAGGGGGCCCATGGACAAAATAAAAGTTAACGGAGCTCCTTCCTTGCAAATCCTGTATCCCTCTAACAATCTAACTTGAAAGAAGGAGACATGGTATGAGTTAGAGCTCTTTAGGTTCAAAGTGATAGAAAATGTACACAGGCTGGTTTGAGCAAAATGAGGAACCAGTTGGCTCACATAACTGTCAATCCAGGGTGTGGTTAAGTTTTAGGCATGCTGGATCCAGGGCCCCAAACAACGTGATCAGGACTGGCTCTGTCTCAATTTCTCTTCCATGCTGTACTCTGAGTTGGCATCTTTCTTGGAAAGGGTTGCCCTTCATCATAGCCTTCTCGTTCCAGTCTTACATTCTCAAAAACTCCAAATCCAGCAGACAGGAAATGTGCTTTTCCTGGTCATACCACAAAAAGTTGAACTTCATTTGCCTGACTTGGATCATTTGCCCAACCCTAGAACTGGGGCAAGTGGGAGAGTCAGGCCTACCCAAATTACATGGGTATAGGGTGGTTTCCCAAAGAATATTTTCCCAAAGGGCATAAGAGATTCTTTGCAGACAAATGCAATGCCATCACTTTTGAGATGCTCTTCTCAGCTTTATTATTTAACATTAAAAATGTTGAACACCAGAAAACCCCATAATTCAGCCTTGGTGAGAACAGTGATGCTCTCCAAATATAAAAACACCAGAAAATTATAAAACACATACCTCAGACAGCAGTGCTATCATAAATAGGGCTTCTAGGGAAGCTGGTGTAGGACATTGCCCAGAGTCTGATAGAGCCTGTGTTGTCTGTATTATCATGCACTTGTTTCCAAAGGCTAGTAAAGAATGATGAATCAGACCATCATCCAACAAAAGCTGAGTGCCTACACCATGTACAGGGTGGTTTGTGGGCTAATCATGAAGGAATCAAAGATAAGAAGACATACTAGCCCTCAAAATTTTGCAAATATATTTGAGCATAGCTAATAACACAAAACAGATTATGCAGAGAACTGGTACAAGTTGTGCAGAAGTAGAAATACCAGTGAAGGCTAAGCATGTCAAGGAAGAATGCACAAAGAAAGAATGAGTATTCAGAATATGAAAGAGGTATTTCCTTGCTATAAAAGACTGCCCCTCTTCAAATTAAGACTTTTCTCCTGAAACTTCTACTTTCACAATATCTCCAAGTCTGGAATGCAAAGGCTATGTTTGACCTTCCAAAATTTACCTGCTCCTCAGGACTGAGCTAAGGAGGTCAGATAGGAGTGGTCTAGGAGGACTCTGCAGAGACAGAGCTATCACAGTAGGTGGGCTGAAATGGTCTCTCCCAGCAGGTACAAAGGGCAAAAAGTCATTCAGGGAGCATATACAGAGCCACTCCACAGGCCATCAGCTCTTATCTGATGTGATCAAATAAACAGCAACTATGGGACACAACCATGTGCTCAAAAAGCACTTGGGCTCAAGGGGAGGACACTCTGTTTTCTTAGGGTGGAGCAGGGGCCAACATGTTTCACTCCTGAGGTAGAAAATCTACTTGATTGACAGAAGGATGCACACAGGAGGGATAATTGATTAGGGCAGCATTCCTGAGAAAGCAGGAGGTTCTGCCCAGAGCCCAGAGGAGGACTGGCCTCAGATGGAGGAGACATGTGATTGACCCACTGAAACAGGAAAACCCACTACAACAGGAATGGGTATCTCTGGGCCCAGACATTGACTCCATGGTCAAGAGCATAAGTTCTGAGATCAAACAGAGCTAGACTCAACTCCCAGGTCACCGCTTCTAAGCTGGGTAACCATGTTCTCCATTTTTTCATCCAAAAAATAAGAATTCTATAATTCCATCATAGAATTGTCATAAAGGCTATGTCAAATAATGCATGCAAAAAGGCTTAGCCAAGCCCTGACTGGTGTGACTCAATCGGTTGGGCATTGTCCAACAAAGTGAAAGGTCGCCAATTTGATTCCCAGTCAGGGCATGTGCCTGGATTGCACGTTCAGTCCCTACTTGGGATGTGTACAAGAGGCAACCAATAAATGTTTCTGTCTCACATTAATGTTTTTCTCCCTCTATTTTTCCCTCCCTTCCCCTCTCTCATAAATACATACATACATACATATATTAATGAATTAATTAATTTTTAAAGAGGCTTAGCCTGATATAGGAAGTGCCTATTATAAACCATAAGACATGTATATTGTGTCAAACTCAGTAGTAATGAAAAGAATGTGGTAGGTCTTTAAATGTAAGCATGAAAATATCTGCAACACATACTTCTGAGTTTCTTAAACAGACAATTACAAAGTAAAATACAAAGTACAGTAATATTTACATTTAAAAATTCATACGACAACAGTGGAGTGAAAAACCTGATATATGGATAAATCCCTGAGCTCATGATGATACAAAAAGAAATCTAATAAGATCAGAAAACTTTCAAGGATGTTTAGAAACCAACTCATTATTTTTAAAAAGGTAAATAAAGGATAAAATAAAATATTTCTTCTTGGAATTCCTTATGCAAATTGTACTTCAAGGTAACCAAATAATCAATAAGCAGATATTTCAGCCAATATTTCAGAATATTCCAGACAATGGAAAAGAAATAGTAAATTTGAATATCACCATTTGGCAACCCCCAATGAATTAATATATCTGAAAACTGAGTATCCATAAATGTCAACATCACAAAGAGAAAACAACCAAAAATTAGGCACCTGCTGATGGAATGCACATCTTATGAAGGAGTCCTGACAAAAAATCAAATCTGAATCTAATCCTACCTCTAGAGGCAACTGCCAGTGCACAAGGAAAACAAGGACAGAAGAACATGTTAAGTAAAACCAAGTCCATGACAGTGTTCAAATGTGGGTGGCAGAAAACTCTCAGGACAAGCATCCTGGTTTCTCAAAAACAAAACAAAATGACTGTAATGAGAAAGAAAAGAAATAAAAGAAAAGGAACTTAAAAATTAAAAGGGATTTAAAAAGTTACCCCATTGATATGTGTGCACTATATTTGGATCCGGGTGCAAATAGGCAAACTATTAAAAGAAATAATGAAAAACACTGAAGAAATTTTCATAGAAACAGAATGCTTCAAATATTAAAGAGGTATAGTTGATTTTTTGTTTTTTATTTTTTTAATTTTTACTTTTAATGTTATTTTTGTTTTCAGGTGTATAGCATAGTGGTTAGACAACCATAAACCTCGAAAAATGTCTCCCCTGGTATTTCCAGTACCCACCTGACACTATAATAGTTATTACCATATAATTGACTATATTCCCTATGCTATACTTTACTTCAAAGTGTATTAAATTTTTAGGTGCCTGTCTCAGATTAGGGTCCCTGGAGGCAGGCCCTGAGACAAGAAATCACCTGTTAGTACTCTATTAAGGAAGTGCCCCAGCAAAACCTGGTAAGGGAGTGAGTGAGGGAAAGGAGATAAGGAAGTAGGAGAAAGGGGACAAGAATGCAATTTGAAGTCAAGTCTCAGCCTCAGCCTAATTCTGCAGGGAACTCTGGAGTGGATATTATCCTGCCATTTGTCCCACTGTCAGACAACGGAGTTGGACTTTCATAGCTGGGCACCAGTCACCGGCAGTGGGAAGAGAATGGAATAGGAGACACTACTTTCCAGCTCTTGGTGGGTCTGGGACCTATTCCACATCACCCCTTCTAGAGAACACAGTCTCGATTTAAATGTGGAAAGGCCTGATAGCAATTTCCCCAGAGCCTAAGACCTTTATGCAAATCAGCCCCTAGAGAAAGCCAGGAGTGTCCCAAGCTCCCTGAAGTATTTATGCAAATCTGCAGCTAAAAGTGACATTTCTTTAAGCGTTTTTAATGAAAGTCTTTCTAAAATGTTTCACAGCTTAGAACTAAGGTCAATGAAGAAAGTATACTTGTAACAGAACAGGGCCAAGGAGGGCATACGATATACTATCACCAAAAGGACCCCCCACTAAGTTCGTTATGCCCGCCACTAGAAGAAAGACATCTCTCAATGTCAGATATTTGTGAAAAGGAAAGGAAATATTTATTTAGAGCTACACAGACTTAAAATAGTGACCCAATGTCTTCATTAAAATATTAAATTCTTTTAGGATACCCATAGATGCACGCAGTTCTTCCTTCTCCTTCTGCCCAGTCTGGGGTCCCATATCTCAGGAATAGAAGCAGAAGTCCATGATTTGGGCTTCCAGCACCATCAGCTGTGTCACCGCCATGATCTCCAATTAATCCAAAGCCATGTGGCACCTTCTCATGGCCCACCAGCAAGAGTCCTTTAACCCCTTTTCTTCCAAGCAAAGTCTTTCCTGCTTCCTAAGCCACGTGGCAAAAGGGAGCACCCCAAAGCCACGTGGTCCTCACTCTCACCAAAGCTGCAGGGGTCCTCACTCTGCCAAAGCATCATGGTTCTCCCCTCATATGGCTGCCGAGTCTGGGTTTAAATCCCCGAGCTAACCCTCCTCTGCACCCCCATTTCTGATTCCTCCTACAATCAGCTACACCTGCCAGCATTCCTGTATTCTTCCAGGTTTACTGGGCTGCCATCGTAAGTCTGGGAAGGTGTAGCCCTATGGCATGGAGCCAATCTTCTCCAAACTCTCATGCAGGCACTGTAACCAGGGGGAGCTGTCTCCCAGTTACATCTTGGGTGGAAGTCACTTCCATCCGCCTGGCTCAAAGCATGGCCACAGCTATTTAACATATCTATGCAACCAGTTCAAGGTTATAAATATGTTTAATGACCATGCCAGAAGTTAGCTGCAAAGCCATGGCTGTACAAAATAGCTCTGCATGGTCCTGCTCCGTGTGTCCCTTCCCCCAACTCACACCTGTGGCAGGGTAGGGGGGCAGGAGGACATCCTATGTATCTTTCTAATATTTCCTGGACATCTTGAGTTCTGGACCCCATTCCAAATCCCTACTTGGGGCCCCCTTCTTGGCTGCACCCTGTTACATACTGACTATAATTTAAACTTTTCTAAATAACGTAAAATATGTTCCACAGAACACAAGTTCCAAAGAATTCTTGTAGGAGCCACACAGAGAAGGTTTTCTGATAGAGAGTCTGAGAGAACTCACTCAAAGTTAAGTAGGTGCTTTAATATAGTACTTCCTGGTGCCATTAACATAATAATGAGCAGTGTTGATCTCCCAAAGGCAAGAGTTTCCCAAACCAATAAAGTATGGCATCAATTCCAAGATGCAGAGTTCTTCCCCCAACTTTAACATCTTTGAAATCCAGATGCCTCTTACCATGGATCTTATGAAATAGAGATGAGTAGCATGAAAGAAAGTTTTCAGTGTACAGTCCAGCCACTCATGTCCCAACTCTAAGTCCCTCGTAAGCAAGCTCAATGGGAACAGAAAGGGAACTATGTGCCCATTGAAGGTCTACTTTGTGCCTGGTGCACAGTACTTGGTTTTCAAAGTGGCTTTCATCAGACACAGAGGGGCTGATCTTGTCTCCCTGTTACCGAATAAAAAAAGGGGATTTCATTTGTCTGCTACCACAAAAGCCAAGCTCTAGAGGCAGTTGCTGATGCAAAAGGAAAGAGGTTTTATTCAGATGCTATGTGATCTGGGAGAATGGTGAACTCCCCATCACAAAACTCATCTCATCTGCAAAGCCTGACAAAATCCAACCATCCTCAGCAAGGCCAATACAAAAGCCAGTGCCCAAAGTTCCCACTCCATTATAAAGTACCATCCTTTGAAGCCCACAGGCATCTGCTAAGCAGTCATCCAGGTAGCTTAGTTTGTTCCCAGCTGCTGCCCATTTCAGGATCCTTCCTTGAGGCCATGGGTCATGTTGCTGCTAAGGCCACATGGCCCATGGAGAGGACAAGGACAAGTTAGTGCACTAAGTGCAGATCCCAAGAAGCAAGCCATGAACAATAGAACATTTTTTTTTATCCCGTTGGATGTTATTAGTTTCGGGTGTGGGATGGACAAGGTGCTTTCCCAAAATGACCAATCAACTTCTCAAACTTTTGCATATTTTGGATGGCTCCACCTCCCAAACAACCCTGTCTTTCCCCAGGCTAGACTGACAGGACTCTTTGGTCCTACACCTCCAAATGTTGCCATTTTGACTTGTGTGGTGCATGTGCCTGCCTTCCCCTAGCTCCACCACTAATCTGGCACCTAAAGAGGCTAGGAGGGCTTTTTCCTCTATTCAATTATCTTACCAGCCTTGCATGTGCTCAGTGTAAGAACTTCCTCCTGCCACCATCTTGGCAATATAAGGGAGATTCCCCTGGCCTCTAATCCATGCCAGTGGCAAAGCATCCCCAAGGCACACACTCTGTTACCCATGCAACATGGCCTCACAGTCCTGTGAAAGTTCTGCCTGGAACTGTGCTGTGAACCTCGCCATGACCCTGGGAGGTTCACGAAGGCATTCATTGGCTGCATGCCCTCAGTACTTGAACCTCCAACCTCCATCCTCAAGGAGCATGCTCAGTGCACAAGAAGTTCCTAGGTACCACTCCCATGGCCTAGCTCTATCTCCCCCTGTGACCACTCCTGTTGCCTGCCCTTAGCCCACTTCCAGATCTACTACAAGCTAGATCTTCCTTGGTGGTCTAACAGGCTATCTATTGGTATCATCCCCACCATAAGGAATTTGGAGTTTTGTCTGATCTATGAGTGCTGGACAAGGGGTAAAAGTCTAGGCTCCATGCTCACCTCAGTCCTGTATACTACCATATTCATAAATAATAAGCATCTCCTTTCCACAGACCCCTCAACCTTCACTGGCTGGCAGGCTCACACCAACAGCCCACTCATGGGGCTCTAAGCAGCTTCTCAGCTGGGTCCACATAATACCAAAGTTTTTCAGTGGTCTTGAGTTGTGGCAGATCATGAACTGTTCCTTTTCCTTCTGGATACCTTCTGTCTTGCTTTCTAATTCATTGTTTTTCATATGCTGCAGGCTGAGTCAGATAACCAAACTGCTAGAATCGAGCCTAAACACTCTTTGGTAGGTTCTGAATACAGGTTGGAAGTTATGATGAGGGTTCTAGACTTGCCTGGGCCTCACAGTGAGGCCAGTCAGAAGGGAGATCATGGGGATGGGGCACAGGGGCCAGGAGAGCCATCTCACTTTCAGATTGGACTGTGAGGGGGTAGCCTTTAGTAGTCACCCAAGGAGTTGTCATTAATTTGGTCTTAGTTCAGGCAGATACTCTTCTATGAGGAGCTTGGAATGGGGACAGGGCTTGGTGGTAAAATAATGCAGACAGTAGGGAATTCCAAGGCCTTTCTGGGAGGAGCAGCAGGTTCCATGTGATCAGGAACTCAGAGCTCACCCACAGTCAGAGACCAAGATGGAGAGTGTTCCTGCCTCAGTCTGGGGCAGGACAGAGAATTAGACCCTGCATGGTGTCAGGGTCTATAAAGAAGAGACAGAGGCCACATCCTGTGGTTTGAGCCAGCTCAGCTGCCACTCAGTGAAAACTGTACAAGATTCAGGGTTTCCTCCTCATGAAGGCAGCTCTCCCAAAGGCCCATTGAGCCAGGCAAGTCCCCTGGGAAGCAGGCCATGACTCAGATGACAGGGAATGGCTAAGAGAGCCAGGACAACTCCCACACTCACTCCCATGGCATCCCAATTTGAATTTTTAGAACATATTGAAGCAGACTAACAAAATTCCTCTGGGGCCAGCACTTCTGAGGGAGGCAGACTTCAGATGGGACACCCTAGGCAGCTTGCGTAACAGGAGGTCTGCCAGGAGGCTGTGGCCACACAACAGAGAGCCGCAGCCATACTGGGGTCCTTGTCTCCAATTTCCAGAGCAATGTATTCATCCAAATGACCAGCTTAACTCTAACTTCAGTTAACTCTGACCCAGTGATGGGTCAACCCTGGTTAAAGGGACTCACCCCTATGCCTAGTTTGAGGCTCGACCTGAGAGAAAGAATTTCACAACTGTGCCTCTAAATGAGGAAGGTGATGATAGCTACAAGGCCCTGTGGCTTTCCGATCATTCTCACATGGAAAGTCAGGTGACCACCCTGTGACTCTCTGATCTCACCTAAACTTCTAGGTTCAGGTTTCTTTAGGGAATCATCTTGCTGAGATGACAGTGGAGTTGAAGTGACAAGGAGGGAGATAAGATGAGTTAAACGTTTGATCAAGTCATTTGACCCTCGTCAGACTGGCAGAACTCTCTTCAAAGAAACTGTATTAAACCTCCCTATTTTCTGCCCTTCCACTCCATTAAAAGACCCATCCCCTCCTCCTCTATCTGTGCAGCCTGGCACAACAGAGCACCCTCCCAGCATCCTCCGCTTGCACTGTCCAGAGACACTGGCTTTTGGGCTTTTCCTCTACTTCCTATAGAGCCTTACACTCACTCCCCCCTATGATTGAGAGCCAACTCCTCAGTGAGGACGTAGCTGATACACATGCACATGGGCTAGCAGTCACTCATCTGTTCAGGTAAGAAACACTGCACTTATCATGTGCCAGGCACTATTCTATGTACTTTACAATTACTAACCCAATTGATCCCCATAATAACTCTATGAAGTAGGTACTATTATTATTTCCATTTTAGAGATGAGGAAACTAAGGCACAAAAAGGTGAAGTGATTTGCTCAAATTTTCCTGGAAGACAAATCTTGTGTATTATAGTGTAACAGGGTGCAGCCAAGGAGGGGGGGCAAATATGGATATATAATAGGAAACTCAGGGTATCCAGGAAATTTAGAAAAAATATATATAGGATGTCCTCACCCCTACAAGTCTGAGCTTGGGGATGGGACACATGGAGCAGGGCCATTGAGAGCTGTTTTTCATAGCAACAGTTTTGCAGATAACCTCTAGAATGGTCAGTTAACATATCTATAAACTTTAACAAGTTTCATAGATATGTTAAACAGCTGTGGCCAGGCTTTGAGCCAGGGGGGTGGGAGTGACTTCAACCCATAATGTAACTGAGGGGCAATTACCCCTGGTTACAGAGTCTGCGTAAGAGCTTGGAGATGATTGGCTCCACACCACAGAGCCACACCTGCCAGGACTTACAATGGCAGCCCAGAAGAGCTGGAAAAATATGGGAAAGCTGGCAGGTTTGCCCAAGTGTGGGAGGAGTTGGAAATGGTGTGGCAGAGGAAGATTGGCGCTGGGATTTAAACCCCGGCGCAGCAGCCATGCAGTGTCTTTTTGGGAACATGCAGCTTGGGCAGAGAAGAACCACAGACTTCTATTTCTTTTTCTGAGATATGGTACCCTGGACTGGGCAGAGGGAGAAGGAAGGACTGCATGTTTGTGGGTAATCTAAAGGACTTTGGGATCTCAATGAAGACATTAAGTCCTTACTCTTAAGTTTGTATAACTCTTTAAATAAATAATCCCTTTCCTTTTCACCAGTCTCTGGCATTGAGAGACGTCTTTCCCTGGCAGCGGACAAGGTGAACCTAGTACGGGGAGGGGGACACAAGGGTGGGTTCATTTGGTAATAGTGTATCGGTCATCCCCCACCCCCTATCTGTTCTGCAATAGTAGGTCCTCTTTAATTATTGATCAAATAGAAATCTTACTGATTGTGTGTGTGAGATGAGAGAGAACTCACATGTAGGGTGCACAAAACTACTCTTATATTACTATAAACAGAACTTAGATTGTGCATAGAACTTCTCATTAGTAAGCAATGCTCAAATGCATTCGCATAGCTCTTGTTGGCATCTTGCCTCTTAAAGAGGGGTTAATATGGCTTGAGTTTGCTTAAGGCAAAAGACAGACCATGGGACATGTTGAAGACTCTCTGAAAGATATTTGTATTGAAAGTTCATGGTATGCCAGGCACTATGCTAAGCATGTCCTCTATATTACCTCATTCAAACCCTCAACAATTCAGCAATGCAAGTTTTTTTATTATGCCTATTTTAGAGTTGAGGGAACTGAGACTTATTGGGGTTAAGTGACTTTCCCAGGGCCATACACACATGGTCTTTCTGCCTGCAGACCCCAATCCAAGTTCTTAGCCCTTGTGTTAGATGGTGAGGTGGAGAAGGATAGAGCAGTATTGGAAGTGAGGGTATGGGTTTATTGCTCTTATTGGTAAAAATATTAAATGCACTTTCAAATTGTCCAAGATTAAAAAGAACAATTCTCAACTATTGGGGAGAATTTGGGGAAATAGTTACTCAAATACCCCTTGGAAGAGAGTAAGTTGATGCATATTTTCTAGAGTGTGATTCAACACAAAAGCCCTTAAATAATGACAATACTTTAATTCTGTAATCTCATTCTAGGCATTTTGCCTAAGAATATAATTGGACAATTATACAGGCATATGTGCAAAGCTGTTTATTACAGGAGTTATTACAATAGCAAAAATCTGGGAAAAATCAACCAATAATAGGCAAGTGGTTAAACAATGTCGGGTATGACAAAATATGCATCCATCCATGGAAAGTGCTACTGTGAGCCAATAGTCTGAAAGGGAATGACATACATGATTTTTTTAATTGAAATATATAGGTTACAGACCAGAAATAACTTTTTCATGAAAAGTCTGGAAAACAACCCAACCAAATTTATTGGTTGATTTCTGATGAGTGAGATTTTAAATAATTTTTATATTGATTAACTGTACTTTTCCCTATAAAATAATAACTGTGCAATTTTCTTAAGAATAAAATACATTTTTAAAAGGAGGCCCCAGCACTGGCATGGTCTTGAGGAGTAAGCAGCAAGGCCTTGTGTCCTGAGTGTCACCAGCAATCCCACACCCAGCAGCTAATTGCCCCCAAGAGCCATCTTCACCTGGAAGTCAACATAGATGAGAAAGGGAAAAAAAGATAAGTCAACACAGGAACCATAATCTCCTTAATATTCAACTACTCATGAAAGCAAATGTAGCAGAAATTATTTGAAAGGGAGCTTCTTCCCTCCTGCTCCCTGTAAATTTATTCTAAAGCAGTAACTGCCCCTCTAGCAGAGTGGCCAGAGCCTGGGATGTCCAACCATCACTAAAGAGGACCATAAGCAATGTCACCTGCATGACTTCAGCTCAGAGAACCAGCACCCACTGTGGGCTGACGAGTCAGCCTGAGTTCTCAGGTGGTTTCAACACCCATGAGCTGCTGACAGCCCCAACCTAGCTTCTAGGGTGCCCCAGATCCTAGCAACAGAGAGTGTTCTCCCCTGGGCCTCTGAAGAATTAGACTCCAAGAATGCCAAGATCCCCAGGGGCTTTCAGGGAAAAGGTCAGTTCATGTCTTGCTGGTAGAAATGTAAATTGTGATATTGTAATAGCCTTTTTGTAAAGCTATCTGGAAACATCTATCACAATGAACTGCATACGAATCCTCCAGACTAGCAGTTTCATTCCTGGAATGCATCCACAGAAATAAGAGCACCAGTTCAGAAAAACACATCTTGGTGGCTCAGATACAGTGTTTGAAGAGTGCACTATAGTCATTTCCTAATTTCCAGATGTTACTGGTCCTGCAATGTCTAATAAGGTGAAAATAAAATATTACAAGGTGGGGTGGGGTGGGTTCCTAGTTGGAATTCAGGTAGGACAGGAGATGTACCCCTAGGGGACATGAACTATGGGTTCAAGGAGCATGATTCAATATCAATCTTGGGGTAGAATGGCTCATGTTTAAAATGTACTCCAGATTTTCTTTTAATCAGGAATGGAAAGACACACAGTTATTTCCATATAACTGTCATGAAAAAAAGAAATCTTTATATTCATAGCTCCTAGAAACAGGAGGCATACATAGCCTGCCATACAGGGCCACATAGAGCTATACCAGAGTGAGTCAGGAGACATGAGAGGAAGGAGGAAACGTGGGCAAGACCCCTCATTGTGGTTTCTATGGGGAAAATGCATGAGGTGGGCAAGCAGCCTAGGATTGGTTCATTTGAATACTTTTGGCAGGCTCTGAGGCATAGAGGCTTCCCTCATTGTCCAGCACCTGGCCCTGGTGTGACTAGAGTAGGGGGACAGTAACTCAAATGACAACCCTATAGAGGAGGTGTGGGGAATGGTATGTGCCCTGGATTGGTTGGTTTGTATGTGAAGGGTCTCTCCTAGTGGGTTTTTTACTGTGTCAAGGAATTGGCTGACCCTAGGAGGGGCAGTCTCTCCAGGATCAGTAAGATGCCAGATGTCAAAATATCAAAATAAAAACAGATGCTTAACTATAGCTGGCTGGGCCCCAGAGATCCACTGGTTCAGATTCCTCCACTGAGCTCCAGAGAAGTGCGTGAGCCAATCAACCCTGCTACCAAGACAGAACACAGCTGGGTCCCAGTCCTGCAGGGGCAAAACACTGTAAGGGGAGAGAAAACCAGAGGGGTTGCTGGCTGGCTGCCTAAGTATCCAAAGGGGCACACAGAGACTCTGCCTGTCTGTAGGGGGACCTAACTTCTAGATTTAGGATTCTGACATCATTTCTAGATCCACATGCCAGGGCAGAGGTCCTGCATGACATGCTGCCATTTTCTCTCAGGGTTATATTTCTTTCTGGGTTATATCTTACAGATAGAAACAGGAGCATAATAATAGTAACTGAGGCCCCAAGAGAATAAAGAAGCCAGGCAGTGAGAGAGATACTCTTCCCTTTCCTTGTGCCAAGACTAAATTCCAGGGACTTGGGTGACCTTGGAGACTCAGGAGTAGGTGAGGAAACTAAGCATACTCTGAGTGGGCAGTGTGATGTCTAATGATGAGTGCACATGTGAGAAAGAAATGGATCATTGCTTTCACACAAATACCAACCATCTGCACTCTCCCCACCCAATCTAGTGGACCCTGCTTTTCTGATGGGTGGCACTACCTCCCTCACTCCAATTATTTCCTCAACAGTAGAAATTAACATTGCTTTTATATAAAAATAAGAAAATCCAGATCAGAGAGATTATATCCATTGCTCTAGTCTGAGAATGTTATAGAAAGAAGTTTATCTTCATCTCAGCCAAAAGCCAGATTCTACTAAAAAGGACTGGTAATACTTGCAGAGGCAGATATTGACCAACTCTGTGACTGGTATCTGTGATGGTCAGGAAAAGCATGGTAATGGCCCCTTTGGGCCACCAATACCCTTCTTTAATGGGCACAAAAATCTCGCACTTGTGAGGGCCGTGCACCTGCCTACTGCCTCCTTCTGCCATCTAACCCAAAGAGCCAAATTGTCTCACTTAGCACAGAGCCCCAGGCACAGTCTGAGGCAATACCTGGAGCCCCTTGGCCATAGGAAATCCCTTTCTATCCCTAGGTTTTGCCTGAAAAAGCTGAGTGTTCCCAGCTCAAACTGCTCAACCACCTCTCATCTAAAGAAATACCTTATGCTTCCAGGTGGTCTTTGCCTGAATTAATGTGTCTGTGCTGACATCCCACTCTTGTCTTACCCTTTTCAGCTACCTCTCTCTCCAGGATACTCTGTGCTCACTACTTGCGTATCAGAAATGCTATCTTTGTATGTCACTAATTCACACCTTTTGCTATAAAATGGCACACATATGTAGCCTCTGCCTATTATCTCATGAAATGTGATAAACACCAAGCAGCCTTTGCCTCTCCTCAAATTGGACAATGGGACAGAAAACACAGTTCCTGATGATTGACAATAATGTACCCACCCAGGAGGCAGGGCCCAGCTCTGGGCCCCTCCCTCTTGAACTATTAGCTATTGGAGCTAGTTTTAAGAAGGGTCTCACAGGGCTGCATTTCTCAGACTCTAAAGAACATACAAATCCCCTGGGGATCTTGTAAGCAACTGTACAGATTTTGATGCAATGGGTCTAGGTCAAGCTTTCTAAAAGAGCACATCTAACAATCTCCCTGGTAATATTGATGCCAGTGGTCCATGGACCACACTTTTTGTAGCACAGGCACTGGGAACATACAGCAATCTTCTTCAGATGCATGCACACACATGCAGGCTTGCCAAGGCAGACAACAGAAGCTTAAAAGAAATACTGTAGAAAGGTCTGTTTATCTGTCTGAGTTGAACTGCTTGAAAAATCTCTAAGATTTTCACTTGGCTTTAAGTTGCTACCATTTTGATGATATTTATAAATACATCTAAGAATATCTTGCACCCATGCCAAGTTAAAATGTATTCAATAGAGAGAAATAGAAACACCTGAGGGAAGGAGACAACTCTGGGCCACTGGGAAAATCCTTAGTGACCAAAGACTGCAGGTGGAAGCACTGATTTTCTGATGTAGACACTGAACCTGTAAGGATTCCAGAAATAGGGGCAGGTGGCTGCCATCACCTGACAGCTCAGTGAAGGCCGCAGTCCAGGCTGACTCAGGTCTGCCTTGCCAGTGTGACTGGCCACTCTCAGTTTGACAGTAGAGCGGACTAGTGGTGAGGGCCACTTGTATTTTTGCAGATAGCAGTTTTAGAGGACAAACCTCAATGTAATTGGATTTTTTTAAAAAGATCACTTTGGGACTTCCGGCCAAGATGGAGGCATAGGTAGATGCACTGTGCCTCCTTGCACAACCAAGATAGGGACAACAACGATATAGAAACAAAATAACAACCAGAACTGACAGAAAATTGAAGTGTATGGAAGTCGGACAACCAAGGATTTAAAAATAGACACTTTCATCCAGACTGGTAGGAGGGGTGGAGTCAGGCCAGGTGAGGGACGCGGAGCGGAGAGCTGAGTACCTGGGGCGGCGCGCAAGTCCGCAGCAGGCAGACCCTGGGCGCACAAGCAGCAGTGGCTGGTGGGCCCCGGCCAGGGGGTGGTGACCAGCAGACCCAGCGAGGTGGCCATTGTAAAGCAAGGCACTGCACGCAACTCAGGGTCCCAGCACCGGGAAATAGAGCTTTGGGTCACTGACTGAGAAGGAAGGTCCCATGGGGTACACAGGCCCACCCACACCGGAATTGGTGCCAGAGGGGCCCGGTCGGCTTGCGGAAAGTGGCAGAAGGGTCTGGGGTCCTGCAGAGGGCGGAGCAGGTGCCATTATTCCTCCTTGGACCCCACCCCCACATACACCCTCACAACCCTGCGACTGGGGTGCCCCACCCAGGTGATCTCCTAAGGCCCCCGCCCCGCCCCTCACTACAGGAGCTTGACAAGACCAAAAAACAAAACAAAACAAAAAACAGCAAAAAGATGGCTCAAACAGAAGAAGAATGGAAAGCTCCAGAACCCATCCTTTTAAGCGACCAAGAGATAGCCAACCTATCAGATGCACAGTTCAAAGCACTGGTTATCAAGATACTCACAGAATTGGCTGATTTTGGTCACAAATTAGCTGAAAAAATGCAGGCTACAGTAAATTTAATGAAGAAAGATGCACAGGGAACCAATGGTGATGGAATAAAAGATGGGTCTCACATCA
>CM052541.1:89267969-89330597 GCA_028533065.1 Trachops cirrhosus
ATCATGTGAATATAATAAACAATTCATTCCCAAACATCTCTTAAACACGGATCCCTGATGTCATAGTTCCCAGCACAGGCCTGTCTAAGTTTTACTGTGATTACCTCTGTACTTCACTGAACTCAGATCTGCTGACAGATACAATCAGAAAGACTGTCTGTGAAACAGGGCAGACAGTGAATTAAAACCACTGAAAACAAACACACATATGGAAACAAAGCAGGCAGAGAACTGCCTGCTCTGTCTGTCTTGTCTCTTTCCACTCTCCTTGGCTCTGTCCCATCAGACAGGACACATCTAGAGCCTCTTGCTTTATCCCACTTCAGTTTCTCAGGCTGAAAGGTGACATTGGGTCAATCCTTAAAAGATAAGGGCCCCAAGACTTCTCTTTCTATGCTTATCCTCTCTCCACTCACCCATCATCTATCCAGCACAGGGTTCTTGCACTAGTCATTGTGGTTACCTGAGTACCTATTGTGTGCCACATGCAGTGATAGGAGCTTTGTATGGATTAGTCTGACTTAACACCACAACAGCCCTGTGGGAAAGATATAGATGTACCTACTTTGCAGACTGGAATGAACTGAGAATGAACTGGGTTAAGTAATTTCTATACTAGGTTCCACAATTAACAAATAGCAAAACTGGAACCTGAACTCAGGTCTGATGACTTCAAAGCCATACTATGTTTCCTCTGTTGTGCTATGTTGTCTCCCAAATCACTGCTTTTTTTTATTTACCAAATATTCAGAGTCTGCCTATAGTGCATCCTGCACCTTTATAACAACACAGAGAGATATGCCCTTCAGTTGCTCACAGTCTAAATCAATGCCTCAAATGTGGCAAAGGTGTGCACACAGTGCTCAGGTATCCAGGAGGCAAAAGCTATAATTTACTTGAAGAGGATTGAGAAGAATTCAGAGAGGTGATAACCTTGACTGACTGAGAAGAAAGGCTTAGTGGCTGAGAGTGGGGTAAATGGGAAAATTTTAACTAGGTGCCCTTTTGTGCGTTGGAACGTGAGGATCCCAATGGGACCATGGCAGGCCTGTAAAGTGTGTGGTTTACAGGTTCCTAGTGGGAGGACATTGGCTGCCTGTGGCCTCCACCACATCATGCTCTGGGCTTGGTTTCAGGTGAGGAAATCCAGGTGTCGGGACTTAGGTCAAAATGAACTCTTCACACTGTTGTGGAAAAACGGACTCTTACACGATTCAGGGTGGCAGAGTAAGCCTTTTTATTCACATGTGTGAACCCAGAGGAGACAAACTCCAAATTCTGGGCGCGGAGGAGGGGTTGGGAAGTTGATTAAATACTCTCATAGAAAGGTGGGGAAAAGGCAGGGAGGGGCTACCCAACACAAGCAAGGGGCACAGAGGTGGAATGCAGAAGCTAAAGGTACAGAAGCAGAATGCAAAAGTTATCTGGGGCCTGGGACGAAGAGCCAGCCACTACCTGGGGCCCGGAACAAAGAGCCAGCTTAATTCTCATAACAACACAAGCACCCAGAATGCAAATGTGGCCAAGGCTGCTAAGAAAGGACAACAGGCCCTGGGCCTGCGCCCTTCCAATTTCCCACATGAAATTCATCTATAAGAGTGTCCCCTCAAGAAGGGGAAAGCTGAATCTAGAGACAGAGGAATGAGTAATGTAGTGCAGTGGTCTCAAGGTGTGGTACCCAGACCAGTAGCAGCAGCACCTGGAAGTCTGATAGCAAGGCCAGTCCTCAGGCTCCATCCCAGACCTACTGAATCAGAGATTCTGTGTCATTTTTTTTTTTAGTACATGTGGGAGGCCGCTCTGCGTGGTGTGGGCCCAGCTCCCACTGGGAGATGCACAGGACCCACGCCCATGGGTAGGTTTTCCCATGGGGTATCAAGCCTGCAATGTACCTAGGCTGCTATGAGTCTTGCTTTTTGCTAAAACTCCCTCACCCTGAATTGCGGACATTTACTGCAAAGCAACTTCCTAAAATCCATGCTAAACCTTCCAAGGATGAGTGTAACCATAACTGGTCCAACTACTTTTGCCTTTTCATTTGCAAATATCCCTCTTCTGTGATGTGATTACCAGTATCCTCTCCTTTGTTTTCTGTAAAAGGTAACCACCTAAAGTGAGCCTGTACATAGTTAATGAGGACCTTTCTGTAATGTGCCCAGTAAGACAATGAAAGCTCATTGGAGCCAGGCCCAAGGGTTTTGCTCCCCTTGAGAGAAAAGCCATGCCATCCCTTTTCCTCCACCGTGTGAATGTCTCATTTTCATCCATAATGACGTGGACACCACGAGCTGGGGTCCACATCAAGTATATACCTATGTTTTATTTTTAATTTTTTACCCAAATATAGATACAATAAAATCACTTAACAAAAATTACAATAGTATTCTTTTCTACCTTTCAATCCCTTGTTCTTTTCTCAGTAAATAAATCCAAGCACAGGAAGATGTTTTCTTTACAAATGAGCAGGTTATTTCCAGGTATACCTACCTATCCAAAAGTGGATCTGCATCCCAATGTAATCTCTTCCTCCCTACTTAGATCATACTAATTTAACTTGCCTTGTTTGTTATTATAATCACTACATGCATGTGCTATTCAAATTGAAAATATATCAAAATATAATATAACTAAAAATTGCATTTCTTAATCACACTAGCAACATTTCAAGAATTTGATAGCCACACGTGACTAGTTGGCTACTTTGTTGGACAGCAGATACTGAATATTTTCACCATCTCAGAAAATTTTCTTGCTCTAACATAAAAAGCATATGGTATGTATTTTGTATATAAAACATGTATGTAAACACTGTAAATTCATATGAATCACTTTATGTAATTAACTTTACTTCTTTGATTCTCCTGTTTTTTTAATATATTTTATTGATTATGCTATTACAATTGGCCCATTTCTCCCCTTCACTCCCCTCCATCCTGCACACCCCCTCCCACATACATTCCCTCCCTTTAGTTCATGTCCGTGTGTCATACTTTTAAGTTCTTTAGCTTCTACATTTCCCATACTATTCTTACCCTCCCCCTGTCTATTTTCTATCTACCATCTATGCTACTTATTCTCTGTACCTTTTCCCACTCTCTCCTCCTCCCACTCCCCTGTTGCTAACCCTCCATGTGATCTCCATTTCTGTGGTTCTGTTCCTGTTCTAGCTGTTTGCTTAGTTTGTTTTTGTTTTTGTTTTAGGTGTGGTTGTTAATAATGGTGAGTTTGCTGTCATTTTACTACACATGTTTTTTATCTTCTTTTGCCTAGATAAGTCCCTTTAACATTTCATGAAATAAGGGCTTGGTGATGATGAACTCCTTTAACTCGACCTTATCTGAGAAGCACTTTATCTGCCCTTCCTTTCTAAATGAAAGTTTTGCTGGATAGAACAATCTTGGGTGTAGGTCTTTGCCTTTCCTGACCTGGAATACTTCATTCCAGCCCCTTTTTGCCTGCAAGGTCTCTTTTGAGAAATCAGCTGACAGTCTGATGGGAACTCCTTTGTAGGTAATTCTCTCCCTTTGTCTTGCTGCTTTTAAGATTCTCTCCTTATCTTTAGTCTTGGCTAAGATAAGTATGATGTGCCTTGTTGTGTATCTCCTTGGGTCCAACTTCTCTGAGACTCACTGAGCTTCCTGGACTTCCTGGAATTCTATTTTCCTTTGCCAGATTGGGAAAGTTCTCCTTTATTATTTGTTGAAATAACTTTTCCACTTGTTGGTCTTCCTCTTCTCCTTCTGGTACCCCTATAATTTAGATGTTGGAACATTGAAAGATGTCCTAGAGGTTCCTAAGCCTCTCCGCATTTTTTTGAATTCTTCTTTCTCCATTCTTTTCTGTTTGGTTGTTTCTTTCTTCCTTCTGGTCCACTCCATTGATTTGAGTCCCAGTTTCCTTCCCATCACTATTGGTTCCCTGTGCATTTTTCTTCATTTCACTTATTGTAGCCTTCATTTTTTCATCTAATGTGCGACCAAATTCAACCAGTTCTGTAAGCTTCTGATCACCAGTGTTTTGAAATGTTTATCTGATAGGTTGGCTATCTCTTGGTCACTTAGTTGTATTTTTTCTGAAGCTTTGATCTGTTCTTTTGTTTGGGCCAATTTTTTTTTGTCTTGACACACGTATTACTATTACATAGTGAGGGGTGGAGTCTTAGGTAATCATGGGGGCGGGGCAACCCACGTTGCTGTGTTGTGATGCTGTACCTAGGGTAGGGGTCCGAGAGGGAACAATGGTGCTTGCTCCCCTCTCTGCTGGATTTCAGTCCCTTCTGCCATGTCCCCCAAGCAAACTGGGCCACTCTGGTGCTGACTTCCATGTGGGTGGGCTTGTGTACATTCTAAGACCCTGTGGGTCTCTCCAACAAACTCTCCTGTGAGGCTGGGAGTCTCTCCCAGCACCTTAACCCCCACAAGTGTTTTCAATCGGTGTTTTGAGACTTTATTTCCCTGTGCTAGGACCCTGGGTTGCGTGGTGTGTCTCGCTCCCCACTTTTGCCTGGTTTATCTGTGCACAAATGTGGGACCACCTGTCTGCCAGCTGCCTTGTGCACCGCACCCCTCCACAATCTGCCATCTCACTGTGTCCACCAGCCGCTGCTTTGCAGTGACCCCTCTCCTCCCGGCCACCCAACTCTGCCTCTCCTACCGGTCTGGATGAATGTGTCTACTTTAACTACTTGGTTGTCAGACTTCCATACAGTTCAATTTTCTGTCAGTATTGGTTGTTTTTTGTTTCTAAATTGTTGTCCTTATTTTGGTTGTTCAAGGAGGCACAGTGTGTCTACCAACACCTCCATCTTGGCTGGAAGTTCTCTGTGTCATTTTTTAGTCTGCGCAGAAATTCCTCTCTAGAAATTTGATTTGTTTCCCCAAAAGATGGTTGGGAACTTGAGTGGCCTGCTAAGGTTGGTCATTCAACCCTTTTGTGGACATGTCCCCCTACCCCATTTCTCCAGGACCAGCCCAGGCCACCTCTTTGAAACCACAAAGTCAGTGCCTTCAGGGAGGCCATCACATTGTACTGAGCAATTTGAGAGAGAGCAAAAGAGAAGAAAAACCTTTTGCATGAATTGGCATGTGGAGTAATGGGTTGTTTTGGAGGGGAGGATGAAAATAGATGAGTGAGCACTGACTCTTGCAAGGAGAAAGAGAGAGAAGGGGTATCTTGGAGTAGAAACTAGACCACTTGTGAATTGTGCCCCAAAAGCACCACCATGCTCTGGGCATTGTCCTAGATGCCAAGAGGAGGAGTAAGAGAAAGGAAATATGGGAACCCACCTCCACACAGAGAGCCGTTAGACAGCAGAGCACTTCAGTTTAGAAAATTGTTTATTAAGCAATCTACTCTGGGCCAGGCACTATGGAAGCAAAGAGAATACAGCGGAGGGTGAGCATGTGGACCCCACAGCCAGAGGACCTGGGTTTGAATCCCCACTTGGGGTGATGCTCAGTCAGTGGTACCTGTATAACCAAGCCAACTTTGTGTGCAGGTAGCATCTGTCTGAGTGGTCACAGCCTTGACTTTGGCCAGTACCTAGGTCATCCTGAATTTTTTTTATTATCACCCATGTTGTCACTACCAGAGTAAACTTCACATGTTGTTAAGCCTTAACCACACCACACCATTTCCTTCTCTGTGAAATAGGAATAGTAACAGTACCCACCTCAAGTATTATGAGGATGAAATGAGTTAACATCAGGACTATGCTTAGAATGGTGCATGGTATATAAGTTTTCAATAAATATTAGCTATGATAATTCTTTTCTCTCAAATTATGTACAGTACCTGAATAAAGACCAACTTCCCAGCATTAAGATTCTAGGCAGAGTGGCCTGAGCTGCTAAAAGCAGAAGCTTGCTTCCTACAGCGACTTAATTCCAGAGCTTGAATCTCACCATCAGCTCAGAGAGGCAGGAGGCAGATGGATGCAGCTGAAGGGCTACAGCTACTAGTGTAGGGATGATGACACCATTGCCTGTTTCTGGCCAAGGCAGAGCCATCACACACAGACAACCCTGCTCTCCTCCATAACAGGCAGATGTTTTGGCACAAGTGCTGGGACAGGCCCTCAGAGCCCATTCAGATGTGGGGAAATATTTAGATCCAATCAAAACCACTCCAGATTGTTGGCTCTTATTTTGGATAAACAGGATAAGCAAACTTGGCCGAAATGAGAACTGGTAATAAATATTCTCTTTTTGTCTGTCCAGTTTTTCAAAGTCAAATGCTCCAAGTCTAAATGTCTCATAGGAAATGTCTGAAAGATTTATGGAGTGTTTGTTTATTTATAGGACAGGTGGCCTTAACCTCATACTAGACAGTTGGAAACTGAGGGCCAGTGAGTGTAGGTGGTCTGTCCTGGGGCTCACAGACATTTCTCGGAAAAATAGCACAACATCATCACTCTAGAAATATATCGCCCTTCCTATTCACTGATGAGTTGGAGCCTTCTTTCAGCACACTTCTCCCCCATTACTGATTTGCTTGAAGATGTTCATGTGCCCTGATACCCCCACATATTGACAAAAACTATTTTTGGCCTCAGGCAAAGAGCAGAGTGGCTCATCTCAGCAAAGATTGTAGACCCTGATCATTCAGCTATCGCCTCCACCTCCCTTAAGCACAAATGATTGAAAGGTGGTTCTATACAGGTCCTCACACGTTCTGGACATAAAAGAGAAACTTAGGTGCATATCTTTTGCATCCTATAATGGGCCTTTGGTAGTGGGACAGAATGAAATATTTGTAAAATATTTTAAAAAAATACATATATCTCTATAGAGAGACAATCAATTTCATATACAAACAGGATAATATGCAAGTATTAAAATGAGAAATAGATTGACGTGGTACCCTGCAACTTTTAAAGCAGACTTGGGCAGGAAGACCTCACTTGCAACAATGGAGAAAAAGAGCAATATAAAATAGCCTAGATCATGCAGTGCCACAGGTGCAAACCTACAAATGTATTCAATTTATTTTGAGACTCCAAACCACCAAAATAAACTACATATCCTTACAAAAATGAGTAGATAAATAAAAGAAACACTTCTTTCCATCATGAGAAATCATGAAATCAGCTGAAAGGCACAGAATACTTTTATCCTGTAATACTCTTCTATGTATTTAGACTCAATAAGCACTACCATAATTTTGTTAGTTAGACAACAGTTTCATGAGAGGTGCCCAATACGCAAATCTTTCTGTGGTGCTGGTTTACTAGGGGTAGAGTGGGAAGGACCCAAACAGTGAGACAGCATGGCCTTCTCCATGGCAATCTAATCAGCATGCCAACTGTAGCCCATGATGACAAGGGAACAGGAGGAGGGCCAAGGACCATCACTTCTTCCTTCCACATAAATCTAATCCTTTTGTGGTCTTCTGATACTGCCCAGAACCCTAACCCAACCCTTCAATATTCTTTCTTTTTGTCTTAACCAACCTTTAGCCTTTCTCCTTTGGTTCCCTTGAATGGACCTTTGCCAGATTAATTTTCCTAAACCAGACATAAACAAACAGGTGGTAACCAGCAAGCCTCTCAGTTATAGGGAATCATTTGCACACTCTAGTCCTCTGCCCCTCAGACTACATCACTCCCTAGGTTAATACAGCATCCAGAGCAGTTTTGACATGACCCCTCTGATCATCTTATATCAGATGAGAATCCTTCACACCTCTTCCTTGCCTTTTCCAAGTTCTTCAAAATCTAAGTCAGCCCTAGCTGGTGTGGCTCAGTGGATTGAATGCCAGCCTATGAACCAAAGGATCACTGGTTTAATTCCCAGTCAGGGCACATGCCTGGGTTGCAGGCCAGTTCCCAGTTGGGGGCATGAGAGAGGCAACCACACATTGATGTTTCTCTCCCTCTCTTTCTCCCTTCCCCTCTGTCTAAAATGAAATAAATAAAATCTTTTTTTAAAAATCTGACTCAAATTTCATCACTTCCACAAAGTCTTCCTTGACTTTTCTAGTCTGAAGTATTCTCTTTCCTAAATTTTAAAAGCAATAGAATTTTCTCTTTAAAAAAAAACAAAAAACAAAAGCCCTGGCTGGTGTGGCTCAGTTGGATTGGTGTCATTCCACAAAATGAAATACTGCCAGTTCGATTCCTAGTCAGGACACGTGTCTGGGTTGCAGGTCTGGTCCTCAGTCGGGGCACATGTGAGAAGCAACAGATTCATGTTCCTCTTTCACATCGATGTTTCTCCCCTTCTCTTTCTCCCTCCCTTCCCCTCTCTCTAAAAAATAAATGAATTAATTTTTTTTGAAAAAATAATTTGCTGTAACTCTTTTTTGTCACAATGTGGAGGGAAAAAAAATGACATAAGAATGAAAAGCCACTGTGCAGGGAGGAGCTGAAATAGGCATGTTTTATATTCAAGTGTAAGAATCTCTCAGTCCTTTCTGAAATTAGGGAAGATATAAATACATCCATTTTTATATACCTCTCCAACAGAATGGTCGAAATAAAAAAAATACGTTTAAAAGAAGACAAAATCACTGTTACCAAGAGCATTAAGAAAATAGAATTCTCATATACTACTAGTGGGAGGGCAAATTGGTCACTCACTTTGGGAAAATATCAGTAACTACTATAGTTTAGCATAAACTTACTCCATGAGCCAGCAACTCCAACACAAGTGCACACATGCAGCAGAAGAGATACACTGGAAAGTTCACAATTGCACTAATTGTAACAGGCAAATACTAGAAACAACCTAGATGTTCGTTAACTGTGAAGCAGTAAATAACTTGAATGGATGAATACAATGCCTTAGATTACAGCAATGTAAACAAATGATCTCAGCTACATGTAACAACATGGATAAGTCTCACAAAGATAATTGAATAAAAGAACCCAATCACAAAAGAAATGGGGTAATGGTTAGAAAGAAGCACAGAGGTTTCTGAGATTCTGGTAATGTTCTGTTAGTTGATCTGGAGGCTGGTTACAAAGATGAGTTTATGTGTGAAAACTGATCAAGCACTTTCAGTAAGTACAATTTATCTCATACATGTTATATAATAATCACCTTTAAGGTGTGTGTGCATGTGTATGGGGTAGGGGATTGAGAGAGAGAGATGCCAGCTGGAGAACAGGCAGAGAAGGAAATTGTCCAGAGACTATAAATAACAGGTGTGTGAGCTATGCAGTTGCACACGGCCCCACACTGACAGGGTCCTGAATATGGATCAATGCTCTGCTGTTGTTGTCTTACAACTCTTAATAACACTTAATAACCAGGGCCCCACATTTCCCTTTTACTATGGGTCCTGTAAATTTCATAGCTAATCCTGAGTACAAGTAATTGCCACTATCCAAAATCCAAAATTCCCCCAGTAGGTCCAAAAGCAGGTCATTGAATTGAATAGATTCAATCTTGGAAACACTTCTGGATGTCTTTTCAAGGAAACTAGAACTGCAGCTGCCTTCCTTACCATCAAGTCCCAAGAAACCAGAGCCCATAGTAAGCAGGGTGACAAGGTGTTGAGAAGGGGAGGAGTGGAAAGAGCTGCTTCCTTCTGCATCTTGAGTTAGTTCCTGAATGAATCAGGGAAACCACTTGGTCAGCCTGATACTAGAGTAGAGTGTTTCCCTATTCTGCTGGTTACCATGTGCTTGTCTCAGCTCCCCTTCTCTCTTCTAGGGAATGAGCTTCCCTTGGGGAACAGGTGGTGTCTGGTACTTGTTGGCACGGGGGTGGGTCTTTCCAGCATGTCGGGGTGGGGAGGAGAGATGAGCATGCCTAATTTGGGGGCACTAACAAACCTAAATCCATGTCCTCCATCTTGTCTTCTACTGGTTATACTGGTGACATTTGCCTTCTACCTGCCTCTCCTTGTTCTTGGTTCTCAAATTATTTAGAACCTGGGTAGGGAAAGGGGGGTTGATTGAGTTTGTGACCATCTAGAAAATTACTGTGCTTTGTCCTCTCTGTAAAAATGGCAGCAGTGCCTGGCTGGGTGGTTCAGCTGGTTGGAGCATTATCCTGTATATTAAATGGTTGTGAGTTCAATCCCCAGTCAGGGCACATACCTAGGTTGAGGGTTCGAACCCCAGTTGGGGCATGTACAGAAGGCAACCAATTGATGTTTCCCTCTCACATCAATGTTTCACTGTCTGTCTCTCTCTCCCTTCTTCTCTCTGTAAAATTAAAAAAAACAATATCCTTGGGTGAGGATAAAAAAATAAAATAAAATAAAAATGGCAACAGAACTCTTGTGCAAGAACCACCTATAAAGTGTTCCAAGACAACATCCACCGGTTGAAGAGCAGGCTCCAAGCTGGCCTCTGTGTGGTTGGCTTCCAGGCAGGAGGCCCTGTATCTCAGATCAAACAGCCTTGTCCTACCTCCAGACACTAATGAGCTTGCTTCTGCTCCCCTCTCTTCCTCCCCGCAGCTGGGTGCCTTTGGAGAGAGGGACCCAACTTCTCTTCTCTGGGCAACCAGGCTACCAAAGTTACTGACTCTCCTTCAGTCCTCAGAGTCCAATTAGGTGGGCTTCTCACCATGAAGATAATTTTCTGCAGAATTAAATTCAACTCCACACCTTGGGTTGAACAGTTGATAACACAGCCTCAACCATTGCCTCTATTTTCTGCCTGAATTTCACTTATAGTTAATCTGATGAAGACCCAGGAGATTTTCCAGGGTTATTTCACCTGAATGGAATAGTTCTCTGATTTCCAACTGAGAATAAATAAGATTCCCAGGGTACACCTCAGTAAAACAACCTCTCCTGCTGACTCCAGGAAACCAGGCTGGTGGCTGCACTCAGTTTCAGTTAGCCTTAAGGAAGCCTTTTCTTCTCATGTGACAGTAAGAATGATTTTTTTTCTTTATCTGCCATCAACCTATTTATGAGCCATGAGATTTTGTGAAATGCTCACCTTTGGTAACCTGCGCCTCAATGACTCACTCTGTCCACGGGGTCTTTCCCTTGAATGATTTCGTGTCGCCTTGCGTTCATGCACTCATTCATTCACGAGCTGCTTATTCACTCAGCAATGTCACACTAAGTGGATATTCAGTCTCCCTCCCCTACTATGTCTCCACGGAATTTTCTTTATATTCTTCAATGCTTTGTTCATAGTACCTCTTCTATAAAGTCTTCCTTGATTTAATCCATCCTCCTCTGATCAAAGCATTCTGGTCTGATCAATTTCTTCTGTGTCTACTCAGTATTAACTGCTTAATCTGCTTACTACTGAATTCTCAGTATTAACCTCCATGGCTCCCCACACACATGTCTTAAGCTCTAGTCAAGTCCAGTGATTTTCAGGTGAAGAAGACTGGCAGTGAATCAGTCTAAAGGGAGAGTCCTTACCAGTTCTTTGTGATTTATAAAAAGCATATCCAATATTACATTTATCAAATGATACATATTTCTATTAATATTTGCAGTATGGGTTGATAAACTACCCCTGACCTGGGGGAATACAAAGAAAATACAGTGATTCTCAATGGGACTTGTTGATGTAGGGAATGCTCAGATCCCGAGCTAAGGGAAGGCTAGGTTCTTCTGTCACTCTGCCCTAGATAAGTCTCTGCCCCCAGAACAAGACCATGTTTTATAAGTCTTTGTCCAAACTCCTTTCCTTCATGGAATGCCTTTCCCTTCCCTCTATGAAATCCCACCTGTTCTCATTTCCAAATATCAGTATATACTTTAAGACCTTGTTGGTTATACCAACCATTAAGTATCCTTTCTTCTTCTAAATGCCCCATAGGAGGCCTCACCAATGACACTATTAGCACTGTGGCAAAGATTAACACATTTTTATTCATCCACCTCCTGACAGTAAATTCCCTGAGGAGAGGAACCATGCACAACAATCATGGCTTTGGCAGCTGGAGAAGCATTAAATTTCAGCCATTGGCAGGCTCCCTCTTCATATCTTCCCTCCCACCATCACCATGAGACTATACAACATTGGTTTACAAGGCACAAGGTAACATGGCTGAGTTGCTGATATTAGTTTTGGTGCCCACTGTGCTAGTCAAGATGAAGCAGATGGCTCTATCTCCAAATCCAATCTAAAGCCTGTTCTCAGTGAGGCTTTCCCAACCTTTCCATTGGGACCAGTCTTTCTCTTCTGAGTTCCATCTCCTTACATCCAATTAATGTTGACTGCATTCTAGCATCTGCCCTAGCATCTATTTTGTGCAACTTACCCCTTCAGTAGCCCATCCCTAGTCTTCAAAGGAAAAAATCATCTTCATTACACTTGCTTCTCTTAACCAGTAGCTGAAGTAGTCCCTCATACACTAAGGTATTAAATAAACACTTAATCATCTTCTGTTCTTTCCTCTTACTTCCAGGAGACACTTTCTGGGACACAGGACCCATCCTGTAGAGCTAAGCCCAAATATTCCTTCACCAGGGAAGCCGTCTCCTGTCATTGCAGCTCTTGTGTCATTATGTAATCATGTCTGACTGACCCATAGGACTACAAGCTCCATGAAGGCAAGAGTGGCATCTATTTTTGCTCACTCTCTATGCTCCCTCCCTAGAGGCCCATTTCCCAGTAGCCTGTCAAATAAGAATTGACTAAAGTAATAAGGATCTCCTGCCCTACCCCATCAAACTGTTTATCTTCCAGCCATGCTTGTGTTTCCTGAAGTAGTAACATATGTTGAAAGCCATGGGGTAAGAGTTCTCTCCTAAGGTAAAAGCAGAAGCTCCTCCCCCAATAGTACCTCCCTTGAGAAGCAGAGAGTGAGATTCAAGATCCTTATCCTTCCCTTGGCTGGTGTGGCTCAGTGCATTGAGTGCTGGCCTGTGAACCATAAGGGCTGCCAGTTTCATTCGCTGTCAGGGCACATGCCTGGGTTGCAGGCCAGGTCCCCAGAAGGGGGCACATGAGAGGCAACTAATCCATGCTTATCTCTCTCTCTTTCTCCCTCCCTTCCCTTCTCTCTAAAAATTAATAAATAAAATCTTAAGAAGATCCTCATCCACCTCTCAGCCTCTTTCTACCACCTCCACCTCTACTTCTATTTGGAAATAAAATCCTTAGCCCTTTCAACTTTTCCTTCTTCACAAGAGAGAGCCAGGCAAACTTGTGCAGAAATTTTAATTCCCTTAAATATGCAAACAAAAGCCCTTTATAAGCCACTCAGGACATTCCTTAAATACTATTTTCTACCTCTAGAATGTGCAGCAATAGGGATTTCAACATGTTTGGTTGAAAGTAGCTAAGAATTCAATTTATTCAATTAATGTGCTTGGCACTTAAGGACTGACTACAATGCTAAGAGAGAATGACATGATGACATTGTAGACTAGCCTAGGGGGTTGTGAGGAGCCTGGTTCTTGGTGTTAATGAAGAGATGGTATTTTAGCTATTTAAAGTATATGGCCTGTTTTAGTAGGGTCTAAATCTGTACTTTCCCATGCAGTAGCTACTAGCCACCTGTGGTTATTTAAATTTAAATTCAATTAAAAATTAAGTTTCTCAGGATATTAATAGCCACATGTGGCTAGTGATATCATATTGAACAGTGAGTGCTACATAATATTTCTATCGATACAGAGAGCTCTATGAAACAGCACTGTTCTAGATGGCTGGTACACACACCAAGTTCAATATCAGCAATAGGACTTGCACTTAAATAGGACATGTTAAATAAACAACCACTCTTTTTGCTACATGCCAGATTCTGTTGTACCTGCTTTACACTCAATATATCATAAAATCTTCACAACTTGGGCTACATATGGTATATTTTTAACCTCTGAACTCATTTGCTAGTGTTGCCATTGCAAAGTATCATTGCCTTGGTGGCCATATTTGATAGACGATGAAATGAGTCAGATGAATGACTCAACTTTCCCACTTCCTTTTTGTTTCTCTTTGCCCTTCTGACCATTTGGACATAAATGTCTCATGATGGGATGGGTTAGAACTCCAAACCCAGAGGGATGGTAATGTGGGGAATAGATCCTTCCCAGAGCCAGGCCTGAGAGGACAGCCTCCCAGCCTGAGCAAGAGCTGCCATCCCACTGGGCAGGTTCAAGTCAGTGCAGCATATAGCTGAGACTGAGAGCATTCAGGAATGCCATCGTCACCCAGTGGGATTTTTGCTCTGAAATATGCTAATTACCAAACCAGTGTGATGAGCAGATAGTAAAAAGCAACAATTCTCCTGCACAAAAATTAAAATGACATTCAGCCTGCTCTCTATTAATCATAAAAACTGAAACAATGCGAGCACAGGCGATTGGAATTCACAGATAATTCCAAAGTTTTATCTGACAAGTGACAGCAAATAAACTCATTTTCAGAGGCTTCAAGGCTAATACTAATGTAATAAACAGAGATAGAAATTGTATGAATGCAACACACACACACAGAGCTTGATTTGGGAGGAACAAAAGGGAAGTGGCCCAGATGCCTGTATTCAGGCTTGACATGCTCCTGCCGAGCCCTTAGACTACGTGTTCATAAACTCACCACTCATTCAGGACCTTTGGGCTTAACGCAAATTAATTAAGCTGCATGCAGCTCATTTGACCATTATTGAGGTTTTAAAATAATTAAGAGTGAAGGCAACTCATTAAATCTTTTTCAGGCTGTTGTAGCAGTTTATGAATTATATAAATTCCATATTAATGTGATTCCTCCATGACTGCAGCTTAGCTGGGGGGTATTCATTAAGACAAAATAAAAAAGGCAACAGTAGCTGTGACATCCTTTTGTTTCATATTCCCTGACAGCTTTCCAGGGAGCTCAGTGTGAAAATATAAAAATAATGTGCTATATTTCTATAGCATTTTGCAAATAGGATAATATTGTTCATTTCATTTGATCTTCCTACTAATCCTTTAAGCTTGGTAAGGCTTTTGTTATTCTCTTTGTTTAACACACAAAAACCTAACACTCAAAGTAGTTAAGTACCTTACACAGATAATAAGAAAGGGAATGTAGTCAAACACCCAGGCCTGCTACCTCCCCATCCAGTGCTCTTCCAGGCCACAGTGCCCCTCTTGTTGAAAAACTGAGCTTCTCTGGAAAGAGTCCCTTCCATTTCCCTTCTTAACTGTCTGAAATTTCCAAAGGGAAAGATTCATTACTTTGGCTTACAGCAAGGATCCCCACGTTATAACAGAGGAGAAAGATTCTCACTGAGAGATGGAAGAATAGGAATATTTTTGTCACATTCTCCCTCTTCTACTCCATTATAACTACAAAAAGAAACAAAGGTGCACTTCTGTGTTTTCTTCTAAGAAGGTTATAGTTTTGGTTCGTGCTACGTTTTTGAGTTAATTCTGGCATATAGTATGATATAGGGGTTGAAATTCATTCTTTGGCATGGATATCCATGGATATCCAGTTGTCCCAGCATCATTTGTTGAAAAGACTGTTTTTTCTTATTAGATTGTCTTGGCACCCTTCTAAAAATCAACTGACCATACATGTAAGGTTTCATTTCTGGCCTCCTGATTCTATTACCTGGATCTATATGCCTACCTCATGCAAGGGCCACATGGTCTTGACTGTTGCTATTTTGTGATAAGTTTTGAAACTGGGAGATGTGAGTCCTCCAACATGTTTTTTCTTCTAAGTTGTTCTGGCTATTCTGAGTCCCTTGTATTTCTATATAAATTTTAAGATCATCTTCTTTATTTTTGAAAAAGTCCATTGGAATCTTGATATGGATGGCACTGAATCTGTAAATTAATTCGAGGACTATAGTCATCTTAACAATATTAAGTCTCCTAATTTATGAGCAAAAGAAGCTTTCCCATTTACCTAAGTTTTTTTAAATTTGTTTCAATGAAACTTTATAGTTTTCAGTGTACAATCTTCATGTGACTTCTGTTAAACTTATTCCTAAGTACCAATATTTTATTCTTTTTGTCTTTCTAGTAAATGGAATGGTTTTCTTAATTTCATTTTGGGATTATACATTGCCAATGTCTAGAATCACAATGACTTTTAAGGATTGATAACATATCCTACAATCTTGCTGGACTTATCTCTTAGCTCTAATAATTTTTTGGTGTGAATTCCTTAAGATTTATTATATAAAAACCATGTCAGCTGCAAAAGAGTTTATTTTTCTTTTCCAATCTGAATGTCTTGTATTTATTTTTCTTGCCTAATCATCTGGTTAGAACCTTCAGTACAATGTTGAGTAGAACTGGTAAAAGTAGACATCTTTGTCTTGCTCTTTATCTTGGGGGAGTGACTTCCATTTTTAAACATTAAGTATGCTATTGGCTATAGGTTTTTCAGAGATGCCCTTTTTCAGATTAAGGAAGTTCCCTTCTATTCCTAATTTGTTGAGTGTTCTTAACATAAAGGAGTGTTGATTTTGTCAAATTTGAAATAGATGCTTCTTCTGAATCTATTGAGATAATATTTTTTCCTTTATTCTATTAATATTGATAGTGCGTTACATTGATTAATTCATATATTTTGAACAAATCTTGCATTCCTAGAAAAAGATCCTAGTTGGTCATTGTATGTATTTTTATATTGCTGGATGGTTTGCTGGTATTTTATAGAAGGTTTTTCGTCTATATTCATAAGGGATATTAGTCTGTAGTTTCCTTATGTTGTCTTTGTCTTATTTAAGAATGAGTTGAGAAGTATTCCCTCCTATTCTATTTTTGTGAAAAATTGGTCTTAGTTCTCTTTTAAATATATGGTGGAATTCACCCATAAAGCTATCTTGTCCTAGAGAGTCTTTTTTTTATTATTATTGTTACTAACTCAATCTCAGTTTTTGTTATAGATTTATTCAGATATTCTATTTCTTCTTGAGTCAGTTTTGCTCATTTCTTTCTTCTAGGGATTTGTCTATTTCATCATAATTTTCTAATATTTTGGCATGTAATTGTTCATGGCATTATAATCCTTCTTCATTTCTGTAAGATCAGTAGTGAAACCAGCTCTTTCATTCCCGATTTTATTAATTTGAGTCTTCTCTCTTTTTTTCTTTGTCTAGTTAAAAGTTTGTCAATTTTGTTGATCTGCTCAAAGAACCACTGGGGAAAACAAGATGAAAGATGTATTTACTAACATTGTAATAATTCCCATATAGAGAGGCCCTGGCTACGATGATTCAGCAGCTGCAATGTACTGCCTTGTGAATCTCATATTGACTTGGCCCTTGCCTGCCCCTCCTCATGACTGCTACATCTATAGATATTCATGTAGATGTCATACTGTTCAATAGAAGAAGACTGAAAAAAAAAAAACATTTTTCAAGACTCTCCTGCAAACCCTCCCTCACAGTTCATTGCCAGAACTGAGTCATATGTCCTCCCTTATCCAGTCTCTAACAAGGTGACTAAAATTATTACAATGGGCATAAACAACATTTGATCCTTGAACAACACGGGTGTGAGCTGGACAGGTCCATGTATACACAGATTTTTTTCAGCTGACCCGCACAGTTCAATTTACCCATGCAGTTCAAACCTGCAATTTTTTCAAGTGTCAACTGTATTTTCCATCTGGTGAGATATGGACATGGACAGACGAGATATGGATATGGACAGCTGTCTTAAGTTAGACGGGATTTTCAATTGCACAAGCAGTCCACATCTTTAATTCCTTCATTGTTCAAGGGTCAACTGCAACTAGAACATTGAAAAAGGTGAGACCTGAACAAAATTATGACGAGAAAGGACTCAATAGGTATTGCCTGAAATTGAAACAGGTATTTAAATAAATGTACTGATTCTAATTCCTGACAATTTTTCATTATTCTCTTCATGAATTTTAGGGTTTTTTAGAGAAACTGATATTTTTTTTTATCTTCACTTGGGGACCTTTTTTCTTTGCCTTTTTTTAGAGAGAGAGGAAGGGAGTGAGAGAAGCATCGTGCAAGAGAGAAGCATTGATTGCTTGCTCCCTTACATGGCCAGACCAATGATCGCACTTCCTGACTTGGAATCAAACCTAAAACCTCTCAGCTATGGGACAATGCTCCAACCAACTGAGTCACACTAGCCAGGGCAAGAAACTGATCTCTTTTATAGTAGGAGAAATATCAACAAAAAATTCAGTGATTATTTGAGATTCTTTTTCTTTATTTTTATCAACGAAAATACTTTTTATTTTAATAATGTACATAGTATAATTAAATTTCTAAAATAATAAAACCAACTCATAAATGGTAGCTATTTTTACTAAAACAAATAACCTGAAGATCAGTCATATTACTTAAATACTAACTGTGTATAGTTATTTTTAAGGTCATTATCAGCCATCAATGCCTTTGTCAAAATTAGCCCAGATTAGTTCTCCTGTCAGATTGAAAGGAAAGCAAAGTACAATCTGGGGAGACAGAAGAGTTCAGAAACTTTCTAAAACTGAAAGGGATGTTGTGGGTATGGGGCACTCATGGGGGGATCCCAAGCAGCTCTCAGACAGCAAGGGACACTCCAAACCATTAGCCAGAGGACTACACAGATGATTTTCTGTATCTCTCCCTACAAATGCACAGAAACTTTCCCACAAAACACTCGAGGTCTGAAACAGTATCTATTTAATATTGACAATACAGCCTTGGACCAGAAGTTGATGATACAAAGATAAATATGACTTAGTTCCTGCCCTCAAGCACTCACGGTCTAATGGGGAAGATGAACTCATAAAAAGTAACTTGGAGTGCAGCAATGAAGGGGCATAATATGAGCTACAGCTATCGCCTACAGTGGGGAGTGATTAATTCGATTGGGAAAGGCAGAGACTACTTCATAGAGAAAAAAAAACAAAGGATGCTTTTGAGCCCTGGATGCTTTATGAAAAAATAAAAATCAGTGGATTGAGTGCCAGCCTGCAAACCAAAGGTTTGCCAGTTTGATTCCCAGTCAGGGAACACGTCTGGGTTGCGGGCCAGCTCCCCTGTTGGAGGCGCATGAGAGGCAACCACACATTGATCTTTCTCTCCCTGTCTTTCTCCCTCCCTTCCCCTCTTTCTAAATATAAATAAACAAAATCTTTTTTTTAAAAAAAAAGGATGCTTTCAAGTTCACCAAGTGTACAGCAGAAGAAAGGACATTCCAGAAACTGAGAACAGAGGTTTGAAGCAGTGTGGCCTGCTTGGGGAACCACAAAACAACTAATATTGATGCAGTGTGGCAGTAGATGGAAATTAAGCCAACGTAGGGAGACAGGGACTGGACCACAGAGTGCCTACCTTGCCTTACTAGGGAGAGTGAAGCTCATCCTGTGGATCATAAGAGCCATTCAAAGTTCTTAAGAAATATTCCAGTTTTCGTTTTTTACAAAGAGATCTTAGTGGTTCTGTGGAAATCATTGGAGCAGGTCAAGATGGCAGGTAAAAGATGCATTAGGGGGCTTATGCAGGTAGTAGATGTTTGATCCTGAACTAGAAAAGTGATAATAAGAAGAGACAGAAGAAACCAGCAATTGACTATCTGAGGGTTGACAAAGAAAAAGCAGTAAAATATGGCATGCAGGTCTAGCATGAGAAACTGGGCAGGAGAATGCAGAAAGTAAGTTCAGTTCAAAGCATGTTGAACTTGAGGTGCCAGTGGGACAACCCAGTGATAAAGTATATTTAGTAGCTGGACAAAGGCCTCATTCAGAAATATGGATTTAAGAGGACTGAGGTGGCATCTCTTGAAGCTATGGGGGAAGGTAAAATTGCCTGGGAGAGAAGGGGGAGTAAAAGGAAAATAGACAGGCTTCCACAATTCAGAAGTGAGTGAGTCATGTCCCAAAGGAGACTGAGCAGGGACAATTACAGACATAGGAGAGATAAATGAAAAATCAGAACATGTGAATCTAAAAAATTCTTAGGGTAGCTTCAGAGTTCCAGACAAGATGGAGGAGTAGGTAGATATGCTTCACTTCCTTGCGCAACCAAAAGGAGCATAATAACCAATTTAAAAACAAAAATCAACCAGGTCTGCCAGAAAGTTAAATTGTATGCAGAAAGTTAAACTGTATGGAAGTCTGACAACCAAGGAGTTGAAGAGGAAATATTCTTCCGGACTAGTATGAGGGGCGGAGATGGGAAGCCAGGGTGGAGAGGACACACAATAAGGTGGTGGCTGGCAGAGTGGGTGATCCTACATTTGTGTGTGGATAAACCAGGAGGAACAACTGGGGAGCAAGACAAACCACACAACCCAGGGTTCCAGCACAGGAAACTAAAGCCTCAAAACCTCTGGCTGTAAAAATCTGTGGGGGTTTCAGCAGAGGGAGAAACTCCCAGCCTCACAGGAGAGTCTTTTGGGGAGTCCCATTGATCCTAAAACATACACAAATCCACCCATCCAGGAATCAACACCAGAAAGGGTACAGTCTGCTTGTGGGAAGTGAGGGAAGTGATAGAAAGTGGGATAAGAGCCCAGCAAGAGCATTGTTCCTTCTCTGACCCCTCCCCCACATATAGAGCCACAACACAGAGAAGTGGGTTGCCCCGCCCTGGAGAATACCTAAGGCTCCACCCCTTACTACATAACTGGTGCAGTGAGACAAAGAAATATGGCCCAAATGAAAGAACAGGTCAAAACTCCAGAAAAAGAACTAAGTGACAAGAAGATGGCCAACTTACCAGATGCAGAGTTCAAAACACTGGTAATCAGGATTTCACAGAAATGATTGAGTATGGTTGCAAAATAAAGGAAGAAGTGAAGGCTATGTAAAGTGAAATAAAGAGAAATACACAGGGAACCAACAGTGAAGGGAAGGAAACCAGGACTCAAAACAATAATTTGTAACAGAATGAAGAAATAAGCTTTCAACTGGAACAGAATGAAGAAACAAGAATTCCAAAAAATGAGGAGAGGCTTAGCAACCTCTGGGCCAACTTTAAACATTCCAAATCATAGGGGTGCCAGAAGGAGAAGAGGAAGAGCAAGAAAGTGAAAACTTATTTGAAAAAATAATGAAGGAAAACTTCCCCAATATGACAAAGGAACTAGACATCTAAGTCTAGGACACTCAGAGGGTCCCAAAGGAGTTGGATCCAAGAAGAAACACACCAAGATACATCATAATTAAATTATCCAAGATTAAAGATAAGGAGAGAATCTTAAAAGCAGCAAGACAAAAAGAGAAAGTTACCTACAAAGGAGTTCCCATAAGACTGTCAGCTGATTTCTCAAAAGAGACCTTATAAGCAAGAAGGGGCTGGAACGAAGTATTCCAGGTCATGAAAGGCAAGGACCTACATCCCAGATTGCTCTATCCAGCAAAGCTTTCATTTAAAATGGAAGGGCAATTATGCTTCCCAGATAAGGTCAAGTTAAATGAGTTCATGATCACCAAGCCCTTATATGAAATGTTAAAGGGACTTATCTAAGAAACAGAAGAAGATCAAAACTATGAACAGTAAAATTACAACAAACTCACAACTATCAACAACTGAATCAAAAAAAAGAAGAAGAAGAAGAAAAGAAACCAAAGACAAAAACTAAGGAAACAACTAGAACAGGAGCAGAATCAGAGAAATGGAGATCACATGGAGCATTATCAGTGGGGAGAAGGGGGAGAATGTGGGGAAAAGGTACAGGGAATAAGAAACATAATTGGTAGGTACAAAATAGACAGGGGAAGGTTAAGAATAGTATAGGAAATGTAGAAGCCAAAGAACTTATATGTACAACTCACGGACATGAACTAATGCTCATGGAGAATGCTGATGTGAGGGGGGTTGCAGAGTGGAGGGGGATAAAGCGGAGAAAAAATTGGGCAACTGTAATCGCATAATCAATAAAATATACTTACAAAATAAAAAAATCTTAGAAGGGAACATTGATTTCTGTAAATAAATAAGAGAATGAAGAAGAAGAGAAGGAAAAAGGAAGAGGAGAGAGGAGAGGGAGAATGAGCAGGAGAAGAAAGGGGAGCAGGAGGAGGAGAACACTTTCATGCATCGTTGGCAGAGAATGAGTTTCAACAGTCCCAGAACTCTGCTGCTGGCTTCCCTGTCTTTTTTTCAGGGGAGCACAGGTGTGGTCACTTGAGGTCCCTGTGTCCAGGGTCCTGAAGGAGGAAGTGGCAGAAGCTTGCGCTACTTCTGGTGACCCTTCCCCCGCCCCCCACCCACCTGGCTAGAATAGAGGAGATTTCTTGGTCAGTTTTGTGAAGAAAGTGCAATTTCAAGCAGAAGTTTCTGGCAACTAAATCTTAGGGACTTTTCAACCTACTAATGTTTCTGACTCATGAATAGTCCTTTTCCTCCATCTGACTTTGTAAGAGGGAAAAGCCTGGGTCCCTCCCAGAGGCAACTTGAAGAGAAGCCCAAGCAGTTGCATTCACTTTGATTTCATGCAGCCTGGGCTGTGAACTAAAGATGGAAGGTCCCTGCATCGTTAAACCCCAGCCTCTTGCCCTGCTCTCTCTGCAGTTTGAAGTTGAACAAGTCTGTTTAGAGATGCACACACACCTCTCCTAAAAACACTATGAGGCACCATCCCAATCAACTCCTTGGAGAACAAGGGAAAAGCATTTATCAAGAGCCAATTCAGTGCCAGGTGTGAGTAAGAGCTGTAGCTTGTGAGTTATTTAGGTAGCCCCTACAGTACAAGGTTTCATGTCCATTGAAGAAACTCAGGTGTTCATCCTCCCTAAGACCACTTACTATTAGTAAATGGCATAGACAGGGTTTGGTACTATATCTGCCTGATCCAAATTCCAGGATTTTCCCCTGTACAAAGAGTCAGTTTCTACTAAATTTTTATTTTAATGGCTCTTTATTCTTCATATTACAATATGCAGATGAGCTTTAGATAAGAAAAACATGTGTCCTTTTAATGTTGTATACAAACTGAGTTTTTGTAGCTCAGATTATATATTAAGTATCTTAAATTTCATGACAAATCCTTCTTCTACATCAAAGAATCCTTTCACAGAGCAGAGAGCCATTCCCTAATTTATCTCCAGTTTCGTGTGTCAAGTTTCCTTATAGCGTAGATCACTTCCACTAAGGAAACCATACATGAAAAAAAGACAAAAAAGTAATACAAGGAAGAAATTGTATACCCTGAAAAAAGCACCAAATCCAAAGTTATACTGTTTTCAGTGAGAGCAAAGAGGCAGAGCTGGGAGCCGCAGGGTAGCCCCTGGAGGGAGACCCTGGTGTTCCTCTCTGGTATCTGGAGGCTCCTTCTCCTTACTGAGAAGCAGTGGGACCCCAGACTCTCATCCTGAGCCCACTCAGTCAGGCCAATGCAGACTTCTGTGCATACCCATTCTTGGAACTTCTGGGGGAGGCGTGCAGAGGCTGGGTCAGACAGACTTGCCTGAGACCTGTCCCTAGTGCTGTGAACCCCTCAAACAGAGATAGACTCAGGGAAACCTGAGGCACATCTAAGAGATGTGCCTGTGGAACTCCAACTTCTCTGCCTATTCTTAACATCTGAAGTGTGCAGGCAGATTTCTCCTTCTTCTACCCCACCCCACTGCCCAGAAACTGAGTAGGTGAATTTGAGGACTAACACAGACAACTGCTTCCAAGCCCTCCCTCTTTCTGTATCTGCCTTGAATTTATGAAGCATGTATAAATCTCTGTGCACCTGAATGCACCTGGGGGTACCTGGACAGAGATACTGTCCTCTTAGCTTGGACCTAAACTCTTTTAGGTCCAAGGCTCAACTTTTGTGCTGCTCAACTGTGTCATCTTTTGTGCTGGTCAATTGTGTCATCTACCAGATGGCTCCAGGTCTTCCCCTAGACACAGGTAGGGAGGATTGCACTTCCCCAGCACCTTTAGAGTTAGGCATGGCCATGTGACTTGATCAATAAAACATAAGCAGAAGTGACATGTGTCATTTCTAGGTGGAAGCCTTAGGAGCCCGTGTGAGGGTGGAAGCAGACATTGAAATTATGCTGTTGTCTGTCTGGGTCCCTAAAAGATGATATTGAACAGAGACACCTGCCAAACCCCAGTGGACCCAAAGGAAAAAGAAAGCCCAGGATGCCATGGGAGTCCTTAAGAAAACTCCTCAGGGAAGGTGAGGTGGGTGAGGGAACTTCCCAGAAGAGGTTGTGCTGTGCTGGGTAGGAGTGGAGGATGAGGCTTGTGGAATGGAGTGGGGAAGGCAGCAGCGCAGAAGGAGGAAGCAGCATGTGTGAAGGCCCAGAGGAACAACAGCCAGAGAGTGAGTGCTGTGCATGGAATAATGGCCCCAAAGATGTCAAGCCCTCATCCCCAGAACTTGTAAATATGGCCTTATTTGGAGAAAGGGTCTTTGCAGATGTGTTTAATGTAAGGATTTTGAGATAAGGAGATTTTCTAGCACAAGTGTCCTTATAAGAAAGGCAAGAAGAACCCCTCAAAGAAAAGAAATCCATGTAACCACAGAGGCGCAGATTAGAATAATGTGCCCCCAGCCCAGAACACCTCCTGCCACCAGAAGTTGGAGGAGGCAAGGAATGGATTCTCCCCTGGAGACTCTGGGAGGAACACGGGCCTGCTGACTCCTTGATTTCAGGCTTCTAGCACCCAAGCAGTGAGAGAATACATTTCTGTTCTGCCCCACCCAGAGTCTTTGTTGCGGCAACCACAGGAAACTAGTGCCACCCCGGCCCGTGTGGCCCAGCTGCTAGAGCATCGTCAGGGCACGTACTAGGTTGTGGGTTTTGTCCCTGTCAGGGTGTGTATGGGAGGCTACTGATCTTTCTCTTCCTCTCCCCCCCCTCTCTCTCATCAATAAATGTAACCCAAGGTGAGGATTTAAAAAATTAAAAAGAAACTAGTACAGAAGATAGCAGAGAATGACTTGCCACTTCCGCTACAGAAACTCCTGCCTCAGCCTCCCAGCCTCCTGTGTAGCCAACCAAGTGCTTCTTGTACTTTCCTACCTCAGTATTTGCTGATACCATCCCCTCATTTTCTTTCCTTCCGCTGGGCAGCCTGCCCCCCACAACCCCGTGTTCTCTCCCCTTTCCCCTCCCTCACTCCACCCAGCCTCTGTGCAGACAGACTACCATGTTATTGGCTGTGTTTCTCTACTCACATGGAATCTAAGCTTTTAAGAGGCAAAGAACATATAACCATCCCCATGTGTTTTGTTCGGTGCCACACTAAACACACAGATTTGAATGCATAAATGGCTGATAATTTGGACCTAGTTATTATTACTATAACAATCATTTATGAAGTGCCTCTCATGCTCCAGGCACTAAGAAGAATAATAGTAATAATGGTCATTATAACTAATGAGCTGTTTTCATGTGCCAATTACTGGGATACACACTAGAAATTTATTATTTTATTTAATTCTCACCACCATAGTATTATTATCTCCTTCTTATAGATGAGTAATTCAGGCCAAGAGAGGTTAAGTAATTTGCTCAATGTCACCCAGCTTGGAAGCCCCTAGAGCCAGGTTCAGATTCAAACCTGGTAGGCTCTCAAAACTGTGCTCTAAATAAGGTCTTCAAAAAAAACAATCCTAATTATTCTAGATGGCCATTTCCTTGGCCATTTTCTTCAGGTGCCTCAGTTTGTCAAATTTTTGGAGTGTTCCTTAAACAATGTGAGCCCAGGTTTACCAGCAAGAAAGACATCCGTGTCTCAATTCCAGGACCTGAGATCAACCTATGTGGCCACTAGGTGGCATCAAAAGGCGTGTCTGAGACAAAAAGCCTGCCAGCTAGCCAGGGAGGTTTTCAGCTCTGAAACGCTGCTGGAGGTGAGCTGAGCAAACAGGGAGGCAAGCCGCCCAGACGGAAGTAAACCAAGGGTCAAAAAAACAAACTGGAAAACGCCGTTTCCTCGGGTGTCGAATGCTGATAGGATGAGATAGCAGCAAATGTGCACACTTGTATTTCAGCGAAAAATCATATTCCTGAGGCATGCTGACTATTTAAATACATCTGTTTACCAGGAATACCCAAAAACCCCATGGGTGCTCCAAGAAAGAAAAATTACAGGCACCATCACCAACAGCAAGGATGTCCAAACACCTTAACAAGTCCTTGTTGAAAGGAGACCTCTTAAATGATTCAGGTGCCTCCTAGCCAAAACGCACAGCAACAGCCATAAATACGCTGTAATTAACATCACACACAAAGCAAAATAAACTTTGAAAATATTTCATTTAGCCTCTCAAAGGAGTCATAGATATTCTTCCCCATGAATGAAGATACTGTCAAATTATTTATCTAGAGCCAGCTGTGCAGCCTCTGAGCTGTAAAATACCTAGAGAGTGCTCTGTATTCAGTGGAGGAAGATGCATTCATTGGACAGCACCACACTGCTAACCTCGGAGCCCTCCTGGAGTCCTGGTGACAGTGCAAGCACCGTGTCCTGCACCACTGCCCCCTGAGTGTGGTCCACTGGGCACTGCCTATCTGTGAACGGTTTGCTGCCAGTCCACAAAAAGTACAGAAAGTGAGAGTGAACATTAGAAACTCGTAGAGCAATTTGTCCTTCCATGACCTCTGAGGCTGCCTGCGATCAGTTCAACAGAGATGGACCAGTAGGGATGTTGCAAACTAACTGGGTCATTGGTGGCAAGAGATGTGAACTAGCCCTGCACAGTAAACCCACTTATTGATCTGAAACAGATTGGAAATGATCTGGCACCCCACCACAGGTAGTCTGGAAAACCACTGCCCCATGGCAGTTCTCCAGCTCTGTCCACCCAGGGCCCAACCTGGAGAGGCAGAGAACCTGGGGATTGGAGGTGAGGGCTTTGAAGTCAGGGAGAAGCAGATCCGGTCTCCTTTGTTAGCAGCTGTGTGCCATTAGGCACCTTACCTAAACTTTTGTGTCTTTAGTTTCCTTAGTACTGAAATGGGCCAATAATATATGCTTTACAGAATATTTCTGAGAATGATTTAAAACAAGATGCATGTGGGCAGATTGTGAACAGTCAGATGGTTTTCAAACCTCTTTCTCAATCTCAATCTCAATTTCCCCTCCCCTCCCCTCCCTTCTCCTAACCTCTCCTCTCTCTGACCCTGCTTCTCTCTGTGTCTCCTTCTATCTTTCTGCAAATAATGTCACTAATCTGTTGGGACAGTGTTTGAAAATGACACCCTCTAAGCCCTCAAGAAAAGTATCAATATTATCAATATTGTCTTGGAGGTTCTTAAATACCAAGACTCTGGATTTAATCAGCCATCAAGTTTTCTTGTGAAGGGAAAAGAGAATTCCAGATTAATAAATAGAAAAGAGAAAAGAGAAGCTGGTGTGGAGGAGGAGGAAAGGAGGAGTGAAAGGGGAAGAAAGGATTCTCTTGGACAAGAGGACTAAAGGAAGTCTTGAGCCCTGACACAGAGGACAGGAAGGATGAGGAGGTTTGGGGGACAACAGCTACATGCTGATTCTGGAAGAAGGTTCCAGAATAGTCAACTGTCCTGGAAGGGCAGAAAGTATGCACCAGGCCTAGAGCTCAGAACCACGCGTAAGCCCACTGCCTCTCACTTGCTTGGGGCAGTGCCAATATTCCCCGTTTCCAGGGACGCCTTGGCTTTGTCAGCGTCCAGCACCTCATCCATTGACCGCCTGGGCATGTGAGGCCCATTCAGGACACATCACCTTGCCATCTCTGTCTTATCCTGTCATCCAATAACTATTTGAACACTTGCTATGTGCCAGGTGCTGTTCTGACACTGAAGACTTAGCAGTGTTAAGTCTCAGCACAGCACAGTCCCTGTGGTCCCTGAGCTCATCTTCCAGATGTGGTAGAAAGAAGACTAAGAAATATTAAATAACAATAATTCTGCCTTCATGGGACAGTGGCTTACAATAACTTGCTTCAGGGTGGAGATTGTGCTCTGTGAATATTAAACTGTATACTCGGGGGCAGGGCTTCTCACACTGAGGCCCACAGAGTGAATTCAGGGGAGCTCAGGAACCTGGATGTGGGCCAAAATTACCTCTTTATTTTCACTAACCTTAACTAAAATTTAGCATTTCCCTTTAAATAAGAATTCACACAACCATAGAAGTTTCTGTGACTTTGTAGCCAATAGATATTTCAGATATTTGCATTTCACATTACAGCAATAGCAGGTATTTTGAAATATTTGAAGCTCATGACTTCTCCAAAATGATGGTAGTTCTGAGACCTGCCACTAGACCTTAACAGTTAACACATTAGTAAAGAACCACATGTATTATTACATCACATACATTCGGTATTCAAAGTTTTTATGATTAGTTTAATTATTGAATTTATTGGGGCAGCATTGGTTGGTTTTCAAGTTAACTATTTTAATATAATTGGTTTCCCATATTTGTAAACATTATTTGCAAACATTACTCTGGGGAAAGGGATTTGAGGGTTTTACTCGCCTGCCCAAAGGGTCCAAGTACAGAGAAGATTAAGAGCCTCTGTTCCTTAACATTTGAATGGACCTCATCAGGAATCCACCCTCCAGGGACTTAGTAAGAAAAACCCCTGTGAGGCATGTACATCCCAGAGCTCTGTGGCAGTTCTCCCAATCTTCTGTTTTGATAGGTGCTAGAGGGTTTATGAATTAGCATCAGGGATATTAAAAGCAATTTTTCATTGGTGAAAGAAGTGGTGTTCAATATATGCAGAAAAGATATAAATATTGCACAGGCATGCCTGCCTCCCGTAAACAAGAACAGAAGAATTTAGTGAACCCGGCTGCCTAAACCCTCTTGAGCGTCTACAAAATCTAAAACTCCCATTTGATCCTTTGTTCAGACACTCAGGAGAGGCTTCCGGGAGTATGGTCAAGATACCTTGCCTCCCTTGTCTAGACTATTATCTCATCTAACTCTAGTTGAAACTTCATGCAAGGTATTGTGGAAATGCCTGGGGAACTGATGGCCAGGATTTCCACAATTCCACAGAATCCATTTGTATGACTGTTTATGTGCTTGCTTGCTTTTCAATATTTGTGCATGTGGTAGACTTCCTTCTGAGACCTGCTTCCATGTAGTATACATCTGATAGCAAGATGGTGGGAAGGAGACTCTGGAAGTAAACAGAATGAGAACATATGGAAGCTACTTCTTCAGAAATTGCTCTAGCAAGGTAGTCTACTGCCATCACTTGTTAGGCAGAGACCCAAAGACAGGCAGAGAAGTGGGAAAGCTTTATAGCAGGGAAAAGGGAGGGCTTTGGATGCGATCCTATTTCAGTTATAGGCAGAAGGAAACTGTAGGTGAGGTAACTAAAAGCTGGGAATCTCAGGTGATTAGTTTGAGGAGCATGTGTGACTATCTCTGGTTAGTCCTGAGTTAAGGGAAAGTTGGCAGACATGGACCAAGTCCTGACAATTCTGGACTGGTTGCTGCAGAGTTGTGAGTCAGAGCTCTGTTGTCACACATGGCCTGGCCTTTGTGTGGTGTATATTCTCTCTGTCAGGGAGTAGAGCTCAGCTGCCTCTGACAATGACAACATCACAACTGGAAAAGCCCAACTGGTTTGAGTCTGTTTGCCACAGGCACATATACACATGGGCATCCGCCAGTAAAGGTCTGGGACACCAAGTAGGGTGGTGTTCAGCCAATTCCTCCTACTTAACCTGGAGCAGTTGTAGTAAACACATCTTACGCTCCTGAGCTAATGGTGTGCTTACTACACCAAATCCATAGCTGAAGCATTAGACACAGTGCCTGACACACAGTAAGCACTCAGGAAACATGTTTTTGTAAGAGAGAGCATTTTGCCAAGAAGGTAGAATCTATATCAGAAGAGATTTTTCTTCCCAGGGAATATTTGACAATGACTGGAAACATTTCTGATTGATTGTCACAACACAAGCAAGGACGCAACGCAACACGTCCATGGTCGTGAGGAAGTGGCAGGATCAGGGTCACGCTGCATTCCGAATGCATCGCCCTCTTGATCACTGTGCTGTTCGGCCGTCAGAACAGTCCTCTGTGTTTACACAGTTGGGGCCTGTTCTGCTACTTTCTCCTGACCGCAGAGAGGTCGCTTGACTTCTCTAACAGTGGATCCCTCACAGGACTCATTGTGAACTGACCTAGGCCAATTTTGTTTCGCAGGTTTCTTGGGTTCCTATCAGATAAATACGGTTAAACTGAGAAGGTTATGGTGGGGGACAGTTGACCTACCCTGTCACTACAAGACAGCCACCAGGTTAAACAGGAAGGACTTTTCAAAATTCTGTCACACATACAGGTACTTATTAGCAAGCAAATTCAGAAGTGTTCACAGTGCCTGTCTGCCTATTCCACAAAGTCCCAGTTCTCAGTCTTTTAACGCTCCAGTATCCACTCTGCATGAAGGTTCCCTGGAGGCAAACACATGGTGACTGCTGAGGCAGGGTCCTGTTGGAGTTGTCACTGGCATCGGGACCCAGAATCTTCCTCCTTGCTCATGGCTGGACACCGAACAAGTTAGGGATTTAGTTCTCCTGAGTTATTTCTAAGGACTCAGGTCTCCCTGGGTCTTTATACTCAACTCATGCTAAGGTAGAGAGCATTTCTAAAATATTTTATCCAGTCCAAATACTTTGAAGATCTTTATTTCCATTGGAACCCATTCCTAACAGTTACCATGCTCCTAGAGCCACTGATTTCACCAATAAAGAAACATTTCTGACATTCTCTAAGTTAATAAACAAAACATCTGATCTCGATGGAGGTGCACAAAGCGGAAACCTGTGTTAGCACTCTGGAGAGGCTTCCCGATTAGGATGCTAGGTGTCCACACCTGCGAGTCACTCCTCATTAGAACACCAGCTGCACCTGGGAGATTGCTTAACCACAATCACACACACACACACACACACACACACACACACACACACACACAGGAATGCACTGTTAGGCTCAGGTTAAATCACAGACAACATGAGAGGGCTCAGAGAGGTCACATGTACAAAGCATTCAGCAGTCTTCCTGGAATATTATAAATATGAAATATATGTTTCCTATTACTGTAACCATTTTTTAAGCCTTCCTTACAATCATTGAAGAAAGAGAGGAGAGTTTTAATATATAATGATAGCTCAAGGAAGGACGGTTATGGTATTTGTTGAGTAGCCACTGGGTGCCAAGCACTTTATGAGTTTTGTGGCATTTAATTGGCACAACTACCTGGCCAGGTGGCTTAATTATCACAGATTCCCATATAAGGAAGCTGAAGCTCAGGGGGCCAGGCACCTCGCCCAAGGCCACATAGCAAGTTGGTGTTCAGGCCAAGACCAAAACTCTCTTGGATGGAAAAGCCTGAGACAGCTCCAGCTGCCTCCCCAGAATTGCACTTTGAACTCCCAGTGACAGGAAGATAGTAAAACTCAGAAGTGTCAGGAAGATAAAGCCGAAGGAATAAGTGGCAAGTGGAATTTCACAGAATCCCTGCTAGAGGCTGCCAGCCAGCTCTCCATAAGGGAGACATGGTCTGATGAGGAGAGGACTAACTGGATATTAAATCCCTGGGGGACCTTCAAGAGGTGGGTTGTCCCAGAAGCAGAACTGGAACCAAAGATTTGGTATAAGTGACAACACTCCAGGGAGAGAATGGGGGCAGGCTCTTCTACAACAACACCAGCCAGCATTGTCCTGGGGCTGTGGCTCTTCAGGCTCTTCTGGTTCCTCCAGTTTCCCTGGGGTGAGGCGGCTCCAGTGAGCTTGGGCAGTGCTCTGAAGGCACAGAGAAACTGGGTGAGGGACTCAGAGCAAGTAAAAGAAGTCCCAGGGGCTCTGGGCAGGGCACCAACAGTATGCATTGTGGTGGTCATCCCCGGGATCTAAAGAGGTTCATCCTTGAAAGTCCAATAAAATCCAAGTCTTTCCCCTGACCCAGTGGACTCAGGCTTGACCCTGCCTATCCATGTAACTCAATCCGCCCTCTCTTGCCTCCCCCATCCTGCTCCAAGTTCACGGGCTTCCCCACTGTCCTTCAGAGACACTTAGCACACCAGAGCTTCAGGCCTGGGCAATTGCCAGTCTTTCTGCTTGACACCCTCTTCTCTGGAAAATGGCCCGCATCCCCCCAGTCTCTACCCCAAATGACATCTTCTCCAGGAGACCTGATCACCCTTTCTAAAGTAGAGTCCCTGCCTTTTTCCTTTACCCTGCATCCCTTTTCCCTATCTCCACTTGACTCTACATTATGTGTATTTCTCTGTTGACTTGTTTAACAGCAGAGAAATATAAGCTCCGTGAGGGCGGAGGCTTCTGCCTGTTGTGGTCACTGTTCCTTCTTCAGTGTCTAGAATAGTGCCTGGTACAGAGTAGAGGTCAATAAATGCTTGCTGAATGAATGAATAAATGAGTGAAAAAATAAATGAAGGAAGGAATGAAGGAATGAACAAGTGAAGACAGGAATTCAGAATATATTTCTTAAGGTGGCATTACTACTGGAAGTCAGTCCAAAGACCACTTAGGTCATAATTCCTTGGGGGAACTTATTATGAAAGCAGAACACTGAGCAGTTCTCTGCCCAGAAAGCATTGTCTCAGTAGTGCTGACCCTCATGCATCTCTGCAGAGGCCTCCAGATGAAGGTGGGGTGGAGGGAATAATTGCTTGGCCACCCAGAGAGGCTGGGCACTTGGTACAGAGTTCCCAGTCCTCCTGTCTCTCTCCTCCAGGTTCCCAGACCCCAAGCCCAGCCAGGAAGCAGCAGAGTTGTCAGATTCTAAAGACACTTGTGAGTTTAGAAAACATAGCTCTCAGAGGCCCCCACAGCAGACAGGATATTAGAGGGCCCTCGCCTCTTCAGGTGCTGGCAAGGCCTTCTTAATGCCATGAGCTCTGGAATCATCCCTGACACCAACTGCAGCTGATAAAGTCAGACCATTTTTTAAATAAATAAATAAACAGCAACTTGATGTTCTACTTATTTTTACAACTTACTACTAAGTGGATAATTAATTATATCTACACCATTTTAACCTTTTAATAATATGCATCCTTTATTTATCAGCAGTTTTAATATCTAATATTTAGTCAATATTAAATTCAAATTATATTCACAAATACTAAATAATACCTACGAAACTCATTTTAACATATGTATTTGAACTAAAAGATGAAGTCAGATTATTTCTGGAACCGAGATCACTGTCGATTTAATTTAGAGGAAACAAATTGTTGGAGATGTCTTTTAAAATGCATATTCCTGGGCCCCATCCCAGGTTCACTGAGTCGGAGTCTGTGATGGTAGGGCCCTAGAATTTGCATTCTTACTAGGCTCCACATAGAATTCTAGTACCTTCGATGGAATTTGAGAATCCTTGTGATATATGCCCTCGGGGTGAGTGGGAATATTATAACAAGCAGAAGGGGAGGGTTAGGAGCTAGGCCCCTGCTACCCCCAGGTGAAGGGTACTTGGTAAGGGACAGTGTGATTAATAGACTGTCCCCTTCTCTTAGACACTGAAATGACTGTGTTCCCTTCTGGCCAAAAAGATCCTGTCTGTAGAGCACAGGTGACCAACACAAGGCCCACGGCCAAATCCTGCCCTCCAACTTGTTTTATCCAGCCCGGCACCTTTACCCGGCGGCAGCGCCAAGCTCTTGCTTAACTGTTAAGGAGTAGTTACATTTATACAGTCCTAAAATTACATTCAGCCCTTTGAAGGCAACCGCGAGGCTGATGTGGCCCCCCGGTGAAAATGAGTTTGACACCCCTGCTCTAGAGGTCTGCTGAGGTGGGTCAGCTGCTAAATTAACCAAGTGCAAGGAGGCAGGCTGAACTTCACAGGGAAAGAGGGGTGGAAAGGAAACAGAGGGAAAGTGATGGGACTGCTAAATGGAAAAGATTAGTATTAATTAAGAATGATGTCACTCAAGGTTTCTTTAAGACATAGTAAAGAAAGAGAGAAACTTCTTTGAAAGCAAGTAGCCCAAGAGCTAAATCTGGAGGATATCTCTGTGGCTTAAGGGACAGAGCAGGTGGCTGTGATGGAGACCCTTTGGGTTGGAGCCCTGACTCAGACACTCACTTACTCTTTGTCTGGGAGGATCCTTTCACTACTCTGTGCCCAGGATTCCTTATTTATGAAAGTCACATCATTATTCCTGCCCTTCCCCTTGACATTTGGAAGGGTGGGCTTGTGGAGTTCACTGTCGAAGAAGCAACCTTATTTTCCTCCCCCAAGGACAGACATGACTACTCTTGCACTCTCACGGATGGAGCTGGAATGCTTTGCCCTCAGGTTCCAGCCCCACCTTCCACTTCCCATTGCCTGACCATGGCAGGTGCAAGCCCACCAAGACTTGAAACTTTCTCTTCTTTCTACCTGGACCAGTCTTTCTCTGCAACTCCATGTTGACTTGCAGTTTTTTTGGTTATTTTTTGCGGGGGGTGGGGGTGGGGATTGGGCTTGTTTTTTTGTTTTTGGGTTTGTTTTTTTTTTTGCCTGGAATATTTTTTCATCTCCACATGCTGCCTTCTTGTCATTTAGATCTCAACCATCATCTCTTCGGAGAGAACTTCCCAGGACATCGTTTCCAGCTCTGCTCCCTCTACTGTCACCCCAGGCACTCTCCGTTCCATCATCCTCCTTTATCTTTGTCTTCAGATCCGTCCCTCTCTAAACCATCTTATCGTCCATTTGTTCACTAGTCTATTGTCCAAGCCTTTACTGTCATGGCAGTTCCTGGAGAGCAGCAGCCTTCTTTTCCCATGAGCATGTTCCCTGAAACACGCATATGTATATAGATGCCCACAAATATCCACAGAATGAAAGAACTTACTTGCTCCTTTCTTGTTGCCTCTCAGACTACTTCCTCTCTGTTCCACTCTCAGATAGCCCTTTTGTCTCCTTTGGTCTTTTCATTTCTGCCCTTCCCCCAGCCCCCACCGCCTCCTCTAGGCTCCTGACTCAGACTGGCAGTTTCCCCTAGATGGCGCTGGAGAAGATGGTTTTAGCCTTTGCATTCCTTCTGGAGGATATTGGGTTGAAATAATCCAGCCTTCGAGAGAATCATTAAAGAGAATCAACCTTTCTTAACCTGATGCTGCTAAAAATATAGCTCTAGTGAATTATTTTTTTAATTTTTAAATTACAGTTTACATTCTATATTATTTTGTATTAGTTTCAGGTGTTAGCTCTGAGGCATTATTATATCCACATTTTCTCTTTCTCGTCAAAGATGGTCTTCTAGCAACCCAATTTAGGAAAGGAGTGAATGGAGCTAGAGGTAGAAGGAGAAAATGCCATCCTCCACATTACCTGACAGGCACTGGTGCTGATTTGTGGGATCCCAAAGTGGAAAGCCCTCCAAGGGACTGAAAAAGGAGGAAAATAAGGTTGCCATCAGCCAGGCAAGCAGGAAAGAGGCTAACTTTGGATCAGGACTGCAGGATTCACTGGGGCAAACCTCAGGTGGAGGAGCTACCCTATCTAAAGGAAGAAACTCTCCCCTGTCGCAGGAAGAGTCTGGAATTAGAGTAAATGTTTATTTAGTCTCATTACTTGCCAAACACTTTGCTGAGAGCTTTCCTGGCATTATCTCCTGTAATCCTCCCAACAGCCCTGTTCTTCGCTACCATTGGTCTTATCCTCAGAAGTAGATTACCAAGACCCCTGGAACAGGAATGGTGTCTTTTGTTTCTCATGATTCTTTTGCTTGATATTTTATCCAAACATCACAGTACAGAACAGAATCCTGAGAGGAACAACCAACATCGATTGATTAATGCCTCTAGGCAGGGGTTTTCCTCTCTTCTGAAAAAAAGTCTTCTCCCTTAGCTTCTAATCTACAATAGCTACATCACTTATTCCTTACCCTTAATCTTACATTCTTCTGTTCCCTCTGTGAGGAATGCCTCTTTCATCTTTGACAAACATCACTTATGTTAAAGCAGTATAGCTTAGCTTAGTGGCTGGGCAAATGGACTTTGGAAAATAAGAGACCCATGTATGAATTCAGATGCTGCCACAAAATAGCCATGTCAAATTGGGCAAGTTAATGTTTTGTGTCTGCTTCCCTTTAGTGAAATGGGTCTAAGAATAGCTAATACTAGAATCATTGTAATGGAGGCAACTGTACTTGAACAATAATAAAAAAAGAAAGAAAAAAGAAGTTAGTGTAAGAGTTGGAGCATAAAGAGTCAATTATTGTCAAGAGTTAAAATGTAATTAAAGACAAAGCACAGAACCTGGGAAGGTAATTCAAGCTGTAGAGACTATTTGGGAATGAAGATAAAAATTGCTGACTGTATGAGAGCTGGTGGGGGGTTTTAATGGCAAGTAAAAGAAATTGCATTTGTCTAGGTTAAAGAAAAGGAAAGAAAAGAAACAGGGGTGCTAACTGTATCAAAGGGTAATCAAGACAATCAGGCTAGGGAAGGATGGGTCTGTAGGGGTCTCAGCTGGTGAAATTCACTTAAGAGTCTTCTTCTGAGTATTGCATTAGGATGATTCAGCTCCAATGCTTTCCATCTGATCCTGGTCTCAGTTTACTTAAAATTCAAATTCCAGCATAGTAAATCTGGGTTATGTCTTCTCTTTGGGGAAGAAGTAGGGTAAGCACAGTGATTGACAGTCAAGGCATCAGCAGTGCTCTGTCCCTGCCATCTGCTACCACAGTCTTACACCACATAAGGTAAACACAGAGAGGCCTTCCCATCTCCTGATCCGGGAGTGATGTCCCATCATATGCACAGGTCCTGCCCACATTCAGGGTGTGTATCACACAGATACACACTATCTGTGTGTCTGAAAGTGCCTTTTAGTAAGGTGAACAGACAGCATAGGAGGTGTTGGCACAAAGGATTGTATGCGGCCTCATGGGCAATTATGAGCAAAAGCGCCTGGAGAAGGAGAGAGGAAATGGGGTTCAGAAAGGAGGTGAATTTCGAGCTGAGTTTTGATGGGTGAGGTTTGCTCCCTAATGCTCGAGCTGCATGTGTAAACCAAGGGGGAACCAAATTCAGGTTTCTGGGTAAAAGGCTAATGCTTTAATCTGGACCACAGCTGAATTCCAGGCAGAATTAATCACTTAATCAGCCAGTCAGACCACTGTGACTTGCTTTGGAGATTTAAAAGGACTTAGACAATGCATCTGGATCCTATTTCTAAAGTTTGCAGCATTTTGAAATTATTCTTATTTTAGGATTACCAGCAAATTTACAGAATCTTTTTGCTAAAAAAATACCACAAAGGAGCAGGAAGGAAAGAAGTCATAATATTGTCTAGATAGTATGGTAGTTGAATTCACCAACCAGACAGTTGCCCTGGACTTATTAGTTTCTTTTCAATCTTACAGTGCAATATAGAATTGCAGGATGGTGTGAAATGTGAAAAAGAAAAGAAGGGAGGATTGGAGGGAAGATTACCGAAGCAAGCAGAGAACTGAAAGGAAGCAGGCAGAAAGCAGCGCACGAAGTTCCGGCCGGCTAGCATTGATCCATCGCAGCTCCTTGTGCTGTTGGAGTTGTAGGGTGTGTTGGGGTGGGGCAGTCCTTTTCCCCAGATGTTTCTTTTTGTAAGACATGCACGAATTTTTCTTTAAAAATTGAGTTTACAGAAGGATTTGGAATGCAAGACAGCAGTCTCTGACTATGTTGCCCCACCTCTGTTTTCAAATGTTTGGGAAGTTTCTGCCCTACCTACAAGTAATCTGTTTATGTCACTCTTGCTCTGTGTCCTAATTTGAGAGTTCTCTTGACTCTCTGTAGTAGATGAAGATTTAGCTCACCTATGCTATCATACCAACCCCTAACTTCCAATAAGTTTTACCACTGTTTGTACTCCCTCTGATTATTTTTAGCACTTTCAATGACATTCCACAACCTTCATTTCTTCTCCATGCCTGTGAACAATAGTACCTCTTGACTTTCTCCCTTGCATTAAAGGGATTTAACAGGAATGTTGACAAGTGAAAATAGTTACGCAGATGTTAATAGATGGGCCATTAAAAAAAAGAGGTCCATATATAAATAATCTGAAGAAAACCTGGGTAAATAAGTAGAACAAGTCTCTCTAGAATGGGCCATTTCAGAAGCTTTGATGTGCAACAGTGTGCTGTGCCCCTTCAAAGGCGCAAGCGCCCTGGCCTGTGAGGCCTGGCTGGTTGAAGCATTATCCTGTAACCAAAAGGTTGCTGGTTCAATTCTTCACCAGGGCACGTACCTAGGTTGCTCATTTGGTCCCTGGTACAGGTGTGTATGGGAGGCAACCAACCAATGTTTCTCTCCCACATAGATGTTTCTCTCTCTCCCTTTCTCTCTAAAAGCAATTTTTTAATGAAGTCCTCACGTAATGATTTTTAAAAAATGGAGAAAGGCATATAATGCGTGGCATTTCACAAACATTGGATAGTAACTACTTCCACCTTCTCCATGGTATATCTACTAATATGTTAGGGAAACACTTATAAAAAGGTAAAGGAGGCAATCTGCTGTTGGATGTGAATAAAGAACCAAAGTCTCCTTTCAGCAAAACAGAAATGATGTGCCCACACCCTGAGCAGCATTTGCTAGTGCCAGGGCTACATCAGCGCTGGTGCAGAGCACCACATGCGCCCTGCACTTATAGTATCTCCCTTTTACAAAGAGGAGTCTGGGGTGTAGAAATGGTCAATAGCTTGTCCAATGTCCCACACCTTTTTAAGTGGTGGAGTCAGGATTCAAACTGAGGCTTCAGGTTTACAATTCCCCAACATTATACTATTTCCCCCAAAGACTGCCACCCTGCTGGAAATGAGGGAAGGACAAAAGGATTTTTAGAAGAGCTGAACTAGATTCAGTTCTTTCTGCAATCACTATGCTCTCTTACCCCTGCAGAGTGGTTTACAGTTTACCAACAGCATCTATGTGCATTATCTTGTTTGAGTCTCACCCAGCCCTCTCAGGTCTGTAGAAATTGAGTGTGCTGGTCAAATTAACATAGCTAATCGAAAACTAAAATAATCAGGACTTTGCATTATTACTGGCTATATCCAGGTGAGTAGGGTTTCCAGATTTAGTAAATAAAAGCATAGGACTGCCAGTTACATCGAATTTTATTTTATTTTTTTCTTTTTATTTTATTTTAATTGATTTTAGAGAGAGAGAGAGGGAGGGAGAGACAGAGAAACAGTGATTCGTGATTCCACCCCTCTATGCGTTAATTGATTGACTCCTGTATGTGCCCGTACCTGGCATTGAACCCACAACCCTGGCATTTTTGGATGATGCTCCAACCAACTGAGCTATCTGGACAGGGCAGAATTTTAGATAGAGAATGACAAATTCTTATAGTACAAGTATGCCCCATGCAGTATTTGAGATATACTTATAGTACTAAAACATTATTCATTGTTTATCTTTAATTTTTATCTGCATTTTATCTGGCAACCTTACATGTGATAACAGAACTCAGAACACAGGATTAAGTGAAAAAAGAGCAGGGGAGCTGAGGGACCAGGGAGCACTGTGAGAATAGCACTGTCTCTGAGCTTCTCTGAATGGGTGAGCCAGTGGTTTATAGTGGATGATAAGATACTGATTTCTCTGCACAGCCCAGGACACCTGGCATGGCAGGAAGACAAAGTCAGGCACTGCAGTCTCTTACAGGCTCTTTGAATGGTGAATCTAGTGTGACGAGGTCTAACAGTGGGCCCATGGTTCCCTCAGCTGGCATCTGGAATAGTTCCATCAAACCTTTACATCAGCAGCCCCCTGCAAAACACTCCTCCTCCTGCTATGAACAAGAGCCCATGGACACACTAGAGTTCATATTGCAAATGGCCACATAGCAGGGCTCACAGCCCACAGCACAATTGATGAGGTGAAGGTGTTTAGAGGCCTCTGGCAGGAACAGCTCCAGGCCTTACAGCCCCAAATCTGTTTCACAGGTCTCAGGTTAAGTGTGGCTTTGTGGCTGATGCGCTCTTACTAGCAGTGCCCCACTAGCGTCCCGTGACTGCTTTGCTACATATGTTCTATAAATTGGAGCCTCATTGTTATTTTCAAATACTTAATATGCAGAAGATAGTTTACATTTGAACTCTGTTTGCATTGTTATAAAATAAAATATAACATAATATTTGTCAATAAAAGAAAAGGAAGCCTATTAAAGTCTTTAAATACAACTTTAATTCTTGCAAATGTTGAGTGGTCATAAAAAAATGGTTTCAAATTTTTATCACCTCTGTGTGAAACTCTGTTTTCAGTGGTGATGATGATAATTTGAACAGCGCACATTAAAAAGTCAATTAGGATTTGCTTATAACCATTCGACATAAAATTTTATAGAAAAAGCTATGTTGACTTCCACTTCCACTTGGGATATAGAAAGTCACAAGGGAACATTGCTCCCACCTTATCAGCAAAAACAAGCCATATAATCTATAAAATCATAATTTTTAAAGCCTGTAGGAGCATTCAGGTTGTAAAGAAACCCAATAAACCAAAATCCCAAAGTACCACTGTCCTCCTAGGAGAGCCACTTTCACCCTCAGCAGCACAGTGAATGCAAAAGAGGAAGCAGATTAAAATAAACAGCTGAAGCTTTAGTGCAATTTTAAGGGATTCAGAATCCCCAGGAGCTCAGATGAAAGGGCAATCTCTACCTACCACTGACTTTTTTCTTCGGGCCTTCACTGAATGCTACAGGACACCTGGGGGGTAGAGTAAGAAAGCTGAGAAGGTGAAGGGATTAACCAAAAAACATGTATAAGTAACACATAGACACAGACAAGAGTGTGGTGGTAGCCAGAGTAGGGGGAAGGGTAGGAGAAAGTGGGCAAAACAGTGGGAAATGGGGGTGGAAAGAGACTTAGTTTGGGGTGATGGGTGCGTGATGCAGTGTGCATATGATGTTTTATTTAGTTGTACACTTGAAACTTGTATGGTTTTGAAAACCAATGTAATCCCAATAAATTTTTAAAAAAGAAAATATCCTCTATGATACCATAATGATGGATACTGTTATTATACTTTTGTCCAAACAGAATGTACAATATTAAGGGTGAGCCCTACTATAAACTATGGACTTTGGATGAGAATGACGTGTCAATGAAAGTTCATCAGTTGTAATAAATGCACTACTCTGGTGGGGTATGTTGATAATGGGGGAGGCTCTGCCTATGTGGGGGGCAGGGGTGCATGCCCTCCCTGCAACTTACTCTCAATTTTGCTATGAACCTAAATCTGTTCTAAAAAAGAAAGTCTATTTTTTAAAAGAAAGAAAAGAAAAGAGAAAAAAGAAAAAGCTGAGCAACCCTGAGGCAAACTTGTGCAGAGCCTGCTGAAGTCTGAAGGAAAACAGAAAAATTCCACAGACACCTATGGGCCTCACCTTACTAGGCTAAGTCTTCCTACTGGAGAAACAGCTGCAGAGCTAAGACACCTCACCTGGAACAAGTACACAGGGCCCACTGAATTCTACCAGCAGAGCAGGGATATTGAGAAACCCCCACCCCAGCCCCGGGGTTGGCACTGAATAGAAGGCAAGGGTCACAGCCAGTTGGGAAAGAACAAGAGAAAAGAGACAGACATGAGACAAAGGCAAACAGAGCCTGCTAAAGTGGAAGGTGGGAAAAAGAGCTGACAAAATCCCCCCAGGTGTTTATACCCCGAGTCCTGGTAAAGAGAAGGTTCTGATTCCTCCATCAAATAATGGGAAGCCTGTAGTGAACTGAATCTAGCTAAAGCAACAAAACTCTCAGACATAGGTCAACTACAGGCTAGAGTGTCTCAACTCTTCTCACTAATGGGATGCCAAACAGAACATATAGCCTTTTCTAGATATGATTGCTATTTTCTCCAGACTCTACTATTCACTTATAATTTCATGATGTCTGAATTCCGTGAAAATCAAATTACAGGAAACATGAAAAAAATGGCTCTTCCTAAACAGAAAATAGTAAAGAGAACCAGACCTATAAAATAGGATTGTTGAAATGATAAAATGTTTTAAAATAATAATACTAAATATATAAAATGATAGAGTAGAAGGAGAACAACATGTGTGAACATATGGACAATTTCATAGTCAAATGGAAATGCTGGAAACGGAAAATCGATCAGAGATAAAGAATGTTTTCAGTGATGTTATTAATAGACTGGACACAGTGGAGGAAGGAATCAGTGAAACTTACAATTTGTGTTTGAACTCTATTTGCATTCAAAATATCTGATACATAATATATACGTATAATATATAATATATATACAATTATATATTATATTTTATATACATAAAATTCAAGTAAATACATAATTGAAGTCCCAGGAGAAATATTTAAATGGTGTGGAATTTTCTAAAATATATGAAAGACATCAACTCAAGATTCAATAAGTTCAGCAAATTCGAAGAAAGATAAATACAAAGAAAAACCAATAAATGTACCCTTAGACACATCATAATCAAACTTCTGAAAGCCAACCATAAAGAGAAAATCTTAAAATCTGCCACAGAAAACAAGACACACTACATAAAGGGGAACAATAACAGAAATTACAGCTTCTCACCAGAAATAATGGGGACAAAAAGATAATTGAATGATATCGTTAAAGTGTTGAAACAAAAACTGTATCAATCTACAATTCTCAGTCTAGATGAATAATTTTCCAAAAATAAAAAAATTTTAAATACAAAAATGAAGGAAGTTGTCTCAAATATAAGAAATTCCTATTATGTAAGGAATTTCTACTATAAGGAATAGTAAAATAAATTATTTAGGCCAAATGAAACAATACCATATAGAGAGCCAGTTCTTCAGGAAAAAGTGAACAAACACCAGAGAGAGAAAATATGTCAGTAAATATAAAAAACATTAACACACACATGCAAGCATGTACCTGATGCATACAAACATACACACTTTAAAGACTACTAACAGTTTAAACTAAAAATAATAACAATGTGATATGAGGTTCTGGGATATTTAGAAGTAAAATATATGACAAGAGCACGAAGGGTGAGAGAGTAGTAATTAAAACATATTATTTTAAGATTCTTACATTGTAGTAGGTTAATTTTCTATTGTAGATGTGTTAGAGATGCATATTAGAATTTCTAGGTCAAGCACTAAAAATAATGTAAAGAGACATTACTAATGACTATAACTAACACAAAAAATAAAAATAAGAATGAATACCTAAAAATAGTTAATTCGCACCAAAAAAGGCATAAAAGGAAGAACAAAAAAAAAACAAAGAGCAGATGTAATAATATAAATCCAATATCACTGCAGTAGATGAAAATCCACATATATCAATAATTGCACTAGCCCTGAAGAGCCAAATTCAAAGCCAGAGATACCCGGACTGATTGAAAAAGAACAAGACCAAAGTATACGTTGTCAACAAGAAACAACTTTAACTTTACACACAAAGACACAGAAAGTAGAAAGTCAAAGAATAAAAAATGGAACAGGATATAACACACAAATTCTAATCATTAAAATCTATCATTACTATGTTTTATAGCAAAGGTAGACTTCAAGACAATATAGGGAGACATTTCATGATGATAAAAAGGTAGTGATCAAGGAAACATAATGATTTCATTATTTATTTTTAAAACATTTTATTTATTTATTTTTAGAGAGAGGAGAAGGGAGTGAGAAAGAGGAAGAGAAACATTGAAATGTGAAACATTGATTGGCTGCCTCTTGCACGCCCCCAACCAGGGACCTGACCCCCAACCCAGGCATGTGCCCTGATCAGGAACCCAACCGGTGACCTTTCAGTTTGCAGGATGACACCCAACCCACTGAGCCACACCAGTCAGGACAAAATACAACAATTTTAAATGTGACCAAACTACAGAAAAGCATAGATAGATTGACAATTGTTCTTGAATTTAACAACTATCTCTCAGCATTTGATAGGACAAGTACACAGATAAATTAACAAAGACACAGAAGATACGACTCAACTCAACTGACAGATATACAGCACTATATACAGCAACAGAAAAGGATTGTGTACTCTTCTCAAATGCACATGAAAAATTCATCAATATAGACCATTTTCTGGGCAATAAAACAAGTATAAATAAACATCAAAAGTTAAAATCATGCAGAGTATATTCTCTAGTTGCAATAGCTTTAAATTAGAAATTGACAACAATAAAATATTCCAACGGAATTTTCTGCAATGATGAATGTTCTGTACCTGCACTGCCCAATGGCAGTCACTATCCACATGTAACTACTGAGCACTTCAAGTATGGCTAGAGGGACTTAGCAGGTGAATTTTTATCTTAACTAATGTAAATGTCTGCATACAGCCAAATACACAAATATGTATCACACACAACAGATTTCAGGTGGATTGTAGGTACAAACCTAAAAGCTAAAACTAGAAACTTCTAGAATAAAACATGAAAATATTTTCATGACATTTATATGAATAAAAACTTTATAGAAAGAATAGGAAAAGCAGTACCATAAAATAAAATATTGATAAATTGGTCTCCACTAAAATGAAAAACTTCTGCATGCAAAAAAATACCATTAAGAAAATGAAAACATAAGTCCCAGGCTGGGAGAAAGTATTTGTAAAATAACATCTGACAAAAGAATTGTATCCAGAATACATGAAGAGGTCTTACAACTCAATGACCCAAATAAAAACTGGATAAAGGCTTAAATAAACATTTCACAAACAAGATTTAGACATGGCTGATGAGCGCATGATGAGTGTTCAACATAATTATTTATTGGAAAATGCAAATTATAACAACAATTAGGTATCACTGCAAACCAACCACAATGGCTGAAGTTAAAAACATCAATACCACTAAACATTGGCTAGGTGTGTAAGCAACAGGAAGTTTCCCACATGGGTAGCAGGAGTGTAAAATGGTATAATTACTGTATTTTTCAGACTACAGAATGCACCATTTTCCCCAAATTTGGGAGGGAAATGGGAGTGCATCTTATAGTTCAAATGTACCTTACCTAGCTTGCTGTAGGGGTAGGGGGCAGTGGTGGAACAGGGTCACAGGAGGCTGGAGCAGAGTCGCTGCTGCAGGAAGCTGGTGGTGGCAGGAGTTGGGTGATACTGCGAGCCCTGGGCTGGGAGGAGGGGGTGTCCCGGTGGTGCGAAGCAAGGGAGGCAGGAGTGGAGTCCCTGCTGCAGCATACTATAGTGCTAGGGAGGAGGACGGTACAGGCGATGCAAGCCCGTTAGGAGAAGAAAGCCTGGGACACCCTTACGTGCCTGCATCACGTGACTAGTATGTTCCCTGCCCCCATTAATATTAACATAGGCAAATTCCACTGCAGGGTCACCTGTCAATGTGGCCTGCAGCTGTTGCCAAACTACAACTCCCATCATGCTTGGACAGGTTGGGATGTTGGGAGCTATAATTTGGCAACAGCTGCAGAGCCACACAGGTTATGCAAAACTGCTGTCCCCATACAAGAGTGCTGCACAACCTGTGGCCCTCCAGCAGCAGATCCCCCCATAACAGTGTCAGCAGCAGATCTCCACATAACAGTACATCATCCACTGATGTTCTCAGCTACAGTGCCCCATAACTATGAAGGATACAGTGCAGATAGTTCTGTCATTACTGTATTTGGTTGTAGAAAGATAGCGTACCATAGTCTCCTGCTGAATCTACCATAATTGTGGAAAGATGTCAAAGCAGAAAAGGATTTCATATAAAATCCCTTTTAAACTAGAGGTAGTGAAGTACACCAAAGAACATGGGAACAGAGAAGTGGAGAGACACTTTGAGCCACTTCCAACCGAAAAAATGATATGGGAATGGAGGAAACAGGAGGATCAACCGCAAAAAAAAGACAAAATGAAACAATGTTTTCGTGGGCATGCCGCAAAATGGCCACAGTTAGAAGTGGATATGAAAGAGTGGATCACATCTCACAGGAACAGTGGCTTTTCAGTGTCTACAAAAATGATCATATATGAAGCCAAACATCTTGCTGCAGAGAAAGGCATTGAGGACTTCACTGGATCACCATCGTGGTGCCACAGATTTACAAAGAGATGTGGCCTTGTTCTGTGCACCAAAACTAGGACTGCACAAAAAATGCCTATAGAATATGAATCCAAGATTGTGCCCTTTCACAAATTTGTACTGGATGCAAGAAAATAAAAAATGGATTTGAAATAAGCCAGATTGGGAACATGGATGAAGTCCCATTAACCTTTGATGTTCCATCAAACAAGACTGTTGATATGAAAAGTACCAAAACCATAACCATGAAAACCTCAGGGCATGATAAAACCCATTACATGGTTATGTTGTCCTGCTGTGCAGATGGCACCAAACTGCCACCAATGCTGAGTTTCAAGAGAAAAGACATGCCAAAAGAGGCAATCCCAAGAGAAGTTATTGTTCATGTTCATAACAAAGAATGGATGGACAAAGATGGTGTGAAGATAGGGAAAGAAAAAGTGTGGTCCAAACGTCCTGGAGGGCTTCTGAAAAAACCTGCTCTATTAGTGCTTGACCAGTTTAGGGTACGTATCACTGAAGCCACAAAAAAGAGATTTAAAGAAGAGAAAACCCACCTAGCCATAATTCTTGGGGGGCTTACCAGCCATTTGCAACCTTTGGGCATTTCCATCAATGAGCCATTTAAAGTTTTCATGAGAGAAGAGTGGAACAAATGCATGGCTACTGGAAATCATGATCTGACACCAACTGGACAAATGAAGAGGCCCACTATTACCCAAGTTTGCTAGCGGGTGAAAACTTCATGGCAGTTAAGGATGAAACCGTTGTGAGGTCCTTCAAAAAATGTGGCATCAGCAATGCCTTAGACGGCTCTGAAGATGACTTCCTCTATGAACAGAGTGAAGATAGTGATACTAGTGATTCTGAGGAACTGAGCTTCATAAATGTGGACAGTGATGCCAAGGAGTTCTTGGGGTTCCCTGATGATTAGAGGAGTTTCTGAACTTAAAGCTTAAAGTCAGTAAGAATGGTTGTTAATGCTGCTGTTGAGCTCTGCTTACCTTTACATTGGTGAAATATTATGTTATTTATGTCATTAAATATTTTACCATATCTTTTGCTTCAAATTTTTTTCCCTATTTTCCTCCTCTAAAACCTAGGTGCATGAACTTCCGGCCAAGATGGAGGTATAGGTAGACACGTGCCTCCTCGCACAACCAAAATAAGGACAACAACAAGTTAAACATAAAAAAAAAAAAGCACCGACAGATTATTGAACTGTATGAAAGTCCAACAATCAAGGAGTTAAAGAAAACACATTCATCCAGACCAGTAGGAGGGGCAGAGTCAGGCAATGGGGCAGAGAGGACTTGCGGCAAAGCAGCCGCTGGCGAACCCCACTGCACAAGGCAGTGGTTGGTGGACCCAGCAAGGCAGTGGATTGTGGAGCACAGCGTGACGCCCCAGGTGACTGGTGGACTGGGGATCCCATATTTGCGTGCAGATAAACCAAGAGAAACTGGGGAACAAGACAGACCACGCAACCCAGGGTCCCAGCACCAGGAGATAAAGCCTCAAAACACCAATTGAAAACACATGGGGGGTTGAGGTGCCAGGAGACATTCTCAGCCTCACAGGAGAGTTCCTTGGAGAGACCCACAGGGCCCTAGAATGTACACCAACCCATCCACACAGGAAACAGTGCCAAAGTGGCCCAGTTTGCTTGGGGGACATGGCAGAAGGGACTAAAATCTGGCAGAGAGCAGAGCAAGTGCCATTGTTCCCTCTTGAACCCCTCCCCCACATACAGCATCACAACCCAACAACTGGGGTGCCCCACCCTGGGGAACACCGAAGGCTCCGCCCCTTAGTATGTAATAGGCACATCAAGACAAAAAAAAAGCCCAAACTAAAGAACAGATCAAAGCTCCAGAAAAAACACAACTAAGCAACCAAAAGATAGCCAACCTATCAGATGCACAGTTCAAAGCACTGGTGATCAGGATGTTCACAGAACCAGTTGAATTTGGTCGCAAATAGGATGAAAAAATGAAGGCTATGCTAAGTGAAATAAAGGAATATGTACAGAGAGCCAATAGTGATGGGAAGGAAACTGGGACTCAAATCAATGTAGGGGACCAGAAGGAAGAAAGAAACATCCAATCAGAAAAGAATGAAGAAAGAAGAACTCAAAAAATGAGGAGAGGCTTAGGAACCTCCAGGATATCTTTAAATGTTCCAACATCCAAATTATAGGGGTACCAGAAGGAGAAGAGAAAGAGCAACAAGTGGAAAACTTATCTGAACAAATAATAAAGGAGAACTTCCCCAATCTGGCAAAGGAAATAGACTTCCAGGAAGTCCAGGAAGCTCAGAGAGTCCCAAAGAAGTTGGACCCAAAGAGAATCACACCAAGGCACATCATAATTACATTACTCAAGATTAAAGATATGTAGAGAATCCTAAAAGCAGCAAGACAAAAGGAGAAAGTTACCTACAAAGAAGTACCCATAAGACTATCAGCTGATTTCTCAAAAGAAACCTTACAGGCAAGAAGGGGCTGGAAAGAAGTATTCCAAGTCATGAAAGACAAGAACCTACATCCCAGATTGCTCTATATAGCACAGCTTTCATTTAGAATGGAAGGGCAGATGAAGTGCTTCTCAGATAAGGTCAAGTTCAAGGAGTTCATCATCACCAAGCCCTTATTTTAGGAAATGTTAAAGGGACTTATCTAAGAAAAAAAGATAAAAAACATGTGTAGTAAAATGACAGCAAACTCACAATTATTAACAACCACACCTAAAACAAAAACAAAAGAAAACTAAGCAAACAGCTAGAACAGGAACAGAACCACAGAAATGGAGATCACATGGAGGGTTAGCAACAGGGGAATGGGAGGAGGATAGAGGAGGAAAAGGTACAGAGAATAAGTAGCATACTAGGTAGGTAGAAAATAGATGGGGAGGGTAAGAATAGTATGGGAAATGTAGAAGCCAAAGAACTTAAAAGTATGACACATAGTCATGAACTAAAGGAGAGGAATGTGGGTGGAAGGGGGTGTGCAGGGTGGAGGGGAGTGAAGGGGGGAACATAGGACAACTGTAAAAGCAGAATTGTTGGGAACCGCCCTGCCTGGTTTCAATAGCTGTAACCCCTGCGAAGGCTAAGGCTGAGGTAGTGACCTTGGACTGTAAGCCACCAAGGAGACAAAAGCTTATCTCCCTGGCAGGAGCGCTGCTTCTGCTCCTCTTTCCATAACTGACCCCCAATGCTTGGTCGGTTAGCCAATAACGGTTGATTCCCCAAGAGGGAACAACCTAAGACAGGCATGACCACGGGGGAGGCCCCCAAGGAAGGACTTTGGGGGTACAGCAAAAGGAGGTGATGGACCCTAACCCCTTGGCTTTGACAAAGCCTGAGTCCTCATTCTATCTGGGAGAAGTCTCCTAATCTCTTGGCTGCCTCACTTCCCTTGCTCCACCTAAGCCTGAAACAATGACAGAGGGTGGTGCAGCCCTGTGCTGGAAAGGGCGGGTTCCCCAGGCAATCAAGCCTAAGAAAGAATATGGAAAATCCTGTGAAACCTGCTTTGTTTAGAATGCTCTCAATTAAATGATAAGGGTCCAAACAAGAAGTGAGTTTGTTCCTCAAAGTTTTACAACTATTTAGCTATCTGACCCTGACTCAAAATAGGCCCTCAGAGTTCATTGTTATCTATTGTTTGATCCTTACTGCCTGAGAATGATTAATGAGCTTTATCTGTAATCCTGTGCAAATGAACCCAATAAAAGCCCATTGAGGAACAGGCTCCTGGCCCTTCTCTTTTGAGAAATTGGCTACCTTTCCTCCCCAAGCAGATCAAGTCTTGATAGACTTATTCTCATCAGTGGTGGCCAGGGGGGCCCTGCAGGTGGAGCACCCCCCACATATAATCAATAAAATATATTTAGAAAATAAATAAATAAAATAAGACCTAGGTGCATTTTATGGTCCGAAAAATACAGTACTTTGGAAAACAGGGAGATTTGTAAAATGCTAAACACACATCTACCGTATTACTCAGCCACTTCACTCTAGGTATTTATCCATGGAAAATGAAAATGTATGCCTACAAAAAGCCTTGTGCAAGAATCTTCATAGTAAGTTTTGTTCATAATAGCCCTAAACTAGCAACAACCGAGGTATCCATTAGCAAGAGACTGGACAAACTATGATATGTTCATACAATGGGATATTACTCAAATTAAAAGTAACAAATGACTGAGGTATGCAACAAGCTGAATGAATCTGAAAAACATTATAATAAAAGAGCCAGACATATAAAAAAGTATATATGATATTATTCCATTTATATGAAGGACTAAAACAAGGCAAAACTCTCTACACTAATAGATATGAGATCAAGCGGCTACTTCTAGTACTCAGGCATTGACTGAGAGCAGGCACAAAGGAACTTTGTAGGGTGACAAAAATGTGCTATGTCTTGATGGGGGGTGGGAACGGGTAATGTGTTCATGTGTCAAAAATGATCAGAAGTGCACACTTAAAATTTGTGTATTTGAGTGGATCCAAGTTAAGCCTCAATACACATTTCCAATAAATAATGAAGTGATGTTCAGAAAAGCAGGCTTAAGTTTGTCATTTAAAAATTATAATGCTTTTATTTGTAAGTGTAATACAAATTCAATTTTAATAGCTTCTACAATATATTTATTTTATTTTTCTTGCAATATTTTATAGATGAATTTTTTTTCACCACACCGTATCTCAATGTCCCAGCATACTCTGGTGTTTGTTTCAGTGTGCCATGCAGCTATGGCCCTTTTCTTTGTGAGCCTCAATATGAAAAGGCTGGGAAGCACTGCTCGACCTGGAACTGAAGCGAGGAGGTAGGGGCAACAGAGAGACATGTTTGGGATGCAAGATGCATGAAAATGTGAAGGGTTGCCCATGTCATAGTTTTATTGTAAGGATAAAAATCAAACAGTCTGTGAAAGTCAAATGAGATCACGCATCTAATGTTCTTGACTCGATAAATATTATTTCCTCTCCCCTCTTGGGCCCTACTATTCTGGGGAGGTGTAGATTTTGCATCTCTCTGTATGGAAACCTATAGGCCAGGAGTGTCAAACTCATTTTCACTGAGGACCACATCAGCCTTGTGGTTGCTTTCGAAAGGCCAAATGTAATTTCAACTCCTTAACAGTTATGGAGTAGTTACATTTATACAGTCCTAAAATTATTTTAGCCCTTTGAAGGCAACCACGAGGCTGATGTAGCCCCTGGTGAAAATGAGTTTGACACCCCTGCTATGGGATATATTCGGGAAAATGCTTTTCTCATACCTTTATTTCCTACAAAAAGCGTTGGAATAGTCAAGGGATACAGTTTTGGCTGCTCTTCAGAAATGAGCTAACTTATAAAACAGAATATTCTGAGTCTTCATATTTATGGTCTTAAACTTCATGCAAATAAGGAATCCAGAATTCATTAATTTATCTTTGGCAATCTTGTGAGTTGTGAAAAGGACAATATTCCTATAAAACTAAATACTTTGTCATAATTAAGATGACAGTAGGGTGCTTTTCAGAACTATAAAGACTCTTTTTTTTCTAGACAATAGCCAAATACTTAATTTAGAATACCAAATTTAGAAATTCATTTATTTATCAAGATACCAAATGTTTAAGAAGGTTTTTTTAGGTTTCTTCAATCTTTATGATTTAATCTGCCAAATTAATACAAGAAGAGTATGTCACTGTTCCATGAAAATGTCTTTTAAAGCAGTTTTAAGTCAGCGAAGTCTAAATAAAGGGTTCTTTTTAAAAACAGTACTACTGTTTTAGACTTGGGGTAAATATCAAAACATTCCCTGAGGTGTTAGCTCATGCTTTGAACAGGAGGCCTGGAAAGCTAGGTTTCTTTTTGGCTGTGACTAAAAATATTGAAAATTTTTTTCAATTTGTGAAGACATTGTTGGAACACCCACAATATGCCACATTCCCCTTCCATTTTACAGATGGCAAAGTCAGGGGACAATATAGGGTAGATGATCTATTTACCCAGGGTCAACAACTGATAGAAAATGAGCCGGGATTGAAGTCTCATGCCCTCCCCAACTCCCCATGGTTTCTAACATTCTACCCTGCTCCTGTGCATCCACTCTCCACGAGGAAATCTGAAGGAGAGAGGGTACCATAACGTCAGGACCTCTCAGTCCTCTTTAAGAGCCTGTGACAGGCAAAGCAATGTGACCGCGAGACACCCAGCCTGTACATGCTTCCTTCAAAACTCTCCAGGATGGTTTCTCTGCTCTCCCCCATAATAGGATTTTTGTGATGTTTGGTTTTTTTCACCTGTGTGCACTTAAGAGCATTCTGGTCTAGGATCCCTGCTACCCACCCTACATGCCACTCACAGCACCACCACCTCCCCAAGGAGACACAAGCTTCAGACAACCACATGTTTCTCTGCCTGTTGAGGAATGTGAGGAGGAGAATTGGCCACTTGGGTGTAAGCATAAGCCATCCCTAACCAGCCTGGTATGATTCAAGCAGCACAAAAGGCATACTTGAGAAAACAGATCAGTCTTAGCAGTCTGTTGCAAAACCATGAAACGCCCACCATTTTATCACCCACTCAGAGGCCTTCTGGAACCATCTCTATTTAAACTAGTTTAAATCATTTTTCTTAGCAAAGTCTAATGTCTCAGCTAAAACTCATGACTTGGTGAACTTGGTTTTCATGACTCCAAAGGAAGACAAGAGACCAACAGATTTTCCTTTTTTACATTGAAGCCAACATTTCAGTGATTCATCCATTGTCCCAGGCAAAACTCACTTCTTTCCTAACCTGTAGCCTTCATTTGACTCTGACAGTGGTTCTGCAACAATGGAAAGTGGGGATTCAGAAGTAACTTCTACATAAAATAATATTACTGACATTAAGACTATTTATCTATACTTTCCCAACAGGTTGATATTTATCTGCAATTATCTGAGACTTTGTTACAGAAGCTTCTAAGATGCTCTTGACTTTGTAGTGACCATTTATTGAGTCTACATATGTGTCTACATACATACGTGTCTCTAATGATTACATATAACATAGATATCATTTTTCCATTTTACCAATAAGGAAACCAAGACCCAAAGAGGTTAAATAATAATGAAAACAGCAATAAAGAGAGCATTAACATTCAGTGAGCACCTACTAGGTAACGAGTACTGTACAAAATACTATTAATATACTTTATAAATGGTATCATTCTAATTTCCTCCTCTCATCAACCCAATGAGATGGAAACTATTAATTCCCTATTGCACAGATGGGAAAGAGAGATTAGAGAGGACAAGTAACTTGCCCAAGTCACATTATTGGTTAGTGGGAAAGATGAGACTCAAACACGGGTCAGATTGACACCAAAGTCAACACTCAGACACTCCACTTGACAGGTTGCCTTCTCTAGAGTTCGGATTCCAGCCCATATCTGTGTAACTCCAAAACAGATACATTTTCCACCACCATATTTCCTAGCAAGAAATAGCAATCACAAGGAGTCAGTCATTCACACAGATGGTGAACAACTCATCTAATTCAATCCAACCTGTGCTGTAATAACCCCATCTGTACACCACCCTTTGGTGTTGGGAGCACACACTTGGAATTTGTCAGACTTATTCCTACGCTGCCTCTTATTAGCTGAGGCTCCTTATGGATGTCACACAACTCTCTGAGCCTCTATTCTTCATTTCTGAAATAGGAAAATAATAGTACACACCTCAGAAGATTGTTGTAGGAATTAGAGAGAATATGTTGGAAAAATCTTGGTATTTGGTAAATGATTATAAACAATACCTATTATTGCAAAACATTGCTCTACAAACCCAATAAAAACAAGATATAATGAAAGACATATTTAGGACCAAAATATTACCCATGTTTTCAATCATAACTTTGCCATTACCTAGCCAAACGACCTTGGATAAGTTACACAAGGTCTCTAGATCTTGGTTTGTTCATGGATAAGAACAGAGGGCTAGATGAATTTTAAGTTACCTTCAAACAGTAATATTTGATAATTCTATGAATGTACATGAAATTTCTTTAGAGTTTATAACTTTCTATAAAATGTACTGTATTATTATCTCCTTGACCACCATCTTTATCATGGACTTGGGGAAGAGCAGGGTGGAGCTGATAGCCATTGACAGACACTCTCTGCTTTTTGTGTATTATTCCATTTCTTCCTCACATTTCTCCTAAGGGACTTGTATTTTTAAACAAATATTACTAAGCAATCTAAGGTTCAGAGAGATAAAAATGACTTACCTAAGTTTGGACTGTTTGACAAGAGGAGGTAGCTTTCAAATTCACAACTGTTTGTTTAAAACCCATATTCAACCTTGGAAGTGACCTCTGAAGATTCACCAAGCTCATCAGGGACTTTAGGAACCAAGGGGAAGTGTCTGTGACCTAAACAGGCACCTCACCATGGGTACTGATCATCAGGCCTTGGATTTTTCCAAGTATCTCAGCCATGGGGACCAAGGGAATCACTGGGGAAGGGAAAAGACATTGAAGTTACAAGGCATCTCCACCTGCTGCTGGGTAACCAAAATGCAGCCTCCCAAGCTCTAGTGAACAGCAGCACCCACACAAAAATAAAAGTAAATATATTCTTGAAAAGAATTTGCTATTTCCCCCCAAAACAGGGACATTGTGATGTAGGAAAAATATTTTTAAATTTAATTTACAATTTATACTCTTTTATTTTTATCCTCATCTAAGGACATGCTTATTGATTTTAGAGAGGGGGAAGGGAAGAAGAGAAAGAGGGAGAGAAACATCATTGTGAGAAACATCATTGTGAGAGACATCTTTTGGCTGCCTCTTGTGCATGTCTCAATCAGGGACTGATCCCACAACCTAGGCATGTGCCCTGACTGGGAATCAAACTCACGACCTTTCCATGTACAGGATGATACTCCAACAAACTGAGCCACACTGGCCAGGGCTATAGTCTTTCAATTTTGAATTTATGTAGGGGACACCATAATTTTAAGTATATATAATTTAAATAATATATGGAGGGAGGGCACTATAAGCTTTTTAAAATACATTTTATTTTTTTAAATCAATTTTAGGTCCACAGCACAATTGAGCAGAAGGTCCTGAAAGCATTATGATGCCAGATAATTCAGTTTTTCCCTTTATGTCCTTTATGCCTTTCCAAGCTGCTGCCCCAGTGCTGGAGCTCAGAGGGAGCAAATCCAAGTAAGTCTGTGCTTGGGCCCTTTAAGAGGAACTGCCTGGGACTCTGGAAACCCTCTATTTCACTCAGCCACAATCCCTACTGGTTTTTACAGCCAGAAGTTTTGGAAGAGAAGTCCCCTGGGTTGGGGGGCCTGGTGTGGGGCTGTGACCCCTGCCTTCTCAGGAAGGATCTCTACAGCTGAGATATCCCTCCCAATTTTAAACCACCATACATGGGTGTGAAAACAGCCCCTTCCACTTCTCCCGCTGCCTCTCTTACTAGTCTCTATGTGACTTTTTCATTGTACTGTATTCTTTGTTATAGAACTTCTGCTCAGCTAGATTTCAGGTGGTTCTGAATGATGGTTGATTGATAGTTTAGTTGTAATTTTGATGTGGTTGTGGGAAGATATGAGTACTGAATTTATCTACACCACCATCTTGACTGGAAGCCAAGAAAATATCTTTAAATGCTCCTGAGGTCAGTAGTTTCTACATAAAGTCATACTTCCTGGTCAATTCATTTATTGCAGCCAGTTGCAAGAGCAGCAACATGAATTTCAGCTATGAAATCTCTCAGTACAAGAAATGCAATATATTTTTACCAAAAATTCTATTTCTCTTTTATCCCATAGGAAGAAAAGTTGATTATTTCAATTATTACCAGTCTATAGGGAGTTAGAAACAAATTTAATATTATGCTGTCACTAAAACATAATTAAAGGATTTTTCCTTTAGCTGATATTATAAATACTAGCATTTGTCCTAAGTATCAATTTTGAACAAAAATTTTACAAATTGCAATAACAGTTCCCTTCTGAGTAGATGTGAATGAGTAATTTAACTTAATTTCATTTTATTTTGATTTCAAATCCTTCTTACATCCTCTCATTAAATAACATAATTTTATCCAAATGAAAGCTAGTACCTCTAACTCTGTCTTTGTATCCTGCATGAGCACATGTTCCTTTGTTAGGTCAGCTCACACCTGGTGCTGAATATTTAATTTGAAGAGAATCTTCAACATCTGGCAGAAACTGTCAGTCTCTACATTTGGTTTAGCTGTGATCTTTGTATATTTATGTTTAGTCTTTTCATTGACATTTTATAAAGAAAAAGAATGTGAGGCAAATTAGGAAAAGGGAATGGATAAATGTAGAGCAACAATAATATGATGTAACAGAATTTTTATAGTATCTGGTAAAAAATAAATGCAAAATTAAATAGATGGTTATAGGAAGTGTTTCAAAGCTCAAAAATATATTTTACAATTTAGTGTGATAAGTAAGACTTTCTTATTTTATGAAATGTGTAGTAGGTTGGGCTAGTTAGCAAATTTGGGTTCTGTTCCAAAAGAAATGATCCATCCAGTTTGATGATAACCAGACCCTTAAGTGGTGTTTTTTGGAATCTTTATGGAGGCAACAATAATAGTAAATATGTGGGGATAATAGGTAATAGTAAAATAGAAAGTTTTACTGCATGCCTTACCCACCTATGGAAGATAAAGTAGTTGAGCGTCAGAGGTAAGGAACATGGAAACAACGAAAGTCAGTTCTCCTACTGTGTAATCAATGAAAGGACACTATGTCCTGAGAATACTACAGGAAGCTTACTGTGTGACTATAACTGAATTAATCACAATGGAAATGGAAATGTTATAGCCTGCACTTATTTGAAAATCTAGTAGATCCACCATTTGCTATATAATTGAGTCAAAATTGAGAACTATTTATTAACTTAAAATATGCCATGAAATGATCAAATTACAGATCTTACAAGGAAAATTAAAGCTAAATGTAGTGTAATTTCTACAGATTATCTTTTGTACTTGAAAATCACCAACACCAAAATATTGCTTTTATGCACAATATTTGATAATTTTTAAATGGATATGAAATACCTATTTTGTATGATCATTATGCAGATTAAATAAGTAAGTTTATGTCAAGAATAGCATTTCACACATAGAAAGCCTTCAATAAATTATAGCTATTGGTTGCTACCTATTTGTAAAATTACCAGATAAATGGATATCCAAGTTCTGATCCAACTTTCCCATTGATGGACATCTTGATTCTTCATGAGGTCATCTATCCCACTATTGGATAACTCTAACACTTAAAAAGACAATTTTTATATGGAGTTGAAATCTTAATTCCAAATTTTGATTATTAGTATCAACTTTGTCTAAAGGAGCAACATAGAACCATTTTAAACATTTCTACACAGCTACCCTCCACCTCCAAGTCTTCTCCCTTTTGACAGTCATCTTTAGAAAGCCGAGCCTGGAAATGACCACAACAGTCCGCGCTAGTGTAGTCAAGGAAGAGCTTAGATTAGGGCTACCAAGAAATTTAGTATTTTATGATGATCTCACCCTTACTCTGGACGTTGTAGTTGGAGTTTAAGTCTGTGTATTATTACTTAGGAAATTTGTGTTGCAAATGACAGAAACTTAATAGCTTGAGTTAAAAGGGAATTCATTAAGTTCTATTAGGTTATTAGAATAAAATGATGCTGAGCGAGGAAGAATGCAACTGAACCACAGAATACCTGAGCAAGGAGTATAATTTTGGACAGAAGTCTCTCTTTCCATCTCTCCTCTGTTCCTCTCTCACAAATGAGATTCTCTTCTGCCCCAGTGGTGAAGACATGGCTGCCTACAATTTCAGAGCTTTCCAACTTCGAACCCAGGGTTCCAGAGAGAGACTGGCACATGATTCTCTGCTTTAAAATAGTCAAATGTTTAAATTAATATGAACTTAATAATTATTAAGTCCTCAGATATGGATTCTCATTCTTGCATCAAATGTCCATTCCTGGACCCTACCTTTGTGACCATAGGACCAGGTCATATTATGACTTAAGTGCTTATCTTTCAACCATTTGGACTAGGTGAAGGTGAAACTTCTAGAAAATATGTGCTGGACAGACAGGCCAGCAAGTGTTCACTAGAAAACAAGTTGTTTTATTTTTTATCTTTTGACTGTAAGTTAATTAAACCCTTTATACCATTTATATTTAAACTGCCATGTAGTCTCATATGTTCCACTCCCAACTTGTGACACTGGCTTCCTGACTCTATGACACCATTTATACCTACTGAATTTCAGCATACTTTTGAAGCCTATTGAAATTTTGTATAATAATTTCTCACCAAGCATATATTAATACAGGTACTAACATGTATTTCAATTGTTTGTCTGGAGTCTGGCTTCAACATCTTCATGAGTTATAATAAAATGGACAGAGTCACAGACAGAACTTTGTTTCATTCCACTAGAAACTTCTTTAGGGATTGACATGGATCCATTAATCAACACATTTCAGGTACAATTGTTCAAGCAACTAGATGGCTTAGAAATGAGTCTTCCCAAAAGCACGTAGGTCTAAATGTCAGAGACACTGTGGTTAGGAGATTCATCATCTCTTCATTCCATGGAGGAAATGATTTGAGGAGTAGTGTTCCCACAAAACCAAAAAAGAGAAATTCTTAAACAGTTACCTGAAATGCTGATTGTCCCCCTCAAATAAGAGATGATTTCTGAAATACACTGTAACATGGTACACATCATGTCAACAAATCATTTTTCTTGTGAGAAGAGACCTCAGAAAGAAGTTTTCCAGAAACGTCAATCCTGACAGGAAGGGCAAGGCCTCTAAAACCCCAAAAGGAAGGAGGTGGGGCAGGTGCCTCAGTGTCATGTTCCAGATTCTGACCCCAGGACAGATACTAACCTTAGCTGTCATCCCCTGGTCCTCTGAGATACACTGTGCACTCAAAAGCAAAGTCACGCTTCACAAGTTCTGATTTCTCTGGATATTTTCTCAACAGTCTTGGATAATTATTATCTAGGTACTTCTCAGTTTTTAACTGCTGTCCCAAATTGTGTTATCAGTGGAGTAAATGAACTATCCACAATCCATAAACACTTGCCTTTAACTCGAAGTTGATGCTAAACATACAGTTTATTCATTTATCCTTTCATTTGTTCAACAGGTATCAATCAAGCATTTATAATGTGTCAGGCTCTGGGGATAACTTAGTTCAAAAAACACAGTCCCTGACTTTATGGAACTTAAAACCCCTCCGGTCCAGCCAAACAAGTGTGTTCACTGACCCCTGAAACTTCCATCACTTTCCTGACCCAGCCCCTGACCCAGAGCTCTTTCCACTCCATGGTCTCCTGCTTAAATGCATTTCAAAGGGCGCCTCCTCCACTAGCGCTCCCAGATCAGCCCAGCCTGCAGGGATCTGTTTGCTGTCTCAGTTCTCAGGACTAAATTGACTGGACTTCTCATGGGCTGCTAGCAGCTACGTTTGCTAGAGAGAAATGAACTTTACAGTGAGAGAGATCCATTTTCAGATCCTGCTTCAGTGACTTATGAGATTTTTGTATTTGTAGATTATCTAATATTTCTGAGCCACATCTGTAAAGTGAGGATAATTACAACATCATAGAGAAGTTGTGAGAAATAATTTGTTGACCTTCTTTAAATCCAGACATCCAGTTCTCCAATGGTGGTGTAGAGAAAAGAATAGGACTTAGGGTTAGAGCGTGAGTGGCTCTACACTTTTAGCTTTCTCCCTCGGAAATATCACCCCGTGTCTGTGAGTACCAGTTTCCTGAGAGCCAAAATAGAAAGATAATTCTTTCTTCAAAAGTTGTTATGAAAAGGAATCATGTTAATGTATAGAGAAGTCTTTTATGAGCTAGAAAGCACAAATCACACAGCAGACTCTGTCTTGGTGACTCTTAAGTAGGTTTCCCAACTGTAACTACAATAGAGTGTGAACCCAGTTTGGTCAGTGAACCTTACTTCTCTCCTGCACCTCCTCTTTTCCTAACTGCACAGAGACAGTCAGCAATCTTCTCTCTCTCTCTCACTACATACACAAACACGCACAGCTGTTCATGTTCTGTTTTATAAACTTTTAAAATATAATATTCATGCAAAAAGTGCACAAATCTTAATAGTCTGATGAATTTTTTTGAAGTTTATAAGCAGCCACCCAGCTCAGAAGCCTTGATCTCAGTACCCCACTCACCCAAAGCTAACAACCATTCTGATCTCCACAACCAAGGATTTTTTTTTGTACTTAATATAAATGGAATCATACATGAACTCTCAGGTGAAGTCAGGCTTATTTCACTCAGCATTAAGTGTAGAGATTTACTCTTTGTTGCATGTAGTAGTGGGTCATTATTTTCATTGCTCTACAGCATTTGTTGTATGAATATACCAAAAATTGCTTATTCATTTCACGGCTGATGGACATATATTGTTCTAGTTTGAAGCTATTTCAAATAGTACAGTGAATATTCTTGTACATTTGGGGATAGATTATGTAGTCCTATTGTGTGAGTACCTAAAAGTGGAACTACTGTTTCATAGAATATGGATATATTCAGCATTAGTAGAGAACACCAAATGTTAGTTCAAAGCAGATATACTGATTTCATTCAATCAGTGAGTGTGAGTTCAGTGCTTGACTCCCTGGCCAAGATTTGATATTGTCTCTCTTTGTTTGGGCTCTTTTGGTGAATATATAGTGGTATCTTGTTGTAATTCTAATTTGTATTCCCTAATGATTGATGAGGCTAGGCATGTTTTCATATTTAGTGGCCATTTGGATAAATTCTTTGATGAAATGGCTATTTAAAACTCATTTGTCTGCATTTAAATTCAGTTGACTGTTTCTTACATTTCTTTTTTTTTAAGTTTATTTATTTTAATTGTTCAAGTGCAGTTTTCTGCCTTTTACTCCCATCCAAGCCCACCCTCAAGCCCTCCCCACTTCCCTCCCACTTCCACCTCTCCCTTGTTTTTGTCCATGTGTCCTTTATACTTGTTTCTGCAAACCCTTCCCCTTTTCCCGTGAAATTCTCTCCCCTCTCCCCTCTGGTCACTGTCAGCCTGTTCTCTATTTCAGCGTCTTTGGTTATATTTTTCTAGTTTGTGTGTTTTGTTGACTAAGTTCCTGTTAAAGGTGAGATCATATGGTATTTGTCTTTCACCACCTGGCTTATTTCACTTAGCATAATGCTTTCCAGTTCCATCTATGCTGTGGCAAAGGGTGGGAGCTCCTTCTTTCTTTCTGCTGCATAGAATTCCATTGTGTAAATGTACCATAGTTTTTTGATCCATTCATTTAATGATGGGCATCTAGGTTGTTTCCAGCACTTAGCTATTGTAAATTGTGCTGCTATGAACATTGGGGTGCATAGGTTCTTTTGGATTGGTGTTTCGGGGTACTTAGGATATAATCTTAGCAGTGGAATTGCTGGGTCAAAAGGCAGATCCATTTTTAGTTTTCTGAGGAAGTTCCATACTGTTTTCCATAGTGGTTGTACCAGTCTGCAATCCCACCAACAGTGCACTAGAGTTGCCTTTAGGGTTCCCTTTTCTCCACACCCTCTCATTGGAGAGGTTGTTTGTTGTTTGTTGCTTTGTTCATGATGGCCATTCTGACTGGTGTGAAGTGGTATCTCATTGTAGTTTTAACTTGCATCTCTCTGATAGCTTGCGATACTGAGCATCTTTTCATGTGTCTCTGGATCCTCTGCATGTCCTCCTTGGAGAAGTGTCTGTACAACACTTTTGCCCATTTTTTAAGTGGGTTGATTGTCTTCTTAGAGTGGAGTCATGTGAGTTCTTTATATATTTTGGAGATTAAACCCTTGTCTGAGGTATCATTGGCAAATATGTTTTCCCATACAGTTGGTTCTCTCGGGTTTATTTCTGGGCTCTCTGTTCTGTTCCATTGGTCTATGTGCCCATTTTTATGGCAGTACCAGGCTGTTTTGATTACAGTGGCCTTATAATACAGTTTGGTATCAGGTATTGTGATCCCTCCTTCTTGGCTCTTCTTTCTCAAAATTGCAGCAGCTATTTAGGGTCGTTTATGGTTCCATATAAATTTTTGAAGTGTTTGTTCTATGTCTGTGAAATATGCCATTGGTACTTTAATAGGTATTGCATTAATCTGTAAATTGCTTTTGGTACTATCCACATTTTGATGATGTTAATTCTTCTGATCCATGAACACGGTATATGTTTCCATTTGTTTGTGTCTTCCTTGATTTCTTTCTTCAGTGTTGTGTAGTTTTATTAGTACGGGTCTTTTACCTCCTTGGTTAGGTTTATTCTTAAGTACTTTATTTTTCTTGTTGCCATAGCAAATGGGATTTTTTTTCTTGATTTCTGCTTCTGCTGTTTCATTGTTGGTATACAAAAATGCCTTTGATTTCTGGATATTGACTTTGTATCCCACTGTTTTGACAAATTTATTTATTAGATTGAGCAGTTTTTTGGCAGAGTCTATAGGATTTTCTATGTACACTATCATGTCATCTGCAAACAGTGACAGTTTTGTTTCCTCCTTTCTAATTTGGATGCCTTTTATTTCCTTTTCTTGTCTCATCACTGTGGCCAAAACTTCCAATACTATGTTGACTAGAAGTGGTGAAAGTGGACAACTTTGTCTTTTTCCTGATCTTAGTGGAAAAGATTTTAGTTTTTGCCCATTGAGTATGATGTTGGCTGTAGGTCTCTCATATAAGGCCTTTATTATATTGAGGAATGCTCCCTCTATTCCCACTCTGCTGAGCGTTTTTATCATAAATGGATGCTGTACCTTATCAA
>CM052541.1:89331097-89348286 GCA_028533065.1 Trachops cirrhosus
TATTTCATGAAATGTTAAAGGGACTTACCTAAGAAAAAAAGATAAAAAATATGTGTAGTAAAATGACAGCAAACTCACAATTATTAACAACCACACCTGAAACAAAAACAAGAAGAAACTAAGCAAGCATCTAGAACAGGAACAGAACCACAGAAATGGAGAACACATGGAGGGTTAGCAACAGGGGAGTGGGAGGAGGAGAGTGGGGGAAAGATACGAAGAATAAGTAGCATGGATGGTAGATAGAAAATAGACAGGGGGAGGGCAAGAATAGTATGGGAAATGTAGAAGCTAAAGAACTTATGACACATAGACAAGAACTAAAGGGGAGGAATGTGGGTGGGAGAGGGTGTTCAGGTTGGAGGGGAATGAAGGGGGGATAATAGGACAACTGTAATAACATAATCAATAAAATATATTTAAAAAAAAGAAGACACAAAAGCAGAATCTATATCTGTATCAAAGCATCTTGGAAGCAAGGATAAATGGGTATTGTTTCCTTGGGTCACAAGCTGACAATTGGAACCTAAGGACTTAGTTCAGGATGAGTACACATAACCCATAATAATCCTCACAGTTGTGATGCTCTAAAATTACCCATCTGACTCCTTGCTGCATCCCAGGGGCAGGCACTTTAGAAACTGGTGCTGAGGGACAAGGCATGGACACAAAGATTTAGCCTCCCCATTGAAGGTGTGAAGTGGTTTGCAAGTATTTTTAGTTATTTCCAGCTTGCAATAAAAACCCATGTCATTGTGTGAATTTTACATCCATAAATTAGAAACAAAGCACAAGCCTGTGTCATTAGGATATTTGCACCTGTAACTGAACTTATTGAGGAGCTTAAACAAAAAGTTAGGTTACTAAATGACATAATAAGAAGACAGGCATGTAGCATTAGAGTTCCAGTCCCGTATCTCTTCAACTCTCTTCTTTCTCCCATCCCTCCTTGTGCTGGATTCTCCGACAGGCTTGTGCAAAGATGGTTATAGCTGGTCAAGGCATGTGAAGAGTGACAGTGTTGAAAGGAAAGGGACTCTATCTTGCAGTCCTTTGTTATAATCCAGAAACCATAGATGCCCCTATGCAGGATCATTCTCTGCATCATAGGCCAAAACTGAGTCACATACCCCTTCCTAAACTAGTTACTAGTTTAGAATAGTCAGGATCTAACCCTGGGGTTAGGGAAGCTTTTCTACAAATTATCATGAAGGGGAATGTATACCTGAAATCTTTTAGGAGGAAGAAGAAAAAACAACAGACAACCAGCAACACCCAACTGAAAACACAGAGATCATTGCGTCAAGCTGACTCAATTCTCCAGCATTAGGAACCCCACAACTAGAGATTTGACAAGCTGCAGGTTCAGTCATTTCTCCACCATCACCACCCCCACTCCACTAGCTCCAAGGCCAATTCTGACCTGAGACAGGAACTCTGTAAATAGAAGACCACCTATTTCAGTTACTTATTCCTGTATAACTGCCCCCAAACTTAGAGGTCTAACACAACAATCATTGTATTTGCTCACAATGCTATGAGTCAGAAAGTTGAGTAGATACAACAGAGAGAACTCATTATTGTTCCCTGATAACTAGGGCTTCAGCTGAGCAAGACTGCTCAATTAGAGCCATACATCTAGGACCTGGAGTTTCATTCTTGGCTAAGTTTCTTGATCATTCTCCAGGTTGAGAGTCCACATGGCTAACGTGGACTTCCTCACAGCATGGTGATTTCAGAATTCAAAGGTGGAACATTCTAAGAGTATAGATCCAATATGCAAGTACCTATCAGTCTTCTACTACATCACATTTGTTGATATCACATTGGCCAAAGCAAGCAAGTTACCTGGCTGAGACTAGAGTCCATATGGGAGGGGCTACACTAAAGTGTGAATACTGAAAGACATGGCTCCCTGGGGAGCAAGAAATGTAACAGTTACCACCATAACAATCTGGCTCATCCTTGAGTCCAGTACCGCCCTGATCCTGTTCTGATCATTGAGCTTCTGTGTCTCCAGAAAATTGTCAGATTTTGCACCTTTCTTTATACCCATAACCTAAGCTACAGATAACCTATAAAAAGCAGCTATACCTACCTTCTCTTCAGCTCAAGAATTTTTCCATACTCTACCTCTTTCACTCCTCTTTGAAGTTCTTATCTCTCATTTGCTTATCTTCCTTTCTTCTATAAATATTACCATAACCACCCTCTCTGCTCAGCCTCTTTCAAATAATGACTACTACTTAGGATGACCTGTTTGACTTTTATTATTACTCTGTTTCAACTCAGATTCTGCCCCTTACACTGCTTCCTTATTTGTATGTTTGAGGGAATACTTGTAAGTGGTTCTCACCCCGGGGCCTTCCCTGAGCTCTGAGTTCAGCACCTTAGAGCCTGGTTGGCTGAGGACAGCACTTAGGTATCTACTTTGTCTCGTGATCCTGAGTCCTTGACTTAGAACTCTTTTAGGACCCCATTTCATCTAGGACTGTCAGATCCCTCATCCTATCTCCATAATACTTGGCTCCCACCCTGAAGCCCAGCTCAAAAGTGGAGAGAGACTTTGGTACTTGCTGAGATGCTTCCATGGTCCTAATAGCTACTTATTGTCTAAGATGCCCAATATCTCCAGGTTCAGGGATCCCTGAAACTTTACACTGTCTACCTGGAAGGACATCCCTGCTGCTTCATGTATAAACAGGACACTTGAACCAGCTTAAGCAGGAGATGGAGATTTATGGGCTCACATAATCAAACCTTGGAAAGGTAGAAATGGCCTCAGAAATAATGGATGCCCGGACTGGAATATAGACAGGACCTGCTCTCTAGTCCTGCCTCTCACCGTTGTTGTTTCTAAAAGTTGGCTTTACCTTCACTCTCTAATGGCAAGAACCATGGTCAGCAATAGCCCTGGAATCTCTAGCGGCTATGAATTTCAACACCTGCATTAAAATCCAAAACTTTCTCCTACAGCAGATGATTTTATGCCAAAGCTAGTTAGCGATAAAGAGAGAAAAAACACAGAGCTTCTTTTAAAGCATTTATTTTTGCTTTTCTTCCCACCATGTTTTGACCCATAGAGGAAACAGAGACTAAAAACAAGAAAATAGAGAAGAAGCAGGTTGTGCCCATAGGACCCCTCGGTCCTGGGAGTCCCCACGGTGTTCTTCACTATGTCTCCAGGTGGAGCCAAGTCCCATGAAGCTGCCTCACCTAGGTTTGTTTCAGAAGGACTTTTAAATAGTTGGGTATATTAATCCAAAACACTTGCTTTTGGAATCAGAGGAGTTTTAGAACTTTTTCAATTTTAGAAACATAAAGTATATACTATGAATTATATGTGAACCCCATTAAGGTGTGGAGCATCACTCCATAATGAAACTCATTAACTTTTTTATGACAAAATGTATGACTATTCACAATATTAAAATAAAAGACATTTATATAGATCCTCTTGTTAGCTCAGACTTTGCCACTATGCATAATGTAAAACCTTTTGGTTTCCAGAGTTTAAGATTTCAGAATAAAATACAGGATATTGAAGATCTATAGCAGGGATGTGGAAAGTGATCACTAAAACCTGTACTGTTGATTCTTGGTGTTAGAGACCATCTCTGACATGAGCTGGGGTCTGAATTTGGTTGAGCTTGTGTCATATGCTCACTGCTATGTCCCATGCCTTTACTCCACCATACCTACCCAGCCATGCCTCCACCACAAAGCACCTCTTTCCCATTATTTTCTGCTCACTACTACCATATGCCTAAGGATCTACTTCCAAGGAGGTACAACACTTACAATGGATTGTTCATCTCCCAGTAGGAGCCCACCAGTGCCACTCCAATTGGCCCCACATTCCTCTTTCCCTACATCACCACAAGATGTCCACAATCCCAGGTCTCTCTTCTCCACCTGGACTCTCACCTCCATAAAGTTCAAATCAGACCCAATTTCCTATAACTTCAAATTCTCCCACTGTACCCTCTGAAACCCATCATCCACCATCAGCAAAATCCTATCCATCCTTAAGAGCTGTACATTTCCTTCAACTTGCTCTTACTGAAGCCATATTCCTCCCTGAGTACACTCTCCTCACCCGCGTGGCAAGCTCAAGTCACAGATTTATCTCACACCACTGGGACTGTGAATGGGAAAGATGTCCTCCTTACTCCTCAGTGCCACTTTCTGACCTTCATGCCTCCCCTATGAATACACACACATGCACACACACACAGCTTCTTTTACACATACACACCATATAGTACCATCTGTTGTTCCTCTTTATTGGAGCTATTCAAAGGTCTCAGATTCCCTCCTTTCTGTTTCCCACTCTCTCCCTCTAGACCTACTGGTACAACACTTGATGATTTCAGTATTTACATAGATGCTAACTCAGGGACTTTTACCTCTCAGTTCCTCTATCTTCTCATCTCTACTTATTTTGGCCATCCACCTCTGCTCACCCTTTCCTTATTCTTCATCATTATCATTTACCACACCCCTCCATTATTTGTGTTTCAAATATCTTAATCTCTGAACAGGGTCTTTTATCACTGGAGTTTACTCCCTCTATATTTTAATACCACTGATTCTTAGACCACATGGGATGTTGAAACCTGTCCATTTGTAACCAAACGCCCCTCACTAGATCCCATGTTCTAATATTATAATCATTCCTCCACAGACATAATCAACTCCTTTGCACCTCTCTTCCCTTTCATACTCAATTGGCAGAAAACCCAGTGCTTGTCAAATGCAGCTTTCTTCCTGCCTCATATCCAGTCAGCTGAGCAAGCGTGGTCAGAGAAAAAGCATACAACTAGATGATTTGTCTCAATTTATTCACTTCAGTGAGCCTGTAGCATTGTCACTCCTACCACATTCCTTTAGTCAGTTCACTCCCCCAGGCAGAGATGAGTAATTCACACCTTCTTCTCACTTTCCCAGTAGCCCACTCCCTTCCCATTCCTACTCTCAGCTGAAGACCTTGCTTTCATTTCACTGAGAGAATAGAAATAATCGCAAGAAAACTTTTATATGTTCCCATATGCTTTTCTCACTCTCTCATGCTCATACTCATTTTTCCTTCTTTTTATGTGGTTGTTCATTTCAGCTTTTCTCTTGGTGTTGAGTTGAGTCTCCTCCTTCTGAAGATCATCATTCCCATTTCACTTTTTCACTGCCACCAATTCCACCGTGATCACTTCAGAATGGCAACTTCAGTCCCCAAGACCCCCTGACTTATTTCTCAAAGTTTCAACTCCAGTTCTCAGTCTGAAAAAACTGACTGGCCCTGGCCGGATGGCTTAGTTGTTTGGAGCATCATCCCATATACTACAAGGCTGCAGGTTTGATTCCCAATCAGGGCACATGCCTAGGTTGCAGTTCCATTCCTGGCCAGGGCACATATGAAAGTCAACCGATCAATATTTCTCTCTCTCTTTCTCTCTCTCCCTTCCTCTCTCTCTAAAATCAATAAACATATCCTTGAATGAGAGTTAGAAAACTTGTCTAAACCCTCAGTGGCCCAGCTTGGGTTAGGTGTTCACCTCTAGTTTTATCAGCTGTGGCTATGGAAGAGAGGCTGCATTGAATATGAGGCTCTTATAAAGAGAACATATTCTGAGAATGGGGATAATGTGGCACCAGAAAGTACAGGACAGCAAATGACCCAAACCAAACAAAACAAAAACCCCTCCAAAAGCCTGTCTTCCACTGTAGGAAAAAAACATGAATATAATAGGACACTAAAAATTCAGGGAGCAAAGTTTTCCAGAAACTACTGAGAAAAAGGATGATATTATTATAAGAGAAACCTGAGGAAAGCATAGCTACAATGGGACATGTATTTCAGTCTGCATCCTGCATACTGTTAGTGTCCCAGAGCCCGGAACTAGCCCTACCCATCTTTATAACTCAGTATGTAACGTGGGACCTAGCATTCAATATTTGCTGGATTGAATAGAATCCCCTAGAAGATAATGGCAGAGAAAATGACAGGACATTGGACACTCCAAGTCTCATCTACAGAGAGGCAGAATTCAACATCTCCTGGAGAGTCAAATTTTTCTCAAGCACTGAGTATTTTAAGGGATTACAAAGAAAAGTCTTTATTTGGGTGACATTTGTTCACATAACAGACAATGGCCTCATCTAAGGCTTTGAAGATTCAGAAATGCCCTTAAACTGTCTGTTTCTTATATTATCCCTCTCTAAAGCCAAGGGCATCACACTACATCATGACTCCTGGATGGCATTTCCATAGAGAGATGAGCTCATCTTGCAGAGTGGGATGGTTTCTGACCAAACACGGGAGCAGAGCTGAGCAAATCTGGAGATGTGACTCTCAGCCATGGGCAGGGGAATGAGAGGCAGAGGTATTTCAGAATCACCTGGAAGAATTTTTCAAAATACAAACGACCCTCCACCATGATTCTAATATCACCTGGTTATGAGAGTGGGGAGGGATGAATCAGAAAGAATACTGGCATGTATATTTTGAAAAAACATAGCTCCCTTTCCCTCCCTACCCCTCCCACTCTTTTGAATACCAGTGTCCTGGAGGGATGCAGTTGTATTTGATATGTCTTCCTCAAATATCAGTATACATTTTATGTATGCATATATATATGTATTTATATGCCATCTTGTTCCAGAAAAGATGGCATCTGCTTTACAAAGACATATAAAATACCAAAAAAGGAGCATAAAAATAGCAACAAAATGCCAAAGAGGAAAAAAAAAAGGTAGAAATGTAAATGCAAGCAGCCCTAACTGCACTTTTCAAAGTTCAGTTAGCTTCAGTTCAAGAGAGGCTGAGCTCTCTCAGGGGAGACATGAGGTTTAAATGCAAACTGGGCATTCACAGAGCACAGGACCTTCAGGCACTGGACCATCTGCTGAGAAGCTGATCATCTGTTACCAAGATGCAGCCCCCAACTCCTGGGTTCTCACAAAATGGAAGCAACATATCTGCAAGGGAGGCAGACAGCAAGGATCCCATTGTATAAAACCGGAGAGTTTCAGGTTCCCCATAAGAGGAGAGACTTGGAATTTAAGAAATTACCAGGCAAGGTAAAGGACTGTTACTTGGCCTTATTACTGCTTGTCTTATGCAGAGAGATATCCCAGGTTCAGGCATCTGGAATTAAACTTTTTATACTCAGATTCTGCCTTGACCAGTGGCTGAATTACAGATGAGATGTCTAGGTCTCCTAATCTTGATTCTACTTGATTAATTCTATCTTCCTACATATACCATGTATTTACACTTGGAATGTGACCAGGCATTTATATAAGATCCCATGATAAGACTGAAAACATTAATATGTATGTGGAATGGTGGGGGGAACATTTAGGTGAAGGAGGTCAGATCAATTAATTACACTGCTGAATAATAATAATGATAGCTAGGATAGACTTGGAGATGATTGTGCTAAGTAAAATAAACCAGTCAGAGGAGGACAAACACCATATTATTTTACTTATATATGGAATCTAATGAACAAAATAATTTAACAAACAAAATAGAAACAGAAGCAGGAATACTTAGAACAGACTGAGTGCAGTCACAGGGGAGGGGTTTTGGGGGGCTGGGTGAAAAAAGATGAAGGGATTAAGCTTAATATATATAATATATAATATTGTTTTATATATTATATGTAATATATATACAGACAACAGTATACATATACTATTTAATGTATATGTATTGCTTAACACACGCACACGCACACACATATATATACACACAGACAACACTATGGTGATTGCCAGAGGGAAAAGATGGTTGGGAGGAAGTGGAAATGGGCAAAGGGGGATAAATGGGCAGAAAGAGACTTGATTTTGGGCAATGGGTGCATGATATAATATGCAAGTGATGTTTTATTGAGCTATACACTTGAAACCTGTTTGGTTTTATTAACTAATATCACCCCAACAAATTCAATTAAATAATAATTATGAGCCCAGGCCAGGTAGCTCAGTTGGTAGGAGTGTCATCCTCTACACCAGAAGGTTGCAGGTTCAATTTTGGGTTAGGGCACATACTTAGGTTACCAGTTCAATCCCCAGTTGGGGGACATATAGGAGCAACTGACTGATATTTCTCTCTCACATCAATCTCTCTCTCTCTCTCTTTCTCTCTCTCTCTCTTTCTTTTCCCACCCCGCTCCTCTCTCTCTACAATCAATAAACATATCCTTGGTTGAGAATTAAATAATAATAATAATAGCAATATTATTGAGGACTTTTTAAGTGCTGGATGTTTTAAATGCATTAGCTCATTCAAGCATTTCAATGATCACCTTGCTAGTATGCCTATCATCATTCTCACTTTATAAATGAAGAAGTGGAGGCTCACAGAGATTAAATATCTCACTCAGGACAGTTCAGCTCTTAGGTTGTTAAAACAGGATTCATATCGTGCAGCCAGCCTGGCCAAAAAGACCACAGAGAGGAGGTGAGAGCTGATGTAAAGTCTATAATTCTGTGAAGCTCAGTGGGCTTAGCTTTTTCAAATGAGTGAAAGAAAAGATAGCCTTGGAAACATGTTTCTCCAAGTCCCCTTCCAAATACTGAGTCCTCGGTTATGCCAAAGAAAATTTTCTGCTAATAATTTTGCTGTCACTCTGCTTTGCCTTGGTCAGTGGTAGGGGTAGGGAGGGTAGGGGTAGGGCAAATAAGATGTCATTCTTAGGGAAAGGAGAATCATACCATCCACCTGTAAGTTTAGAATAGTTTTTTTTTAAACCCACACCACCATTTGATGAAAAATTTCACCATTGCCCTAAGAATTATTGATGTGTACAGAGTGTTTCCTTTGACATGTCCATCCCAGTCAAAGAGATTTTATTCAGCTTTACTTTTTCTAGATAAAAATTACCAAAAATACTTAAAATTTATTTTTTCCAAGTACACACCATTGTTACAATTGAAGTATGAGTTTCAAACTACTCATTCCATCCCTTTGAGAGATACTATCTATTTACTGCCTTTGAAGAACATTGGGAGAGACCTTACTCCTGGGAACTTTGGTCCGAACATATTTTCCCTGAAATACTTCCCAGAGTTCAAGAGCTTCTGAAGGGTGAATAAGATTGCATTTGGAAGAGTCAGAAAATTCTTTGTTTCTTCCTCATCCCTGGCTCCAAAGAGCCTCTTGTGCCTTACTGGAGTAGCAAAATAACCTGATCTGAGGGGGATTGGGTGCACTGCTCCTTTTAAGGTCTTAAAATTGTATTTCCAGACATTTCAATAGTGTTTTTTTTAACTACGTGTTACACAAGATTATACACTTATTTCATGTGCTTACTAAGATTTTATCTAACATTTGGACCCAATACACATGACGAATACCTAATCTTTGAGGTTACTAAGGCAAGTGCTCGATGTGTGTGTGCAAACACACAGTGGTCTGAACTCAGACCACTGAAGATTTTTTGCGAAGGTCTTGCATTCATAACTAAACTAGGCAGGATGACGTTTCTCTTAAAGCTTTCAAATCTTGGGCTTTTCAACTACAAGTTGCTTGCAGATTTAATTAGTTACTCCCTAAGTAGCTAAAGCTTTACTCTAAATGTACAGTTGGATCCTGAAAAAACTCTTTGATTAACTTTGCAGCCCTTAGGCCAGAGCAGCTCCTGCAGTGTAACTAAGAATTGCCTTTTCCTAATGATGGAGAAAGAGATATCTAAGGATGTGCACAAACTTCGGAGGCAAGAGATTTGCTTTTGTTTTATATAACCTTTATTTCTGAAAGAGTTTAAGACTCACAGCAAGTTGCAAAAATAGTGCAGATTGTTCCTGTGGACCCTTCCCCCAGCTTTCCCCAATGATAGGATGTTGAGGAGACCTGCTCTAATAGCAAATATTTACTGTGCTCTTACTGAGCTCGTGCACAGTGTGCCAGGAAATGTTTTAAGGTTTCAATGTCTTAACTCCTTTAACCCTCATGCCAAACCTTTGGGGTAAGCAGAGTAGTCCCCATTTTACAGTTGAGGAAGCAAAGTTTACCACTGAGGCACAAAGAGATTTGAGAGATTACTCTTCACCAGGATTCAAATCCCAACAGTCTGACTCTAGAACCCATGCTTTGAAGCACTCCACTCCTGGATTTTTTTCTGTGTGACTTTATCCAAGTTACCTCTATGGCTACCTGTTTATAAAAAATTAGATCGTTTGAAGATTTTTTTTTAATTAGGCAAGACAGTACCATGTATGGGTTCCAGTACTCAGTGGATTGTAGTTCTCCTTCTTCCTCCACACCCTCACCCCATTTCCTTTAATGACAGTTGAAATCTGGTCTTCCAAGCACAAGAAAATGCATCATTTGAATGAAGAGAAAGCTTGTGACTGGTGCAAACCACTCACTGGTCAAGTAGTATTTGCATCGAGGTTTGCACGAAATAAACCGGTCATGGGTATGTTTTAATATTTCAGGACATCACCTTCTGGTGCTTTCTGGGATTTCAGATCCTTCAGATAATTTTCTTAAGGAACAACATATGGGTATGAAAGGCATAATTTTCTGATTTTACAAAATTTAGGATAAGCAGCAAAAAATTAAACTTAAGTCACAAAAGTTCTCAAAAGTATTCAAGCAAAAAAGATGAGAATGGATTTTCCTCTCATGGTAAGGTCTAAGGAGAAGAAAAGGTACCAATTATTTATTATATGACTACTATGTATGAAGCTCTTTATAGTCTCTAATCCTCACAATTTCCATGAGGCAGTAGCCCATTTAAAAGGAAAGAAACTGCAGACTGAGCTATTATTCCTACCAGAAGAAAGGAACAGGTGACAATAGCATCCTTTCGCTATTCTGTCACCTACTCACCTCAGTACTAAAAACCAAGAGTAAGGTGACAAGCAAAGATAAGCTAATTAAGGGGACAGTTATCTGCCTTACTAGTTAGGGGGTGTCCCTTACCAATCTCTTGGGGACCTGATAGAATGTATGTCATGATATAAATGGTGACCAATGAAGTCATTAAATTTTATTGGTTCTATATACTAGCTTTCTCCTCTACTCCCTTTTCATTCCTGTTTAGTTCAGGGTTGGAGGAAACAGAAATATAAACTTAGACCAGGCCAAATTTATTGATAAGGGCCTTATGATAGTTAATTTCATGTGTCAACTTTGCCCTGATGTGCCCAGATATTTGATTAAACATTATTCTTGGAGTTTCTGTGAGAAAGTTTTTGCATGGGGTTAACATTTAAATCAGTTAATTAAGTAAAGCAGATTGCCCTCCACATGAGTGAGATGATCTAAGCAGTTGAAATCCTGAATAGAACAAAAAGGCAGACCTTTCCCCAAATCATGGAGAGTTTTATTGCCTGAAGGCCTTCAGACCAGAATATTGACTTTTACCTGCCTGTGGATTTAAATGAAACATCTGCTCTTCCTGGGTATCAAGCTTGCCCAACTTCAGATTGGAACCAAAACATCAGTTCTCCAGGACCTCCAGCTTGCTGACTCACCCTGCAGATTTTGAGACTTGCTAGCCTCTTTAATTGTGTGATCCAATTCTTTATGATCAGCCTCTCTCTCTCTTTCCTTCTCTCTTGCTCTCTCTTTCTCTGGAGAACTCTGATTAATATAGGTTCACTAAGGAGAAAATACATTTTGATAATCTAGCTTGAGGAGATGTGAATAATTCTAACATTTTGCTTAGATGCTGAATGGTTGGCTAAATGAAATATTGCAAAGAGCAGGACCCATTAAATGGCATTAGTCCAGTCAAGATACCATCAAGTATATAAAACAAAGTGGAGTCACTCGTGTCAACCAAGATGGCTGCCAAAGTGCCAGTCAGCTGTGACACTTTGCTCCAGGAAGGAAACTACCTAAGTCATGCTAGACACATCTGGCAAGGAGACACACCTAAGATATCTGTGCATGTGATCAGAACAGTCATGTCTGCAGAGCAGGACCATAGATAGGCTCCTGGGCAAACTCCCCACTCGCCATCAGGGGTGCCAAGACACTTATGAAGAGACTCAGAAAGGTGGAGTACACCATTTTCAAGGTGTAACTGAGGCAGACCACTGCTGAGACAGCTGAGATCCACACGCCAACATGTTGTTCCATGCCATGCTGATCTCCCTTGGCATCAGCCACTAGAAGCTCTGCCCTGCTGGACTGAGGACTTCATCTGTCCTGCTGCTCACCTGGCTCTGGAGATTCTTCCTTGCAAAATGAAGACAACTCCCTTGCTCACCATGCTGTCTCCCGGGCCACAGACTGAGATTCTGGGACTCAGGTCCATTATCTCCTAATTCTCTCATGTGATATTGTTATTAATTGTTCCTGAGTGATTAGAATTATTAATAGGTTAATGAAAAGCTGAGTAAGCCTGAATAATAAGATCTGAGTGAATAGCATAAGTCGCCATTGTTGGCTCCCTGTTATTTCTTGGTGCTGGTGTCACCTGTAGGACTGGTGGTCATACAGGCAGCTCAACATTTTTGGTTCTTAAGGCCAGGACCAAATAATTCAAGTGAGGAAAAAATGCTGGCATATAGAAAAGACTATATCAAGAACATATGCTCGTGACAAATATATACAAAGGAGTTCTATAGTAATTGAGGGTGAAATGCCTTAACTTTGTTGGTTAAGGGACCAACCCAAACTGCTGTATGGGCTATAGCTAATGTTTGGGCCGGAAAATGAATGGTAAGGAGGTATAGGGAAGAGGTACTCTCCAAATGGAAATGGTCATAAAGATATTAGTGCTTTGTGCATAAATGTTCACTAAAGGATGACCTTATGAGATGAGAAATTTAATAATCAAGTGGCTAGGATGACCCACTCTGTGGATACCAGTCAGCGTCTTTCTCCAGTCACTCTTGTCATTCGCCAATGAATTTGTGAATATTGTGCTCCTGTGGCTCCAGAACATGGACTTCTCTTCACCCAAGCTGATGTGGTTTCAGCTACTGCTGAGTCCTCAGTCTGCCAACAACAAAGGCCAACTCTGAGCCACTGATATGGCACCATTCTTCAGAGCAACTGTGTGGCAGGTTAACTACCTTGGACCATTTCCATTATGGGGGGAAAGTATTCTGGTCTTAGCTCAATATGGATTTGCCTTCCCCACCTACAATTCTTCCATCAAAACTATCATGGTATTCCAAATAGCCTCACTTCCAACCAAAGAACTCATTCATAGAAAATGAAGTGCAGAAATAAATTCATATTTATCAAATTCATGAACTCACTGGTCCCATGATGTTCCCCCATCATCCTGAAGCAGCTACTTTGGCAAAATGATGGAATGACCTTTTGAAGACTCAGTTCTGGCACTAAGTTCACAGCAAAATATTGAAGGGTGGGGCAATATTCTCCAAGATGCAATATATGCTCTAAATTAGCATGTGGTGCTATTTCTCCCGTAGCCAGGATTCACAGGTTTAGTAATCAAGGGTTGGAAATGGGAACCACTCATTATGATTCCTAGTGACCCACTAGTAAAATTTTGCTTCTGTCTCCTCAACTTTAGATTCTGCTGGGTTAGAGGTCTTAGTTTCAAGGGAGAAATACTTTCACTAACAACATAGCAATGATTCTATTCAACTGAAGACTAGTAAGACTGCCATCTGACCACTTGATCTCCCTGTGCCAGTGACTCAACAGGCAGAAAAGGGGAAGTTCTTGTACAGGTTGGGATAAGTGATCCTCCATATCAAGGGGAAACTGAGTTGCTACTACACAAGAAGGGCAAGAAGCAGCATGTAAAAGGTTCCCATGTTCTGAGATTAAATTCAACAACCCAATTCAGGCAGTACTACTAATGACCCAGACCCTTCAGCAATAAAGTTTTGGGTAACTCACTAGGGAAGGAACCATGACAAATGGAGGTGCTTGTTGAAGGCAAAGAGAAAATGGAATGAGTAGTGGAAGAAGGTAGTTATTGTAAAAATACCAACTACAATACAATTCTGTGATCAGTTGTAGAGAGGACTATAGTAGTAATGAACATTTATTTTTATATGTGTTCAAATGCTTATTACTGAATATTTTTCTATCTCCCTCTCTTCCCTTTGTTATCTTACATCAGATATGTTAATAGATATTAATTTTGTGTTTCAGTATTTAAGGTAGAGGATAAAAAAGGGGGATTATGAATCTCCCAGAGGAAGAATGAACATTAACCAAAGACAAAAAAGACTTTATATCCTCTTTTGGAAAAAGGGTTAGAGTGTCTCTGTTTGCACACTGAATGTTGTATTATGTTCAGTAAAACATGGCTGTTGTTATCTTTATTTGGAGATTAAATATTTCAGTAGTATGTATAAGTGACAAATAGTTAGGAAGAAGACAATGGTGACTTGTTGATGTATGAACTTGGTTAGACTGGACTACATTTGCTTACATTCCCTTTCCTGTATGCTTCTGATTAGGGTGGGCTACAAGAGACAGTCTTATGGAAGTTTTTGGGGGGGTGGTTTGGAAGGAAAGCAGCAGCTCATACATCTACTCACTTATCTGCTGGTTCATGTCATTGGTGTGAGGGATATTTGCTCTACCCTTCCCTAGATTCTTCTTCAACTTGTGTAACTCTTGGCCCAGGTGTGTGCTTCACTCCTTGATGAAAAGACTCAACTTCTGCAGGAAGTCCATTCCGCCAAGGCCAGAGGCAGCAAGAACTGCCATGAACTTCACTTCATCCTTGTGGTTCCCACTTGTGCTTGTGAGTTCCAGCTTGTCCTTGTTCTCTTCTACTTTACATTCACTTAAATACATATACAGTGTTATAGGTATTCTTCAACCTTACCTATAAATAATAGGTACCATCTCTCTATAAATATATAATAAATATAATTATCATGTTATATATATATATATATATATATATGAGGGGACCAAAAAAATCAGAATCATCTTCTGCTGGTGAGCACCTTGCAGAATAGTCTTCTTCCACTAGATGAGTGTTCTAGGAACCCATATGTATCAGTGTACTAGCTGGTGTTGTGTGAAAGGCTGAGTTCAGCTTCAGTGAATGTTTTTGAACACTCCTTCAACATGTTTGCCCATTTCATGGTGGGTGATTTAAAAGAGCACTTGCCCACACTGCGCTGAGTGTTCAGCAGTTTTTTACCAAAAACAGCATGACCCTGGTACCCTACCCTCCCTATTCATTCAGTCTTGCCCCAAGTGAATTTTTGTTTCCCCAGATGAAAAAAAGTCTTCAAAGGGAAACATTTTGCCAATATGGAGGAAGTAAAACAAAAAAGGACAGAAGAACTAAAAGGCATCAGAATCAATGCGTTCAAAAACTGTTTTGAGCAGTGGAAAAAAAGTCATGATAGGTGTATTGCATCAAATGGAGAGAACTTTGAAGGTGACTGAAGTTTAAACATATAAGAATAAATACACAATTTTTTAGTACTAAATTCTGGTTTTATGGGGTACTTCCATATACATGTACTTTTATATATTCATATAAATAACTATATATATAATTTGTTGCAAGGATTTGACCTTACCTTTCTATATAAATATATATTTACAACAGCATGAATGGAAATGGAGAGTGTTATACTAAATGAAATAAGCCAGGTGGTGAAAGACAAATACCATATGATCTCACCTATAAGTGGAACCTAATCAACAAAACAAACAAGTAAGCAAAATATAACCAGAGACATTGAAATTAAGAACAAACTGACAGTAACCAGAGGGAAGGGGAGGGGGAAAGAAGGAAAAGGATTGTCAAGGAACATGTATAAAGGATCCATGGACAAAGCCAAAGAGGTGTAGGATAAAGGGTGGGAGGTGGAGGTAATGGGGCAGGGGAAAGTAGTGGCAGGAAAAAGGAGACAACTGTACTTGAACAACAATAAAAAATAAAAATAAATATAGTACTTCCTACCAAGATGGAGGAGTAGGTAGACACACTGTGCCTCCTCGCACAACCAAAAAACAGTCAGCAACAATTTAGAAACAAGATAACAACCAGATCTGACAGAAAACTGAACTGTATGAAAGTCGGACAACCAAGGAGTTAAAATATACACATTCATCCAGGCCCATAGGAAGGGCAGAGTCGGGCAGCTGGGCAGAATGGGGTCACAGCAGAAAAAGCAGTGGCACCAGGAACGTAAGGCATCCCGGGCACAACACCGCAGGGGGCAAACCCTGGGCACGCAGGCAGCTGACAGACGCAGTGAGGTGGCAACTGTGAAGCCAGATACTGCGCGCCAGGTGCCTGGCAGTCCAGGTAGTCCCACATTCGCCTGCAGATAAACCAGGCGAAATTGGGCAGTGAGACAGACTGAGCTACCCGTGGTCCCAGCACCAGGAAATAAAGTCTCAAAATACTGATTGAAAACACCTCTGGGGCTTGAGGTGCTGGGAGGGACTCCCAGCCTCACAGGAGAGTTCGTTGGAGAGACCCACGGGGTCCTAGAACTTACACAAACCCACCCACATGGAAATTAGCACCAGAAAGGCCCAGTTAGCTTGGGGGAAGAGGCGGAAGGGACTGAAATCCGACAGAGAGGAACAACAGCCATTGTTCCCTCTTGGACCCCGCCCCCACACACAGCATCACAAACCAGCCACTGGGTTGCCCGCCCCATGAGCACCTAAGCTTCCACCCCTCATACGTAACAGGCGCAACAAGGAAAAATAAAATGGCCCAAATAGAAAAACAGATCAAAGCTCCACAGGAAATATAACTAAATGACCAAGAGATAGCCAACCTATCAGAAGCACAATTAAAAACACTGGTGATCAGGATGCTCACAAAATTGGTTGAATTTGGTCACAAACTAGATGAAAAAATGAAGGCTACAATAAGTGAAATTAAGGAAAATGCACAGGGAACCAACAGTGATGGGAAGGAAACTGGGACTCAAATCAATGGAGTAGACCAGAAGGAAGAAAGAAATAATCAAACAGAAAAGAATGAAGAAATAAAAATTCAGAAAAATGAGGAGAGGCTTAGGAACCTCCAGGACATCATTAAACGTTCCAACATCCAAATTATAAGGGCACCAGAAGGAGAAGAGGAAGAGCAACAAGTGGAAAAGTTATTTGAACAAATAATAAAGGAGAACTTCCCCAATCTGGCAAAGGGAATAGACTTCCAGGAAGTCCAAAAAGCTTGGAGAGTCCCAAAGAAGCTGGACCCACGGAGATACACACCAAGGCACATCATAATTACATTAGCCAAGGT
>CM052541.1:89348786-89490672 GCA_028533065.1 Trachops cirrhosus
ATGTCCTGGAGGTTCCTAAGCCTCTCCTCATTTTTCTGAATTCTTATTTCATTCTTTTCTGGTTGTATATTTTTTTCTTCCTTCTGGTCCACTCCATTGATGTGAGACCCACCTTTCATTCCATCACTATTGGTTCCCTGTGCATTTTTCTTCATTTCACTTATTGTAGCCTTCATTTTTTCATCTAGTTTGTGACCAAATTCAACCAATTTTGTGAGCATCCTGATCACCAGTGCTTTGAACTGTGCATCTGATAGGTTGGCTATCTCTTGGTCACTTAAAAGGATGGGTCCTGAGGCTTTCAATTCTTCTTCTATTTGAGCCATCTTTTTGCTGTTTTTTTTTTTTTTTGGTCTTGTCGAGCACCTGTAGTGAGGAGCGGGGCCTTAGGTGTTCACCAGGGTGGGGCACCCCAGTTGCTGGGTTGTGATGCTGTATGTGGGGGCGGGGTCCGAGAAGGAACAACGGCACTTGCTCCGCTCTCTGTAGGACTTCAGACCCTTCTGCCACTTTTCTCGAGCTAACTGGGCCCCTCTGGTGCCAATCCCATGTGGGTGGGCCTGTGCACCCCTCGGGACCTTCCTTTTCAGTCAGTGCCCAAAAGCTCTATTTCCCAGCTCTAGGACCCTGAGTTGTGCACAGTGCCTTGCTTCACAATGGCCACCTCACTGGGGCCCACCAGCCACCGCCGCTTGTGTGCCCAAGGTCTGCCCGCTGCAGTCCTGTACGTGGCCCCAGTTGCTCTGTTCTCTGCTCTTTGTCCCTTGCCCGGCCCGAATCCACCCTTCCAACCAGTCCGGATGAACGTGTCCAATTTTAACTCCTTGGGTGACTGACTCCCATACACTTCAATTTTCTGTCAGTTCTGGTTGTTAGTTTGTTTCTATATTGTTGTTGTCCCTATCTTGGTTGTGTGAGGAGGCACAGTGCATCTACCTATGCCTCCATCTTGGCCGGAAGACTGTCTGTCTGTTTTTAAATTAAGGACTTCATTGTTTGGCAGGAAAAAAATGTGGTCATTCTAAACAAAAATTAAGCAAATCAAAATAGAACAAAGGTGAAAGAATAAAACTCATTAATCTGCATTAACTAAGAATAAACCTTGGTACTAACCATTTGAAAGATTTTATTCCACACAATGCTCTAAGGACATACACACAGAGAAACATAGATAAATAGATGGATGAGTATACAGACACTTGAGCAGACAGGTAAATACTTCCAAAAAGTTATTTTTAAAGTTTATTTTACTAAAACTTACTTAAATTTAAATTTTACTTAAATAGGCAATCAAAACTTATACTTCCTTGTGATTTGAAAACCTTTAAGCCAAGAATAGAATTTTAAATCATCCTAGACTGTGATATTGCTGTAAGGCACAGAGCAAAAGTGAATGTACCTTCACTCCAGGTGAATTTCTGCAGATCAAGTTTCAAGAAAAATGAAAAGCCTAGAATTTAGTGTCAAAAACACACACAAGAAAAGAAGGTGCCATGTTTGAGAATAAGCAAAGCAAGAAAGGGCTGAAACAACATGAAATATTTCAGATATTAGAATAATTAGACACATAATTTAAAATTATATTTAACATGCTCAAAGAAATAAAGGGGACTTGAAAATGAGCAAAGAACTAGAAATATAAAATGTACCCAAACATATTTCAAGAAAAACCAAAAGCAACTACTAGAAAATAAATTAATAATTGAAATTGAAACTTTAGTGACTGGTTACAGAGCAGTTTCCTCACAACTAAAGAGAGACTTAGTGAACTGGAAGTGAAAACTGAGAAGATTATCCAAAAGTAAGTACAAAGAGATGGAAGAATGCCACACAAAAAAAGTTAAAGAGCATCAAGTAAGAAGAAGGAAGGTACAACATATGTATAGTTAGAATTCCAGAAAGAGAAAGAAGGAGAATGAGGTAGAAGCAATCTCTGAAGAAATAGGAGCTAAATATTTTATAATAGTGACAAATTATTTTTATCCACAAATTTAAAAACAATAAAGAGGATACCTAAAATGAAATATATCCAGAGGTACATCATAATTAAACTGAAAAATACTCAAAACAAAAAGCAGATCATAAAAGTGGCAAGGAAGAAAAGACATATTCATTTTAAAAGAGCAAAAGTTAAAGTACAAGTTTCTTCTCAAAATAAACCAGAATACAGTAGGATGATATTTTCAATAATAGAAATTAGCACTTATATGGTATTTATAATGTACCTAAAAATGTTCTAAGGGCTTTACTTGCATTAACCCATTTAATCTTTGAAATCACAATGAGGAAGACACTACTGTTATCCTCATTTTACATATAAGAAACTAGAAGAGAAAGCTTAAATAATTTCCCCACATTCACACAGCTAGTGTCAGAGTTAGAATTCAAATCAAGTTGGTCTTGCATCAGAGGTTTTGCTCTTGACCACTATATTCAATTAATTTTCTGTGCTGAGAGAAATAACTGTCAGGCTGAATTTTTTACCTGTGTAAATGTCTTTCTATAATGAGGCCACAGGTAGTTTCCTCTTGTAGCAGTGGCAGACAACATAATTCAATTAAAGCTTTGAATCTGCAATTAAAAGCCTTCTCACAAGAAAAACTCCAGGCTCAGATGGCCTCCCTAAAAAATTCTATCAAATATTTAATAGAAAATAAATTAAATAAAGCCAATCTTACACAAACTCTACCAAAGTAAACAAGGAAACATCCAAAATTCATTTTTTGAGGCAAATGTAATCCTAATATCCAGACCTGCAAGAACATGACAAAGAAACAAAATTATAAGTCAATCTCACTCATGAACATAAATATAAAAATCTTAACAAAAATATTAGCCACCCAAACCCAGGGCAATTTGGAAAATCTGTTCAATTAAGAATGCATCTGCCCTGAATTGAGCGTGGGCTGCTAACCAAAGCATCGTAGGTTCAATTCCCAGTCAGGTCACATGCCTGGGTTGCGGACCAGGTCCCCAGTGGGGACCACCTGAGAGGCAACCACACACTGATGTTTCTCTCTCTCTCCTTCTCCCTCCCTTTCCCTCTCTAAAAATAAATAAATAAAATCTTTAAGAAAAAAAGAATGCATCTAACCTGTGACCTGGCAGTCACAATTCTGGGAATTCATTCTACAGATTTAACTGCCCTTATATAAAATGACACTGCCCATGAGAATGTAGAACATTTATGGTATCATTGTTTCTGCTAGGAAAGGATTGGAGACAACCCAACTTTCCAGAAATAAAGCCTCATTAAATAAATTATTATACATCCATACAGGAAAGTATTGTCCAGCTACATAATATTGAACAATGAAAATCTGTATGAATTGATATAAAGGATTTCTAAGAAACACTGTCAAATTTAAAACTCAAAGTACAAAGAACAGTGTTTATAGTATGGTGTCTGTCATATAAGAAGGTAAAACATAAGGATTTTGATTCATAGCTATTTGTATAAATACTGAGAAACATCAGAAATTACAAAAATCTTCTCTGTGGGGAGATGTCTAGGGGTGGATAGTAGTCAGTGATGGGAGAGAGAATTTTTTACTGAACTTCCTTTTCATGTTGTGTTTTGATATTTCAAACCATGAGCTTTCATATATTATAAAAATCAATAAATATCACACAGTAATAATATCCTATAGGAAGAAAGTAAAACAAGATTACAATGAAAATACATCAAAAAACAGCATGGTAGGAAAGACAGGCAGTGTCCGAGATGCTGAGCAAACATACTGGTTAACTTTACAATGTAATCAGGTAAGTGTTCATGACACAACTTCCAGGCTAATTACTTAAAAAAACTAGATATATTAAAATAGCATATAACTTCTGAATTCATAGAAATAAACTGGAATAACAAAAAATATTTAATCTCTCCAAAAGAAGAGAAGACAGAAAACCCACAATAGAAAAGGCACAGCAAATGGAACACAGAACATGAGATGATGGAAATAAATTTAGACATACAAGTAATAACAACATATATGAATAGAATGACTGCGTATTAACACACAAACACTGTCAGAAATTTTAAAAATCCAATGATATGTTCTTTATAAGGGCACGTAAAATATAAATAAGGATACAGAGAAGCTGAAATTATAATAATAGAATATGAAAGCTATATATCATGAAATATTAACCAAAATAAAGCTACTGAAGTTATATTGATAACAGAAAAAATCCATTCTAAAGCATAAAAACTTTCTTAAAATAATATTTAACTTATATAACATTTGATATAAGATTGGTTTTATTTACTTTTTCTTTTTTACTGAATATATTAGGGTGACATTGGTTAATAAGATTATATAGTTCTACAGTGTACATCACCATTTATCCACCCTCTACCCTCTTCTACCTCCCCACCTCACTTTCCCTCTGACAATCACCATACTGTTGTCTGTGTCCATGAGTCTTCTCTCTCATTCTTTCTCTCTCTCTTTTTTTTGCTTACTCTCTGCACTCCCTTCACCCAACCCCACAACCCCAATCACCTCTGACAGCTGTCAGCCTCTTCTATCTACGAGTCTGTTTCTATTTTGTTTGTTAGTTTATTTTGTTCATTAGATTCCACACATGAGTGAAATCATATGGTATCTGTCTTTCTCTGCCTGGCTTATTTCACTTAGCATAATGCTCTCCAGGTCCATCCATGCTGTTGCAAAGGGTAAGATTTTCTTCTTTTTTGTAGCTGGGTAGTATTCCATGACATAAGATTGGTTTGACTGACACAATATGTATCTAATAACATAGCCTCAAAAAATGAAAAGCAAAATTTAACATAATGCTGAGAGACATACATACACATCTCACTATCATAATGGGAGACTTTAATATACTTATCTTAGAAATGTATGTTTTCAAGCAGCCGAAAAATAATTAATTAAGGATATGAAAGATTTTAACAACATAATAAACAATCATGACCTAATAGCCATATACTATGTAACTTTAAACACAATAATAAAAGAGAACATATAAAGTGCACATTAAGCATTGGTAAGAATTGACTTTGTACTGAGCTGTAAAGTAAGCCTCAGTAAATTTTAAATAACTGGTATCATCAGACCATACTTTCTTACTACTAGGCTATTAATATAGAAATTCACAACTAAAAATACACATTATAACATCTAAAGAAAGTTCATTCTAATCTTACCAAAGCTATTGAAAAATTACAAATAAAAACAATACACTCTGACTCATATTATGAGACAAATATAGCCTTGATAGAAAACATAGCATGGATATCATGAAAAAGCAGCATTACAGCCCATGTTCTCTCATGAACATACATGCAAAAGCCCCAAACTAAATACAATGCTCTTTCTATTGGCAGAGCAAGAAGGGGACAGAAAGCAAAGTGGTAGATACTGAGACTAGAATAGAAAGAGGCACAAAGGCAGCAGGGGTCTGAGAAAGAAGGCCCCCATAATTTCTGCTCATCTCTAGAGGACTTGAGTTCTCTGTTAGCAAGAGATCTGGGGCTAATCACCAATGTCAACTTTCAAGTGTGTGTATTGGAGAGCACGGAGGGGATTGGAGGAGAGCTCTCACCTTTGTACTGTAAAATTGGCTATAAATCCCCTGGGCCACACTTTCTCAGAACCTCATAGATATCATTTCATTGTGTTTTTGCATAGAATGTTCCACTGATTTTTTCCCCCCATGGTGTCTCAATTCATCTCTCGGCTGACTGGATTTTATCAGAAAATAGTTAATTTATTTGTTTCCAGAATGGCTCATATGTACCTATTCCCTGATTAGTTGATGTTTGATAATTGTTGATATGTATTTTAATTGTATTTTTCAATTATAATTTACACTCAACATTATTTTGTATTAGTTTCAAGTGTACAGCAAAGTGTTTAGACAATCGTATACTTTACAAAGTGTGCCTCCTGAATATTCAAGTATCCATCAGTTACCATTCACAGTTATTACAGTATTAGTGACTATAGTCTCTGTGCTATATTTTACATCCCCATGACTATTTTGTGACTACCAATCTGTAATTCTTAATCCCTTCACCCTTTGTACCCAGCCCTTCAAACCCTCCTCCTCTCTGGTGGCCATTGGTCAGTCTGTTCTCTGTATCTATGAGTCTGTTTCTATTTTGTTTGTTCATTTATTTTGCTCTTTAGATTCCACATATAGGTGAAATCATATGGTATTTGTTTTTCTCTGTCTGACTTGTTTCACTTAGCATAATACCTTCTAGGTCCATCCATGCTGTCACAAATGGTAATATTTTGTTTTTTTTATGACTGAGTAATATTCCATTTTATATATGTACCACATCTTCTTTATCCAATTGTCTATTCATGGGCACTTGAGTTGCTTCCATATCTTGGCTATTGTGAATAATGTTTCAACAAACATAGGGGTGCATATCTCCTTTCAAATTAGTGTTTTGGGTTTCTTCAGATGTATACCCAAAAGTGGAATTGCTGGGTCATAAATTAGGTCCATTTTTAATTTTTTGAGGAACCATCATACAGTTTCTCATAGTGGCTGCACTGGTATGTATTTTTTGTCATACTTTCCCTCATATAATTGTAGACATTACTCCACTGAATGTGGTTATGAAAAGTCTAAAGATAACCTGATTCTTGTTCAAAAGACTTCCTTCTGCTACACAGAGACCTATAGATTGTTATCTTTTCTGTTATCCAATAAATTTAAAAGTACGCATCTCAGAGTCTACTCTCCAGACCAATGTCTTGCTATTGGTTTGGCCAAAAAGTTCATTTAGTTTTTTCCATATGATGGCTCTAGTAGTACTTAGTTGTTCTTAACTTCATTCAAAACAATTTTGTTAGATTGTATTGTGACAGCTGTCATATCAGTGTGCATTTTTAAACAACTTATCAAAATTGGTGAATTTTTGTGCAGCCATTTTAATATGGAAGATGGAAGAAGATACACAACATTTTTGGTGTACTCTGCTTTATTATTTTAAGAAAGGTAAAAATGCAACTGGAAAGCAGAAAAAGATTTGTGCTGTGTAAGCAGTCTGCCTTATGCATTGGAAGATATTTAGCAGCACCCCTGGCCTCTGCCCACCAGAAGCCAATAGCAGCAGATAGCTGACATACTCTAAATGCCCAAATCAATAAAGTTACTAATCAAATGAAAAATGTCTTTTATTTTATGGAAAAAAACAAAAAGATTTTTTTGGCCAGCTCAAGATAACACAGTTTGCCTTTTAAATCCACCTAAATCAAACTCAGGTAGTCCTTTTAGGTTCATTTTTCTTCTATTAAATCTTTTAATAATTGTTCTATTCCATTTGTTAAGTTCTCTATTTCATCTTTATTGACATTTGATTAGCATTATTTCTCTTCCATAGTTGTTATCTTCACTTTTTCTAATTCCTTTAGTCTTCTTCTAAATCATTTCAATGTATTAAAATTATCTCTAGCTTTTCCTGGATTTCAATTATTACATTTGCAGCCATAATTATTCAATTCCTTCCTGTTTCTAATTTATTCATTACTTCTCTAGTAGCATTTCTTTATTCTTTGTTTTCATTCCTTACCCTTGGAACCTCCTTTTCCGTCTCATTGAGATGTTTTATCATCTAATTTCTGAGTTCTTCTAAAAATTGAATTCAAATTCATGTTAAGTTGTATAGAATGAAATATTTTTACAGAAATTTCATGTGGTTTGGGTTATTTTTCCCCGGAATGGATTCTTCAGCTGTCAACTGCACTCTTTGATCATTTAACTTACTATTATTTTTCTATTACTGCTACTATTTTTTTATTAGTAGTATTATTTTTGGTTGCTATAGTACATTGACCTAAGTGCCACACACTTTCTTTTGATTTTGCTTATGCTTAACAGGAAAGCCCTGTCCTCTGATGAAGGGTGGATGAATTCTCACCCATCTCCTTCCCACCTGAAATCTGTTTCCCACTGCTTCAAACTTCGATTGAAGAGTGGAGCATAAACTTTGATCCACCTGAAGCTGGAGGAAAAGATCAGCTTGGCCTGTGTGCAATCTTTGTTGGAAAACTTGGCTCTGACCGCTCTCATTTGAGATTCAGTTAAATGTCCTATAAGAAATGTTCATTCCACTTAATAAAGTGGATAATATTAGTCCTGCACTTCAACTCTGAATTATACTTGTAATTCAGTGTGATTCTCTGGAGACTATATGAAATTGTCATCAGTTCCAGTTGTTTACTTTTTCTTTTCACCATCTCTTCCCAGTAGCTGTTTCTACTTCCCCAGGTAGAAATGATCCTGAGGTTTTTGTTCAATTCATTCTTTTTCCTTACCAATTAGAGGATATTTGCAAAAATTCTAAGGACTTTTTAAATTAATCTTCTTTTTTAATACTATACTTCTAGGAGTTGGAAAGAGAAGCATTTGTCTTCTTAATCACCATTTTAGAATTTTATGATTGAGTTGTATTTTTTATTTGGTTGCTGTTGAGTTTTATTTTTGTTTTGTTTTTGATTTGTTGCTTTTATTTTATTAGATGTAGAAGGAAATAAAGTGTGTGTTCCAACTTCATTCCACTGCATTAACCTGGAATTAGACAGATACATACTGACATGAAGAGATAAACTGTTGAATAAAAAAGCAGGATATAAAACAGTATTTACAACTAATTTATTATCATTAAAACATAAATTTGATCAATTTGTGTGTGTATATTTGTCTAGCTATATTAATGTCTATACAGATGTATACATAGATACTGATATGTATTATCTACATAATACATATTTAGATATATAATTATAATATATAAAGCATTATATAAATTATGTATAAAAATATGTAAGGGTACATACCAAAATATAAATACCAATATTCTCTAAATGAATAGTTTTAACTTTCTTCTTCATACCTACATTTCATAAAATTTTTACATTATATATTAATATGTATTGCTTAAAAATTGTTTTAAAAAGCATGCTATTACCTTGGCCAGGTGGCTCACTTTGTTGGAACACTGTCCCATACACCAAAATGTTGTGGGTTCCATTCCCCATCAGGGCACATACCTGGGTTATAGGTTTGATCCCCATTCGGGGTGCATACAGGAAGCAACCAATGGATGTTTCCCTCTTACGTTGATGTTTCTGTAGTACATCCATGTGTCTCTCTCTCTTTCTCTCTCTCACTTCCTCTCTCTAAAATCAATAAACATATCCTCAAGTGAAGATTTAAAAAAAGCTCTTGTTTCATTTTTTGTTCTATTTATAGCTTGCCTTTTCCAAAATGTATTTGACATGGTTTTCAACAGAAGAAATATACAATGAGCTTAATGAAATAGAAAATCAAGACCAAGGGAAAATAAGGGAAGCAAATAAAGAAAAGGGCTGTAAGGATGACCTGGTTCTGTTATGAAGTAAGTCTTGCCGTATCCAGCCTGGAGGTGGCCTAGGTCTTGTTAGGGAGTCAGTGGGACCCAGTTAAGAAAATAAGAGTCATACGAGGGTGTGAAGCAGAGACTGGGCCTACACTTACCCTTGAGTAGAGAGGTTACTTCCCACATATCCCAGCAGGAAGTAGATTATGCATCCATATCATGAATAAAGCCTACACCTGGAGCAAGCCCAGCCAATGCCATCAAGAAACACTTGTGAATGTGCTTACAGGGTGATTTAAACACATTGGCATTTGGGAGATAAAATAAGACATTCAAATGAGAACAATTCAGAAACTGGTTAATTGTTCTCTGTAGGAATGACACCTTTACATCACTGTTCATAATGTTTAAGGTAGATTATTATCTAGGCATGTGGGTTGGGCAGGCAATCCAGCTCCTTCTCTCACTGGCACACATATCTAAGCTGTTCTTTTGTTTGATGTTGCCTCATTTTCCTTAAACATGGCAGAGTCCATTTTATGACCTACCATGTACCCAGGCCCACGCCTAATGCCTCTGTATTGAGTATGAGATATGAATACACTTCCACAAAGTGATATTCATAAAGCTCTCAATGTCACACCTCATCCATCTAAATTATTTCTAGCTCAAATTAGCAAAGACTTAGTCTAATAGATGAAGTATATAACTGCATAATCTTCTTTCTAAAATCTGACTGCCTAACAGAAGAGATAAGTACATAAACAAGTATCATTAATAAAATGTAATGATGGAATAATTTATTCCTCTGTGCAGGGTAAAAGATCTGTTATAAAAACCTAAGATGGCTAGGAGTCACTTGTGCTGGGTTTTGGATTAGAGAGGGGAAGTGCCAGTGGTAAAGCTAAGGAAAGGAATTCTAGGTAGAATGTGAAAAGACTATAACCCTGGCCAAGTAGCTCAGTTGGCTAGAGCACTGTCCCTATATGCCAAGGTTGCAGGTTCAATCCCTCTTCAGTGCACATATAAGAATCAAGTAACAAATGTGTAAATAAGTGAAACAGCAAATTGAAGTTTCTCTCTCTCTCCAAAATCAATCAATAAAAAAATTTTTTAAAAAGAATGAGAAAAGACTACAAACGTATGAATGTACTTTTTTAAGCAAACAGAGAGCAATCCAGAGATAAAGAAAGAAAGAGAGAAAAAAAGGAAAGAAAAGAAAAGAAAAAAACAGGCTATAGCACTGCAAAACTTCAGTGACATTGCATTTATATAAAAATGTCATGTGAATGGTGTTCCATGAAGCTGTGCTACATCAGTAGCCCTCAGACTGCTAAGTGGGAGCACTGTGCATGTGACCAGAAAGATAGGTTTAGATTAGGTTCTGAGGGACTTTGAAATCTATTAATTTATACTTTGTGCTGTGGAAATTAGGAGAGCTATCAGGAATCTGCAAGTCATGGAGTAACTCAGTCACGTTTGACTCTTCAAAAAGATATATATTTTACACTATCACTCTTAGAGAAGTCAGGAAAAGTGTGTGTGTGTGTGTGAGAGAGAGAGAGAGAGAGAGATACTACAGTTCAATTAGGAGGCAATTACAGCAATTTTGGCCCATGATTGTTAAGGACTTGAGTAGAACAGTGGCAAGAGAATCAACAGTATGTTATATGTGACAACTTTAGAGATAGACTCCAATGAAACTGGTAACCCATTGATGTGGTGAGAGAGAAGGTGAGGTCAACAAGTCCAGGGTGACTGGGTGGTTGGGAATGGTATTCTCTAAGACAAGAACTTCCAGGTAGAAGCTGGTCTATGGGGAAAGTTGATGAGTGCCATGTAAGAAATGTAAATTTAAGAGGGTTAAGATACTTAGGTTTCCAGATTTTGATTCTGATGTAGACAGTTGCAATGGATCATCAATCGCCTTCACTGTGACAACTAGACAAAAAGTGGATACACTTTTAAAGATGAACATTTTTAAATAACATCAGGAGTGGTGAGAGCAGTCTACAGGAACAAAGTGCCTGCAAAGGACCAGCCCTCCCGAAGTGAGAAGAGGTCAGAGGCTGCTTTCTTCCCTGGTGGGGGCTGCTGACCCCTGAACCCAGGCCATGGAGAATCCAGCCTGCTGTAGACAGAGGGACTTTACTCTGTTAAGACCAGCAGAGCTTAGAGCAAACTTGTGAGCTGGCAGGAGAGATTGGAATCTGTAAGAGCTTTAAATGATGAACTAATTCTCTTTGCCCACCAATTCTCACCACATAACATTTGTTGAGTGTGTAGTCACAGCAGTGAGGGAAGCTGGGGCTAGGTTGGGGACCAGAGACATCCACAGTCATGCTGTGCTTGGAGTCCTGCTGGAGGGAAGAGCCTGTGACATATACCGGACAGCACCTTGACCCTTATTTCTCACTGCATCAAAAATTACTTTGAGATGGGTACATTAAATGTAGAAGCTGGAATGGTTTTTTAATTGATAAATTGAAATTACTCAAAATGAAAAACTTTTGTTTATGATAAAACATCATTAAGAGAATTAAAAGGTAAGCCACAGGCTGGGAGAAAATATTCACTGAATTTATATCTGACATAACTTGTATCCAGAATATGTGAAGAATGCCTAGAAATCAATAAGAAAAGCCAAACCAAATAATGAAAAAAAATAAGCAAACGACTTAAGAAGGTATCTACAAAATAAAGATATTCAAATAATCATAAAACATATGAAAAGGTGCTTAAAATAATTAGTCATCAGGGAAATGCAAATGAAAACCACAAAGAGATACTACTATAGAACCAACAGAATGAGCTAAAATGAAAGGCTGGCAACTGCAAGCATTAGTGAGAATGTGGAGTAACTGGAAGTCTCATGTATAGCTGGTATGAGTGTAAAATGGTAGAACCATTTTGGAAAACTGTATAGCACTTCCTTAAAAATGTAAGCATAAGCTTTCTCTGCAGCCTAGCAAGTCTACTCCAAGTTACTTACCCAAGAAAAAAAAACTATACGAGATATGTCCAGGAAAAATCTAGCCATTGTTAATATAACCAGAACAGTGCGTACAACATCGATGGAACCTGGCAACCAAGGAAAATGGATAAGAATGCACATGTGTGAACAATGACGACTTCACTGTACTAGTCAGTGGGGGCAGTAGACACTGTTGAGTGAGCATGTGTACTGTGTGGCCATCGCACTCAAAATGACTGAATGAGCAGAGCAATGAATCTGCATCAAATTTTTCATTAAGCTTGAACATTCCTCCATGGAAACTATTCCGATGATTCAGAAGGCCACAGCTATGGGCAATTGATGACAGGAGGCTTCATCACAACAATGTGCCACTCATGTCTTATGAAGAGTTTTTTGGTGAAACATCAAATCACCTAGGTGACTCAACCCCCTACAGGCTAGATTTGGTGCCCTATGACTTCTGACTAAACATAAATCTAAAATCATCTTTTCCTTTCTGAAAGGGAAGAGATTTCAGGTAGTCAGTGAGATTCAGGAAAATACAACAGGACTGCTGATGGTGACTGGAAGAAATGTGTGAGGTCCCAAGGTGCCTTCTTTGAGGGGAACTGAAACATTATTATCCCATGTACAATGTTTCCTGTATCTTGGATCTTCTTCAATAAATGTCTCTATTTTTCATATTATATGGCTGGATTCCTTCTGGATAGAACTTGTATATCCACATAAATCTTGTAAAAGGTTCTTCATAAAAATTTTATTCATAATAGCCCAAAACTGAACATTCTCAATCAACAGGAAAATGGATTAACAAATTGTGGTATATTTTTACAGTGCAATAGCATACAACAGTGAAAAAAGAGTGAATTGCTAATATGCACAACATGACACAATCTCAAAAAATTATGTTAAATGAAAGTAAGACACAAAGAGTACCAACTATATGATTTCATGTATATGCAATCCAAGAACATGAAAAACTAATGTACAGTGATAGAAGGAAGATACTAATGTACTGTGATAGCCATCACAGATAGAAGTGATAGAAGCAAATAATGGTTTCATTGGGGTGTGGTTTGGGAGTGAGCATTGATTAGGAAGAGGCACAAGAAAACTTTCTATGTGGATGGAAATATTCTAGATTTTTACTTTGTTATATGGGTATATGAACACACAAAAAAGCCATCAAGCTATACAGTTGTGATTCCTGCATTTTTCTGCATGTAAATTATATCTCTAGATGTAATGCTCTGAAAGACTATAATATCACTTATGCAGTATTCTAGCATAGAATGCATAACCTGAATCTAATCACAAGGAAATACCAAATGAACAAAAAACAAGGAACTTTCTTTTTTAAAAACAAATGTTAATGCATAAAATACAAAAAAAAGTCTGTGGAAAAGTTCCAGATCAAAGAAAACTATGGAGCTATGACAGCTAATTGCAATACCTGACCTTAGATTGACTGCTGTACTGGAAGGGAAGAATGCCATAAAGGACTTTACTGTGACAACTAACAAAGCTAAACAGTAGACAGCAGGTTAGATAAAAGTGTTGTATCAGTATAAACTTATGAAGTTGACAACTATTAAGTAGTGATGTAAAGGAATATCCCAATTCTTAGAATATACACCCTAAAAAAATTAAAAGTAAAAAGCCATTATATATACATATTTATATATTTATGTTTATATATATAATTATATATATAATTTTCCCTCAAATGATTCAAAGAGAGAGCAAATGATAAAGCAAATGGGTAAGATAAATCTATGTGGGTTTTCTTTTCATGGTATGGTATTAATTTTTCAAACTTTTGTACATTTGAAATTATTTCAAAATAAAAATTTTTTAAAAAATAAAAACATTTTAAAACAGACCCCGTTTTAGAATGAGAAAACAGTCCTGACTGGTGTGGCTCAGTGAATTGTGTGCTGGCCTGAGAATCAAAGGGTCACAGTTTGATTCCCAGTTAGGACACATGTCTGGGTTGCAGGCCAGGTCCTCAGTAGAGGGCGCACAAGAGGCAACCACACAGTGATGTTTCTCTCCATCTCTTCCCCTCTCTCTAAAAATAAATAAATAAATTTTTTTTTAAAAATGTTTAAAAAATAAAATGAGAAAACAGCAGATTATAAAATACTGCACGTTGGATGATCAGGCAAAATTATTCGCAATGGTTATTTTTGAAGGGTGCAATTATGTGGAAATAATGAATAAACATTAACATTTTTGTATTATTTGAAATTTTTATACTTTTGTTGTTATCAGGGAAAAGATTATTTAAATGCACAAAATGACAATTGACATGTGATTTGGCCCATTTTCTTTGGTGGCTCAGGCTTGGAGCAAAAGCCAAAACTTACAATACCTAAGTCCTAGCCATCCTTTAAGACTCAGCTCAAGACTTCTGGGCAGATGGAGGCACAGGTAAACGTGGCTCCACTCCTCATACAACCATAGCAAAATTACAACTAAACTATGGAACAACTATCACTCAGAATCATCAGAAAATCAAGCTGTATGAAAGTCCGGCAACTAAGGAATTAAAGAAACCACATTCAACCAGACAGGTAGCAAGGGTGGAAGGGCAGAGGCACAAAGATGTGTCCCACACCCACATGTGGTAGATATAAATTGGAGGGATATCTCAGGAGAAAGGGTACCCAGCCCTACACCAGGCCACTCAGCCTAGGGCTCCAGTGCCAAGAAGATAAGTCCCCATAATTTCTGACTATAAAAAACCAATGGGGGTTGGGTGGGCAGAAGAAACTACAGGATTCTTAGGCATCACATCTTGGAGGGCCCCACACGCAGGCTTACTCAGACTCATTCCTCTGGACTCCAGCACCAAGACAGCACCTTGAAGGGCACCAGTGGCATATGGGGAGAAACAAGTTTCTGGCATCAGGGCAAGAGCTGGGGAACAGCTTCCTCCCAGACAGAATTGCAGACAGTGGCCATTGTTCCTTTTCTGAGCCCCCCCCCCCACAACACAGAGCCACAGCGCGGTGGCACCATATCTGAGACTCCATTTATCTGGCTCACACTGTTAGCCCCACCCTGATGATTACCTAAGGCTCTGCCCCATCCAGATTATGGACTCACCCAAGCTGGTAACAGTAGATTTTCCCTATGAATAGCTGAGCTGGGCACAGGCTTTAAACCTTCCTAAATCTGTTCAAACAAGCATCAGCTGAGCCCAGCCCCCATACCTCTCACTAAGTGGACCTAGGCCCAGAACTAGTAGCAGCCATCTGCACATTACTTCATAATTTATGCCAAGTGACCCCAGGGAGAACACAGATAGTGGCTGACCTTGGCCTGAACCACCCAGGAAACCCCAGAGCCTGTGCACCCAGCAGGCAGTTATAGCCCACCTTCAGAGCACCACCACTAGCCATGGAAGGAGGTGGTTGGTGGTCAGTGATTAAAGCCAGTCCTACCAGCTGTCTGGCCTAAATAAATCCCTCCCATTGACCTGATGACAGCAAACAAGACTCAATTACAAGAGGACAGAGTACTCAGTCCACATGGAGGGTGCACCTCGTGTACCCAGGTTGGGAGATAGGTGAGGCTGTGCCACTGGACCCTACAGGACACCTACTACATTAGATCATGCTACCCAGACATGGAGTCAAGGCAGCTTTACCTAATACATAATAGACACAAATATAGGGAGGCTGCCAAAATGAGGAGACAAAGAAATATGGCCTAAATGAAAGAATAGAACAAAACTCCAGAAAAAGAAGTAAACAAAATGAAGATAAGCAATCTATTAGATGCAGAGTTCAAAACATTGGTTATAAGAATGCTCAAGGAGCTCTGGCTGGTATAGTTCAGTGGATCGAGCATGGGCTGAAAACCAAAGGGTCGCCAGTTCTATACCCAGTCAGGGCACATGCCTGGGTTGAGGGCCAAGTCCGCAGTGGGGACCACATAAAAGACAACCACACGTTGATATTTCTCTCCCTCTCTTTCTCCCTCTCTCCCCCTCTCTCTAAAAATAAATTTAAAAAACTAACAAAAAAAAAGAATGCTCAAGGTAATCAGTGGGTACTTCAACAGCATAAAAATGATCCAATTAGAAATGAAGGAGACACTAATTGAAATAAAGAACAATTTACAGGGAATCAACACTGGAGTGGATGAAGCCAAGAATCAAATCAGTGATTTGGAACATAAGCAAGCAAAACATATCCAATCAGTACAACAAGAAGAAAAAAGGAATAAAAAAAATAATAAAGATAGCATAAGAAGCCTCTGGGACAACTTTAAGCATACCAATATTCTCATCATAGGGGTGCCAGAAAAAGAAGAGAAAGATCAAGAAATTGGAAACGTACTTAAAAAAACACTGAAAGAACACTTCTCTCATTTCGTGAAGGCAATAGACATACAAGTTTGGGAGGAACAAAGAGTCCCAAACAAGATGGACACAAAGAGGCCCACACCAAGACACAGCATAAGTAATATACCAAAGGGTAAAGATAAAGAGAGAATCTTAAAAGCAACAAGAGAAAAGTAGATAATTACCGACAAAGGAGTTCCCATTTCTCAATTTCTCAAAAGAAACTTCCCAGGCTAGAAGGAATTAGCAAGAAGTATTCAAAGTGATAAAAAGTAAGGACCTACAACCTAGATTACTCTATCCAGCAAAGCTGTCATTTAGAATCAAAGGGCAGATACAGTGTTTTGCAGACAAGCTTAAGCTAAAGGAGTTCATCATCACCAAGCCATTATTACATGAAATGTTAAAGGAACTTATTTTAAAAAAAGATCAAAACTATGAACATTAAAATGGCAATAAATACATTAACTATCAGCAATTGAATTTAAAAAAAAAAAAACAAAGCATACAAGTAGAATAGGAACAGAATCACAGATATGGAGAACATTGGGATGGAGACCAGTGGAGAGGGGGACCTGGGGGAATGGGGGAAAAGATGCAGGGATTAGGAAGTACAAATTGGCAGTTACAGAAAAGGCACTGTTATGTTAAGAGCAAGTATAGGAAATGGAGTTGCCAAAGAACTTATATCCATGACCCATGGTCACAAATAAAGGAGGGGGGATTGCTGGAGGAAGTGGGGGCTGCTGGGTGGGGGAGGGCAAAGGGGGAAAATTGGGACAAGTGGAATAGCTTAATCAATAAAATAATAAAAAAATTATTTAAACGACTCAGCTCAAATTTCACCTTCTCTGGAAAGCCCTCAGTTTTAGAAAGGATTATTTTAGTTGCAAGAGACATAAACCCAACTCTAACTAATAAATATCAGTGGTGAACATGTTGGCTGTTTAAATATTAGAAAGGCTTGAACAAACAATACAAGAAAAGGGAGAAAGTACAGCTTGGCTGCAGGTACAACTGGAAACATGGAATGAAAGATCACCAGACTTTTCTTCTCCTAGTCTTTCTTCATTTAGGCTCCATTCTCTCCATTATGACTGGATTTTTACCACATGGCAAAAAACATTCTGCTTCAAGTCCCTTAGAACTTTTCCTCTTAAAATCTATGCTGTTAGGACTTACAGACATGACGGAGGCATATGTAGATATACTTTGCCTTCTCGCATAACAAAAAGAAGGACAACAACAAATTTCCAAACAAAAAATAACCAGAACTGACGGAAAATGGAACTGTATGGAAGCCCAACAACCAAGGAGTTAAAGAAGAAACATTCATCCAGGCTGGTAGGAGGGGCAGAGATGGGTAGCTGGAGTGGAAAGGACACGCAGCAAGGTAGCAGCTGGAAGACCAGGGCAGGCAAGGCAGTGGCTGGCATTGTGGGCAGTCCCACATTTGCATGCAGATAAACCAGGAAGAACAACTGGGGAGCGAAACAGGCCACAAAACCCAGGGTTCTGGGGTGGGAAAATAAAGCCTCAAAACTTCTGGCTGAAAAAACCTGTGGGGGTTGAGGTGGCTGGTGAAACTCCCAGCCTCACAGGAGAGTTCGTTGGAGAGACCCACAGGGTCCTAGAAAGTACACAAAACCACCTACTTGGGAATCAGCACTGGACGGACCCAATTTGCTTGTGGGTAGTGGAGGAAGTGGCTGAAAGCTGGCCAAAAGCTGACCAAGTAGCATTTTTCCCTCTCACACCCCTCCCTCACATGCAGCACCACAACACAGTGACATAAGTTGCCCCACCCTGGCAAATACCTAAGGCTCCACCCCTTACTATGTAACAAGCAGGAAGAGACAAAAAAAAATATGGCCCAAATGAAAGAACAGATCAAAGCTCCAGAAAAAATACAATTAAGTGATGAAGTGATAGCCAACATATCAGATGCACAGTTCAAAACACTGGTAATCAGCCTGCTCACAGAAATGGTTGTGTATGTTCACAAAATAGAGGAAGAAGTGAAAGACATAGAAAGTGAAATAAAGAAAAATATACAGGGAACCAACAGGGAAGGACCAAGGACTCAAATAAATGATTTGCACCAGAAGGAAGAAATAAACATTCAGCCAGAACAGAATGAAGAAACAAGAGTTCAAAAAAGCCAAATGTCCCAGTGCTGTGAAGAGAGGTTTAGGAACCTCTGGGAAAACTTTAAACATTCCAACATCCAAATCATAGGGGTGCCAGAAGGAGAAGAGGAAGAGCAAGAAATTGAAAGCTTATTTGAAAAAATAATGAAGGAAAATTTCCCTAATCTGACAAAAGAAATGGACTTCCAGGAAGTCCAGGAAGCTCAGAGAGTCACAGAGAAGTTGGACCCAAGGAGGAATACACCAGGGCACATCATAATTACATTTCCCAAGATGAAAGAGAAGGAGAGAATCTTAAAAGCAGCAAGAGAAAAGGAGACAGTTACCTAAAAAGGAGTTCCCATCAGACTATCAGCTGATTTCTCAAAAGAAACCTTGCCAGCAAGAAGGGGCTGGAAAGAAGTATTCCAAGTCATGAAAGGCAAGGACCTATAATCCAAGATTGCTCTATCCAGCAAAGCTATCATTTAGAATGGAAAGGCAGATAAAGTGCTTCCCAGATAATGTCAAGTTAAAGGAGTTCATCATCACCAAGCCCTTATTATATAAAATGTTAAAGGGACTTATCTAAGAAAAAGAAGAAGATCAAAAATACAAACAGTAAAGTGACAATAAACACAATTATCAACCACTGAACCTAAAAAAACAAAAACTAAAATGAACTAAGCAAACAACTAGAACAGGAACAGAGTCACAAAGATAGAGATCACGTGGAGGGCTATCAGTGAGGAGGGGGAGGGGGGCAAATGGGGGAAAAGGTACAGGGAATAAGAAGCATAAATGGTAGATACAAAATAGTCAGAGGGAGGTCATGAATAGTATGGGAAATGGAGAAGTCAAAGAACTTATTATATGTATGACCCATGGCCATGAACTAAGGTGAGGAAATGATGGTGGGAGGTGGGGTACAGGGTAGAGGAGAATAAAGGGGAGGAAAAATAGGACAACTGTAATAGCATAGTCAATAAAATATTTTTTTAATCTATGCTCATAGAAAGAAACAGAGACTCTCAATTTTAGTTTGAAATATTCCAGAGAAGGAAGCAAATTTGTCACACTTGGTCAGGTCCTTTCCCTACACCAATCAACTATGACCAGGAGTGTGGATCAGCTTGAATTTTGTCCCACCATCAGACAAAGAGTTGAAATTATATTTTTACATGGAAAGTCCATCAGGAAAGACATAATGCTATACTCTCTCATAGCTCTTAGTTTTGGCTCTCATATCATCTTCTATTTGTATTATGGCTATTTGTGTGCTTGCCATAACTCATCAGTAGACCATAAGTTCCTTAAGGAAAAGAAACTTTCTTTTCTCCATAGGTATCCTATAAATTGATGGCACAGTATTTTCTATGTAATAGGTGAAGTTTAAACTCCAAGCAGAAAGAGATATTATCAATCCTTTCCACTGAAACTTGAACCATACTTGGCACATGGTCGACACTCAAAATAAATATTTGTTGAGCAAAGGAATAGTTTACATTCAATATATATTGGATGGATGGATGGATGGATGGATGGATGGATGGATGGATGGATATGTAGGTTTTTCTCTTGTGAAGATAAATTTGTCTTCTGAGGAGTCCAAAGTATGCTTTCTGGGCCTGACTAGCAACCAGGCAAGCACAGTTCATTAACACTTGGAATAATTATGTGGTGGTATTGACCTCATTACCTGCAACCTGTACATGGCTGTTTTAGTATGGTGGGTGAACTAGAGAGAACTTCAAAAACTTTCTCTCTCTAAGGATGGAAAGATATCTGGAAACTCAGCTTGGAAGTATTGATATGCATATGAATTCAAATACTAAATTCTTGGATACTCACTGAGGACCAGACCCTATTCAATGTCTGGGGGCCTAGTGAGAACAAGACAGAAATAAATGTCCCAGCGCTGTGAAAGAAAAGTACTGGGTGCTTCCAAGGTATGTAACAGGTAGATCTAATCTAGCCTTATGGTCAGGAAGGCTCACTGGAGGAACTGATATTTTAAGCTGAGACTTGAAGGAATTAATATAAATTAACAAAGTAAAGGATAGAAACTGTACTGAATAAACTAAAATAAAAAACTAAAAAAAAAAAAAAAGTAAAGAACCTGGAGAGTGGAGAAGTGTTCCAGGTACAGGGTATAAAAGCCCACAGCTTAGAACTTAATAGGAACTGAAAAATAATCAAGTGTATGGATTAAGACTCATCTGTAAGAATGATTATTATAGTATCATTTATGAGAATAAAAAATAAAATCAACTCAAATGTCCAACAGTAGGGGAATGATGAAATTGACTATGCTACAGAGATTTTTTAGGTCAGTTAAAAAAAAACATATATATTATAAAGCTGGATATATGTCATTATACCTTTGTCCAAATCCATAGAAAGTACAACACTAAGAGTCAACCCTAATGTAAACTCTGGACTTTGCATGATTATGATGTGTCTGCGTAGTCTCATCAATTGCAGCAGATGTATCGTTCTGGTGGGAAATGTGGGTGATGGGGGAGGCTGTGCATGTGTCAGGGGCTATATGAGATATCTCTGTACCTTTCCCTCAATTTTGCTGTGAACCTAAAACTGCTGTAAAAAAAAGTCTGAAATAAATAAGCTATGCCATCCATGTAACAGAACCAAACAAACCACAAAAAAAAATGTTACAGATGACAATGCTCATTATTTATTATTTAAGTTTACAAAAAGGACACGGTTATACAATCAACAAGATCCAAATTCTGCTTTATGTATATTTTATTATGCATTTGCATTGCATGTCCATGACAATTGCCCAACAATTCCACCTGTCATCATATCTGGGTAGTGAAATGCAGGTGATAATTTTCTACTTTGTGCTTTTCACTGGTTTTCAATTTTTTAAGAAATAAACACGCACTTGTTTTTGTTGCAGAAAATATTTTCAAGAAGAATCAAGCTTGCTTTTTCAGTCCATCTTTCACTGTGTTCTCGCATGTGAAAAACATCAGCAAGCCTGACAAAGGCCCAGCTAGCAGCTCGGCTCAGGGGCCCCAGGCTGTGCTGCTCAGTGAATCCACCTCCCTTGGGCCCATCTGGTGCCACATCCCAGAGGAGGTCCCCTGTCAGCGCAACCTGGGGTTGTGCCCATCCTGCCACAGCCTCCTTGTGTGGGGCCTTTTCCTCCCTCCAGAAGGTTTGCTTTACCTTCATTACGCAAGCACTGGGGCTCTGAAAGTGACCTCACTGTCTATGAAAGGTAAGCACCTTGACTTACCTTTCACAGGAGGTGGAGCCAAGCCACTCTTAGCAAGCAGTCTGGGAGCAGGCGCTCACCCCTGTGATCAAAGCACCAGGAATGGGCGTGCCTGAGTCTCTGTTTGCTGAGAGATAAGAAGCTGTTGATTCACCACCACCTCCCCACTCTGTGTGGTAGCAGCCCACCTGCCCCCAAACAAGGGGCTCCTTCCAAAGGGGGAAGATTCCAGAGTGCTACAGGAAGGAAGGGGTGGGTTCTGAATGTGAGTGCATGCATGTCTCAGTTTCAAGCACTTGGTCTCAGCTTTGGCCCCAATTTGGAGTCACTTGGAAATGTTTAAAAAATACTGATACCTAAGGGTCACACCCAGAGGTCCTGATCTAATCTGTTTGAGGTATGACCTGGGCATGACATCTGGTACCCTTTTCATCCTCCAGTCTAAACCTCATTCCTGCATTGCATTTTCACCGGTGAGCTGTTACCTAAGTGAGGACCCCTTCCCACACCACCAGCTTGATGGGTTCTCTTTTCTTTCCATGTTTTAAGCCAATTCTGAAATCCTATTTCCTAGAGGAACTTCCAGTTCTGCCACTAAGGCTGTTGAGTTTTGAGGCAAGTCTCTTAACCCCTGTAAGCCTCATTTCTTTACTCAGATGGACCTGGTTCTCAGTCCTTCCAACACTGATAGAACCAGCCTCATAGCGGGCCCTCCCTGACACGCCAGCACCAGTGGCAGCCAGACTGCAAGACCCTCCTCTGAGGTCTGAGTTTCGGCTCCTCCCAGCTCCTAGTGTTAATAATTCTAACTCCTTTCCTTTGTTCCCCCAGTTCTAGAAGTAGAAGCCACCTCCTGGAATTTCTACCTCCTTAATACCTTGATGCTGAGCAGAGGTCAACACACATTTTGTTTTATACCTAATCATTATCAGGGTTTTTTCCATTACCATTTAGTCCCCTTAAACCCTCCTCCCCTCAGCACTCACCACAGCTGTCCATGGGTCTGGCACACCTTTGAGGCAAAGGCCAAATGGTAATTATTTTAGGCTATGCACGTCATTATGGTCTCTGTTAAGACTATTTAACTCTGTCATTATAGAACAAAGCAGACATAAACAATATGTAAATAAATGAGCATGGCTTGCTCCAATAAAACTTTACTTACAAAAACAGGCAGCAAGCCAGATTTGGCTCATAGGTCCTAGTTTTCAGGCCCTGCCTTATCCTCTTCTTATGCTCTCAGTCACCTAGATACCAACATTACACCCAGTTAACAATTCTTTATATCATCTTCTCTGTTCAGTAACTATTGTTATACTGTCTTTGAACTGAACTCAGTCTGATACATCTTTTCTGATTTTTTTATTAGGCGGATAAAAAAATTTAAAGTATTCTTTTCAATGCTACTGTATTGTTTGAATTTTTTATGGTCATATTCTTTTTTGGAAAAATTTGACCTAAAAATGAGTTCTTTAATAAGCACTTAGTACTGCCTCTCCTGTGTTTTAGCAGCAAAGGAAGATTATTTATATGTTAAATATTTCATTTCACTTAAATTTTTCCTCTGAGGACAGAAGTGTTGCATTCTTCTCAGAAATATCACTGCAATTCTATCTTAAATTTTTGCTGTGATTCTGGCAAATTTGTATTTTAAATATATATTTTTAGAAGTAAATGCAAAAGAATAATAGTTGCACTGCCCAGCCCAGGGTGGTTGTGAAAAACAAATTAGACAATGGATGGAAATGATGCTTTGGGTAGGTAGAAGTGCTGTGCAGATATGAGGACTCACAAGACCCTTTCAGCCTCCGTAAGAAAGGCCCTTAATGTGCCTTAGGGAAATACTGAATCTACTCACGGCCTGGTTTTTAAGTGCATTGCTCTCATATGCAGATATTCATTGTGGTTCTTGCTAGTCACCTGCCTTGTGTGTACAAGATGGCAGACAGAGGCCACATCTCCACCTCTAGCAGGGCAGAGCCAAGGGTCCCTGAGCTCTTGGTAAATGCTTTGGAATTAAGAGTTGGCTAGGGACTGGGTCCCCATCCTGTTTGTCCTTGATGACCCCTAAGAGAATCCACTCACACAGAAGCATTGCCCTCCAAGGCAATCTTTACTAGAGACTACCTGGGGGGAAGGAGGAGATGTACACTACACCCTAGAGCAGAGTTCTTAATCTACGGCCTGTGAACTTGGTTGGACAAAAACACTGGTGAAGTACTTCCTTCCATTATGAACATAGGCAACAAAGTTAGCAGTACCTGTCAGTGTCTCACTAACAGAAGTCACAGGCATTTCCATATCACGGTGTAGTTGTTGTATTTAGAAATACATCATCTGCACTCATTAATACTTCAAAATTTATGAGGGTTATTAGATCTTTTTATGTAAATTATCAATAACAAAGTACATATGTCAGTATATCTTAAATTTGGCTTTTTATATTTTGGCCATTATATCTCAATATAATTGGTTTCCTTGGTAATCCTATATGCTGTATTTTTGCCTTTAAACAGATTCCTAGGCCTCACCAGACTGCCAAGAATTAGATGACACAGAGAAGGTTAAGAACCTTCTCCCTAAGATAATAGATATGTTCTCCCAAGATGTTTTGTCTTATATTTGTTTTATAGTCGATCCTCACTGGTTCTTCTCTCTTTACTTGCAGATCCTCATATACATTCACCCCAGCTTCAAATTCCTTGCCCCGCTCGACTATACAGAGCAATTCATATCAGTCGCCTAGTCAGGGTGCTCAGAAAAATGAGGGTTTCAAACTCCACTACAAAACTCACCTTCCTTCAAAGGCAGTTTACAAATTATGTTTTTTCCCTTGAAGAAGACCTTGGGGTTTTAGCCACTACATCATAGTCTTACTGTATTAAAATGCTCTGCTCAAGAGTAATTTTGATGAATTATTGTAGAAAATAAGATCTCAAACCCCAGGCTTTGAGGAAGACTTTATTATTTACCCAAAAGCCTCATTCAGGAAGAACTAGGGCAAGCACACTCAATACAAAGTTTCTACAATGCTCACCCCCAGTTCCTTGCCTGACCTTTCTAGGCATATGATTCAAATGTACAAAAGAAACAATAGATTCTTTTAGGTACATAAGTTAAATTAAGAAACAAGATCACAGCGAAATATCCCAACATGGCAAGATATTCTGTGAACTTCTCTTAAAATAGAGCCTGGATTAGCAATTTTTAAAATGCCGCTGTAAAGCATACTATGACTTTTGAAAAGTCATACTATTTGTTCAGGAGAACTAAAGCATGGTTTGTTCTTGTTTTCTGAGGTCTAAACCAGCAGTCTCTGTCACATGCAGCTTCATTGTTGTGGGACAAAGAGAGAGGAAAGATTTCTTCCAAAGAATGAAGTCTCTCCATCTTACTATACCAAGTTTACTGTACTATCTGTGAATGACACAGGGAAATATCACACGGTAACTATCAGGTCAAGGAATTTCAGGGCAGGGAGAGAACATTTTTTTCTGGCAAGCAGTAACAAGGTACAAAAGCAAAGACTGCTGAGAATCATACAGGCCATATCAAAACCCACATGGGGCTCCCATCCCATAATATGAGATCAGAGATAGTTGGCCTGAATCTCTGTACACTTTATTGAGATTTCCTTACAATTTTACTACATCGATAATGGATGCCTGTCATGAGTGAATGTTTCACGATACAGTCTGGTCTATGAGTCAGCCTCCAGCCTTTGGGATGGTCAGAGTCCCAGAGCTGCCTCCAGCCCCGCAAGCAGCGCCTGCGCCTGCGCCAAGGAACAACAGTGAGTCAATGCAGGTGACTATCCTATTCACTCAGCTTTCATTAATGCAGATTTAACCCAAACCTATAACAACTTAATAGCAATAATAATCACTCATAAACAATCAGTAAGAACATCACACAAGAGAATTGGGGAATAACAAACCCAAGTCCCAAAAATCCAGTTCAGGTCTGCCTCCGGGAGGCATCCTGCAGCATCTTAAAAGGCAGTCTGCCCGGCTCAAGTCAGCTAGAGCAGAGTTGAATGGAGCGCTGTGATGTCACTGTCTCCCCCTTAGCTGTCTGGTTGAAGGCCTTTGCTTTCATACTCTTGTCTGATGCAATGTTGTATCAGCCTCTGATTAACACCTGTTGTTTTGTGCCACCTCCATTAGCATATTTTGATTCTGTCGCTCTACTGCGCATGTTCTGAGAGGGTGGTGTTACCCTTCAGATAAGCCTCTGTTGTTTACCGTATTGCACAGCAGAGGGCGTGTATTATTTGAGTCATTGCTGTACTGCGCATGCTCTAAACATGGCTTCCCTTGATACCCTCTTAGCTGACAGGACTGACGCTGTCTTAGTTCACTCCTGATCGCCGCAATGCTAAAAAACAACACCTCTTGATTTTGCTCTCATCCCTGAAAGATGTTTTCAGAAGGTACAGAATTCTAAGTTGGCAGTAGTTTTCTTTAACCACATTAAGGATGTGGTTTTCTGGCGTCCACATTTTCTGTTGTGAAGTTGGGTGTCAGTCCTTTAATAGTGACTGGTCTTCACTTTTGGCCTACTTTTAAGATATTCTCTTTCCCATTCATTTTCTGTAGATGTGTACTTCTTTTAATTTTTTAAATTTTCTTTACTTTGTAACATTCCTTTGGAGTTATGTATTTATTTTTCAATTAAAATTTACATTCCATACTATTGTGTATTGGTTTCAGGTGTACAGCATAGTGGTTAGACAATCATATACTTTACAAACTGTTAAGCTGTGCTACATGTATACAGTGGAATATTAGGTATTCAGCCATAAAAAAAAAAGAATTAAATCTCATCATTCGCAAGTACATGGATGGATCCTCCTTGGATGGACTTAATATACTTCTTGAATCTGGGTTGTTAATTTCCATCATCTGGACAATATTCTCAAAAAATGTCTCTTGTAACATTGCCTCTATGCCACGCTCCATCTCCTCTATTTCTAAAACTCCAGTTGCAGGTGTGTTAGAACTTCTGATTCTATGCTCCATGTCTCTTAATTGCTTTTCATGTTGTGTTACTCTCTGTCTGTCTAGTCTGCCCTCTGTACTTTTCTCTCACTTAGATTCTGTCCTGAAAATTATAATCTTGTCAGCTCTACAATGCTTTTGAGATTTTATAACTCCATTTTTGTACAGCATTTCTGGTAGTTTTCATTATATAGTTATTTTTTATACTTAGCCCACCATGTTCTGAGAAGCTTATGTGTGTGGTTGAATTTGATCATTAAAGCTATATTTTCATGTTGGGAAATTTGTCACATTAAATTGGAAGCTTCATCTACATGACTTGTGTGTATCTAAAACATGTGACTTTTTTTTTTTACCATATTCATGGATTTATTTCTGGAATCTATTTTATTACTGTGTCTGTTTTTGTGCCCGTACCACACTGTATCTATAACTATAACTTTGTAGTATAGTTTGAAATCAGGAAGTGTCATTCCTCCAGCTTCGTTTTTTTTTTCAAAATTGCCTTGAAAATTTGGACTCTTTTGTGTTGCCATATAAATTTTAGTAGTGTTTTTTCTATTTCTGTGAAAAATGCCTTTGCAATTTTGAAAGGGGTTACATTGAATCTACAGATTGCATTGGGTAGTATGGGTATTTAACAACATTCATTCTTCCAATTCATGAGCATGGTATATCATTCTGATTATTTGTGTCTTCTTTAATTTCTTTTATCAGTGTCTTATACTTTTCAGTGTACAGATCTCTGACCTCTTTGGTTAAATATATCCCTAAATATTTCATGTTTTGATATTATTGTAAATAAAATTGTTTTCTTTATTTTTTTCAGCAGATACTTAGTGTATAGAAATGCAACAGATTTTTGTATCTTGCAACATTACTGAATTCATTTATTAGTTCTAACTTATTTTGGTGGAATCTTTAAGATTACCTGTATATAAGATCATGTTTCCTGCAAACACACACAGTTTTACTTCTTCCCTTCCAATTTGGAGGCCTTTGATTTCTTCTTCTTGCCTAAATGCTCTGGCCAGGACTTCCAGAGTTCTGTGTCATGGTAGCTATGTGCTTATTGTATAGGCCTGAATTATGTTGAAGTATATTCCTTCTATACCCAGTTTGTTGAAAGCTTTTTTTCATCATGAAGCAATGTTGTATTTGTCAAACACTTTTTCTGCATTTATTGAGAGGATACTATGATTTTTACCTTTTATTCTATTAATATGGTTTACATTTATTGATTTGCATATGTTAAACCATCTTTCATCCTAAGAGTAAATCCCAACTGAGCATGGTGTATACTTTTTATGTGTTGTAAATTTGGTTTACTGGAATTTTGTTGAGAATTTTTGGCATCTATAGTCATCTGGGATATTGGCCTGTATTTTTCTTCTCTTGTAGTACCCTTATCTAGATTGGTTTCATCAGATAAAGACCTCCTCTCTGCTCCCTGGGCTGATGGGATTACCTCTGGAATTGCAGTTGTGCTGGGCTCAAGCTAGTTATGATGATGTGGCTGGGTCTGGAGTAGGGTTTGCAGTTGGCCATCTTGTTACCAGGAGCTCAGTCAGGCATGGATTCTATCCAGTCCCTGAGTGTATGGGACTACTTTCAGTACCTTGCTCAGCAGGGTGGCACTGAGACAAAAGTTCACTTTAGGGTCCTCAGTCAGCAAGCTTATTACCAAATGTATGGTGGGTGTGGCTCCCACAGGGTCCTGAGAAGGCTGCTGCCTGGTTACCGAACAGGTCCCTGAGTGGGCAGGACTGGCCCTGTACCTTGGCTGGGAAGGGCTAGAACCAAGTCCCTGGGCTGTTTCAGGGTCCATAGTCATGACTACGGTCTGCAGACCTGGTTCTGGAGACATGAATGGATGTGTCTCCACCAGGTACCTGGGTGGGCTAGATTGTTTCTGATTGTGACAGAGCAGCTGGAACCCAACATATGGTCCTTTAAGGATCTCCTGAGGTGCAGATGTGTCTTCTGCCTGGTATCTTTGCCAGCATGACAGCTCACAGACTGCAGCTAGGAGGAGCTGCAACCAAAAATAGAGTCTTTTAAAGTTTTCCAGGGGCAGAAATGGAAGTGTCTCCCACTGTTTCCCTGGACCAGCAGTACTGCTCATGGACTATGGCTGGGAGGCACTGGGCTGGCAAGTCTAATGGAAGACTGTGGCTATGATGGGATTCTCTGGGGATGCAGACATCAGAGTCTCCTGCTGGGTCCTTGGGCCAGCAAGACTGAAGTTGGGTGGGGCCGGAGCTGAGTATAGGTTAGATGGGAGTGTCTCTTACTAGGACCTGGACTCTCCACACTACTGGCAGACTGTAGTTGTAAGGAAGCTGGAGCAGCCTATTTTTTAAAAAGATTTTATTTATTTTTAGAGAGCGGGGGAGGAGGGAGAAAGGGAGAGAACCATTGATGTGCAAGAGAAACATCAATCTGTTGCCTCTTCATGCCCCCAACTGGGACCTGACCAGCAACCCAGCCATGTGCCCTGACCTGGAATCAAACCAGTGACCTTCCCGTTCGCAGGCCAATGATCAGTCTTCTGAGCCACACCAGCCAGAGCTATAGAGTCTTTCATTGTTCCCGGAGGCACAGATAGAAGTGACTCCTCTTGGTTCCCTGAATCAGCTGACGGTTTGTGGACTGCATCTGGTACTGGCTGCTAGAGCCCAGCTACAGGGCTCTTTTCAGATGTACAATCTGATTGAGCTTTGTAGGTGTTGGGAACTACCCTGCCTGGTTTCAGAAGCTGTAACCCCCAATGGCTAAGGCTGAGTAAAAAGGCCTTAGGGACATAAGCTGCTAAGGAGACAAAAACTTATCCCCCCTCTCTCATATCCCCCTGCTTAGCTTGGGCAGATGACTGGTTACCCAATGACAGTAAGATTCCTCAAGGGAGGAACAACTATGCCTGGTTACCCTTAGACAGGCATAGTTGTGAAGGGACCATCAGGAAAGGATTTAGGGGACTTATAGAAAAGGGGGATGGACCTTCACCCCTCAGCTTTGTTGTAACCTCAGTCCTCATTCCACTACAGGAAGACTCCTACTGTCTTGGCTATTTTGTTTCCCTGGCCTGACTCAAGCCTGACAGAGTGCCAGACAAGGGGGGGCCCAGCCCCATACTATTACAGGTGGTTCCTGGGGGTAATCAGGCCTGAAAAAGAATGCATGAAGTCCTGTGAGTCCTACTTTGCTAAGAATACCCTTAGGTTAATCTATGTTAGCTGTTTAGGCTTAAAGCATAAAATGAGTTTGTTTCCCAAAGTTGTATGGCCCTTTGGCATCATTCTATCTGACCCTGATTCAGAATAAGCCCTTCTAGTTCTTTAAATGTTGTCTATTCCTTGATCATTACTGCCTGATAATGATTGGTGGGCTTTACATATACACCCTGTATTCCTATGCAAACTAAACCAAATAAAAGCCCAGGGAAAGAGGTACTCGAGGCCCTTCTCCTCTGAGAGATTGGCCAGCCTTTTCTCCCCAAGCAGATCTATCTTCAGGGACCCCAAGCAGGTTTATCTTCAGGGACTTCCAGGCCATAGCTGAGAGGTGCTGCAGTCACAGCTGAGAGGTGCTGCAGCCAAATCATGGGCGGCGTCAGAGTCCACAGCTGGAACTGAGGTCTGTGTGTCTATTACCCAACACACAGGTGGGCATGACTCCTCCCGGATCCCTTGGTGTATAATGCTGTGGCAAGACCAAGTCCAGCAGAGCTGTAGCCAAGTCCCACAAAGTTATTTCTGTGTCTGTAGCACAGTTAGCAAGTCAACACCCGGTTGCAAGCCTGTCTTATCGAAATGGCTGAGGCTTCAGCCATTACCCTGAGGCTTCACAATTTCCTACCTAGATCCCAAAGTTCTTGCAAAGGTACTTTTCTCTGAATGAATGCCAGGAGGGGGGATACATGAAGGGTGTCTTATTCAGACATCTTGCTGACATCACTCCCCTTAATTTATATTCTGAGGTATGCCCAGAACTATCTGTATTAGGACCTAATACATAATTCTCATTTAATAAGTATTGTTGAACAAATGAATTTTAAAATCAACATCATCCTATATTCTCTGTGTTTTTTAAGTACTTATCTGATGTTTAATTTAGTCACATTATTTCCACTTATTTTTTAATTAGAAGGTGTTGACATTCTAGCAGATGGTAATTCTAAGTTCTTATAAGAGAGTAGCTTTGACTATTAGTATTTTCTTGGTGACAACATTCAGCTACTAGAGTGGATTAGAAACGAGTATTGTCACATCATTTTAAGAGAGTCATGTACAAGACTTTTATTTAACATCTCTGGGCTGTAGGCAGTGATTAAATGCATAGTTATAGCTAAAGATTCATAAACATATGATATAGGTAAGCAGTCCCATTATACTTTCTATTATTCAGTTTCTAGTAATATTAGAATATATATGTTTTTCATATTCTATTTAATATTTACTTTATTGAATCCAGATATGATATTAGAACTTTTTAAATTGTCTTTATATCCTTTTCTGAAAAGAATATTTTCTTCCTCTTACACAAACAAAATATATTCCCTTATTTACTTAAAAATTATATAATGTATTGTTATACCAAAGTTTACAATATATAAATCTAAGTCACTCTCCCAATTAGTGTTATTTTGGATCAATACCAGTTAAAATCCTTATTTTTTCTCAGGACATTTTAAAGAGAATCCCTAATATCTTGGAATTCTTTGTGACTACCAAGGAAGGATACATGCAAACACAAGTTTTTGTGAACACTACATCATATAGTATATGTGTTATTAGTTCTACTTTAAGTTAAAAACAATTCTATAAAATACCAATTTCTGAGAGACATTTATGTATAAACACTAATGTTCATTACTCTAATATCATGTAAATTTAAACTTCTAAAAGCAAATAAAAAATATTAGAGAATAGAACAATCCTAAAGTATGTTTGGAACCACAAAAGACCATGAATAGCCAAAGCAGTCTTGAGAAAGAAAAACAAAGCTGAAAGTATTACACTTCCTGATTTCAATATGTTACAAAGCTATAGTAATCAAAACCATGTGGTACTGGCATAAAAACAAGCACACAGATCAGTGGAATAGGATACAGGTGCCAAACATAAACCCACACATATATGGTCAATTAATTTACAAGAGAGCTAAGAATATACAATGGGGAAAGTATAGTCTTTTTAATAAATGGTGCTGGTAAGACTGGACCACTATCTTACACCGTACTCAAAAATTAATCAAAATGGATAAAGACTCAAACGGAAGACCTGAAACCATAACCTCAGAAAAACATAGGTGATAAACTCCTTGACATTGATCTTGGAAATGATTTTTTTTTATTTGTCAACAAAAGCAAAAATAAACAAGTGGGACTACATCAAAATAAGAAGTTTCTGCACAGCAAAGGAAACTATTAGCAAAATGAAAACGCAACTTACTAAATGGGAGAAAATATTTGCAAATCATGTATCTCATAAGGGCTTAATATCCAAAATGGAAAAGAACTCATACAGCTAGCTAGCAAAAAACTAAAAATCCAATTTAAAAATGTGCAGAATATGTAAATACACATTTTTCAAAAAAAAGACATACAGATGTCCAACAGAAAAAGTGCTCAATATCATTAATCATCAGGAAAATATAAATCAAAACCACAAAGACTATTTGCCTCATACCAGTTAGAATGGCTGTTGTTGAAAATACAAGAAATAACAAGAGTTGCCAAGAATATGGAGAAAAGGAAACCCCTGTTCATTATTAGTGGGACTGTAAATTGGTGCAGCCACTATGGAAAAGAGTATGGAAGTCCCTCGAGAAATTATAGAGTTCTCGCCCTGGGTGGTGTGGTTCAGTGGATTGAGTGCCGGCCTTAGAACCAAAGGGTCGCTGGTTCAATTTCCAGTCAGGGCACATGCCTGGGTTGTAGGCCAGGTCCCCAGGTGGGGGCGCGCAAGAGGCAACTGCACACTGATGGTTCTCTCCCTCTGTTTCTCCCTCCCTTCCCCTTTCTCTAAAAATAAATAAAATCCTTAAAAAAAACTTGTAAAAAAAAGAAAGAAATTATAGAGGTGTCAAGAACTACCATATGATCCCACAATGATCCAGCAACTCCACTTCTGAGTATTTATCTGAAGGAAATAAAAATACTAACCTGAAGAGATACCGGCACCCTTATGTTCATTGCAGCATTATTTATAACTGCCCTGATATGGAAGCAACCTAATGGCCCATCGATGGCTGAATGGATAAAGAAAATGCTATTTGTATTAACAAGGGTGGACCTCAAGGACATTAACCTAAGTAAAATAAGTCAGACAGAGAAAGACAAATACCATATGAGTTCACTTACATATGGCATTTAAAAAAACTGAGATCATAAATACAGAGAACCGATTGGTATTTGCCAGAGGCAGGTGATGGGAAGTGGGAGAAATGGGTGAAGGGAGTCAAAAGGTAAAAACTTTCCATTATAAAACGAGTGTCATGGGGTGATGTGTACAGCCTGATGACTGTAGTTAATAATACCATCTTACATATTAGCAGCTTTGAAAGCTGCTTAGAGAGTAGATCTTAAAAGTTCTCTTCATAAGAAAAAAAATTTGTAACTATATATGGTGACAGATGTTAACCAGACTTATTGCAGTAATCATTCTGCTATATATGCAAATATTGAATCACTATATAGCACACCATAAACTAACATAATGGCATTTGTCAATTGTTTCTCAATTTTTAAAAAGAAAATTTGAAAATTCAACCAGGTTGAACCAGATAAAATACATTACATAATAAACAGATATCAGAAAAATGTGACAGATGTCACCCTTTAAAATTTTACTCAGAACAAGAGAAAGAAAAATATATTAACAGCTTGGCAATAACCCACAATCTCTGGACACACTGAAAAGTATATAAACAAAACCCAGTTGTTTAACAGGATATGAATAAAAACCTACAGAGGAAAACTTTAAAACCATCCTGAAGGGCACAGCAGCAAAATGTTGGAAACAAGCAGGGTCCAGCATTGAGAGATCAATGGAGCAGTAGGCCATGGCAAAGCGACACAGCTGACTCTCCAGCAAAAAAGAGGAATGCAGAGGCTCTCTGTGCACAGCAGAGGAAGGTCTACATAGTAAGTGAAGAAAGCAGATTATCTCACAGTGTCCTTACTATGCTACTTTTTACATGAAGAAAAGCAGGGAAACAAGAATAAATATTCATACTTGCTTTTATCTGCAAAAACAAACACTAGGATGATAAAGAGGAAATTAATATAAATGGCTATCTATGGGGAGCAAGATGGATGGAGTGAATGGGAAAAAGAGTGAGTAAATGATTTAATGCATACATTTTTAGATTGCTTTGATTTTATTGAACCATGAAACTATATTACCTATTCAAATAAAATAAAATGTATCCAAAATGTTCAAGTGAAAACATTTCTCTAGATGCATATATATTTTAGATGTTACTAAAGGTTTTACTAGCACCAATTCACAAATGATGCCTTTTTTTACAATTGTAACTACCATAATACAATTATAATACATTCCAATTGAAATCTCATAATACATTATATTTGCATAATGCAATTACTCTTTTCTCTGTGGAGAATAACAACAAATTGCATTCTTAATACTAAAGCAAAATGTTAAAATTTCCATTTTCATTATATAAATGTTTTTTTAACAACCTTTGGAAGTTTAAAGGGGCAGTATACAAAGGTGTCTTTATTTGAAAAGTACATAAATCCACAGAAGACAGACTTTATAAACAAAAAACCACACCTACGCATATGTTTTTCTAGGATGAGGACTTTTTATTCCTTGGCTTATATTCTCTTGTTAACAGATTAAAAGTTTTTGAGCTTAACAATATAGTAGGGTCCTGGCTGTTGTGGCTTAGTGGATTGTGCACTGGCCTGTAAACCAAAAGTCACTGGTTCGATTCCCAGTCAGGGCATATGCCTGGGTTGTAGGCCAGGTCCCTGGTTGGGAACATGTGAGAGGCAACTGATTGATGTTTCTCTCACACATTGATGTTTCTCTCCCTCTCTTTCTCACTCCCTTACCCCCTTTCTAAAAATAAATAAATGAAATCTTTAAAAAAAAGAGTATAGTAGGAAAATAAAATTCTTATTTTTAATTTGTAATTTTTTGTTGCATGCAAATAAATTCACACATTTTTTTCCTGGCTATAAAAGTACACTAAATGTTCAGAAAGAAGTACTTTCATCTTTATCAATGGAAGCTTCATATTTTCAATCAATTATTTTATCATTATTTGCTTGGAAAGAATATTCCAAATTGTCAGTCATTCTTGACATTCGACAATCAAAAACATCATTTTTATTTAGTACTCAATAATCTCTGTTTTGCTGAATGTTTGTGTCTTTGGGGAGTTTCCTTTGATCCAATTTGTTCATTCCTAGTCAGTCACAGGACACTGTGAGGCTGCACTTTTGCCACTGACCTGATGATTGACTGTGAGTCCCTCTTGTGAAACTTGTGGGACCTATGTGGGACTAGGTGTGTGTAACTAGACTGGTCAGGATGTAACAGCTTGTCTGGCATCACTCCAAACTCTGTTTCTCTCTGGGGGACTTCATCCAACCCATGGGATCGTTTCAAAATGAAATATTTAGAGGAAGACCTTGAAAAGAAAACTCACCATCATCGAGGGGAGCATGCACACAAGGCCAGCACTGACTTATTTTCCCAATGCAGTTGCTGGGTTTAGGAGACTGGTTACAAAACCTTTCACTGGGGTATTGGGAATGGATGATGCAGGCAAGTAAGCAAGCAGAGACTCTGAGAGGTAGACATGGCAAGAGGGCACAGGAAAGGTCTTTCTAGGAGACACAGCCAACTGCAATAGTTAATGATGCCATGGAAATATGGAAAGTCAGCATTTGCCGGTCCATGTCTCAAGTCCCAACATCATAAACGTGCATCTCCAGAGAGTTCTTTATGACTTCCTTGCAAGTCTTATATAATCTTCACTCAGGGGAAGACACAAAGTAACCCCTTTTCCTTCTAGTGTAGTAGTGGTCAGCAAATGTTTTATGTGAAGAGCAACATAGTAACTATTTAAGGCTTTATGGTCATACTGTCCCTGTTGTAACTTCTCAACTCTCCTACAGACAATACAAAAACAATGGGCATGGCTGTATTCCAGTAAAACTTTATGGATAATGAAGTTTGGACTTCATATAATTTTTACATTTAATAAAAGAGACATTTTTTTCTTTCAACCATTTAAAAATGTAAAAATAATTCTTAGCTTATAAACCATTACAAAAAGAGGTGGCAGGCCAGATCTGGCCTGTGGGCCATAGTGTGCCAACTGCAGTTCCAGGGGTAAGAAGAAAACCATTGGAATGTAGGTGGGAACCACCCTGCCCATCCCCTCCCAGTTTCATACAGGCTGGGCTCTCCGGCTGCAGAACTAACTACACGTTCATTAAGAAAACGGGGAGAGCCTCGGGCCATTTAACATCTCCATTGAAATGTCTACCTAATTTTGTTTAATGTATAATTTTTGCTCTCTATCTTGTCAAAACTTTTCAAGCTTATGGGTTAGACTTTAATGTTTAGGGCTTTACATAAAAATTAGAAAACTCATCCCACAAAATTGGAAACTTAATCTGAGTCCATGTTGAAAAATGTATTTTCGGAACAATATTTTGGCAAAGTAATACTGTCTGCTTTCTTCTAGGGCAACAGTTCTCAATGTAGTCACCAGACTGACAGCATCAGCATCTCCTGGGGACTTGTTAGAGCACAGATTCTGAGGCCCCACAACATACACCAGACCTACTGAATAAGAAGTGGAAGGTATGGCCCAGAATCTGTGTTTTAACAAGCCCTCCAAGTGGTCCTCCTGCATACCAAAGTCTGGAAACAACTCTCCCAGTGAAAATTTTGGATCCTCCAGAAAATAAGCATAATTTAAATAGGACTAGGAGCTACCACCTGATAGGAGAAAGTTGATCGTTTAATTTGCTAGTTGGTGAAAGGAATCTGATTCCCAGGCAAGTCCCAGAAGCTTCCCTGCACTACAGGCAGAGAGGACATGCCATGACAAGCTGCTGTGTTGGATAATCCAAGCAAACACAGGCCATTCTGATTTGTTCTGTTCCCTTTGGTTTCCCAGGAGTTCCCTCCAACTGATATATTGACTGATAGAAGGGACATAGGAGTTATGGGGTGATGGCATGGATGTAAACAGTTTGTAAACAGGATAAAACAGGTAAAATGCTATTTTCCTGATGGCCTTTTTCTAATTGGTGACTTCATTCTTTAAGTCATATAGTTGTTTTATGGTTGGCAGGTGGCAAGAATAAATTGATGGTCCTTGAGAGAAGCAGCTTTAGTGGCTGCCATAGTGCAAGCAATTCATCTGGGTAATTGATAGGGGCTGTTGGTCATGGGAGAAAAGGTAAGGGGGTTGAGAATGGGAATATACTGGAGAGGAAAAATAATGCATTGGCCAAGAAAAACAACAGAGACCTGGGATCCTGCAGAGGATAGTATTAGAGTTAGGAACTATGGGATAGAGCTGACATACACGTTGAGGCGGCATGGGTTCTCAACAAAGCACTGCACTTGTCTGCCATCAGAGTTAAATGCCCTGACGTCTCTACTAGGTGTCCTGAGGTATGTGGACTCTGGGTCAGACCTCAGACACCCTATTCAAAGAGGTTATTAATGAAGGGCTTAAAATCTATTCCGCTTACTTTGAACGCAGGTGTTAGAGCATCAAAGTGGTCACACAGGCAACTTAACTTTGGTTTTAGCAGGAGGTGCCTTAATCTGATTCCCCTCCTCATTAGGGTAGCTGCCCACAGACGGATGGGACTTCAGCAAGAGTTAAATCCAAGTTGGACAATGCTTGTAACTTAGTCATTGTTAGTTTTGCACTGAAGTTTGGTCAGATATGAAGATCTGGTCCATATATACCATGTTCTGCAGTATATCACTATATTTAAATTACAAAGTAAATCTCAATTCAATACACTTACAGGCCAAGGAAGAAGGAAGGTATGTTCCTTCTTATGATTCAGGGATGGTTTGAAGTCACTTAGTACCATGACAGCTGATTGCTCTTCTTCAGTTCTTATATCAGTAACCATCCAACCAGATGGTAGACAAAATCAATAAATGACAGCATTGACTCAGTAGCTGACATATAAGAAATCTGTGTGTTTCTGTCTTTGATGGGATGTAGCATTGGTAGGTAAAAAGGAGAAGCGTGTTTCTAGGAATGGCTAAGGCAAATGGACAAGACATCCTAAGTCCTGATTAAATATAGCAGCAACATGTAAAAGTTTTATAGGTTTCCTAGGATGGTGGTTTTTCCAATACTCTGGAATTTAAAATAGAATTTATTGGATGAAGTTTAGGAAAGTGTCATATTTAAGGTGTGAGGTTATGAACCGTTGCTCTTGTGAACTTTTAACTTGGAGGAACTTACAATGAGCTCTCTCCCTCTCTTTAGGCAGTAGAGTTGGTGTGGGCTTCTGGAAGACAAGCAGGGTGACCAAACTAGTTTGTATAGATCTGTCCTACTTTTACCCATGGAAGTCCCATGTCCAGGGAAACCCTCATCAGGATGTTTAAAGTCCCAGTTCTTGATCTTATAACAAAAGATTAAAAGAAAAGTACAAAACAGCTTTATGATAGCTCCCCAATAGGAGCTGAGAGTAACAGTTTTTACTGTCAAATGGATTTGGTGTAGATTATCCATCTTTCATAGTCGCTGTTTTTCCCCCCTGGTTGGAAGAAAAGGAGTGAGAATTTCCCAAAGTGATTATAAAGAACCTTGAGGTCAATTGTCTGATCTGTTTGTGCTCCACTAATTTTTGGATAATTATCTTTAATATAAAACTAATGGGTACACTTTCCTTATGTCATATATTAATTATTTTCCATTCAAAGCTAGCTTATCACAGCTGGACACTTACCAGCTATGTTCAGGCCCTTTCCCCCAGGGAATCTGCCACATAGCCATCTGCAGCCTCTCTTTTTTTTATTGACAGCAGAATGGTTATCATTAGCATTTTGTGCTTCAGAGGGTGCAAGAGGACAATGTCTACATTCGGCCCATCTCTCCATCGCTGCAGTGCCCCACGTCCATTCATTTCATGGACGAGGTCCATGTCCACTTCAAGCGAGTACACGCGTCTATCTGCTGTTGAGTCCAATCACCTTCCAAACTGGGAAGGGAGATCTTTTGATGGGCATCGACATGTCCTAATTTCACGCACCTGTCAAATTTCCATAGGGCCACAGCCCATACGTGCACACCTTTAGTAGGCCAAGTTTCCATTGCCCTTCTGCTCTGAGACCGTTGGCTACTACTGCCCATGAGTCAGTAAAAACCCAAGCGTAGGGGTTTTTACCACTGCTCAATTGTTCTGTCACAACTAGAAAAGCAACATACAATTTGGCGCACTGGGCCAATTTATTCTTACTTTCTTCAATCAGAGTCTTGCAATCCACTGGTTTTAATGCAGTTTTCCAAAGGGGATAATGTCCATTCATCATGGAACTGCCATCCATAAACCAAGCAGCTTTTTGTTGTTCAATCAAGAGCTGTTCATAAGATGCTGTTTACATGGCAGTTGGTTCTGGCAGTTCCTCGGATGGCTCCAAAGTTGGTTCTGGGGGAAAATGGGTGCCCTGCTAGTGCCTGCATGGGCACCTCCTTGCATTCGCCCAGCAGCATGTTCCTGTTTAAACCATTTCCATTTTATTATGAAACTCTTCTGAGCACAGCCTTCCTCATTGGAATGTTTCTCCAACATCACCTAAGACATTATGGCTACCTCAGGTTTCATGATAACTTAATATCCTTCAATTATTGAGGCAGCCTCAGTTAATGCTCAATAGCAGGTTAATAATGGTCTCTAAAATGGTGTGTTCAGGTGGCAGCTTCTGGGAATTTTCTGTCCAAAATTCCAACAGTCAGTGCTGGGAGGTATGCGTGGGCTTTTGCCCAAAGCTCCATCTGCACAGGTTCTGGTGGCAGATCCTTCCAAAATCATATCTGAGCGGTGATCATAGGGCCCATAGGTGTCGAGGGAGCTGCCACCTCTTGTAATCCAGACATGACCTGCTTTTGTTCCGGGCCCCACTCAAATATAGCATTCTTTATAGTCTTTTAGTATTCCGACATATAGAATATGTGTCCCCCAAAATCTAAATAAATCAACCAAACACAGAGCTTCTTGTTTGGTCCTAGGGGTGTGTACTGATGGTAGTTTATTTTTAGCCTGTAGAATATCCTGGTTATTTCCTGCCCAAATTTTCCCTCAGAATTTTAGTGTCTTTGGGCAGGCCCTTGGACATCTGCTGGGTTTTAAATTAGCCCCAGTTGATCATGTTTGTCACTATTGCATCCAGATCAATCCTGCCCTGCCTCTTCAGTTTCTGGCAGTATCATAATGTCATCAACACACTGTATTATACTTGAGACCTGCATCAAGTCCAAATCCCTTCTGACCACATTTTAATAATAAGCCAGTGAGCTCAGAGAACCCTGTGGCAGCACAATGAAAGTAAATTGGGATCCTTTCCACATGAAGGCTGACTATGGTTGGCTCTTTTCCAACCACAGTTGATAGAGAAGAAAGCGTTTACAAGGTCATTGAGCACCAGCCTCCCTCAGCCTGCTATACTTTCTGTTTGGTTGAAACCATGTCCAGAACTGCTGAGGCTATGGGTGGTACTTTATTTAAGCCTCAGGAGTCTACTGTTTGTCTCCACAAGCCACCCACCTTCCTCATAGGCCACACAGGGCTATTATCCAGTGAATTCATTGGTCCAGCACTGTAGCTTCTAGCATGTCATTAATTAAACTGGTCATCTCTTTTTGTCCCCCAGGTTTCTTACACTTCTCTAAGTTCATTGCCTGTTTGGGCTCATGCAATTGTACTGGTTTCCATTTAGCACATCCTATTAAAATGGGCCTGAGCGAGGACTTACATGCCTTCTGTATTGCAAGATTAGGTAGGGGGAGCTTTCCCTAGTCTAATGCAGTATCCATCCCAATAATACATGTAAGTAAAGGGGATGCTACCACCTGACACAAAATCCGTTCAAACACGCCAGTTTTTGTCCAAAAGTTCACCTTAACCCCTCCACTGTTGCATTTCCATATCCTCCCATTTAAGCTTAGCCCTACTAAAACTTCACCAACAGGTTTTGTAATCACTGTACAATGGGATCCTACATCAAGGATTCTCAGAAAAGTCTCTTCTCCTCTGCCTGGCCATGGGTCCCTGACTGAGGGTGCTGCCAGAGACCCTGGCTTCCACGTCAATCTTTACCTTGATTAATCTGCCTAACCATCACCCTAGAAGATTTCTGGTCAGATTCCTCATCACAATCTTCACCTTCTGACTTTTTAAATTCCTCCAAACTAGAGTAAATTGAGTGGACTTGTTTGGGGCCCTCTAATGTTGGAGGACCACCAGAGGGTTCCATTGGCCCACCCAGTCTCTGGTAGTGTTGTATCAACACCTTTGTTTTAGCTCTACTAATGTCTGCTTTATCCATCCCAATCTTCAATAACCATCTGAAAACTTCCACTCTGCAGGGTGGAATCCTTGGACTCTCTCTATGTCTCCCCCCATTTTCTTAATTACCTTAATAAGTTTTATGTCTTAAGGTCCATATGGGGAAGTTGAGATAACAAATCTGATAAGGCTTATCAATCTATCATTTGATTCTGTAGCAATAAAATTACATGGGGTACCCATGGAACAGGGGCCCCCTTAATCACAGCATTTACCATGACCTGGATAAAGGGCATACCAGGTGGTGCATATCTACCCCAGTCATCATAAAGCCAGTCCCACATGGCCTGCTTACAACGCATATCAGCCGGCTTCATCACATATGTTCCACTTGGTATTCACTGGGGACAGTTCTCCTTCTTGGGGTAAATAGACAATATAGTGGCTTATATTCAGTCTGATAGGCTGGCTGTTACCTCAGAAGTCACTTTCTGTGTGTCTGGAGCATGTACAACCACCTGTGATTGTTCAATAGTGACCTGTGGATTCTGCACCAATGTAAATATGCTGTTCCCTTCTGCAGCCTTCAAGACCAAAGACATAGCTCTCAAATTGGTTACCCTAACCATCAATTTTAGTAAAGGTTCTTCAGGAAGCTGGTGATACTGATCTGCACAATGAGCCAGTTTCTTCATACCATATCCCCTGGTTTCAGTTGTTTCTTGGTCTTGCCCTCCCACTTCCATTAACTACCTTCTTGGTAACCAAAAGTCTTAGAGGTACTTTCTGTTGTTTAGAGACTAGTGGCTGAAGCTCGGATCAGCTCAAATCTAAGGTTAGCTCAGCATCAGAGCTCGACCCAGCATTTTATTTTAATTTTATTTGTCTCTTATATATCAATAACCAGGGAATCATATATTTAGCATGCTTCTTATTGTTCATTTCCTTATATAGCCATTGAGCCAATTTCTTGGTAGTCAGTTCTACTACCATTTTTAAGTTCCATTGGTAACTTTTACCTTTAGTAACTGATCACAGCACACCTGCACTTTCATAATGTGAGTGACTAGTTGGCCTTCCAGGGATCAAATGTTCTACCTGAGAAAGGGTACGTGGTAGAAGAGCTGCAATTGATAAAAGCTACAGGAACTGTCAAGAAGAAGGAAGTTTTAAGACATAAAACCTCTACTGGCTCTGGCTGCTATAGCTCAGTGGATTGAGCACAAGCCTGCGAACCAAAGTGTCGCTGGTTCGATTCCCAGTCAGGGCACATGCCTAGGTTGTGGGCCAGGTCCCATTTGGGGGGCCTGTGAGAGGCAACCACACATCAATGTTTCTCTCTCTTTCTCTCTCCCTTACCCTCTCTCTAAAAATAAATTAATTAATTTAAAAAAAGAAATAAAAGAAAAACAGATTTCTACCTTAAAAAAAACCCACTGGCTTTATGTCTTAAAATTGGCAGAGACCACCTTGATCCAACACGGCAACTAATTATACCTAACAGAAACTGCTAGCTTCACCGACGCTCATTGTAATACATCAGGGCATTTCACACTTAATTTACATTGCAATACATCTGGTGCTAAATGGCACACCCTGCACTGCCTTGATCAGAAATAGAAAGCCCATGTAAGGACACAAAATAGTCAACAGAGTTCTTCTGAGCAATATCCACCCCTTTCCTGGGAAGATCCTGAATATTCCTTCCCCTCACTAAAGAACCTACTCCCCAATAAAATGAACCTCAATAAAGGAAACCAATTCCACTGAAGGGGAGCTGTTCTATCTATGGAGTGTCTAGCCCATTCTGTGTCTCACTGCTACACTAATAAATTCACTTCCACTTTAAACTTTCTTCTAGCTAGTGTTTGAATTCTTTCATGTGTGATGTCAGGAACCTGCAGTGGGTCATGGACTTTGAATCCCTGGACCTGTGGAATGCCTTTATCCTTTCTCTCCAAAAACCACAAGTTTCTGTGAGCCAGGTCCTTTCAAACAAATTCCACTTCACTGACACCAACTGAATTGATGTTCTGAGACCTGCATCCCAGTGCGGGGAAGGGTTGTTCTCACACCAACAAACAATTCTGGAACACCAGCACAGTGCCCCAGAATGCAACTAAATTTTGACACTAGCTACCCAGAGATAGCATTGGATTCCACAGGTTAAGGGTTCAATCCTACAAGTGTTCACAAAAGAGTGTCCAAACCTATAGAAAACCTTCTATAAAAGTTTATCTGAGCCAAGTTTTTGAGAACATGATCAGAAGCAAGATCTCAATGGACTGAGGAAATGCTCCATAGTTTCGTAGTTCATTTCATACATTTAGAATCAAAGGAGAAAATGTAAGGAAGGTACATGAAATCTACTGGTGACAGATTAAGGAGGTGGGAGAAAGCAATGCTGGGAAATCTCTAGGACTGCATAAAAAACAAGATGAAGAAACATAGTTATGTTGCATTGATGGGTACAGCATAGTTAACAATGAACACTTACAGCACATAGGGATGGTGTGCGGGGAACAAGATAACAATGAGGGATTCTGTGCTGTGCTGCTCTGAGGCCTATGGTTGTGCCTCCAAAGGATTTAGAAAAGAAAATTACTCTGATTTTTCAAAGGTATTATGATCCTCAAAGTGCAAAAACAATGGACTGGGCTCACTTATGGTAAAGACAGACCTTTGCTGTAGGCCTGGGACCTGACTACCCACCATGACCTGTCCAGTTAGGAATTTGTGATCAGCCCATCCTGAGTGGTTTCTTCCAGTCACCAAGCTTGTCAGGCCTGCTTTGTGCCCTCCCTGAGCTTATCAGGTTTATTTCATAGCCTCATTTCCATTCACATTCCTTAAGGCAGGAGTCAGTCAACTTTTTCTATAAAAGGCCACATAGTAAATACCTTAGGGCTTCCAGGCCATACAGCCTCCATCACAGCTACATCCCTCAGCTGCTGTAGTGAGAAAGGAGCAGTAAAGTGAGAGGGGCTGTGTCCCAACAAAACTTTATTTTTGGGCACCAAAATTTGAATTTCATATGCTTTCTACATGTCAGAAAATATTCTTCTTCTTTTGATTTTTTTAACCATTAAAAAGTTTAAAAGACATTGTCACTAAACTATATACTTTAAAATGGTTAGTGGTTCATTTTATGTTATGTGAATCTCAATTTTAAAAAAAATTGTTTAGGTCATTTTGGCTTGTGTGTTATACAAAAACTGAGGGCAAGCCAGATTTGGCCATGGGCTGCTCTTTGTCAACCCCTGCCTTAAAGATACCAGCATTATCTTAGATACACATATGTGCAACTTATGTAGATATCCATTATTAAAATAAAATACATTATTTTATTTAAGATCCACTAAATAAGCTATGTGAGATAACATATTTTAAAGATGAAGAAACTCAGGTGCACATACACTCACAAATCTTCCCAAGATTGGGTCCCACAACCAATGACAATAGTAAGATTTGAATCCTGGGCCTTTCTGTGTACTTTTCCTACATGAAAATTATAAAAGCTAACACAGGCTGAGCATTCAACACATGCCAGACTGCTCTAAGAGCCCTAGACCAGTGCTTCCAAAGCAGAGGCACTTCGGCTGCCCCATCCCTCCGAGGCACTGTTGGCCAAGGATGCAAACATCCTGCAATGTACGGGACAGCCACCGGAACAGAACGCTCCAGCCTAAAGTGTCCACTGTACCAAGAACAGAAATCCTGCTCTAGGTGTGTTATCTCATTTAATCTTCACAATTCTAAGAGGTAATTATCATTATTTTTTCCCATTTAACACACGAAGAAATTGATGTTTGGAGGAGTTGAAGAACACACCCAACGGCAACGAGCCAGAAAACTGGATTCTAACCCAGGCAAACCCGGCAACTAGCCCAGGGCCTGCTCAGTGGTAGATACTCAGTAAATGAATGAATGAAGAAATGAAGAAATACATACACAGGTGACGCCAGAACCACCTCTGCCTTTATTAGCACTGGAACTTTTCAGTCCTCTCCCTTTCCCCCACCCCCACATATATCACAAACTTCACATAATATTGGAGAGAACTATTTTTAAATGTTATTGCACATTCCTTCTCCTTAAACATTGAGCTGAATAATTAAACTCAAACATTTACTCAGTGCTTTTAAACTCACAGAGGACTTTCTATTTGTATTATCTTGTCTTCACAAGAACACGGTAGCAGGTGTTCTACTATTATTACCCACCTCACCCCATTTGGTAAATGTGAAACGGGCTCGTGGGGATGGTGACTTGCTAAAGGTCACAAGGCCAGTAAGTAGCAGGACTGGGGCTGACCCACAGCTTGTCCATGTTTTTCTGTCTCCACTTAGGCCTGCTGCTGTGTCCCGTCAGTGAATCCCTCCTCGAGAGTTCAGGGTTTTCTTCTGCCTGTGGGTTGCCTGTCATTCACCATATGCAGTGCCCGGTGAACTGCAAAGCCATGTAGAGTGGTTATGCCCCCAAATGGCTGCAGGTGCCATGTTTTCCGTGCACGTGCACTTCCCATTTAAGATGTCTCAGTTTCATCTTCCCTCATTCTCTTGTGGTCAGCATGCCCATCATTAGCTCCTCCCCTCAAACACACGCCTTTTATTAATTAGTCGGGGCTTTCCAAAGAAACAGAGCCAATAGGATATAATATATAAAAACAAGGTTATTCCTGGGAATAGGATCACACATATGGAGGCTAGACAGTCCCACAGTCTGCTGTGTGCCAGCCTAAGACCCAGGAAAGCTGTTGGTGCAGTTCAGTCTGAGTCTGAAGGCCTGAGAACCAGAGGATCTGGTAGTGGGAATACCAGTCCGGGAGCAAGAGCAGACCAATGTCTGAACACAGCAGGCAGCCAAGAAGCAAAAGGGCAAATTCCTCCTTCCTCCACCTCAACACATTGAATGAAAACACCCACACTGGAGAGGGCAATCTGCTTTACTGAGTTCACAGATTCATCTGGAAAACACCCTTACTAACACACCTAGAAAAATGTTAATCTGGGCGAGTCAATTTACATTTAATATTAACCATCTCTTTTAATTTGATACTTCTAATCTTCTTCAAGATAGAAAGCTAACTGTTTGGACTCATCAAAAGCATGTCTCATATAAGAATTAGCAGCTCTGAGTGAAGGCCTGGGAGGCAGTCTTTTGAGTAAGAGTAAGAGTTCTCCCTGCCTGTTTTTAGGTTAGCTGTCACAGAGCTGATTGTGAAGGACAAAGACGGCAAACAGAGCAACCCACCAGCTGGGTCAGGAGGTCAATGCCATCTATGATGGAGCTCAGTAGAGCTGCCTGGGTTGGCCACCAGGAATCAGGCAGGTAAACAATTCACAGCCTGGGGTTCCTATAGTTGACAAAATTAGGCTCAGAGGCAGGAAATTTTCAGCTGTCAAGTCTGGGTCAAATAGCCCAGTGGCTATTTGGTGGCTCCATGGTGGCTGTGGGAGCAGGACTCCACCTCAGTTGTTGCTTCAAAAGCACCTGCCACCTTCCACATGATGGTGCTAGAGTTAAAGAGACGTCTTTCTACCTGATGGACTCCCTTCCCTTCCATCAGTGTGCTTCCGGTGGAAGCACAGGTGTCCCTAATGTGGGTCAGTTAGGCCAGACAGGCCAGGAGGTCCAGGGCTTAAGTTAGATGACTGTGTGTATGACTACAGATTAGATTAAGGTACTCACATGAAGGCTTAATACCATCCTGGCACATTCAGTAAGCGCCAGTTATTATTATTGCTGCTTTTTACTATTTATTCTTCCATAAACAACAGCTATTAAATCTAGATCAATAACTCCATAGCTTTTTAAGAGCTTCTTGGTGGAAGGTATCTTCCATTTTGTTTTTCTCAACCATGTTGTGAATAGGTGGAGTGTCTGGATAAGTGGCTTCATAAGCCAGGTATGAATAATAAAATATAGTAAGGCATTAGGGTAACTGAGCAGACTGGGGCCTGTCCACATGGTACCCTGGTGAATGACCGAACAATTAATGCTGGAAGGAACAGGTCTTTATTTACAATACCCCAACCTTGGGAGGTGCTCAGAGCAGTTTTGCTCTTAGCCCTCCTTTCCTGTGAGACTCAGCATTTCCCTTGCTCCCCAAGAGGCTGTGAGCCAAAAGCAAACCCAATAGTTCTCCATGTTCTTATCTTTAGCCAGCGGTGCAAACAGCTCTCCAGTCTATCTGGAAGGTACCAGAGTCTCCATCCTCACACAGCAGCTCTCTCTTTCAGAATCTGAAGTACATTGTCATTGCCTCCATGTATTGTCCAGGAAAGCATGTGTCATTGTACACTGGATCATGGTGAAGTCCAGGGAAAGAACAAGTCTCGAGAGTCCAGATAAAGTCTGGATCTGCATGGCAACAGGTCAGCATCTTGCAAGTAAGGGTCCTTGATGGACTTGGAGTCCGCTAGAGTGGCCATGACCGAAGCAGCCTGCTTGCTTTCTAACTTGCCCATGGCGGAACAGCTCCCACGGCCCACGCAGCTCCTGGCCCATTACCGGCAGCATGGCTCTTCTACACCCCTCCATCAAGGCTCTACTCGCTTCCAGGCTGCGCGGCCCGATCACCTCATGGCTGCACCCCCACACACTTAAATCCTGACCTGGAACTTCCTACATGACCTCATCTCTAACTCTTCCAACAATGAGTGACACTTGCCAGTTCTCCTGTATTGTTTATATTCTCTCAGCTGCCATCCCCAGTGCAGGCAAGAGGGCTCGGTGATCCACAGGCAACTGCCTCCCCTGGCTATATCATGAGTCAGGGTACACCTTTAAAGTCACACCTACTGGGGCAGCACAATTATTAACACAGCTATTAAACTAGTTACCAGGTTGCTATAGATATGCAAAATGTCTTAATCCTGTCATCTGCTCTCCCCCACCCTCCAACTAAGGTTTGAGAGGGTTTTCCACTGTTTACCCAGAGACACCCTTTGCCCTGTACCCTGTTACACTAGCATTACATGTTTCCTATGCACCAAGCACTTCTTTCTATGGGTTAATTCATTTAACCCTCTCACCACTAAGAGACAGATGCTATTACTATCCTCATTTACAGATGAGGAAATGGGGCAAAAGTTCAGTCAGTGAGTTGTGCCATCAAGATCACTCTCACTCTTTCATTTTCCTGGAACATCCTCCTTTTAACATACAGCCTCTCCTCCTCATCCCCTACTAACAGTTGAAATCTCACTAAGATTTTGAGGCCAATTTTTGACAGCAACCTCCTCCCAAGTGACCTTTTCTGATCTTCCTGACTTGACAGGTTCTCTTCCTCTTGTAAATGTACCAGAACTTTCTTCCTTCCTCTGCCTTGTGCCTCAAACCTGAGTCTGCCTTGTAAAGTGGTTATCTGTGACCTTGTCTGTATTCCACAGTAGATCATGTCAAAACACAGGTGTGAAATCAATCAAAGTGCACTGAAATAAGTTGTGGGATCTTGATTAGGATTTTCAAAAATAAATAGAATAGAATGGAATGGAATAGATAGAATGGAATAGAAGTATAATGGAATAAAAGAAAATAGTGTGCCCATGTAGAAAGAGCAAGTATTATTTGATGAGATTTTTCTGTCAGTAGGGTGTGTGTGTGTGTGTGTACAGGTGCCTGTGCTGGGTTGCAACATAAAAACTAGTTCTGCTGGGGAGTTATTGTTTAATGGGCATAGAGGTGCAGCTTTGCCAGACAAAGAGTTCTGGAGAGCTATTCCACAACAATGTGAAGTACAGTAGTCCCCCTGCCTTATTCGCAGTTTTGTTGTCCATGGTTTCAGTTACCCACAGTCAACCATATTCCAAAAATATTAAAATAAAAACCCCAGAAATAAAAAAATTATAACATTTATTTTTTTAATATTTTATGTATTTATTCTTAGAGAGTGGAGGAGGGAGGGAAAGAAACATCCATTGGTTGCTTCTCACATGCGCCCCAACTAGGGACAGAACCAGCAACCCAGGTGTGTGCCCTGAACAGGAATCAAACCAATGACCTTTCTCTTTGTGGGATGACATCAAGCCAACTGAGCCATACAGGGCAGGGCAAGAATTCATAACTTTACATTGCACACAGTTCTAAGTAGCATGATGAAATGTCCTGCCATCCCAGTCCATCCTGCCTTGGACATGAATTACCCCTTTGTCCAGTGTGTCCACACTGTATATGCTATGTGCTCCTTAGTCACTAGGTAACCATCTTAGTTATTGGATGGGCTGTCATGGCATCACAGTGCTTGCATTTAAGTCACCCTTATTTTACTTAATAAACAACCCCTAAGTGCAAGAGTAGTGGTGCTGGCTGGCAATTCAGATGTGCCAAGGAGAAGCCATAATGCGTACATCTGTACAGGAAACAATACGGTGTATGATAGTATGCATGCAGGATTTGGTACTGCCCACGGTTTCAGGCATCTACTGAGGGCCTTGGACTTATCACCCAAGGTAACACAGGACAACTGTACGTAATGTTACTAAACAGCACACTGAAAAATGGTGAAGACGGCAAATTCTGCATATCGACTTTTCCAAAATTAAAGTTTTTTTAAAAAGGTATTTCTTATTGTGAATCAGGGCCAAAGTGTTTGAGAAACACTGTGCTACTGACTGGAACCATGTTAGGACTTGCATCGTGTGTGATTCACCTCGCTATGCTGAGCAGCACACAGCCAGCGCAGCAGCAGCAGCCCCTCATTGAATGTCTCTTGAACGGAATACAGCAAGCCCCCATTTAATGTCACCAGTAGGTTCTTGGAAAATGTGACTTTGAACGAAATGAAATGTAACAAAACCAATTTAACCATAGGCTAGCTGATATAAACAAGTTAAGTTTCTTCTGCATATTTCCGGTCACAAAAACATCACCAAACTTCTAAATAAAGGCCCAAACTACTTCTAATGTTAAACATTGACATAAATGTAAGTTCTGCATACATTTTAAGAAAGATTAATATAAACAAACAAAATAATTACTTTATAACCTGTTTATTTCAGTTCAGGTCATGGGTGGCCAGAGTCTATCCCAGTAGCTAAGGCACAAGGTAGGGACCCACCCTGGACAGAGACCCTTATAGGGAGAGAACACTTGGGTCACACATGCTTTTTTGGATCCAAGGGGAGTGAATTTGGTATTCTCATTTTTTCAGAGCTGTGAAAAATTCTGTCTCACTTCTGACATGAAGAATCCTTTACTTTTTTTGTTTTTTTACTTTTTTCTCTTTTAAAGAGAAAGGCATTTGTTCTTTAAAAAGCTATCACTTTCTAAATCAGAGGAAAAATAATTTTCCAGCTATTTTCTATTAGAGACAAATTTTCTTCCTGTTCATATTTTATTGTTTCACTCTTTTTTTCATTTATTAATTGAGGAAGACTCCTACAAGCTGCCTTTCTGTTAGGCCTGCTAAGGGCTGGAAACCAAGGATGACAGACTAGGTTCCCACATAGGAATTGCTGACAATCCATTCAGTAGGGGCCAAATAAAAGCACACACTCCAAAAAGCAGCCCTGGCTCAGGGGAGCCCCCCATAAGCAAGAGCAGGTCTCCCTTACAGCCACTCTCTCCACGGAGGGAAGGAGCGTGAATCAGAATCTCACCTCCCTAGGGAACTTCTGACCTGCCCACCTGCAGGAGTGTGGCCCTGCCCCTTCCCCAGGGCTAGAGGAGCCCCAAGCCCAGTCCTTTGAAGAAAGTGACATTTTAGGAGTCTTAAAAAGTGAAGTAGATATTTCTCTGGTAAAGAGGCAAGTAAGGGTGGCTCAGTCAAAGGGACCAGCATATACAATGGACAGAGACAAGGGGCATAAGCACTTAAGAACCTTCTTGAGGGTACCCAGGTGGGACACAGGTGGGAGTGATGGGGAAAGAGACTGAGCAGGAGGGCCAGGTTGGATCCAGGCTTGAGAAGCTAAGAAATCCCTTCTGCTCTAAAGATTCCTATGTATTTGCAGTAAGTTAATTTCCCCTGTTTGGATAATATTAAGTGTTCAGCTGCGAGAGAGTCGGGTGGGGAGATCTTTCAACAGGCTAAAAGAAAGCTACACCTTGACAATTCACTCTGCTATCTGATGAGCACTAAATTAATTTCCATATTAACGCATTATGTGGAGATAAGACACAGCAACAGGAATTATAAAAGACACATCAGGCTCTTATTAAATTTCCAAGGAATACAGTGCGTGCATTAGTCTGAAGCCCGGAAACCTAATGCAAGAGAGATTTGCAGGGAGCAGCTGTACAGAGATGGATTACCCAGAGAAATAGATTTGGCTCTGGAGCTGATGTTTTCTTTTCTACTGTGAATAGAACAAGATAAGACACATTTCTTACAAAATGGAACCGTTTTGGCTCCCTTTCCCCCTGATTCCCAGCCTCCACCCCAAATGCTGCCAGGTACAGAGAGTGGCTCTCACCACAAAGCTTATGGGCCTCTCAGACAGGCCAAGCTATGCTTGCAGATGAATTGTGCACATCCAGGAGAAAATGCCCATCCCCAATCCTCTCAGGTTTGGTCTGCGCTCTGCCAATCCAACTTTGAATAATGAACTGATGAATTTCCCCTGTGGAAGGTACTGAGGCACCTTTGCTACTGGGCCTAATCCTAATGCATTTTTAACCTTTCCCCTTTTAACCAACCACCAAGGTAAAAAGATGGACTTGAAAAACTTCCCTAGAGAGGTCACAGAGAGCCAGGGGATGAGTTCCAGTTTCTTTGAAAGGTTGAAGGCACTGGGTGTAGAAGAGTTCTAGAGACACTAACATGGATTCAGGCCTCCTTGGCTGTGGCTGATGCCAGCTGTGGCACCCTCAGGACAGTGTGTGGACTGCCTGGTCCTCTCTACTCACCTGTGGAGAGTCCAGAGGCGCAGAGCATGTGAGCTGTTCTGTTTGGGGGAGAACAAAGGCAAGGACAAGGATTTGGTCTGCTTTGACCTTGCTGTGTAACCTTGAGCAAGTCATTGAACCCTTCATTTTCCTCCTCTGTTCAATGAAGAGATTGAGATTCATGATTTCTAATATCCCTGTGAATGTGAATGTTAATTGCCTATTATTTCTATTATTCTATTAATTAACAGAACTTTATGCTTTCAAATTATGATGGGTACTGATGAGCCTCCCAGATGACTCTTCAGTGAAAACCCAGCAGTTGGAAGAACTGCCTCAGGCTGCAGGGAGTATACTGCCAGGGTCCCGGCCCATCCTGGGGCAGCCCACACTGGCAGATGTGGAGTGAAAAGTCCTGGCTCTTTCACCCCAACTGACACTATGTCCAGGGGCATTCTAGCTCCAAAGCTATTCATGCAGTCAAGGTTTTTTTTTACCAGATCCCAGTTTCTTCTCCTCCAATTGTGCTTCAGCCCCTTTCTTCTAAGATATTGCTCCCACAGCTCTTCCTTACCAAGCAGTCTGCATGCTAATCCCCCTCTCAGAGTCAGCTTCCTAGGGAACCCACCAATCATGCCCATTTCCATAGATTCATATACTTCAAACCTCTAACTGTACCCCTACCCAGCCCCTCTTCCTCATTTCTCAAGGGAGAAAAAAAGGGCTTAGAGAATGACTTACCAAGTTCACTCTACTGGCAGAACTAGGGCTAAGCCTTTAGTTTCCCAAGTCTTGGCCACATCCTCTTTCTACCACACTTGAGTGCCTTCCCTGATTTACTCATTTTCCTTGCATGGTGGAGAGACACATGGAGGCAGAGAGATAAAACGATTCATCCATCCATCTCCACTGTAAGGAAGAATAATAAGCAAATGCAGAAATTCACGAGTCATTCACTGCCTCTACTTACTACCAAATAAACCATGGGTCTGCATTTAGAGATTTTTTTTTAACCTCCTTGGGAACCTGGATCACACAACAAACTCTGGTTTAGGGACCGGTAAATGAGTTTTAGTCTTTGTTCCTTACTTTTGCATTGCAAATATGCTGCTGTTTGATCTGAGGCCCTTGCAGATTCTGAGGCTGATTGATTGCTGTAGTGAGGTGGTGGTGGAAGAGTTGGGGGCTGGAGGGGCTGGGGTTAAGGGGTGGGAGGAGGTTAATCTTACGAAATAATAGCCAGTAATGATGGTTACATAAGATGTCATCATGGGGGAGGAGGTGAGCTGGGTGAAGGTTACAAAGGAATTTTTGTATTATTTTTGCAATTTCTTGTAGTTATTTACTTTATAAAAAATTTAAATAACCAAAAGATGGTTTCATTTATTCTAACAGGAATGGATGACTGGAGGTGGGCTGAAGGGGAGGGAGCAGGCAGGCTGCAGACGTGTTAGAGCACCTCACTGTAAGGCTAGTGTGCGCTAAGTGCCAGTCAGTGAGATGAGGATGAGGAAGACTGGCACCAGGCATGTATTTGTAAAACATGTCCTTTGTGACTAAAAATGCCTAAGGACTGACAATCTTCAAGCCAACACCTTGAGAAACGTCTGCTACAGCACATGCTGTCCTGCTTGGACTAAGCTTGCCCCGTGAGTCTCACTTGTCTCCAAGTCTCTCATCTGCTGTGTCTAACCAACTCCCTCATTGTGCAGGTGAAAAAAACCTGAAGCTTTGAGAGGTAAACGGCTTGCACAGGTTGCCCTGAGAGTGGCTAATTTCGTATAATAAAAGCAGACAATTCCGAGATATAAACAGACAGCTGGCCAGTGCTTTGTAGAGTGTCTTATCCTATTTCAAGAGCCCAGAGTCAGAGGAGCAGAAGCCACATGCAGGCAGGATCCCTGCCCTGTGGAATGGTGTCGAGAACTGTGTCCTTACAGCCCGCCAGCCCCAGCCAAGGGCCACCAGACCAACAGCAGTGTCAGGCAGGCTGTCCAGCGTGGTCTCCCAGGAGAGGATCCTGACAGTAGGAGCTGTCCACAAATCACTCAAGAACTGAGCATTTTCAGGTTTGAAACTAAACTGCATTCCAGGGTACTGTCAACTATACATGAAATTGCACTGTAAAAGAAAAAAAAACTCATTAACTAAATGGAGATGACTGCCTCCTATCACAGTGTCCTGGGATAAAAGGTCCAGTTCTTCTCTAAGTCCTAATTTTCTCCTCGAAAAAGTGAATATTTTTGGAGTCACTAGATGCAAATACTAACCAGAACTGCAGTTGGTTCAAAATGCATGCTGCCTTAGTGGCGTTCAATGTCGGACAAAATCACAATGACCTCTATTTCATGTTTCCAAGTCCAAAGTTACAAGGAGGATGGCTTGAGGACTGTTTATCCATGCACATTTTGAAGGCATATATATTTTTAATTTTTATCAGTATATACCTTATATACAATCAAGTGTATAAAACTAATTAATTTTTATACATTATATACCTAGTAACCACCAACCTAACCAAGATAAAGAAAATTTCCAGAACCCCAGAAGATTTCCAGAGTGCACAAAAATTTAAATAACACTTAAATATTGTACAAATTGAAGTCTCCAGGCTCCCTTGCCTGGGTGGTCAGCTGCACCCAGACCTGGGATAGGCCCTCTAAGGTAGCCCCCAGAGAAGAGGAAAGATTTATACTAGAAGCAGCTAACTGTGAGACATTCAGGCACACTATTCCAGAACTCTCCAAATGCCTTGTTAAAACAAGCCCATGCCCTTGAAAACATTTTCTTGACAAAGCAAAAGAATCTTAAAGGCTAGGGGAAATGGAATGAAGACTGGGTGAGGATGGCAATGAACATGAGGTTTAAGGAAAACCCAGACATAGGGGACAGAGAAGGGTAACAATGAAATTTGAGAGGTCCAACTTGTAAATTATGGTTTTCAGTAAGTAGTAATAATGCTTATAACTTCATTTAATAGCCACTGAGTGATAAAAACATTGGTTTTAGGCTGAAAAATAGATCCTCCTGATGCTTTTTAAGTGCCTAAATTGTTGTTTGCAGGGAGATGCCTTTTCTTCTGGATTGTTGAATCAGGTACCAAGTGTCCACTTTCATCTGGTTTTTTCAAAGGGAAATTCCCTCCAACTCCGAAGTCAGGATTTCATAACATTGGACGCTGCTGGCAACCCAGGGTTTTGGATTTGACTTCACCAAACTTCTTCATTTGGGGACACTTCAAAGTCTGTTACTTGTCTACTACCCAGGTTTCCTCTTTGAGGAGCCTATCTACTCTTCAAATTAGAAACTATATCTTCCAAAATTCAATTTTTAGTCCCAAAAAGAGGTTCAAGACTTCCCCCGCCTCCCAAAAGCACAGACTCAGTTCCTTCCCACTGTCTTGCCCAGGGCCTGGTTAGCTGATAAATTAAGTATAGCTGTGTTTAGGACAATTTTAATTTTTTATTATTTTTTTTATCCTCACCCAAGGACATTTTGTCATTGATTTGAGAGAGAGAGGAAAGGAGGGGGAGAGAGAGAAACATAATGTGAGAAACATTGAGAGGTTAAACCCGCAACCTGCATAGTTACCCTGAGCAGGAATGTAACCCACGACCTACAGGACAACACTCCAACCAACTGAGCCAACTAGCCGGGGGAAAAGACAATTTTGAATAAGACACTTTAAATTGTGGACTGGATCGAGGCCTTGAGAATCAGATGGGGTTAGGATCCCATGTGCTGACTTTTCACCAGTGGAGGGAAAAGATAATAAATAGAAGGCGTCATTTCTCAGAGGATCCAACTCAGCCTGTGTAATCTAGGAACCTATTTAGCTCTCCTCGCTCTCTAGCATAAGTGAGAATTTTGAGACAATACCAACTCCCTGTGAACTCAGAACTCTCTTTTTCTTTTCCTGAAAGTTGGGGTTTGATTCATCCGCTTTCAACAAGGTTGGCAGAGTGTGTATATGCATTGTATAGCTGGAAAACCCAGTTGAGTTCAAAAGAAGTCTGGCTCCTGCTGTGGATCTAACAGGCTCTGGTCATACTTTGGAATTTTTATTTGCAGTAAGCTGATTACATTGAAAAGAATTTGGATTTTTGCTTCAGGAAAGAGGGGTTGCTTCATGAACAGATGTCTGGGGAGAGAAATCCCACCTCAGCCAGAAGACTTACATTTTTTCTATACCTTTTATAATCCCCTTTTTACAGTGTTTTCTGGTTATAATATGTAAATATCAAATATTCTTTATAAATAATTCAAACAAAATTATTATAAAATATAATAATTTAAAAAATAAAAATATAGTAAAATATATTTTACTATCCTAAGATAATGACACTAATATTTTGGTGACCGTTTTTTGCAAGTATCTGTTTATGCATATATGCACATATCTATGTCATTTTACAAAAATAGGATCTAGTATAAATAATCATATTTCTGGTGGATACCTTTCCCCACCTCTCTCTGTCCTCACCCATGTCTGCACCCACACCCTTCTCTATTTTCCCCAAGTAACCCATGTGTCTTAGCCAGAAAACAGAGTCAGGAAATGAGAGTGTGCATGCGATAGTTTATTTGAGGAAGTGATCCGGGGAATAGGAATGAGGGACTGGAAAGAACAAAGCAGGGAAGAAAGAAGAGCCAATACAAGGTTTTTTTTATGGAGCTGGTCACTGCCATAAGCAACCAGGTGCAGTCTCCCTGGGACCCTCTAAGAAGTTGAATGGAACATACCTCAGAATTGTCCACCCATGGGAAGAAAGGGGGAAGCACTTTTTATTCACTAGCTTCTACCTCCCATTGGTCAAGGTCACCACATGGAGTATTCATTCCCTCTTACTTCTAACAAGTGCCAGAATGATTTAGCAGTCATCTTGCAGAGTGGCTTCAGTGAGGCCCTCAGGCAGAAAGTGAGAAATGAGGTGCAGCTCAGGGAAGGTAGTAGAAGGTTATATCTGCATAGAGCTGGTCACTGCAGCAAAAAGACCAAGGTAGGCCAAAGGGATGTAAAGCATGAAGCATGATAGATGACCAATACAGTTTACTCTCTACACCACCCATGTCCAGTAGCAATCTTTGCAGAAGACTGCTAGGGGTCTATGGTTACCCATAGCTCAGGCCATCTGTGTCCCTTTGTACATTTAGCAATCAATGTACTGCCTGCCCACAAAGAGGATTTCTCTTCTCACAGTCTCACAGTCACCCCTGAGTGGAGGTACAATGAGAGCTCCATTTTCAGTTAGCACCATCATGCTGAGCTTACGTACCTATGAATAATGTCTAAGTTCTTTCCTCCTATGTCAGTTGGTCTTAAGAATCCCCCCACCCCATTAAGCTACAAGTGTAAGTTGAGGAAGAGGCTATGGTACAACAGAGACAGGTGGAGTGAGATTCAGGGCTGCCAGTTCATGTGACTGTGCCGTTTGTCCCTCTTCATGTACAATCCAAAACCTATAATTTCTTTTACATGACAGATTGCTGCTCACTTGTACAGTCTTATGATTTGGTGCATGCCATAATGCCCTACTTTTGATTGGCATATCAGGTCACATAGTCAGTCAATGACTCATGTCAGGTACTCAGTCTCCACTAGGGTCTTAGTAATGCACAAAGAATTTCTTTTCAAATGGTAAGTGAATTTCTGCAGCAGAAGTTATGACCATACCTCATACTGCAATTTTCCTACTAGGGTTTTCCAAGCACTCCATACAAGCATTCTTATCTACCATGGACAATGCTAACACGATTGCATCTGCTGGGTCTTATGACCCAAGTTGCAGGAAGCTCACCTCAAAGCCTGGACCTGCTGCAGAGCTTTCTCAACAAATAGGATTGTAAGTCATCCAATCAAAGCGGAAGAGCAGTATTCCCAAATGTGTTCAATGCAACCTCCAAAATTGAAAATGGCACATGAAGTACAGTTATCTTTTACTTGGTAGTAAGAGGTGAAAGAAAAAAATAAGTTTTTCTTTACAACTTATTGGGACTGTCTTGGCATGCCCAGACCACTGTGCCCCAAACACTTCATTAATTTGCTGGATTCCAGCCCACTCACCTCCAACAACAGAGTCTTTATCGCTGTCTGTCCAGTGAATGGCTAGTTCCATAATCACATTCTTGAGGTTCTGCTTTCTAGGGTCACCTCTGGAACCAAGCTCATTAGCCTACATTTCCCCCCACTCCCAGAAAGCAGAGCCTGAGACCAGGGCTTCTATGTAGGTGATTTATTCTGGGAAATGATTCTATGGAATGGGAATGGATGACTGGGAAGAGGGAGGCAAGGAAGGAAGGAAGGAAGGAAGGAAGGAAGGAAGGAAGGAAGGAAGGAAAAAGGGAGGGAGGATGGGGGAGGAAGGGATGAGGGGAGGAAAGCCAACCCTTGCCCCAGCTGTGGGCAACTCAGACTGGACGCCCAAGGTACACTGCATTACTTTCCTGCAGCTACTGTAATACATCATTTTTTTCTTAATACTAATAGAATCTTATAAAGACCATATTACACAAGTCCTTTATAGATACATACATACCAAGGCATATAGGGGGTTACATTGTTGTACAAAACTAGGGTCATATTTCATATACCTTTCTCCTTCTTTTATTTGCAACCCAAATTCCTCCAAGTCATCTGCAATGGCTCTAATTCATTCTTTTTAATGTCTGCATATTATTTCACAGTGAGGCTATATCACAGTTTTTCAGTCAATGTCTTCTTTTGATGGGAAATCAGTTTATTTCCCGTTCTCCAACTAAATACATCTGAAATACACGTTCTTATGCATAATTTTGACAGCCTGTTGGTGAACTCTGTGGAGAAAGGGGTTCAAGGCTGAAAGTCCTAAGATTTTGTGAGACTAGATAAGATGCAAGGGCTCAGCACAGTCCACCCTGCAGCCGTGTCATCTGAGGACACCAGCATCCCCAGAGCTCAGTGAGTGGTGCGTCAAGCAGATGGCATTCTCACAAAGGACATCAGCAGTACATGCAGGACCTAAACAGACATGTCCCTGAGCATAGGTAGGGCAACCCTGGAGACCCCCAGAAATCCCTGGAGGAGGTGGTGCCCAAGCTTTGAGTTTCCAGTCACCTTGTGATCATTTGTACCATCAGGCTGTTGCAGCTCAGGGTCACCTGGATTGAACAGGGAAGTCTCCCATTTTCCTTTTCAAGGTAACCATAATGCACAACTTTGCTCTGAAAAATCCTAGGGGTTTTGGACTCTTGAAATTATCACAGGGTGTCTACATTTTGCAGAGCAAGTGAGAGAATTGCTTAAGCAGCTTTACTTCCCTTCAACAATAAGAGTAAAATAAATCTGGCAGGAGAGGATGGGGATATAAATGGCAAGTGTCAGAATGACAAAAGATTCCATAAAGTGTGTGGTATGAAAAGAAAGACAAAATGTGGAGACTTTATCCATTTTTCCTTCCTGTCATTGGCTGTAATTCTCCACTTTATGATCATCATTAAAAATAAAATTCTCCATGAGGGACTTCCAATGGAGGAGCTATGTCCAGATGACCCTGCCCAGGGACCCACTCCACCCAAGCACATCAATTGCCTAGATTTATTCTTAAGCTCATGATACATTTAAGTAACCAGTCGAAAATGGTTATATGCGCACTATGGAAACACTGTCTGGTCACTGCTAAGTCATTTACATAAAATTTTCCATGGATCTGTATGTCACTTCACCTGGTTCTACTCTTCTTGTGCACTCATACATAGCTACAACTTTTTAGATAGCTCTAAAACTCAGAGGGTGGAGAAAAAAACAAGGCAGAGTGAGAGAGAGAAAAATAATTTCTAAAATGGTCACTGATTTCCTGCCCCACCATCTGCTCTGCTATCCTCCTTTCAACTTGAAGCTTGCATCCAATCCCCTGGGCTCTGTGCTATGTATGGGATAAAGTTCAGTCTCTCCTGTCAAGGTCTCAAGCCCAGCCCCAAACTCACCCCCCAATGTGACTTCCTGCTGATCCTACCACCAATTACAAACTCACCTTGGCCACTCCACAAGTCTCCTCTAGCTCTTTCCCACCATGAGCATTTCCTGTGTTTGGATTTCACACTTGCTATTCCCCTGTGATGTCTTCTCTGTGCCAATCAATGCTCTCCTTCCTTCAGGATATAGCTCAAGCCCCACCTCCTCTAAAAATGTTTCTGAGGATGTAAACTCCCCATGGAGAGCAGCTTGTTCATCTACGTTGTTCAACCATGTATCCCTGTGTGTCTGACACACAGTGGCTGCTAAATAAATATTTGTTCAATGAATGAGAAGTGAAGTCTAGCTTACCACCTGCCAACTGGGAGGACATCTCTCACTCATACTACCTGCACTTAGATCCTCTGTTGTCCATTGCCTCATCTGATCAGGAAACTGGCATGTTTTGTTGCCTTGTCTTCCTTATAAACAGAAAAATCCTGGAGGGCAAGGATCTCAACCAACTCACCTTTCCTGGGAGCATATAATATCATTCAATTACATTACTGGCTACGTTATGCAGCATCAACATTGTAATAAATATATGTTAATTTTCATCTTCCACCACCCTCAGGGACAGGGGTTAGTTAGTTTGAAATCTCTAATCAAGCATTCACACACCATGAGCCTTCAACCACCATTACATCCAATCAATATTGGAGATTTTCCTGAGAGCTTAAGGGATGAAAACAGTGTTTTTCATCACTGCAATATACAGTGTTCAAAGTGTGTGTACTGCCTAAAAATATCATTCAGGCACTGTAATTGTCTAAACAGAGCACCAACATCTCTCTTGGGAAAGTGCCTCAGCTTCCTAACTCAGGTCCTTGAACCTCGCTCTCTTAGGTAGTTTTCTAGGAGGCTGCCCAATGTCAATCCAGTCTTCACCGTGCAAAATGACATTTCTCAAACACAAAGCCAACTGTCCTTCACTTGCCCTCTTGAAGCCGCTTTGTGGACTCTGTGCAGTACACAGCAGCTGAGGAACTTCCAGGCCACTGACGACCTGTCCCCTGCACACCTCCCTAGCCTCATCTTTCCACATCCACTTCCCACTCCACCTCCCCCTACCACACACACATGCACAAAACCATTTTATCCCACAAACACCTAGCTCACACTGTCAGATGAACCACATCTGGGGACTCAGACACATGCAATTTCTCACTTTATCAGTATCTGTTGCCTGTGGAAAGGTGACTTGTCAATAACCCCTGCACTTCAACTATAAAGTGCAAGGCACTTCATCTATAAAGCAGAAATAATTCTCTCACTGGTAATTCTTCCTGCAGAGATTTCAGTGAATCCATTGAAGATTCTATAATATTTATTTCTTAGAGGATGGAAAATAAGATGACTACAAAAAAGGGAACCGTTAAGCCTAGGGGAAAAGCTGAGGACTAATTCTGTGTATCTTTGCTTTGGTGTAAACTCCTTTCAGTCGTGGGTGCATATGCCAGAATGATATGCCAGTCAGGAGATGAGCTCCGAAGCTATATTGTTGGAAGTCAAACTCTGACTTCAGCGCACAATTCCTGTCAGACCTAGAGCAAGTTTTATCATCTCTTGGTGACTCAATTTCTGAATCTGTTAAGTGACAGCAATAACACCATTTACTTCTCTGGGTTTTTGTGAAAATTAAATAGATTAATACCTGTTAAGTACTTAACATAATGCCCAGCACACAGTGAGGACTCAATAAAACCTATATTACTACAGTCATCCAATTCATAATCCAAATATCACAATATTCTTACCTTGATGATATTATTGTGGGCAGAGGGTGATGGGTTATGATTGAAAAAGCTCTATCTTAGAGACCTAGTTTTCAGTCTCATCTCTACCACTTAACTGACCTTGTGACATCTGCTAAGCCTCTTCCTAACTCTGGTACATACTTGATTTCCTCAGTCAAGTATGAGTTGAGTTGAATGGAACAATGTCATTCAAATTTTAGCAGTGGAACCCCCTTTTAATGGCCTGCAATATAGAAGACAGGTAAAGATGACACTGCTTCCTCCTGGGTATTCCTGCCCAAGCCCCCTGAGGTGCCTCTGAGCCACCCAAAGGCTCCTGGGTGAGATCACTAGATTAAATGACCCCTATGGGTCTTTAATTTATGAATGACTTTCCCTTTCAAGAGAGAATTCAAAACTTCTGGCCACATAGTAAATACTCAATAAGTACTATTGTTGTTGTAGTTGTCATTAATGGTGATGATAAAAGCATTGCTGTGCTTGACACCCTGAGTGGCCATTTTATTCACACATGCATTCAACAAATATTTTTCCAGAGAGTCCTCTACCTCCTCGGGCGCTGGACTAAGGAGGGTCAGGTTATTTGAAGCATGACATCATTCTAATGCAGGATGATAAATTCTCTCCATGGCCCAGTTGCAGCCCTAAATTGCTAATGAACCTAACTCACTGACAGGCATCTGTGAGAAACAATCCCAGTTCCAGGTTCTTTTTTTACCAACTGTTCTAAAGCAAAACCAGTCTCTGCCAACTAGTTACTTCCTTTTTTAAGAATAGCATTGTGGGAAGTAACATTGAATAAATACACTGAGTTGTAAGCCAAGAAAGTTCCTAGATGACTCAGTATGAGAATAAGTGAACTCTAGGTGCTTGAGAGATTATAAAGAAGTATCCCCTCCTGGATAAATGACCTCATCTTGTTTCTTGTACGTATCAGGGATTTGAGGAGAGAAAACCAATGATGCCCTTGGGAGTAGGATTCTTAAGTGGGAACAAAAGTCCCTTAGGTCATCATGGTGTTGGTCATTGGTAGAGAGATTTCTGGAGAGAAGGGTGAAGCTTTGGGTCCCAATTTTCTTCCCTGCAGACTTGGAGTTTCTCCCTTCACTTTCAACCTCATAGGAATGGATGGGGAGTTACTAAGAAAGCCAGCGGGGTTTCCTCACAGATGCTCCCCTTCACCAGGTGTCACCCTGTGACGTCCCCACAAAGGCTGTGTACTCTCCACCTAGGTCTGCCTCTGTCTGTGCCCTTTCTGTCATTAGTATATAAAGGACTGGTTCACACAGAAGCAGGGAAGGCAAGGCCATTGTCAAGCTGACCCCTCAGAGAAGAGGCAGATTGGGCGATCTCTGAAGCTCATTTTTTGGAGATTCCTAAATTCATGTGTTTTTATTGCCCAGATTCAAATGCTGAAGCCTTAACCTCCCCCCCTGTGACTAAATTTGGAAATAGAGCCTTTGGGACGGAATTAAGGGTAGATGAGGTCGTGAGGGTGGGGCTCCAATTTCGTAGGATTAGTGCTGTCAGAAGAATAGACACCAGAGAGCGTGCTGTCTGCTGCCTCCACAGACACTGGGAGGAAAGGCCACGGGGACACTGCGAGAACGTGCTGAGCTGGGAGAAAGGTCTTATCAGAAACCAAACCCTGCTGGCACTTTGACCTTGGACTTCCCGCCTCCAGAACTGTAAGAAGATAAATTTTAAGGCACACAGCTCCTGGTATTTTGATAAGGCAGCGTCAGCTGACTAAGACAGAGATGTTTGTGTGGTGTAAGGCTTGGGTACGCACTCCCGCAGGTCTGTGGCCTTCAGTCCTTTAGGGAAGCTCTCTTGAGCTCTGCCTCATGTCCCCACCACCCTCCTCCCCATCTGGAAAAACCGGTCCCTGGTGCCAAAAAAGTCAGGAAAGGCTGATTTAAGAGGATGTCTCACATGAGGCTTTGAGCTGCTGAGCTGGCTGAGGAAATATGCGGGGGCATTTTATTAGCCCCTAGACAGACACTTTCTGCCGGCAATCAGAACCAACTCAACTCCATCTTTGTAACTCTCTGGAAGCATTCACATTTCTCTGGCAATGTATTTGTCCCTTTGCAATTTGGCAAAAAGCTTTGAAAGCCTCTAGGAGACCAGGCTTCTGAAAACCTGGCTTAGTGTGTTAATGGCTCTCAGGGAGGGTTTGCACTCTGTCCTGCCTGAGTAACTCAGAGCTTGCCCCAGAGCTGGCTGCTGGGTCAGTTCCAGGAGGGTGAGGGTGGAGACACAGCTTCCAGTTCAAAACAAACCACATTTAAAATGAGTGTAATGCATACACATAAATAATCTGGTTATAACAGTAATAAGGCTTATTTAGAAAAATTGAAAGATTTATTTAGGTGTGCAAAAGGAGTTTTAAATTACCCAGACTTCCACTGCCTCCATGCATTTCCTTCCAGTCTTGTGTGTGTGTGTGTGATTTTTTTAAGAGAATTTGGAACATACCATATATAGTTATATATTCTTCATTATTATTTTTATGTGTCATGGACATTTTTCCAAGTCATAAAGTCTTCTCAAAAAAATAAAATGTATTTTAGTGGCCTCTTTAATGCAATTTTTACCTAAGTCCACATAAAAGGAAAGATGATTGTAGCTTCATTTTCTTGTGTTCACTACCCCTCTTAGTAATGATTGCAAGACAGCTGGATGGGCTACCAAGAGAAACTGTAGAATCTCTTCTCTCTAGAAGAACCTGAGAGCAAGAGTCCCATCCAGCTGGGGTGGCTTCAGCAGGTGCTGAGTTAGCAGGTCAGAGCAATTTTTACCAACATCAGGCATGTCAGTTTGGGTCATACTTAGTCACTTTAGTTTGTCACTCTTTTTCTCGCCCTGTTATCTAGGCACAGCCTTAGAAGAAGGCTGACAAGCAGACAGAGGCCCTGAACTCTTTTCTGCCGGTGCCTATAATCCTAGATTGTTGAGTCCAGTTCTTTCCATTCCCTGGGTCAAGAAACTAAGGCTAAAAAAGCTGAGGGTGGCAGAGCAGTGAGACAATGCTGCAAATTCGGGCCTTGCCCTGGTGCTTGCTCCTCTGTCTCAGCCCATTCTGTCTGCAGAAACAAAATATCATAGACCAAGTGGCTCATAAGCAACAGACATTTAATATTTCTCACAGCTCTGGGGACTGGGGAGTCCAAGCTCCAGGTACCAGCAGATTTGGTGTCTGGTGAAGACCCAACTCCTTGTTCATAGACACTGTCTTCTTGAACCCAATTATGAATATTTCATAATATATTTATCCATTCTCAGGTTTGTGAACATTTAGGCTATGTTCACCATGACACTGGCCCAGCACCAAACATTCTTGCACGAGTCTCCTAATCCTTCCAGTGCTTTGCCCACTAAGTTGAGTAGCCAATGACAGCAGCTGCTCCCCACATGCATGTAGATTCTAGTTATGTTCTAGTTATTTCTGTTGTAGCTAAATGTGTATTGTGCCATCCCGGGGAGGATGAAAAGGAAACAGAGCTAGAGCAGAATAAGTGAGTTGGACCCAGAACAACTTCACAGGTAGAAATACCTGTAAGAAAAACTCTGATAAGAAGTGGAATAAGTAAGCCCTGGCCAGTTAGCTCAGCTGGTTAGAGCATCATCCCCACACACCAAAGTTACAGGTTCCACCTTTGGTCAGGGTACATAAAAGAATAAATCAATGAAGGCATCAGTAAGTGGAACAACAGATTGCTATTTCTCTCTCTTTCTCTTCCTCTCTCTCTTTTTCTATCTCTAAAATCAGTATTTTTTTTAAATTAGAAAACACAACAAGAACACATGGAATAGGGAAAAGAAACTCCAGAGAAAACTGTGCCCCTAATTCCGTCCCATGAGCAGCCCCCACATCCCTCTCCTGGAGGGATGCCAAGGCCTCTGGGTCAGATATTCAGGTATTTATTGATTGGAAAGGGGTTGAGTCTCTTTCTTTTTCTTTCTGATCATTAAATTTTAAATGTCATAAATGTTAAAGTTCTTTTAAAATATTTGTGTAATTGCTTGGATCTGGAATATTTTCTTTTCCACCTTTGTCTCTTTGAATTTTTTTAAAAATAGCTGTATTTTAAGGGCATGCTCTAAAAGACACTAAGCGACAATGTCAATTAATGTTTATTCATTTGAAGTTCTATCCTTTCTTTTTGTTTTTAAGACTCTCAGAGAAGTTAAACATTAATCCTTCCAGTTTGGTCTGCTTTAGCAAGTGCTAAGATTTGTGGCCTGCATTTGAGTTTTTAATGAATCTGAAATTAAAACTGCTCTCCTGACCCAACTACAAAGGCTGTTCTTTTGCTAACTAGCTTTCACCTGCATGAGAATAAAGCTCATTCTTTAACCACCCACCACAGAAAATGAAATTCTCTAAATGTCAATGAGGCAATGTTTGTCTTTGGTTCTTCTTAACAAAAAGAGTGAAGGATTTAGACACAAAGAAAAGGAATAGTTAAAATCTTGGCTCCTTTCTCCCCGAGGATGTGTTTGCTCCAAAGTAGGTCAGACTGTGATGCTATAAATCTTAACAATTCTCTTTTAATTCTTTCATGGGTTACACTTGGGGGCTTGGAGGGAATGAACTCATTCAATGAATTAAAGAAAAATCTCAGTAGAAAGAGAAAGGCTCCTGAAGTACCTGCTGATGGTCCCCATCTCCACCTGCAATGAGTTCATCAACATGAAAATCATTATCAAAAACTGACCGGTAGTGAGGCAATTATGATACAGTGGATGCTTCAGTAGCAACCATGGGTGACTGCGAACATTCAGTCTTCCTCCTGGTGTCTGAGAAGGGGCTGACACAGCTCCAGAGAGAGGCCGAGATGGAGCTCCAGGAGGAGAAACAGAATGAATCTTACCACTGCCAGCTTGACATCCCTTCCCTGAAAGCCCAGGAAAGACTTTTCAAACTGAGGATTCAGCAGAAACTTGCTAGAAGGCATTGAATTCAATGGAGGGATGTGTGAGTGATGGGAAGATACTGAGAGCTTTCATAATCTCTGGGTGCATAGTTTTTCTGAATTTAAATCCTTTCTTTTCTTTGGCCTCTAACTTATATTGCTACCTTACCCATGGTAAAGTTATTCCCAAAAGCAATCTGGTCAGAAAATAAATAGTACAATTTTGCCACTTAATCAAAATGTTGCCAGTTAAATTTTTTTGAATATATTTATGACTTAAAAAACTTTTTAAATACTTTCCAAATGATCACAGGCCAGCAAAATCTGCAGGGTTCTAAGGGATTTTGAAATGACCTTTAGCTCATTCTCTTCCTATATCTGAGTCTGCAAGAAATTATTCTAGAAAAATAACTCTTCATTAAGCTATCCTGGAAAAAAACTATTTCATATTCTCCAATTAACCAATCTAGGACAACACAGTTACCATCAACAAATTCTTTCCTCTGTATGTAAAAGGTAAAGGCCCTCTGGTAGTCTTTGCTGGGAGGGGATAATGTTCTTATTTTATTATATTTTATGTCTCTAAAGTTAATTGCTTAACTGATTTCATCCACTATTGCCAAAAATATACAGCCTAAAAATACCGATCCAAAACAACTCCAAAACTCAGTGGCATAATAAAAGTATTTATTATTCCCTGCTCAGGCATTTGGGGGTTGTTAGAGGTTTGCCTAACATAGGTTGACCTCAACTAGGTGGACATCAAGCTGTAGGAGACATGAGGGCTACTCCATCTGTCTCTCCTCCTCCTCAAATAGCAGTTTCCTGAGGCACAGATTTCCCACGGGAAAAATCATAACACAAAGAACAAGCCCAGCTCCACTGATGGGCTTAATGTCTATGCACACTTCCGACCCGCTAGCATTCCTTTGGCCAAACCAAATCACAGGCCCAGCACCAGCACCAGTGGAGCCAGAAAATAAGCTCTACCTCATATGGCAGGAACTGCAAACTCACATGTCAAAGGGTGTGGACTGGAGGACAACAGGGAAAAATATGACCTATCACCCTAATATTTTCTATTTTAAAGTAAAGCAGTAGTCCATAACCCTTTTAGAAGACTTAGAAGACTGCACAGAGAATCTAATAAACCTTCTGGTTTTGAATGTTGGCTTTTCCACTGACGGGCTGGGTAAACTTAAGGAGAGTGTTCTACTTTTCCAGGCCCCAGTTCCTGTATCTGTAAGATGGAAGAGTGAATGGCAGAATAAATTTACTTTCTGTGACTATTGGAATGACTAAATGCAGTTCTTCTACTTGGTGATATAAGCTTTTGTGTCATCTTCCTTGGAGGCCCCTTTTAGCTCATTCTAAGCATCCCACTTGGCCTTGCCTTTGAGGTCCAGCGTCCCAGTCTGTCTGTATTTATGTCACCACAGTCTCTTGTCTGTAGCATCTACAAATGAATAACATCTCATCATTCACTGCCTTGACTTAAAGCACCAAACATTCTTAGCAGCTTTGTCCAGCTCAAGCTTGAGACGTGTTGGCATGTTCTCAAGGACTGCAGGGAGCCAAAGAGGCAGTGAGGGGCAGGAAGCAGTATAAAGCTTAGCAGAATGTGATGCCCATAGTAAAAATGTGCTCAATAAATAGTAGCTGTTCATATTGGGTCACTTACTCAATAGACACTTTTTAAGAATTTACTATTGTTAGGCCATGGTGGTACAAAGATAAATGACAGTACCTAATGGTGATGAGTATTAACTATGCTTGAAACAAGTAATAGCCACTAGGAGTACACAGGGAAGTTACCCCTCATCCAGCCTGATCAGAAAAAGTCTTACAGTAAAGATGATACATAAATAGAGTCTTAGAAAACAAATTGGAATTCGCCAGGCAGGTGGGGAAGAGTGCAGTGGGGCATTCCAGACAGAGGAATAGCCCAAAAGAATCTGATGTGCTCAGGGGACTGTTAGTGAGTATGCAGGGAAGGAGGAGAAAAACTGGAGGAGTGTGGTTGGGACAGGGGACAAGTATAATTGTCATAAATTTGCTTAACTAAGAAGTTAGATTATATCCCAAAATCCATTAGTCATCTAATATGTTCAGATTGAGAGCATTCATGTAATGACATCTCCAGTTTGCATTAATGCTACATGGTCTCATCTGAACTCCCGTGACTTGGTACAGAGAGAGGTCTAGAGTCTGCTGGGAGAGAGATCCTCAGTCACACTTGCTGGGTGGGACAGAGGACCTCAGAAGCACCTTCAATCTGATGCAGTGCAGCAAAGGTTTAATGGAATGTTCTTCCCTGCCCAGCACTCTGCTTGACACTTAAGACGAACGGGTGGGTTGGAGTGAAAAGTGTGAATAGGCAGGAGCTCTGCTTCCGGAGGTTCCAAACCTAGAGTTGCTGTGGCTGTCACATGTGCGCCATCCCCTCATCTCCCCACCTGTTCCATCTCAGGCAACACCCATTGGGATCAGTAAGCAGAGATCATCTCCACTGAGCAGAATGGTCAAGAAATGCTTTTCTGGATTTCCTCAAATGCCCTTCCTCTCCTTTTCTAATTGCTCACTGTTTTCCTGGGGAAAGAAGATGGAGTCATTCGGGTAAGGGATGAGACATAAAGGAAGGCTTAGGCTCATTTTGTATTGCCTTTCCTTTGGGGAAAATAAACAGCCTGTGAAGCCCAATTTTCTATCTCATGAACATTAAAGATAGGGATTTTTAAAAGCTGATTCTAGGCATGAATTAGTAATGAGTTTCTGCTGAATTTTTAAAAGTTATACTTGTCACACCATTCAGTGGTCATTACGCCTTTCTGATGAATCTAAAAGATTTAGTTTTATAATTTGCAATAATGTGGAGCTTCAGGAGAGACTTTGTTTTGTGTGCTGGTGAATCCTTCAAGCCAAGGCTGTTCTAACAGTGGATGAGTCCCTCCGCCTCAAACACAGGAGGGACTCCTGGGAGCCCCTCCAGACAAAAGCATCCTCCCTCTGGACTCCCCCTGCCTCCCAACCTCCCAATCTCCCTCGTCCTCCCAATCTTCCCGCCAAAGCCTGCACTGCTTCTGCCACCTGAGTTCATGCATTTCTTTGTTACCATAATTGATTCCAACATTTAATGCCTGCACCTCTTGGCCAATGCTCTTGTTATCTCCTCCTGTGGGTATCAGGTACCGTTTTATGTCATCTCTCCCCAGGCCATTGGGAGCCAAAGTTTCAGAGACTCCTTTTCAGACATTTCTGCTGTCCCAGCTAGGAGCCAGTGGGTGGGATTCACCCTTATCTGTGGATGATGATGCAGCTGACCCCCCTCTGGGAAGGCTTTGGAGGTGGGCTGTCTTGGCCTGAGTTGAGCAGGATCTGATTTATGAATTCTGTTCTTTTCCTGTTGCCACTGGAACAATTTATCACCAAACTGGTGGTTGAAAACAGCCCAAATGGATTATTTGACAGTTCTGGAGAGCGGAAGGTTTAAGTGAATCTCACTAAGCTAATGTCAAGATGTCAGCAAGACTGCATTCTTTGCTGGAGGATTGAGGGGAGAATCCTCCTCCTTGCCTTTTCTGGCATCTAGAGGCTGTCTGCAGTCCTTGGCTGGGGGCCCTTTCTCCATCTTTAAAGCCCGTAATGACTGGTTGAGTCTCTCTCACTTTGCATCACCCTGACACTGTTCTGCCTCCCTCTTCCATATTGATGAAGGACTCTGTGATTTCACTGGGCCACCTGGATAATCCAGGATCATCTCCTTTTCTTCACATCAGCTGATTAACAACCTTAATTCCATTTGCTCCCTTAATTCCTTTTTGCCAGGTAACACGCAGTAGTCCCTGGTTCCTGGGATTAGGACAGGGATATGTTTGGGGGACTGTGAGCCTGCCAACCAGCACTAATCAGCATAAAGATGTGCGAGACAAACAGTCCCAAGCTTGTTTAGTGGGACAAATGCAACCCAAGGCAGCCACTGTGTAGAATGCTTCCAAGAAAGAAGAGCAGAGGAAATAGCATGCAGCAGCATTTCACACCCTCCACTCAATTACTTTTATCCTCTCAGTGTTTCAGGTTGCCAAAGAGTGAGGGCCTTTCGCTTTGTTTATGGCTGCTGCTCTGACACACTAATGACAGAGAACTTCCCCAGCCTTGAAAGAGAGGGGAGGACAGATGAGACGGAAGACAGAGCCTTCCTTTCTTCCATCTGCCATGGGCCTGTCAGAGCCATCATTTAACTTTATTTTTCAGGAGTTTTCCTCCTGTGTTCCCTGAGAATGAGGCCATCGACTTCCATATCTGTAATTAGTTGCACCCTTGTGCTTCTGCTGCTATTGCATGATGTTATTGTGTCTGAGTTTTTTCAAGTATAAGGTGTGCCTTCGTTGTCTGAATCAAGACTTCCTCAGACAATGGTACATATTTTTAGTTTGATTTTTACCCTCTGTTCCACCAGTGCCTGACAGAGGGCATTGGGCTTAATGGCCACTCAAGTGGACATGACATTGGCCAGTTAAAGAATCTCTGGGGAGTCCCTGAGTGGCAGTGAGGCCACTAGCATGCTCTTACCTTCCAGGAAGGAGTTGCAGTAAACAGGAAATCACCTGCCATCCATTCTCAAAGTCTTGTGCATGCTGCTTGCTCCATAATCCAGGACAATATGGGAAGTCTTCTAGAGCAGGAGAAAGACTAGAAGGGGAAAGAGCATCTTGAGTTGAGAGTTGGTAATCCTCACCATTTTGATCTCAAAGGGAAAAATGCTGGTGATGGGAGCCAAGCAGAGGAATTGGCAGGCATCATGGATGTCATAGGTGTGCGTGCACTTGGGTCATAGTTGATGGGAGAGTGAACAAGTAAGAGACAAAGAGCAGCCACCCCTTTGCCAGCTTTGTCTGGTGTCACATGCCCCTGGTAACATTTTCTGTATCATGGTACTAACAAGTAGCATATCAACAAATTACCTGGTGGGGAAAAAAATTTGAAAGAGCTTTTCTGTTAGACAATGTGCTCAGAGAAAGCAACAGCTCCTCTGAGTACCACTAGCCCAGACCCATCTCTACTGGAGGGCAAGACCATGTGGCCTGGGGGGGGTCTCCAAGATGGACAAAAGCCATGCATCTTTCAGTGACAGGCACCCTGTCTGGGCATGTCTGGGTGGAAGAGCTGACATGGGAGCTGCTCCTCATTCCCTGCTGGGATCCTGCTGTTTGGCCACTTTTTGGTGGAAAAGCAAAGGAAACCCAAACTGGAGCTTCAGAACTCACCCGTATCATTAGACCTTAGCAAAAGTAGACACTGGGTGTGGTCACAGTTTCCATTAGGGAAGTAGTTTCTGTTTGGATACATAACATAGTCACAGGCTGTACAATTTAAGGAGAAAACAAAGAATATACAGTGACAAGTTTTCCCCCATTCCTGACTCCAGGCTTCTAATTACTTCCCTGGAAACAACTAATGTAATTAATTTCTTAGATATCTTGCCATAAATATTTAATGCATATATAAGCAAGCATGTATAAGTATTTTCTCTTCTCTCTTTTATTTTTAAATTTTTAAATTTTTAGAAATGGATGATTTTTAGAGCAATTTTCATTTCATGGGAAAATGAAGAAGGGACAGAGATTTCCCACACCCTATCTGCCCCCACACATGCATGAGCTCCCCCATTGGGAGCCAACACCCCCACCAGGGTGGCACATGTATTACAACTGATGAGCTTACATTGACACATCACAATTACTCAAAGTTTATATGAGGATTCACTGTCGGTGTTGTACATTCTATGGGTTTTGACAAATGTGCAATGACATCTCTCTATCTTTACAGTCTCACACAGAGTAGTTGCACTGCCCTAAACATGCCCTAATCTCCCCATTCATCACTCCCTCCCCACCAACCCCCGGCAACCATTGATCTTTTTACTATCTCCACAGTTTTGCATTTTCCACAATGCATGATTGCCAAACCATACGACACATATATAGCCTTTCAGATCAGCTTTTCTTCCACTTAGTAATATGCATTTAAGTTTCCTCCATGTCTTTTCATGGCTTGATAGCTCATTTCTTTTGAGTGCTGAATAATATTCCATTGCCTTGATACACCAGTTTATTTACCCATTCACCTACTGAAGACATCTTGGTTGTTTCTAAGTTTTGACAATTATGATGAATAAAGCTGCAATAAACATTCATGTACAGATTCTTTTGTGAACATAAGGTTTCAGTTCATTTGGATAAACACCAGAGCATAACTGCTAGATTGAACAGTCTCCCCTCCTTTTTACCCAAACAGTAGCATTTCATATACAATGTTCTGCATCTTGCTTTTTTCATTTATATTTTGGAGATCACTCCATTTCAGTTCCAATGAATTCTTAATGGCAGTTTTTAAAAATGCATGGAAAGGATCATGTGCCTAAGCCTATGACAACCAATCATGCAACTAAGCCTTCTATGAGACCACATTATGAAAGATGAAAATTCCTGCTGAGGAAGCAAACATGGGGTAAGTAATTAATCAGCCTCAAAGAGCTGAGGGGGGTTACTTTCTGGAAGCAGGGATACCACTGTGGGACACACAAGATAATCACAGGATTTGGTAAAAGAACAAAGGTTGTGGAGTCAAAAACTGGTTCAGACTCTGGCTCTCTTTCTTTCTAGCTGTGGCCTTAGACAAGTCATTCATGGCTCAGGATCCTCAGTTTCCTTATCTATAAAATAAAGCCAATAAAAAGTGGTTATCTCACAGGTTTTGGAAGAATCAAATGAAATATGGGTGAGAGAGAGCTTTGTAAAATCAGCACTAGAAGCGTGTGTTCATTCTCTCCCCAACATTTGCCGGATGCCAGTGGCACATCACACACAGCTCCAGGAACCGGGGTCCTGCAGGGGAGAGGTGACAAATTCCCTCATCAGTGGGGCTCATGTTCTAGACACACAAATGAGCAACAAAAGATTTTGTGCTGTAGTGCTGGGAAGGAAATAAAACGTGGAGACATGAGAGTGAGTGATCGGATGGGATGTTCAAGTGCCACGGAAGGTCAGAAAAGTGGCCTGCTCAAGGGCTCCCAATAGAGCTGGTCCCTGACCCATGCAAGGAAAAAGGGAGTCAAAGCCATGTGTAAATTTCCTGTGCCCACCCAGGGCCAGGGGAGTGCAAGGTAGAGACACAGGTTGTCTTTTTTTCAAACTGAAGGTCCTCTCCTTGGTGCTTCCTCTGCCATGAGGCCTGTCTGCGCTGATGGCATCAAACAAGGCAGCAGAGGCTGTGGGCTGTGTAACACTGCTCTCATTCAAGCACAGATCTGGAACAGGGGACCATGGGGACAGCCTGTCCAGCTGTGAGCTTTCCTTCTGCATTGCCTCTTTAGCTGGGCCAAGCTGCTTCTTTGTTTGTTTGTTTGTTCTGATTGTAGAATTTTTTCTGCAAAGGAGTGCATTTGTGTGTTTGTTAGGTGGTGTGCATTTAAATAGAAGGAACTAACTCTTATATAAATGTATAAATTCATAGAGCAACATTTCTTGGCTCTGGCTATGCTTTGAAGTGCAGTAAGAGCAAAATGGTTTTTCAGCTTCATCCTCCATTCAAGAACAAGACAGGATCAGCCCCAGGGCAGGCAAGAGAGGGTGTGGTGTGTCTTAAACTGCAGAAGTCAATCCAAGCAAGACTCCCTTGGTCTCATATCTCAAAATGTCCAGCCTAAATCCAAGTTATTCCCAGGCAACCTTGTGAATACTAGTAATAATAACTACCCTCTGCTGAAGACCTACCATATGCACAGTACTCAGGCTAAGTATATTCCATATATTCCTTATTCTTACAACAAAACTGCAAGGTGGATGCTTCTGAAGTGAGTCTCAGGAACTGCTACGCAGGGAGGAAATCAAAGGAAAATCAGTACCACCCTCCCAGGAAGGTTTGATCTAAGTAAAATGTGTAACTTGACTAAAGACACAAGCTAGTCAGTGGCAGAGCTGGTATCCTAGCACAGGTGTATCTCATTCTAGAGCCAGCCTAGGTCTACTGGTAACACTGCACGCGGTCCACGTCCCCCTACAAGGCACCAGAATCCTCAGACTGCTGGGCTGCTGCTCAGACCACTGAAGTCCATCAAACAGTCCTAGTTTCCTGAGCAGTGTCTGTGTTCTGGCTACTGAAGGGAGGGAGTTCTGAGTAGCCCTGACTGTTGCTTTATGCAGAAAGGCCTGGCGCAATCTCATTTGTGTTCCTGCCCTCCCTTCACTGACCAACCTTAGCAAGATGGACAACCAGGGGAGTAGTCTCTTCTGATCTTGTCTTCCTCACTAACCATCTATCAAAACTTACCAAAAGCAGATTAATGGTTGCCCAGGGCTGGGCCAGTAAAAGGAAGGGGGAGTGGCCACTAATGGGTACAAGGTTTCCTTTTGAGGTGATGAAAATGTTCTGAAATTAAATAGTGGTGATCATGGTACAGCACTGTGATTGTACTAAAAACTGCCGAATTGTACACCTTATGTTGATAAATTGTATGGTATGTCAAATACTGCAAAATGCTACTAAGAAGAAAAATGCCTACTTGCCTCATCTACCATCTCTTCATGGCTAATTGGGCAATTAGCTGTGGTGAGTTTTAACTGTGTCTACAAATCTTTGATACCCTTCCATTCAAGAGATGGAACTTAATTACCCTCCCCTTGGATATGGGCCGGACTTAGTGACTTTATCCAAGGGAATGGCATGTGCCAGAAGTGAGCAAATGTAACTTCTGAGACTAGGTCATAAAAGTCACTCACTCTTGAGGGCAGCTAGCAGCCCCCTTGTGAGGACACTCAGACAGCCCATGGAGAGGCACAGGTGGTAAGGAACTGAGGCCTTCTGCCAGGAGCCACAGGAGTGAGCCATTTGGAAGCATTCAAGCCTTTAGATGATGACAGCCCCAGCCAACATTTAACCACATCCTCATGAAAGACCCTGAGTTTGAACCACCAGCTAACCCTCACCCAAACTGCTGGCCACAGAAACTGAAAGATAATAATTTTTACTGTTTTAAGCCACTAAATTTTGAGATAATCTCTTTATAAGAAGAGATAACATTAGATACCATAGAATACATTAGATAATTCACTAGATTATATTGGCTAAAAATGAAGCAGTCTGGGCTAAAATTTGGACAAACATGGTGGATTAATGCTTTATCCTTCCAAAATAACAGTTTTCTATTTTAACAGAAGAACTCTGGAGACACAGTGCACCAATCCAAAAGCACTGTGACAAAGGTTGAAAAACACTGTGAGCATTTCAACCTTGGTGGCGGGACTGCAAGGAGGTTATTTTTGGTCCAGGGCTGAGAAGTCTGTGACTTTGTCATCATACCATGCAACCTGCTTCCTATTCTTCCTGGAGGGTCTCTACCCATCCCTTAGGCAGCCCAGAGAGACTACGTGGGTGGGGACTCAATAGTATCACCACTGTCAGGGACAGGAAAATGCAACTTTCTCTCCAGGGCTCTTGTTCCCCTTTCTTGTCATGGCACCAGCTCCTTTTAGGATATCACATCTCCCATGAATAAAGGGCAGTCATTCTCTCCTTTATCTCTTTAATCGAGGGGGTCTTTCTATTCCAGATAAGTTATGTCTTTGCTGCCTGCTGCCTTTTTTCTCTTTCTCTCTCTTTCTCTTTATTTCTTATGTCTCCTTGGACATTTGTTGCTGCTACAGTCCTTTGGAAATCCTGGAATTCCACTAACAGTTTACCCAAAGCTGGGGATTGGAGTTAAAGAAGACTAGAGCCCAGAGCAATTACTTCAGAGTGTTTTATGCTTGGCTGAAACAGAAAAGAAGAGCATGCACACACACAGTGCACCACCACCAGCACAATGAAATGGCTGGCGTACTGGTCCCCGTGACAGGCCCGCAAGGAGGACGGCTAATTGGACTCTCCACCCTTCCTTCTCCCACACAGGCTGAGGATTATTACTAGGTAACAAAACCCAAAACCATTCATAAAGGATTAATAATAATCTCTCAAGCACACAGTGTCTCCTTTGCTAGACTCTTTACCTTCCAGTGTGTCATTTCTCCATTTGCTTTACATATGTTCAAGGATTTTCTGTTATTCACTAAGAGTGTAAACAATTGGTTAGCACCACCAGTTACTAACTCTAAGTTTTGAGCTTTGTGGTTTCACCACTTACCTCTTTTTGAAACCACGAACTCTGTTTTGGACCCAGGATTCCCCTGTTGGGTCCTGGAGTGCCTCAGAGCACTGTAGGGAGCTGCCATGTGAATAAGGAGATTTTTTTTTTTTTTGAGGAAAAAGCAGCTGTACTTGACATTGGGGGAGACTAGCCCAAGAGAGTTCACACTTCAGCATTAGACTCAACTATATTCTTTTATGATAAAAGAATGTATTTGCAAAGCTGGGGTTTTAGTGGTCACAATGATAAAAAGAAAATGTCACCTAAAATTCAGTGTGTAGCAGAAAATGCAAATGGTAGTGTCCAATTTGATTCCAAGGTTGGAAAGATCGTGCAGTGTAAATTCTATTCTCAAGTAACTGTGATCTTTTTTTAAATCCTAATCTGAGGCTATCTTTATTCATGAGAAAAAGAGAGAGAGAAAATCAATATGAGACACTTCAATCAGTTGCCTCCCATACATGCCCCACCAAGGACCATAACCACAATATAGGTGAGTATGTGCCCTGACCAGGAATTGAACCCACAACCTTTTGGTGTACAGGATGACACTCCAACCCACTGAGCCACCAGTGCAGGGCAGTAATTGTGATCTTTTAAGAATGAAATAATAATAGTTTTCCTTTCAATTTATGTGTATTTTTTTCAAGGGACAGTAATTGTTAGGACATAAATACCTATTAAGTTGTTTTGACCAAACTACTAAATATATGGAGCTGGTGGGTATTTCTTTTGGCTTCAGGTCACCATGCAAAAATAACTGATGTGCTAAGAGAACAACTGAGAAACCGAGAAAGCTTGAAATCTCTGTGTTGCCCATTGCAACTTGGCCTCATCGTATCCATCTCTAACATTTCCCTGATCCCTCATCTTATGCCTTTCCTTAGTGCCCAGGGTGCTACGCCCCAAACTTGCCATGCTTCCTCACCTCTAGGACCTCACAGATGCTTTTCTCTCTTTAGGAAAATGGCCCTTTTGTCTCTCCTGTCTTCAGTGTATGGTCTCACATCAGCTGTATTTGCAATTACAGCAGCACCCACCACATAGTATAGCATTTAATTGGCTTGCATCTTTGTTTTCTCCATAGACAACAAGCTTCTTGAGAGCAAGGACAGATCTTGCTCACCTTGGTATACCCAGCATTGGTTGATTGAAAGGAAAGGGGTAAGCATGTTACAGGAAGCTTTGCTGAGAATTCTGCTGTCTAGACACTGCCTTTTACTCTCTCCTCCATGGATAGTCCTACTATCCACATCCTCAGCTGGATCATCTGTACTGCAAGAACAGAGTCCAACCATGGGTCTATTGGCCTTTCTTTCCCCTGGAACTGTTCCTGTGGTAGGTTATCAATGAATTGGGACATAGAAATTTTGTTTGAGATATTCTGGTCTCCCCTTAGGAAGTGCATGTGCTGGGGCTGCCCTAAGAATGAGGCTCTAGAGTGGAGAACCAGGACAGATACATTTGGTGCAAGCAACAGAGATTCCAATTCCTAAAGGAAGGAAGAAATGTGGGTTTTGTGTTTTTTTGGCTTAGTTTGGTTCATTTTGTGACACGGATCCCAACTCCTGGGGTCTTCGGCGTTATGGATGAGATGATACAAATTCACACGGACTACTGAGTCCTATGGAGGAAAAGGGATGGCTCCGCTTCTCTCTTAAGAGGAGAAAAAGCCTCGGAGCACCTCAGCCACTCTCTTGAGGGGAGAACGCCTCTGCCCTTGCCTTGACAAGCTTTTATTGGGTTCAATTTGCACCAGAATACAGGGTGTATGTGTAAAGCTCATCAATCATTGTCAGGCAGAAATGATTAAACAAGAGGTAACATTCAAAGAACTCTGAGGGCTCATTCGGAGTCAGGGTCAGATAGCTAAAGGGCCATAAAACTTTGGGGAAAAAACTCACTTCTTGCTTGGACCCTTATCATTTAAATTGAGGGTATTAGCAAAGTAGGTTTCATAGGATTTTATGCATTCTTTCTTAGGCCTGATAGCCCTAGGGAACCCCCCTCTTTCCAGCACAGGGCTGTACCCATCTCCAGCATTGTTTCAGGCTTAAGTCAGGCAGGGGAAGTAAGGCAGCCAAGAGATTAGGAGACTTCTTGCAGGCAGAATGAGGACTCAGGCTATGTCAAAGTGAGGGGGCAAGGGTCCATCATCCCCTTATTTTATAGCCCCCCAAGTCCTTCCCTGAGGGCCTCCTCACAACTGTGACTATCTTAGGTCATCCCTCTTTTGAGAAATCTTACCAGTCATTGGCTAACTGATCAAGAATTGGGAGCCAAGCAGGGTGATGAGAAAGAGGGCCGAGGTGGTGCCCCTACAAGGAAGATAAGCTTTGTCTCCTAAGTGACTTATGGTCCCAAGGTCCTTTACTTAGCCTTAGCCACGGGGGATTATAGCTTCTGAAACCAGGCAGGGAAGTTCCCAACAATTTTGATTTGTTTGGTTGTTTGTTTAGAATCATAGCATTATGTTTGTTCTTCTCCTAGGCCAAGAGCAGCATCAGTGCAGGATCCTGGGGCAACTGTGCTTCCCAGAGCCTGGGATTCTAGTCAGGAGCTCAGGACTTGCTCTGAATTCAAAAGAACACCAGTGCCCAGGTCAGGATGAACCTCACCCAAGGCTCTATTGTCAGCATGACAAGGTTTCTTCCTCCTCCTTCCAAGCCCCTCTCTTCTGTGCTCTCATTACCAACTAACCACCTTTCTCTTTTTAGCTGCAGTTCAAAGTCCAAAGAGAGGGAATCTGATTGGTCCAGCTGACCAGTGAAGTCTCTTTGAACAGAGATTTTGCAGGACCTATAATCTGGCTGTGCTTGAGTCAGGGGTTGACTTCTCATCCAGTCTGCCAACGTTAGGAGAAGAGGCTCCGAGGGCATCAGGATGATCATTCAACTGTATGTTTGTCCAAACATACATCTCTACAAGAAGACCTCAGAGCCTTGGAACGCATGAGGACTTCTAGACTAATTCCTGCCAGCCTCGCCAGTTTCATCTGCCCAGCTGCTCCCTCCCCACAACCCATGCTTCTGCCTTGCAAATCTAAATACAATTGCCCATAGGTGCCACCAGCTCTCTCATCTCCAGGCACATATTGTGTTTAGAAAGCCTCTTTTCTTTGTCTCTGCTTGGCTAATTCTTTTCTAGCTCAAGTGCTACCTCCTCCAAAGAGCCTTCTCTGACCCTCTTCACCTGTGAGTTAGGTGTTATATCCGTACCCATCTGTTACAATATTTATCACACAGAAGGGTCAGGATAGCATGGTATTAAACACTATGACTCTAAACTGAAATTTCAGGATTTGAATCCCAGTTCTGATGTTTACTAGCTGTGTAACCTTGAATAATCTACTTAACTATCTTTGTCTCAGTCTCAGTCTTATCTTTATCTGGTGCTTACCTCATTAGGTTGTTGTGAGGATCAAAGGAGTTACTGTATGGGTAAAGTACTTAGGACAGGACTCAGCAATTAATTAACTGTTTCTTACTGTTGGCCATTGTTAGAATTTACTTGTCTATTTACCTCCCTGGATTGTAAACTTGGTGAGGACAGTTATATGTGTTTGATTCAAGGCTTTGTACTTCAACTAAGCATAATACTGTCTGTCACTCTTCTCTGTCACCATAATATAAAGCTATCGTAAGAAATGAATTTATGGAAAATGTAGAGCAATCATCAAATATAAAATATTTACTTTTCAAAATTATCTTTTTTGTTGTTGTTTTTAATGAATCTGAAACAAGGGGCATTAGTCTGACCTATAATTATTTGCTTACTGCTCTTCACAGGAAAGTTGGGGGAAATGTTTAGTGAGAAATAAATCTGTTAAGACTGTGAGAGGCTAGAAAGCTAAAGGTAAATATTCAACTTACAAAATCATGCAGGTTAGTGATCAGCATTTTCCAAGGAGTATTTCAAATACTTGTTCCAGGTCATGGTAATGTTTTTTTGTGATGGTGGAGATGGAAATACTGGATTAAGCAAATTTATACAAGTTTCCTCGTGGCAGGAATTTACAGATTCTTTAATAAGCTAGTGTTCATCATGAATCTCTAAGATAAGATCTCAGATGAATCTAGGGGACTGAACTTCCCAAAGTTATTTGACCGGAATACTTTTCCATCAAGTTCTTTCTTGGGAAACAACTATTTCATGGCACATACTTTGGAAACACAGTGTGGAAAAACTGGTCCAGACCATCTTTTTTTAATTTACAGATGATGAAGGTAAGGTACAGAGAAATTAAATAACTTTCCCAAAATAACACAGTCAGTGGAAGAGTCTGACTACTGGACCAGGGTATTTTCTTTTTTTTTTTTTTTGCCACATTTTTTTTATTGTTGTTCAAGTACAGTTGCCTTCATTACCCACCCCCACCCCAACCATCACCACTTTCTCCCCTTGATCCTACCCCACTTTGGCTTTGTCCATGTGTCCTTTATACATTTTCCTGAAAACTCTTCCCCCTTTTCCCTCCTTTATCCCCACCCTTCCACCCTCTAGTTACTGTCAATTTGTTCTTAATTTCAATGTCTCTGGTTCTATTTTGCTTCCTTGTTTGTTTTGGTGATTAGGTTCCACTTATAGGTGAGATCATATGGTAATTGTCTTTCACTTCCTGGCTTATTTCACTTAGCATAATGCTCTCCAGATCCATCCATGCTGTTGCAAAGGGTAAGAGCTCCTTCTTTCTTTCTGCTGCATAGTATCCCATTGGGTAAATGTACCATAGTTTTTTGGTCCATTTATTTACTGATGGGCACTTAGGTTTCTTCTAGCACTTGGCTATTGTAAATTACGCTGCTATGAACATTGGGGTGCATAGGTTCTTTTGAATTGATGTTTCAGGATTCTTAGGGTATAATCCCAGCATTGAAATTTCCAGGTCAAAAAGCAGTTCCATTTTTAGTTTTCTGAGGAAATTCCATACTGTTTTCCACAGGGGCTGCACTAGTCTGCATTCCCACCAACAGTGCACTAGGGTTCCCTTTTCTCACATCCTCTCCAACACTTGTTGTTTGTTGATTTGGCTGTGATGGCCATTCTGACCGGTGTGACGTGATATCTCATTGTGGCTTTAATTTTCATCTCTCTGATGGCTAGTGATGCTGAGCATCTTTCCATATGTCTCTAGGCCCTTTGTATGTCCTCCTTGGAGAAGTGTCTGTTCAAGTCCTTTGCCCATTTTTTAATTGGGTTGTTTGTCTTCCTGGAGTGGAGTCCTGTGAGTTTGTTATATATTTTGGAGATCAAACCCTTGTCTGAGGTATCATTGGCAAATATGTTTTCCCACACAGCTGGTCCCCTTTTCATTCTAATGCTGTTTTCTTTAGCCATTCAGAAGTTTTTTATTTTGATGAGATCCCATTTGTTTATTCTTTCCTTTATGTCCCTTGCTCTAGGGGATATATCAGTGAAAATATTGCTGTGTAGAATATCTGAGATTTTCCTTCCTATGCTCCCCTGAAGAACTTTTATGATGTCACTACTTATATTTAAGTCTTTTATCCACCTTGAATTTATTTTTGTGTATGGTGTAAGTTGGTGGTCGAGTTTCATTTTTTTTACTTATAGTTGTCCAGATGTCCCAACACCACTTGTTGGAGAGGCTATTTTTAATCTATTTTATGCTCCTGCCCCCTTTGTTGGATATTAATTGCCCATAGAGACTTGGGTTTATTTCTGGGCTCTCTGTTTTGTTCCTTGGTCTATGTGTCTGTTCTTATGTTAGTACCAGGCTGTTTTGATTATAGTGGCCTTTTAATATAGTTCGATACCAGGTATTTTCATCCCTCCTACTTTGTTCTTCTTTCCCAGATGGACCAGCGTATTTTCAAACAAGTATACTACAGTGCTCTCTTCTAAACTTTCAGAAAGTAGAGGCCTGAGGTTTCTGACTTTGTTTCAAAGTGGTTTTCAACTTCAAATTTCAGAATCTCAAGAAATTTCAAAGCAAAGTTTCTGAAGAAAATAAAAGCTGGTTTCATCTCCCTCTCAGTCAGATAGAATGACCTATCTTCTCTGAAGTTCTAAATCCAGCCTAACCCTCAAGGCCTCTTCTTTCAATTCCTAGCATATCAGAGAAGCTCAATTAACACACACCAAGCATTGAACATTCCATAATTTCTCCTATCAATAAAGGATCATCTTCTGCCCCTATAACACATTTTCAGCACTATTCAATGGAAGTTTTCATAATCTCCCTTATAACTGCTTACACACTTTCTGTTCTCAGCACTAGATTATAAAATCCTGCAAGAAAGGGTCAATAACTAATTCATCCCTATAAATTAATATCAAAACTTGATCCCAGAGAAAGAGCTATTATAATTATTTATATGTTAATATAAATTAACATGCACCATTTTTTGTGCCATATTAGCCCAGGCAGATTAGGTTATGCTGCAGTAACAAAGATCCCCTAAATCTCAGTGATACAACCCAATAAAAGTTCTCACACATATTACAGACCTTATATGGGCCAGCAGAGGACTCTGCTCCATACAGTCATTTAAGATCCTTGAGCAAGTTTGATCACCACTCTGAGTCTCAATTCTTTCATCTGTAAAATAAGAGACTGGAGGATGTAACCTCTAAGATCCCTTCTTGCTCAAATATTCTAATATTCTATGATGAGGCAGGGGGCATTTATCCCAAGAATTACTCTCTTTCTCTCTATAAAAGAGACCTTGTTGACAAAGGCCTGCCATTCTCAGCAGAATTATTCCTTTAATACCAGTTGGGCTTTTTTTCCTAAGTAAATAGAGAAACCGCAGAGGACAGAACAGTACAGAGAGAAAGGGTCCAGAAATAGCCTTTTCTTTCAAGCCGGAGTCAAGCAGGAGCCTTGAGCAGACGGGAAATGTTCACTTTGCTTTTGGGAGATGCCAAACTTGTCTCTTGAATCAAATTGGATTTTAAGAGGAGCACAAAAATTCTTTAATGTTCTCTGAGCTGCTCTCTGGCCTGGGCCCAGGAAACATTGTTATGGTAACTGAGACGTTGGGACATTGGCAGTGTTATGTTCTTGTTTGGCCCGGTACATCTCTTTATTTATTAAAGCCTCTGGGCTTTCCAGGCCATGTTTAGTGTATTAATTTATGTGGTTTGCCTCCTTAGAGAAAAGACCAATTTAAATATCTGCAGCTTCAGTATGACCCAGTTTGCCACCGACATATTAACTCTGAAGGTATTTCTTTCCTCTTCTTTCTTATTAAGTCTGTAAAATGTATTTGGGGCCCATGTTAGGCAGAAGGTCAAGATCCCATAACTTCCCATTCAAATGCCACTCTCTTCCTTCACTATGAAGAATTTAACTCTCAGTTTAATTTAACCAGCTGTAAGTTAATTCAACAAACCAAATATTATTTAGTTTGTTATCATGACTTAAATAGAACCCAGTTTCTGTCATCAAGGAGATAGGAATGTACTAGGGAGACAGACGCAGAAACAAATCTCTTCAGAATAGTCTGGCTGGGGCAGAGCTAGAGGTAAGTAGTAAGAGGATGTGGAGGAGGAAGCGGCATTTCTTCCTAAGAGGCACAGGTTGGGAGGTGATTTCTGGAGAAGAGTGCTTGACTTGGGTCCTGAAAGATGGACAAGTTTGCCAAATGTAGTTAATTGTGTGTCCTAACCTGGATCAAGACATGATGAAGCAAAATAACATTCCATGGTTGGGGAACTTCAAGTAATTTTAGTTGGCTCAAGCATGGGATGAGAGAGAAGAGGTACAAAAGTGAGAAAGAGGTCGGATCATAATAAACATGGTTCTTTAGAAATATATATTTTTTAATTTATTGGAGAGAGAGAGAGATTTGTTGTTCCACTTATTTATGCATTCATTCATTGATTCTTATATGTGCCCTGACCAGCAACTGAACCCATGTCCCTGGTGTATTGGGATGATATTCTAACCACCTGAGCTACTCAGCCAGGGTCTTTAAAAATAATTTGAAAAACACCAGGAAATCTATAAATCAGGTACATGGACAATTTTTCCAAGAGGGTTCCATGAAGTCAACCTTTGTTTCTTAAAAATATTTGGTCATATCTGATTAGATGAACATCATCCTCAAATATGATATTCTAGGTAAGGCCATGGCTGCATAACTAATGTTTCCATTTATGTCCTGCTAACAAGAAAGACTGATCATTTTTTAATCTATTCAGATCACTATATTGCCAATAGAAGAGAACATATAATAGTTCCCAAATTCTAGAGGAATCAGGCAGGGAGAAAAAAAATAAAATGTGTCACTTATGTTTATAAAAACATAATTTATTAAAATTTTACAAGTTTTTAGAAAACTTGGAGAAAAGACACCTTAAAGGATTTCTTATATTTGGAAAATAGAACATTAAAATATCAACACTATTCTTAACATAAGCCACAATCATGCTTTATCATTCAGTTCCTATAATTAATTCTTGCTCTGCTCCATCTTGGATTAGCAATCTCATGAACTCATTTGGTTTTTTACTATTATCCTGGAAATACTGACTCATCCACTTGTCCATCTCTAAGTTGTTTAAGTGAGGCTTTCAGAAACCATGCCCAAAAGTACCTGGCCAGGTCCCGTGCACGGGGCTCCAGGACTGTCCTTTGTTGAAGAGTAGTATAGGCAAGGCTTCTCAGGGAAGGTGTATAATAAAACAAAACTAGTCTGTAGATGATGAAAGACTCAAAATGGTTGTGGTTAATTTATTACTGATAATTTTCAAAAGTGAAAGATGTGATAAAAGTCTATTACAAGAATAATGTAGCTGGCAGGAAATTTGGATGTTTCCATGCTGTGCAAAACAAAATAAAATCAATCCAGAACAAGTTTTATAGTATCTATAAACATACTGATTAATCCTATTTTTCAAGAAGAGTGGAGAGAGCATATACTTTTTTAAAAATAGATGAACATGATCTTTACAGAGAAAAATATCTTTAAATATAACACAATAATCCTGAGACATAATATACCCTGAATATTAAGTACATCGTTAGACTAAGCCAGAATATCTTGAGAACATCAAAAGATTCAGAATGTCGCAAGTAGGTCCTAAACACCTGTATGCTAGTAAAACTCCATAGGTACCTGAATTCTCACTTGAAAACCACTGGCCTGGATGCTATATTCAAATTGAAGAAGAAAAGTTGTGATCAAATTAACATTTTAAAAAATGAGTGAAATTATGACTAATGACACTGTACTGCTGTTATCTGGTAACAGGCAAAGTGGTGCCAGGAGTCTGACAGACAGGAACACGAGGTGAACAGTGAGGGCACTGACAGTTCTCCAGGAACATCCTACATAGCACGTCATTTCAAAATATTTATGGCAATAACGTTTTGCCCATTCACATTTAACCTGAGGAAGGTTATCAACATTAACATATCAAATAAACCTAATCACTTCCAGAGCTTCTCTTTTTAAAAGGTGAAAGGACAAATCTCTTGTGATTTTCTGGGGACCCTCTATGAAATCTTCAAGAGAGCCTTAAAAGATATTATTTAGGATTCAATTTAGGAAAGAAAATCTGAAAAATGTCAGGAGATCTGAACACTGGTTAAGATAGCATTGTGAGTTACTGAGAATAATCCTTGGCAATCAATTTATCTCAAGTGACAGTAACAGATTTTAAAAGTAAACATAGAAGGTAGCATGATGGTAAAGAACATTAATTTAATTTCAAAAGCTAGAAGCTGTTGTTCTCTTAAATGATCAAGGACATGACAAAGTCAACATAAAGCACAGGAAATTATTCTTAAAATACATAGAAACTTTGTTATCTAGGCAGATGATATAGAAGGTAAGAATCACCTTTTACAACCTCTCATGGACAGCAGAGCAGTAATCTCAGAATCTTTTGTCATTTTAATTGAGAGAAAGGCAAATTCTAGTTTTGCATCAGTTCAACAATTGACTCCGTTGGTTTTTGAAAATTTCTATAAACCTTAGTCTGCTTTGACCATGGCAAGTAAAATTCCCTTTCTGCAAATTTTGTACATCTTTTTATACCTTTTTGTTCATTTTACTTTAGGACAAAACTACTCTTTTTTAAAAAACAAAATACATTCCTCTTAGAATAATTTCTCAAAGTGGCAAAAAAAATGAACAAAGTTATTGACAGGCCCAAAGATATAATCATACAGGACTTTAGGAATATTCAATTTATGAGAGAATAGAGCTCTTTGAAAAGATTTTATAATCTCTTTTGGTAATGCCACCTCCATGTATGTAAATATATATATATATTTAATCCTTACCTGAGAATATGTCTATTGATTTTAGAAGGAGAGGAAGAGGTGAGAGAGAGAAGCATTGATCGGTTGCTTCCCATATACGTCCAACCTGGAGAACCTGAAACCTAGGTATGTGCTCTGACCTGGGATGGAACCTGCAACTCTTTGGTGCACGGGATGATGCTCCAACCATCTGAGCCACTTCCCCCACCCCCAGGGCTGTAGGAATATATTTTTAACAGACAAATAAACACACAGACACAGGTAGAGAGCTTATAGCTTCAATTTTAAAATTGCAGCTATGGGTCAAACATAAACACAGAAACACCAAACTCACTTGTTCGTATCAAAGAGCTGTTCTCTTCTTATTGTGCACAAATTCTTAATTGACTTGAGCTCAGAAAAGACAAACTGACAAACAGAAAAGACTAATAAGCCAGATTATCTATCATCTCTCACCCAGCAGAGACAAGGTCTTTATAAATCATCAATCCATTTGCAGAGATCACAAATGGTCAGATCATAAAACTAAAAGCTCAGTCTAGAAATCAAGCAAGTACTCAAAAAAAAAATCAAAATCATATTCTTACCGTAATATCAATGGATAAGATTCTGGAACATGGGACCCCAAGTCAGACTCACTATTGGGTCCCCCAGTTGCAAGTCAAGAAGGGAACACAGCTCTGGCCAGTGTGGCTCAGTTGGTTGGAGGGTCATCCCATAAACTGAAAGGTTACAGATTCGATTCCCTGTCAGGGCACATGACTAGGTTATGGGTTTGGTACTGGTAGGGCATGTATGGGAGGCAACCAATGGATGTTTCTCTCTCACATTGATGTTTCTCTCCCTCTCTCTCTCCTTCCCTACCTTCCCCTCGCTCTAAAATTATTAAGCGTGTCCTCAAGTGAGGATAATAATTGTTTAAAAAAGGGAACACAGAGGTCTAAGTCCTTGTTATTTGGGTGGAATAAACAAGGGCCAGAAGGAGAGGCCCAATGCCAACCAGACTGTCAAAAACAAAATGCACTGGACAATTCAGGGGATGATTTTATTTACACAACTGCAATAAGGAGAACATCTATTACTGAGGAACGACAAAGAAAAGGAAGGGTATCTGGGGTTTTATAGAATCACATGAACAAGGCAATTGTGAGGAACAGTGGAGATGGGTTATCTACCCGTAAGTCATATTGCGAGTAGGGGTTCTTTGCCTTTAGCTGTTTTCTGGAACACCAAAGGGTAGGGATTTCAGAAAATAAAAGAGTAGAAGATTTTCAGAAAACAAAAGGATAGAGGGATTTTTTAAACTAGTACTCTTTCTTCGAGTACAGGGCTCAGGTAAAGTTTAATATTGTGAGGGCTTATCAATTAACCAAAAACTAAGCTATGATTATTATTTTAGTGACTTTTGACTTTGGCATTATACCACGGTGATAATTGTAATTCATTATAAGGTGCAACATAAGATTTTTTTTTTACTACATAGAAGTCAAACACTAATGTTTAAAGGTGACTTATCTTTTAAAAATATAATTTCAGACCAAGTCAGTGTCATTCCCTCTCACTTAATCGGTCACATGGAAATTGGCCACATGGAATGGAATAACTTATGCAAAACCATTTACAAACTTCAGGACACTGGGAATTAGCGTGGGGAGAGTGTGAAGTGAAGAATGGCCTGGGGAAGGTGAGGCTGGGGAGATGGCCAGGGCCAGGGGAGGATGCCCGGGGGGGGCTCTCTCACAGTGACAGCCCAATCTGAAGGGATGTGTGAAAGTTTTGGAATTCGGGGTGCAATGCCACCTGCTAAAAGCCTATCCTTGGGCCAAACTCTCTGGCTTTAGATCAGATGTTGTCACTGGCTAGCTCTGTGATTTTGAGGAACTTACCCTCAGTTTTCTTCAGTTGTAAAATGATGTTAATAGCACCTGCTTCAGAGGAATCTTGCAATTTTAACAAGTAAAGTATGCAGAATTAGCTGTGATGACTACTAGAACCTCTATTGTCTTTACTTGTGTGTGCCCTTTTGGACTGTTACTGTCTAGAGGCATTGGCAATTGGGCCTCAAATATTCCCCTGTAGGAATCACTCAATGACACCAATCTGTTTGGAAGTTGTGGGGTGGGTAAGGTTCTTGTTTTTTGTTTTTGTTTTTCAATTTGTTGGTGTGTGTGTGTGGGGGGGGGCATAGTTTTGTTGTTCCACTTATGCGTTTATTGGTTGTATGTGCCCTGACTGGGGATCAAACCTGCCACCTTGGAGTATCGGGATGATGCTTGAACCAACTGGGGTACAAAGTTTTGACTTGCTATAACTATATAACTGCACAGCTATGTAGGCAAGAGTGAGTAAAGTCAACTGATCACACCAAATAATGAAGTTTTGGAGACTGGGGTGTGGGTAAAGTCTGGCCAGTGACACCCTTATTGTGTTGGGAAGGCTGACTAAGGGCTATTGCAATGGTTTATACTATATAGCTCCAGGAAGGTTCCTTTTACATCAGTATCTACTCAGTGGCCCTGCAGTGCAAGTGAGGAACTCAAGTAAAATGAGCAGGGAGAGGTACTAAGGGCCTAAAGGTGTCTGAGGTGTGAATGCACAGAAAGTCATAAAGCAAAAGCAAAACTTTGCATATGTTTGTCAAAATGTATGATGGGTCATCAAAATCTGAGAAATGTGAAGAAAAGCAGCAACTCAGCTTCCTCACAAGGACAGACACACAAAAGTAAAATTTAAGATTCTTGTCTGACATTGCTCCAAAATCTTCATTAGCAATGCCAACTAGACTTGCTTCTAATTTCCAGACCAGGTGAGCTGGTGAATTATTCTAGAGCATAAGTTCTCTAAAATTGCTGTGCAAGTGCCTGCTGGCTCCAGACAAGGGCCACCAGCACGGTCCAAAGCCAATTCTGTCCCCCACCTCACTCGGGAATGGCACTGCTGAGGCATGTGGCATGGTCTGAGAGAAAAGAAGCAGAGACAGCCATCTCTGGAAGTCATACAAGCAAAATACTCATTCTTTTCATAATTGACATAAATGAAATTTGTAACCTGAACCATTAGGATGAAATATCCACACACACCTCCCCCCTCAGCTCCTGCAGGTGGGTAGAGGACAAAGAAAAACACAGAAAGTCAAATAATTATGGCAGAAACATCCATATAAAAATGTTTCTTTCCAAATTAATTTAGGTAGTGTCACAGTTTGCTTTGCTGCAGGGTCAAGCCTTGCTTCCAGGAGCAGAAATGTTTTACACAAATAGATTGTTAGTACTGTGGGGAGTTGAAGTTTACTCAATCACCGTGAAAGCCATGGCTTTCAGAGCTTTTGACCATGACCCACTGTAAGAAATGCACTTTCTATTATGACCCAGTGCACACATCCATAACTGCAGCAAGGTTTCCGTGGTGTAAATACTCCCAGCATGGCTCATTACGAGCTATCAACCTGATGTTGCCAAACCGCTGAACATGGGGCTGAGAAGACATGCACACGATTGGCTGTCAGCTCACAGCTGCCACACACACACACACACACACACACACACACACCAGCAACAACAACGACATCAGTTCAGCCCGGTGAACTAGTATTGCAACACTTTTGGAAAACTTTTCTAATTTGAAAATTTGTAAAACACCACCAACAAAAAACGAGTCCATGTGCAATACCTGAAGGTGAACATTCACATCTTCTGTGAGACTCTTTCAGTAAACACCTTCTTTAATAACTTATCTTCTTTTGGGGTTTTCCAAAACAGTGTTTCCTCTAGTTTAAATCACTGCCTTCTCTGATTTCATTCTGATCCCTCTCTGCTTCAGTCCAGATGATATTTTTCTTGGAAGCAGGTTTATTTTTTTATTTTAGAGATAGAAGAAACAAGAAACAGAGACAGAAACATTGATTTGCTGTTCCATTTATTTATACATTCATTGGTTGCTTCTTGTATGTGCTCTGACTAGGGAATGAACCCACACTCTTGGTGCATTGGGACGACGCTCCAATCAACTGAGCTACCCAGCTGGGGCTCTTGGAATCAGTTTTTACCAAAAAACTAAAAAAGTTGAGTTTGCTACACTTTAAAATGAAGGGTATGTGTATGTGTTAAAATGAATATGACTCTAGCCCTGGCCGGTGGCTCAGTTGGGTGGAGCATTGCCCGGCATACAAAAGGTTGTGGGTTCCATCCCTACTCAGGGCATGGCAACTGATGGATCTCTCTCTCCACCACCACTTCCCCTCTCTCTAAAATCAATAAACATATCTTTGGGTGAGGATTAAAAAAAGTACATGACTTTAGGTATTCAAAACAATTGGATAGACATTGGTAGTTTTTCTTAGGCTTTAAAGTTATTGTACAAATAAAAGAATTGCATTGCTGAATAACATATCACCCTAAAAGTCAGTGGCATTCAGCAATAAACATTTATTTCTCACATTTGAGAGTGAGCTGAGAAGACTCTTGTCTTAACTGGGTTTAATCTTTTGTTTGTGGGGCTACTGGAGGATCTACTCTGAACTACGTTTGGGGGCGCAGCTTTGCTCCACACATCCCTGGCCCACCTTGGGGCCACTGGCCTGATGGAAGCATTCCTTCTGGCAATGGCAATGGCAATGGCAATGGCAATGGCTCAAAACACAGGAGGAAATTTGATGTGGGACAGATGTGAAACTTGAGGGACCAGAAGGCAGACTATGGTAAACTGAATAAGGATCCTCCAAAATGTTCACAGTCTAATCCCTGGAACCTGTGAATGTCACCTTACCAGGCAAAAGCGATTTTGTGTTTATGATTGTTAAGGATTCTTAGATGGGGAGATTATCCTGGATTATCTAGGCAGGGTCCTAATAAGACAGAGTTAAGGAGGACAAAGCAGGGAGAAAGTGACACGCTGACAGAGGCAGAGGCTGGAGTGACAAGATCAGGCACAAGGGACTAACTTTGGACTTCTGCCCTCCAGACTGTAAGATAATAAATCTGTATTGTTTTAAGGCATTAAATTTGTGGAAATTTGTTACAACTGCAACTGGAGACTAGTATCATGCCCATGATACAATCTGATGTGGAAATAAACCTAGCTTCCATCTCTTTTACATATAATGTCACTTAAGCATTGTAATTAATTTCAAAATGTATGCTGTTATTTTTAAGGTCTGCTGTTTGTGAACATTTGCCATTCTCAAATGTGATTTGACCCCATATTGTGACCAACTTGTCTTTCAAAAGAAGGCGTCTTTGCTTTAAAAATGAAAATCAGTGAGTAATGGGACCTGAAATGTCCATGATAAGCAAATGTAAGCCCAGTTTTAAAAATTAAAAATAAAAATGATATATGATGGAGCAACAATTATTAACGTAGGAAGTTGGAATCTCCAGAGGGAATTTTGCAGTTACAAGTGCCCTTCTTCCCTCCTCAGTTGCATTGGTTTGAAGCCAGGAAGTCTACATTATAGAGACAGAAATAATGGGGACTGAGAAAGGAGAAAACCAGGAGCAGAAAGGGAGCCAGGGACCCATGGAGCACGATGCTCTGGAGCAGCAGGGGTATGATCAAAGTGGATAGAGGGAGAAAGGGGACTTTTTAAAAATATATTGCTATAAATTATATAAACATATTTGGATACTCTTTAAAGTTTTCAAGAAATACATTGTAAGGGTATAAGCAACTTGGGGATTTCTTCTAGTTGTTGAAAGATATATACGCCATACCTGTGATGTTACTTTGAATCCTTCCTCAAGGGTTACTTTATCATTTAGGAATGCTTTAGTTTGCAGGTGTTATAAAAGTGGACCAATAATACCCTAACAAGTAGGGATTTGTTTCCCTCTAATAACAAGAAGCCTGAGGGTACACAGTTGTAGGAATGGTTCCTCAAGGATCCAGGCTGTTTTCATCTTGTACTGATCCTCTGAGTGGCTTTTAAGCTTAGGCTTATATCTTGTCTGAATGAGGGCTGAAGCCACTCCAGGCATCATGACCTCACTCAAAGTCAGGAAGGACTGGGTGGCCAAGGAAAGAACCTATCTCCTCCTACATTTCTATTAAAGGGAACCAAATTATCTTTCCCAGAATCCTTCAACAAACTTTCCCTTAGATCTCATTGTCCAAAACTGGGTGACATGCTGCCCCATCTAGTTGTAGAATAGAGGTGGAGAAAGCAAGAATCTGGCTTTCCGGACTCTGTAGTCAAGTGTAGCAAAGAAAATGAGACTGGGAATGGCTTTCGGATGGCCATCGATGGTGTCTGCTGCAAGAATCCAGTCTCCCTTTTACTCAAGGGGGTTCCAGTTTCGTGGGCAGCAGTTTTGGGAACTCGGCGAGGGCTACAACTCTTTGTCCTGAGGTCTTGCCTCGAGAGAACAGTCAGTGCAGTACTCTTTGAAATGATGGCATTCCCTCACCAATGGGCTTCTCAGTGCTGATGTAAGTATGCGTCTTCTGGGCCACAGTGGGGAATTTGGTATTGGAAGGGGCAAGTAGGTCATACTTGATAAATCTCTTAGATCATTTCCCTAAAGTCTTGGATTCCTTACTTTACATAATATGAAAGTATTTCTGGCATCTCACCTTTGTAAGAAGAACTTCAGCATAGACCTTAATTTAAAGGCTGACTCCAGAACAAGGCTGTATTATTTGAACCTCAGCTTTACCACTTGCAAGCTGCTTGTGGTAAGTTGTGGAGCCTCTACGTGCCTTAGTTTTCTCTTTTATAAGTGGAGGTGATAATACATATCTCAAAGTTTATCCTTAGTATTAAAAAACTTAAAATACCGAAGTACATTAAACAGGGCTTGGCACCTAGTAAGGGTTCCATGTGGGCCAGCCAGCGTTGTTATTTATGAGTCTAGGTTCCAGTAGCCAACTGAACAGGAGTTTAGAGTTTTGGTAACTGCCTTCATTTGAATAGAGTCAGCCTGATCTAAGCTATGTTCTTCCTTCTCTGGTCTAGAATTCTCAGAATCGCTCGCCATATGTATTCCCCAGATTTTTCCTTTTACAAATTAGAAGAAACTCACAACTCCTGTGCTGGGTAAGTCTTCTCCTTCAGGATTTGTCTTTCCAATGGGTCTCTCATGAGGTATGTTAGGAACCTCATCATTGCCTTCATTTGTCACGGGAAGCCAACCCAGGGCTCAAGGCGTGAGGAGTACATTAAGTCAGCTGATTTGCTCATGTCTCTCCATTGAGTCCTCAGGGTCCTACTCTGTACTAATTGATATTTTGGGTTTCAAATAAGACAATGTTTATACTACAAATTTAAGTGACTTGGTAATTTGGCAACCCACCTGATCAAACTTTGTTTTTAGTTTTTCATCTATGTTAGTACCCAGCTGCTAGAAAAAGAAATTGTATTGTTATTGTTATTGTTTGTCTGTTTTGGAACTCACAGGAAATCCCTGGTATGTATGTGATTTGAGCTGAGAACTTGGAAATTTGAACTAAGACATTAAGAGTTAGGGCTCATTATTCTCTTTCTTTGAGCTGTCCAACTCCACAAAACAAAACAAAACAAAACAAAACCACCTACTCCTTTAGTCTTTGTATTCCTCAGCTGCTACTTGGTCTCTCCAAAGCTTATTTTAAATGGATACTTTATTCTAGATGAGTACAGTTGATAACTTAATGTTTTGCTGCTGTACGCCTCTGGCTACCTGCATTAAAATCCTTTAAACCAGTTGGATTTTCTTTTCTTTTTAAGATTTAACATTTAGAGAGAGGGGAAGGGAGGGAGAAAGAGAGGAAGCTGGAGATACAAAATCAATGTGCCAGAGATAAATCGATATGTTACCTCTCTCAAGCCCCCAGCAGGTGACCCAGTCGGCAACCCAGGCAAGTGCCCTGACCAGGAATCAAACCAGCTACCGTTCAGTTCGCAGGCTGGTGCTCAATCCACTGAGTCGCACCAGCCAGGACTAAACCAGATGAATTTTCAACCCTCAGCCTTAATCAGACTAGACAACCCATTCCTGATTTCCTATTTCCCTGAGGGTTGTGCCTTTTGATTCTAATGTATCAGTCGGGCAACTTAACACAGGCAACCAAAACTTAGTCTGACCAATTTAAGGAGAAAAGGAATTTCTTTAAAGGCAAGTTGGACTCAGGCTCAGAGGCATATGCATCTAGAAACAACTTCTAAAATCACGTCATAGAACTTGTAAGGTGAGGACACTGCTGCCCCTGCCACTATACACCAGACATCTCAGCTTCCATTATCAGCAGCATGGCGTCAGTCAGTGGGTACCACTGCCAGCGATGCTGTCCTCAAAATTTCATCAGCCACCTTCACCATCAGAGGCTTTACCTTCTACCAGGACTCCATAATAAACAACTCCCAAGAGATTTCAAGTCCTGGGCAGGAAAAAACAATTCATTTGTTTACTTCAAAGAGACCTGCTGCACATTCACATGCAGATAAACTGGGAGGAACAACTGGGGAGTCAGACAGATCCTGCAATGCAGTTTCAGTTTGGGGAAATAAAGCCTCAAACCTCTGATTGAAAACACTGGTGTGGGTTGAGGCAGCAGCAGGAGAAACTCCCAGCCTCACAGGAGAGTTCGTTGGAGAGACCCACAGGGTCCTAGAACATACACAAGCCCACCCACATGGGAATCAGCACCAGAAGGGCCCAATTTGCTTGTGGATAGTGGGGGAAGTGACTGAAAACAGTCTGAGAGGGAACAGTGCCGCTTGCTCCAATTTTCTGCTTACTCCTTCTAGTCAGGGTGGAGCAAGCAGCACTGTTCCCTCTCAGACCCCTCCCCCACATACAGCGTCACAACACAGCTTCCTGGGTTGCCCTGCCCTGGTGAACACTTAAGGCTCCACCCCTTACTATATAACAGGTGCTCTGAGACCAAAAAAAAAATGGCCCAAACGAAAGAACAGATCAAAGCTCCAGAAAAAATACAACTAAGCAATAAGAGGTAGCCAACCTATCAGAAGCACAGTTCAAAACACTGGTAATCAGGATGCTTACACAATTGGTTGAATACGGCTGTAAGTTAGATGAATAAATGAAGGCTATGCTGAGTGAAATAAAGGAAAATGTGCAGGGAACCAACAGTGATGGGAAGGAAACTGGGACTCAAATCAATGGTGTGGACCAAAAGGAAGAAAAACATTCAACCAAAAAAGAATGAAGAAACAAAAATTCAAAAAAAATAAGGAGAGGCTTAGGAACCTCCAGGACATCTTTAAAAGTTCCAACATCTGAATCATAGGGGTGCCAGAAGTAGAAGAGGAAGATGCCAGAAGGAGAAGAGGAAGAGCAACAAGTGGAAAACTTATTTGAAAAAATAATGAAGGAGAACTTCCCCAATCTAGCAAAGGAAATAGACTTCCAGGAAGTCCAGGAAGCTCAGAGAGTCCCAAAGAAGTTGGACCCAAGGAGGAACACATCAAGGCACATCATAATCACATTACCCAAGATTAAAGAGAAGGAGAGAATCTTAGAAGCTGCAAGACATAGACAGTCACCTACAAAAGAGTTCCCATTAGACAGACTATCAGCTGATTCCTCAAAAGAGACCTTATAGGCAAGAAGGGGCTGGAAAGAAGTATTCCAAGTCATGAAAGGCAAGGACCTACATCCAAGATTACTCTATCCAGCAAAGCTTTCATTTAGAATAGAAGGGCAGATAAAGTGCTTCTCAGATAAGGTCAAATTAAAGGAGTTCATCATCACCAAGCCCTTATTATATGAAATGTTAAAGGGATTTATCTAAGAAAAAGCAGATCAAAAATATGAACAGTAAAATGACAGCAAACTCATAGTTATTAACAACCACACCTAAAACAAAAAGAAAAACAAACATAGCAAACAACTATAACAGGAACAGAACCACAGAATTGGAGATCACATGGAGGGTTATCAGCAGGAGAGTAGGAGGGGGAGAGAGGGGGGAAAGGTACAGAAAATAAATAGCATAAATGGTAGGTAGAAAATAGACAGGGGAAGGTTAAGAATAGTATAGGAAATGTAGAAGCCAAAGAACTTATATGTATGACCCATAGACATAAACTAAAGGGTGGGGGGATGTGTATGGGAGGTGATGTGCAGGGCAGAGGGGAATAAAGGGGGGGAAACAGGACAACTGTAATGGAATAATCAATAAAATATATTAAAAAAACAAACAAACAACGAGACCTGCTCCAAGACTGAATTACGTGGTACTAGTTTTATAAGATATACATGCATAATGTTTATTCTGTTGCTTATAATTTTTCTACAATTTGAATAGGTCAAGAAATGTGGTTTATGTATAGTACCTGAAATATCCTCTTTAGTTTTTAGTGTAGTCTTCAGAGTGGTGTCTGCCCTGATCTTCATTTCTTCCAGGTTTCCTGGGGGTGGCCAGCAGAATATAATAGAAAGATTTTGGGTTCTGGAGTCAGGAAAACTTTGAAGTCCATACTAGCTCTGGCCCTAAAAAATAACAGTGTTATCAGTGGGCATATTACCTAACTTTTTGAAGTTGTGGCTTCTTCTTCTCCTTTAAAAATGGGTATAGTAAAATCTGCTTTATGAGTTGTTATGAGGATGAACATAATTCACATAGAGCTTAGCAAGTGAGGCTGAAAAACAATGGACTTGATTGTGTGGGCAGAGTTGTGCCTTCAAAGTTTGTAACAGAGCAAGTATCTGAAGTTTGGCACTTGAGATAAATGTGGGAATCAAAGGAACAGACTTAGCTACACCAATAGACACTGTTGCGTTGCTGTGAAGTTACCCAAAGTACCTTTCTTCTATTAACCGAATGCTGAGGTTCACAAGGGATAGAAATGCTAAAAAATGAGTCACAGTTCACTGGAAAGCATGACCTGGACCGGCAGCTGCCAGGGCTTTCACTATTGAAATCCCACTGTGGTATTTTCTTATACTCTAAGTGTGTAATGAATTCCCTCTTGAGAGGACATGATGAAATATACAACTCCATCCCAGTAAGCATCTTTATGTCTATAAGCAGAATCCTTTAGCAATTATAACTATACATTAAAATCTTAATTCTAGAACAGATTGGGTAGGGCCTGTGAAGAGGCAGTGGTCTCTGGTGGAGTTATCCTGGCTGAGTGAGGGGTCCAGGGCCAGGCTTCAGGGTTGGCGGGGGTGTCATTACCATCTGTGGCCTGCAAGCGAGGTGTGCAGGCTGACACAGGTCTGATCTTTCCTGAATCAGGAAGAAGGCACGTTGGGCTTCACGGACTGATGATTCTAAGGTAGCCTTCTGTAAGGACCGCAGCTTGATATTCGATGCCTGCCCTGGAGGCGCGGCTTTGGAGGATGGTATCAAGAAACTGATGTTTCCTTGAATTTGCTTCTGTGTTCACTTCATCAATGTCTCTCATATTAAACATCTTATGACAGATGCTGGAATATTTTGGTGTTCCCATGGACCAGGGTTTGCAGATTTGGGAAAATAAAGGCTATGGATTGGCTTGGAGTACTGTTTGTATAATTTGAAAACTTCTTCCTTTAAAACATTGTTCCAGGCCTGATCTAGACTTGATCCTGAATCTGTAGACTATGGTAGCTGTGGATTTGTCATTCCATCTTTCGCTGATATTTTGTGTGTGGCAAATGATGAATCCAGCTACCTCAAATTTGGAAATGGTATACGACAAAACGAGGCAGATGAGCCCTGGCTGGTCTGCCTCAGTGCATTGAGCACTGTCCTGAGAACCAAAGGGTTGTGGGTTGGATTCCCAGTCAGGGCACATGCCTGGGTTGTGGGCCAGGTCCCAAGTATGGATGCATGAGAGGCAACCACACATTGACGTTTCTCTCCCTCTCTTTTTCACTCTCTTCCCTTCTGTCTATAAATAAATAAGATCTTTTTAAAAATGAGGAAGATGAGAAAAGAGACTTTTCTATCCTTTGCAATTACTTTGGGATCCACTGTCACCTGCTCCAAGACATAACAAACCAATGAAAATGCTCAGCCTATAAGTGAAGCTACAATTAAAAAAATAGCTGCTTTTGAAGATGAACTAACTTTTCTTTGCTCTCAGATTACTGCAGTTGTGGAAGTACCAGAACTGAAAAACAGTACAAATTCTGGCTCCTTTGACTCAAATGATGGGCCTGGTGGTTTGGGACAAGTGCTATCATCAGGGACTGCTCAACTGAATGTCAAACCAGATCTATTTTCACGTTCAGTGCTTTCCTCTCCTTCTCCTCCACCCCCTCAGTTTTCTTCTCTACAGCTTCCACGTTCTCCTCTTGTATAGCCAGGATTTAATAATATTTGAAATACAGATAATTCAGAAACTGAAAAGAAAAAATAGCACCCAGGTGCTACTAAGACCAATTATAGTTGTCATTCAAAAAACCAAAAAAAAAAAATAAAGATGTTCCAAACATGTTGTGCCCAGTTAGGGCACAAGTATATTATTTATACAAATAAATAGTATATCTATAATACAAACATATTTGTATTATGTGAAATACATATAATGTGTGTACATATGAATATTATATCCTTATACTTTATACATACATATACATTCATTAAAAAATTCTGAGACAATCATCTGTAATATCCTCTATAGCAGTTTGTCTGCAAAGTATAAATGATTGATGTCTTTCGAAAATTTCTAGGCAACCAGGTGGTACAATTATTAACCATCCGCGGGAACCTGGCTTCAAAGCAAATTAATTAGGATTAGAATCTGTACCATCCGTGTCCAAAACACAGAAAATCCTGACCACCAGATGTCACCATTCTTCCATTTCCCCTCCCAGTGACAGAAGAGGGTTTGAGATGTTATTTTCCTCCAAGGGACTGAGGTAAATAGGTGTCTCCCAATATGCCTGGATTTCATCAAAAGGACTTATTAAGAGGAATTGTCCTGCCCATGCAGATTTCCTTGTGGTTACTGAGCATCACCTGGACAGTTTTTGACTGCTAAGGATTCAATACCCTGTGGCTGATAATTTGGGGCTCATCTGGTCAGAAAATGTTAAAGCCATTTCTTCCAGCTTGAGGTTAAAGCGAGGACTGACCTACTGTGCCTAGAGTCTAGAGCCTAGAGCAAGCACAACACAAGAAATGCCACAGGGTGTTTTCTATTAAGATCCTGGAGTCAGGGGACCTTCCTAACTACCTGGGTGGCCCAAGAGCTCACTTACAAAATGAGGGAGAAGGACTAAGTCATTTCTAGGGTCCCAAAATTCCACAATTCTTTGTTTTTAAATGACTCTCTGCTTGGAGGGTGGGCAGCAGGATGGCGTGATCTAAGTTCAAGAAAGAAGACCCCAGGGAGGACAGTGAAATGGGGATGGAGAAATCCTGCAGGCAACAGAAGATGAAGTTGAACATAAACTCTCCTACTCCAGACATAGCTACTGGTTACATAGTCTGGAACTTGCTGGGGTATGAAACTTGTCATTTTCACCCCTAAGTACCCACTAGGTCACTCTCCTTGCATTCTAATACTACTTAACCAGGATCTATAATGCTTAATGATGTTAATGTACATGTTCTCTCTCCCAGGGCTTGGCTGGATTTAATGTCTTGTCAGTCAATGTTCTTTGTGGTGCCTTCAGGGCATGGGATGTGTTTAATTTCTTTTTTAATTTACAACAGTACAATGTTCAGTTAGCCTATCTGCAATGTTCATAAAATACAGGGGTGGGTGGGGAAAGAGAAAGAGAAATGGAATTCATTTACTGAACATCTACTATGTGCTAGGTATTGCTAAGTACTTTACATGTATTCTAATTTATCTTCAAAATAACCTCATGAAGCTACATTTATTATGCTCATAGATAAGGAAGTTAAATTCATATGGTTAAGTGGCTTGCCCATAGTCACAAAAACCAGATGGCAGAAACTCAGACTGCTTCATATAGCCCATTCTATGAGGGCAGAAAGGCTCAGGGCATGTTTGAGATGGTTGAGCTCTCGTCCCCTAACGGGGTTTCACTGCTGCTTAGAGACCTGGACTGCACCACTCTGGAGGACACAGTGCCATATCAGCACTGCGTCCTGACCTTGATAGATTAGTGCCCCTGACCTTGCTAGAATATTATTTATGGTCGGGATCAAACTATCTCTCTCGCTTGTTTCTCTACCTATGGGCTGCGGAATAGTACAGTTAGTAGAAGTCCTCTAAAACAGGGTTTGATAGTTTGTAGACGGCCCCTAAGAGGCTGGGGCGTTCCGAATTGGCTTAGCGCTCCGCCAGGGAGGGCGGGGAGTTTGCCGAACGTCCCTGGCCGGAATCCCTGCTTTCCAGAGACTCGAGCCCAGAAGCTGGGAGAAGTTGGAGAGGTCGGGTAAGGGAGGGTTGGTAGAAATTGCACACTGACTCCAGCCCTGGTCGGTTGCCCTCCCGAGGAGTGCCTGTGCTGCGTCCCGGCCAAGTGTGGACGCGCCGCGCGCGCGGCCCCGCCAAGGCTGGGAGTTTGCAGACAGTCCCTGCCGCGACCAGCGCGGCGGCGGCCCTGCGGCTCCCGCTGCAGCCGCGGTGGCCCCGGGCAAGATCTAGCTCTGGTAGCCACGCCGCAGGCTCGAGGTGCCGCAACTCCTTGCCCTGCTGCGCCTTGGGACCCGTGGGAACGGTGGCTGGCAGGCTCTTCTGGTTTCTGCTGCTGCCCGACGAGGAGGTGAGAGCCACTGGGTCGGGGTGATCGCGTTGAAACTCTCCATCCCCGCGGGAAGATGCACGCAGAGAGGACCGTGAAGGGCGCCAGGAGCTGGGTGCGGGCTGGGAGAGCCGTTGCCAAGGGTGGCGCACTCTGGGGCTTTTACGCGTCTCCCTTCTGCTGCCTGCGTGGGTGCCCCGGCCGTAGTAGCTCTGCTGGACCCGCGAGTGCGGCCGCGGACCCGCCTTGAGGCGCCCACCTGCCTGTGGCAGCCGGTATCCAGGGAAGCCTGGAGGCCCCCAGGACCCGTGGGGAGGCGGTGTGTTGGATTTTGAAGGGACTGTCCAGAGGAGGCTTCGGCTTTGCGGGCTGGAGACGAGCGGCTGGGGATGGCAGATGGGCACTCAGTCCGCGGAGGAGCTTTGGTGGGGTCATGCTGGGGGTGTGGGCCGGTCTGAGGTTCCCCGGACCTGGGCGGGCAGGGCGGGCTCAGCCACCCGCCAGTGAGTAGAAAGAGGAAAGAGGCTCGCCCCGGGCCTCAGGGGAAGAGAGATGCGGCGCGCGGACGCTCTAGTCCGGATGACCAGGGAAATCCGACGGAGCCCTCCACCCCTTGGGGATGCCCGTGGGCCCGCGATCCCGCCGGCCGGAGAGGCTACCGGGAGCACAGAGTCCACACGCGCGCCCACACTCCCCGAGAGCATGCTCAGTGCGGCCCTGGGAACTTCCTGCCGAGTCTCGGGCGGCCCCGGGCCCCCTCCCGGCCCACTGCTCCCAAAGTTGGGGGCGGCGCAGGGGCTCGAGGGAGGGCGCGGTGCCCGCCTGTCGCCCTTTGGCGTCCTTGTTCCCTGCATCGCCCCTGCGGGACCCCAGAGCTTCTGTCCTACGCCCCCGCCCCCCCCCTGCTGGGAACAGAGGCGTGGATGTCACCCACTCCCTCTCCTCCAGGCTAGGTCGGAGGCCGGGTGGCCAGAGGCCTGGCGGTGGGGCCGCCTACCGGGTAGACCCGCCTGCGATGCGCTCGCCAAGCTCACGGACCCTGTGCAGTAAGCAGACTGAGTGGAAGTGGGTGTGTGAGCACGGGGCTCTAGGCGCACACTCGCTGTCACACACAAAGCCTTGGTTTCATAGCTACCGAGCAGTGGAAGGAAGAGGTGCCACTTGCATTGTCCAGCTGCTTTTGGAGCACAAACAGAGTGTTCGGTGCCTGGGGGATTCTGGAACCAGCGGACGTTTTCGGTTTTCAGAGATGCCCCAAGTGAATTCTAGGCCCCGGTACTCCTGGCACTTACTGTCAGGCCCTGCCCTGGGCAGACACTGCTGTCTGCACTTGGCTCTGGTAGCCCAGTTAGAGAAGGCTGGGCACTTAGGCTGAGAAGTTGGGGAGGAGAAAACTGAGGTTTGTGTGGGGTTCGGGTGGGATGGCAACACCGCACTTGGAAACATTCAAATCCAAGTGTTTGAGGCAGGATCTCATTCTAAAGAGACAAGTGGGAAGCTGATACCCCCTTCACCCCACTCCCCCCAACTCCTCTTTATTGTCAGGACCTGAGACACTTGGTTAGTTTTTAACTCTGAGAGACAGCCCCCCCCCCCGCCCCCGCGCCCCGCAGCCCTTGTTAGTCACTATGTAACTCACACCCTAAGCCTTGACCTAGGGTCAGAACTCTCTTGTTTTTGACTTGAGAAAATCATGAAACAGATTTTCATGGAGAAGGCATCACAGATCTGTCTTGATAGATGAATGTTCACCCCCACCTCCCTGCCCTTCCTGTTTTCCTACAAATTGTTTTTGCTGTTATTGTTCAGGGCTGAGATAGGCACCCTAAATTTTTGGGCTGTTAGGATGAGAGCAAAACTCCCCTGTCCAGAGATCTTTTAAGTTTTCTTCACCAGTTATAAATGTGATGCTCATGTAGTCGACCTGAAATGCAGAGGCCTGAGAAATGAGGTGATGGAAGAGGAAGGGGAAGAGGTAGTGACCTTTTGCCCCTTTTAGGGACTGAGAGAAGAAGAGAAGGAAGCTGCTTTGCTGGACACCAGACTTTTCCTTTTCTCTCCTTTGTTCCAACTTGCCTTCCTGGGTCTGGGAGACTTGTGACTGGAGTCACTAGGGGAAAGGAGTCTGCAGTTCTGGTTTTGGGCTTCACAGGGCTTGCACCTGCACAGGTGGCACTGGTTGGTTTTAAGGCGGACAGCAACCAAAGCAGGACTGAAGGTCTTGCCCAAATCTGCCAGTGGCATCTGTGTGTTTCAGCCAATGCTGCAAAGCTGCTCATGGGCTTTTGAGTCTTCTCAGCAGTGCGCATTTCAAGTGTTTTGTGTTTGGAAGTGTGAATACAGTACTCATTTATATATAGTCACACATCCCTATAGGTTTTTATAAAGAAGCATGGGCATATGTACGTGCATATGCAGTGTTCTTTGGTAGCATCTTGGAGCTGGAAAGAACCTCAGGAGATCATAGCAATTCAAATTTTCTCCCTTGCCATTCCGTTTCCTCAGTTTAAAAATAACCAACCAGCCTGCTGCCCAGCTGGCTTCCCTAAGCATTTGGTGCCAGAGTCCCCCTGTGACCCTAGACAAAGGGGAGGCCTTTGGCTTCTTCCCTGAAAAGTGTGACTCCTCAGGATCTGGTCTCTAACATTGGATATGACTTTTCCTGATTCTCCACCTGGCTTGGGATCTAACTCATTGCAGAGTCACTCTCAGATTTTGGCAGGGGATAAGTGACCAGTGTCCCCTGCAGCAATGTCTAGAAAATTGCAAAGAGCAGTCATCAGTAAGTAGGATGTGGGTTGGAAAGTTTGGGTCCTTTTGTACTCTGTGGTCATCTGAGGAGGTAGTTACTCTGCACCTTCCCAAGAGAGTGGGGATTCATTTTCATCCCCATCTCCATGTGCATCTTGGTCTTCTGGCTCTAGGAAGATGGGGCGGTGGTTGGGGATGGTGGTCTGTATTGATGTTATTACTGTAGGTCTCAGGAAAGTATGTGCTATCAGGAGTATTGTCTTTGGGGGTTTGTTACTGTGGATGTCAAAGTTTGGGGGAGGATGCTGGTGTTAGGTGAACAGTTAACAGAGAGTTTTGGCTAAAGGAAGGTGTATGTATTTCTGAATTCAGGTACTTAACAACAAAGAAAAGAGAGGAAATCGTTTTATATCTGGGGAGAGGGCCACATGGGTGACAGTTGAGAGGTTTGGTCAGAAATACATTTGGTGCTTATCAGTGCCATCTTTACTAGGCTGCCTTCAAAGTTCCTACTTGCTTTGAAGTGTAGAATCCCTCCTAATAGCCACAGTATAGCCATACGTTTAATTTTCTGTTTGAAATTGAGTAAAGATCTTCCCATCTCCTTAAAGTTTCTAATGTAAGCCATGTGCCCCTATCCTCTTGTATCCCATGTCAACACCAAAAATCCAAGCACAGTCGTGGTGGCCGTGGTGGCCTGTGTGCCCCAGCAGGCAGACTCAAGAGTGTTTAGTGTGAGGCACACACACTTAGTGTGTATGTTTAGTGTGCGGCCATGCTGTGTGCTGGTGCTGGGTGTAAAGATGTCCTTTTTCAAAATTACCTCCTCACTTTTGATTAGTCTGACCTTCTGTTTCAGTGTGTCAGTGCAGACTAATAGCTCTTGGAAGGCTGCCAAGGTGGGTCCCTGGAGCCTTCCTACTGTGACCGTGTTTTCAGCTAGAAGAGTTGGGACTTGAGCTGTGTTTGCCCACTCGTGCTGTTTTAGTTATTTGTTTGTTTGTTTTTTCATTGCCACAATTAAATGCATCCTTCCCCGACTTTGTCACATTTGGAAGGCTATATGTGTGCATGAGAAGGTTTGGAGGAATCACTCTATTTCTTTGAAATCCCACAGATCTCTTTTCTGAACATATGACCTTCTGAAAAGAAAACAGGACTTTCTTCTGGGCTCTTTTACCTCAAAAATCAGGAGAGACAAACGGGGTAAGCTCTCATGGCTGGATTCGGTAGGAGCAGTTCTCCCTGGAAATTGGCACCCCCACTGCCATGCCTGGGTTTCTGCCTTCTGGACCTTGGCCCCAGGTGGGGTGCTGTCCTAGAGTGGGTAAGGGGTATTTCTCCACCTTGTTGCCCATGAACTCAGGAGTGGCATTGTGTAAGTACTTTGTTAGTTGTAAGAGTTAAGTACCAGTGTTTGCAATTTAGTTAACTTATAAAAACGTCAGTACTTCAAGGTTATCCCTAGAATAATAACAACCTCACTTATTTGCATCCCTCTATGATTTTTATGGCTGGCCCTTGAGGGAATGTGTGCCACCCACCCGCTTCTATCTAAGCGCCTCTTAGTATTGTAGTTCTGAGCAGAGATGGCTTTTAAGTCCTGTCATGCTGGTCAGATGCTTTTTATAAATATCCTACACGGCACAGTCTTCCACTATAATAGTGTAGATCTCTTTCATGGCTCAGTCCACGCTTGGGAGTGTGTTGTGTTGGTGATCAGTGTAGTGACTGCATGTCTTGGTGGAAAAATTTCAAGAATAGGTGGACGAGAAAATAGAGATGGTGATGAAAAAACCATTATCTTCTATATTTGATAGGATCACAAATTTTGTATTTCATTTACTCCCCACCTCAACACTGAGGTAGATACTAATATCATTCCCAGTTTGTACATAGAGACTGATCATTAGGAGTTCATGAAACCTGGTCAAGGTTATACACGGCAAGTGGCAGAACGTGGATTTGCATCCCCGTGGTCTGGCTCCAGGGCCTGTGTGAGCTGGACTGTGCTTAGTTGTTAAGGCTAGGAACCTCACCCTCTATTAGCCAGCACCAGCACCTTCTTTCCAACCAAAGCCAAGAGAAGTCTCAGACACTTCGGGACTGGAAGGGACTTCAGGAAGATCCCTCTGGATCCTTATCCCTCTAGCTGAGGTTGTGGAGGGTGCAGAGGTAGAAAACTTTCTCTGAGTCTCACCAACAGAAACCAGTGGGAAGGCTGGCTCTCAATTCTGACCCTCGGTCCCACGGAAACAGTTGGTGACAAAGGGTAACAAGTATGCACCTGCTGTGTTTGTAGCTTTGATCAGAGAGGAGAATGTGAAGGTTTTTTGGTATCTGTCCCTCCCACTCCTAGACCCAACCATTCTGTGTGCTCACATCCCCCTTAACTTTGGAATCTGGCGGTGAGCAAATGGGCGTGTTCTGGTTCCTTCGCTATCCCCAAATGGAAGAATCTAAGCATGCCTTTAGTTGCATGTTCCCTTTTTTATGCCACCTTTTGAGTTGACATCTTAAGAAGGTAGCCTGGAACAGACTTGACATTTTACTCTGAGATTCTTATTTTCTCTTTCTCTGTCTCTGTCTCTGTCTTAGGGCTTAGGGCCCCTCTCAGCATGGATTTCTGCTCTCCAGGTGCATGGGTGACCTGGCAGAGGTGGCAGGGCTGTTTCTTTCTTTTTTTTCTCTCTTTCCCTTTTTATTGAATTTATTGGGGTTATACTAGTTAACAAAATCATACAGGTTTCAGGTGCACAATTGTACAAATCATCTGTTCACTGTCTTACGTGTTCACCACCCCAAGTCAAGTCGCTGTGTCCATCACCGTTTAACTCCCTATACTTACCCCCTCACCACCCCGCCATCCCCAGTCACTACGCTGTTGGCTGTTGGCTGTAAAGGCTATTTCTTAACAGCAATAAAGGGCTGGTGAGGACATCCCCAAGTGTATGTGGAATCCTAGAAAGATTGCTGAATGTAAAAGGTCCCTCTGACCACTGGGGTCTTACTATTTTGCAGACTTTTCTTATTGGGCAAAGAAGGAGCACAGTTTCCTTTCATTTTGTTCCTTGCATAGGGTCAGGATTGTATCAGGCACATCAGTGCTCTCGCTTGATTCTGATTCTGATCCTGCAAGTTTCTGGTACTAAATAGTCCTTAGCTACTCACAGACTTTGAGGTCTAGGCCTGCTCAGGGGCCACACAGAAGGGTTAAGTTCAGTTATAAGGCAGTATGCAAATGAAGAACACATTCATTCAGCCCATATGACTTCTCAGGGCCTTAGTTCTTGTGTTGAAAAGTAACATAAGTGAATGAGCTCTCCAAAGTTTCATTCAGTCCTAATGCTGTGTAATCCTATATATGCAGCAAAGGAGGTATAGAATAAGGAAATAAAACTGCCTTATTGAAAAGGAAAAAACATTCAAGAAAAACTCAAGTAGTTTTTGCCTTTGCTGGCAGACTCTATAGTACATAGATCAAATACTTACCTAAGAAAAACCAGCCCTCCAGTATTGCTATCTTTTGGGATGTTTATTTTTGAATGTTTTGAATGTTTGGAAATAAAAAGTCTTGTGCCTGACTTCTCAGCCAAGACATAACCTACTCCCCGTAGTGAAGCCATTTTTTCCCTTGGGATATGGAGATTTAAAGAGTGGAAGATGACCAGGCGCAGGAGCATGGGGTGTGCGGGACAGGGACAGTGTCCTGGGGAACGTGGTCAGGCATTCACACTGCGGCGGGCTGCACCCAGTTCTGTTTCCATACTGTTATCACTGCGGAGACCACTTGGAAAGAACAGGGACTTTGATATCTATCTCCTAGCAGCTGCTTTTTTTCCCCAAGGCCAATTTTTTATTTACTAGTGTTCATGCCAATGAGGAGTTTTCTAAATGACCAATTCCTTTTCTTATGTATCTTTTAGAAAAGCAACCTCTCTGCCTCATGCTAAGCATGATCTTTCTGTTTTCTTAGTATTACATTGCAGTTTGGCGTACTTCCGTCACCCTGTCTCCTGGAATTGTTCAGAGCCACCAAGGTTGGAGGCAGCACCAAGAGGGGTTTGGAGAAGAAGGGGCACTTTCCTTCTCCTGTCTCCCTGATAATAATGTTCCTCATGTGAAGAGTCCCCAGTCTTCTGTGGGACTTTTGCTAACACAGCCTCAAGCCCCTCTGTCCATCGGGATGGCCTTTCCTCTTTAACAAAGTTCTAAGAACTTTGGGACTGAGAATGGTACGTTTCCGTTTCCCCCTTGTCCCCTCTTGTGATTTCTAACTGTTGTGCTGGCTGACACTGTTCTGTGGGTAATCTTTCACTATACGTTACACATGCAGTTCTTGTGAGTAAATGTTAACAACTTTCTTCTGTAAGTTCACTTTTACTTATTTGCTATTCTGATGTCCACTGAGCTCCAGAGAGGGAAAGTTTCTGCCCCTCACCCAGGTTGCTTAAAAAAAGAAATGTAGCCCTGACTGTGTGGCTTAGTTGATCGGGCGTTGTCCTGCAAAGTGAAAGGTCAAAAGGTCAAAGATTCCCAGTCAGTGGACATGCCTGGACTGCAGGTTTGGTCCAGGTGTGTGCCAGAGGCAGCCGATCAGTGTTTCTCTCCCTCTCTTTCTCCTTTCCTTCTCCTCTCTCTAAAAATAAATAAATAAAATCTTTAAATAAATGAAAACATCTGGCCCCAAGGATTTCTCAGGAAGGAGTATATAGCTCTAGTAGGCACAGCTGGAAACCCCATTGTCTTGTACAGGACCTGACCCCAGCCACACGATCCGCAGGGCAGCGTGGCATTTACGGAGGGTAAACTCCGACTGGGGCAGGCGAGGCCTCTTTGCGGCAGGCTGGCTGTCTTCATGTAGTGTTCTGTGATTCTGGTCTCTCTCCTGTCAAATGAGGCATCCCAGCTTCTCCTACAGCTGTGGGATTCTACTGGTGTTCTTCTTGGCTGAGCTCAGCCGACTCATCTGCTCTAGTTTCTCTAATCTGTCCTTTAAGAATATTCTTAGGTGTGTTTCTACTCTTGAGGTACTGTTTGGTTGTGCCTGTTCAGAGTTCTGTTTTTTAAATCAGTGGACTTTGGTAGACATTTTGTCTTTTCTCCCTCACCATGGGCATAATTCATGGGCTCCTGGAGCCAAAGAAACTGGGACTTGGTATGTTAGTGAATGAGTAAGTGTGTGTGTGTCCATTTTCAAGTAGCACTAGGGCTTGTTACCTTACTGTCCTGTTATCTATGAAAAGAAGTAGGAGCGATCTGAGTTGGTGCTGCAGATCTGGAGTGGCCGTCAGTTAAATGAAGTCCCTGCAGAGTTTCCGTGGAAGGATTTTGGTGGTATGGCTTTCCGCCTAGTGCGTGCTTGGAGATGGTACGGGTAATGCTTTTCCTGTGCTTTCTACAGACTGCAGTAAAGGTTTTTTCACAGTCATGAGTTGCTTATTCTATCGTAATGCCTTTTGTCTAATTGCCACTGTAACTGGAATCAGATACAGCTTTCCATTTCTCATGCCGCTCCTGGTTAGTGTTCTCTGGGTTCCAGAATTTCTTCCTCCCAGTCTAGTGGCTTCAAGAGAGACTTTTCTGTTTCTTCAGTGTCCCTCTTTAGTGTAAAGATTACAAAAGTATGTAATGGTTCTGTTATTGCTATAACAAATAACCACAGCCTTAGTGGCTTAAAGCAACACATATGTATTGTTTTATAACTTTGTAGGTCAGAGGTCCAGCATGAGTCTCACTGGCTAATATCAAGGTATCTGTTCCTTTCGGGAGCTCCTGGGAGAATCCGTTTCCTTGCCTTTTCCAGCTTCTGGAGACGGCATACGTTTGTAGGCTTGTGCCCCCTTCCTCCGGCATCAGTGCTGAGCTGAGTCCTTGACCATCTGCCATCAGGGTGGGGCTTTGACTACAGCTGGGAAAGGTTCTCTGATTTTTTTTCCTTTTCTGTCCTGGTTTATTATTAAAAAAATAAACAATGATAATTATAATAAATGCATAATTTACAAAAGCCCTATGTTTGTTCATAGGATTTATACCTACAAGCATTACAGTACATTCATCTGAAAGACTACAGCCAGATAGATGTAGGAATGTGAATTGATTTGAAAGGATACTTATAGCCTGGGCATACATAAAACAGTAAGTAGCTGTTATATAAATGAAGGCATAAATTTACATAAATATAAGAAACATTAAATTCTAGGAAAAGATTCTCTGATTTTAAGGATCTGTGTGGTTAGATTGGGCCCACCCAGGTAATCCAGGATAATCTCATCTCAAACTCTTTAACCTAATCACATCTGTCTTGTAAGATGACGTATTCTAAGGTTCCAAGGATTAGGAACTGAACATCTCTGGGGGCCACTTACCTGTCGTCCACAGTTCTCAAAACCTTTTGCAGAGAAATGGTTTCCTACTCTTTATGAAAAGGAACTGTTCCTTCCTATGGAAGAACTTTACTGTCACAGGAAATGTGTCTATTTCCTTGTTGTTCAGATTTTTAAACTCAGTTGTATCTTAGTGCCTGCCGGGGATTGCATCCAGGATTTCCCTCTGGATACCAAAATTCTTGGAAGCTCCAATCCCTTGTACAATATGGCCTAGTATTTGCATATAACCTACATCTGCATATAGGCTACAGCAGGGTGTGCCTACACAATACTTCATTAGCACAGATTCAGTAGTGCTTGTCGTGTGGCATCATCATGGTTTGGGGTTTTTTTTTTTTGGAATTTTCTGGGATTTTTTAAAAAAAATTTCAATCTGCAGTTGGTAGAATCCATGGATTTAAAATCAGTAGATATGGAGGGCCAACTGTATATTCAAATAAACCATTTGCAAAACACAATATGTAAGGCTAGTACCTGAGTGGTACTAGACACTGAGTTGTGGCTAGACACTGAGCTACGCATGTTTACATGTTCCAGTTTATGTAACTGTCAGCAGTCCTGCTACTACAGTGAGGGAACTGAGGTGCAGAGGAACCTTGCCTAGGGTCGAGTAGCTGGGGTGGCAGAGTCAGGGTACAGATGTAGATCTCACTGATTCCGAAGCCCAGTCCTTTCACTCTGCCTTCCTGCCTCAGAAGTGATAATGGAAAAACAAAATGAGGAAGGCAGTGGGAAGTTTTAAAATAATGTGAAATGTCTCTGCTTCTGCCAAGGTGATGACAAATGATAAATATTGTCTGTGGTAGATTGATTCCACTAATGGCCCCGATTAATGGCCTCCCCAGTCCACACCCATACTTATAACTCTTTAGCCCCATTCCTTACCCTCCCCCACCACTGGGGTTTGCCATGAGGCCTGCTCTAGCCAGTGGAATGTTAACACATGCCATGTAAACAGTTTAGAAGAGTCTAGGAGTTTCTAGTAGCCTTTTACACATCTGGGCTGTTCTTGTACGTCCCTGCTACCGCCATGAGAACATGCCCAGATTAGCCTGATGGAGAGGTTTGAGAAACACTTGGCAATGATCCAGGTTATGTCAGCTGAGGCCATCCTTCAGCAGCCAGCCCTGACCTGAATTCTCCTGACGTCTCAAGCCAGATCACCAGAATCACTAGCTGACCTGTAGTATTATGGAAATAATCATTGATTATTGTTTTAAGCCACTGACTTCTGGCGAAGTTTGTTATACAGCAGTTGCTAACTGATACACATCTTGCCAGATATTTAAATAGCATACAAAATACTTTAGTGTCCTTTTGAAAATCGTTATGGACTACATGTAACTAAATATTCTTTTAAAAATTCAATGTTTTTGAATTTTTTTAAAAATATATTTTATCGATTACACTATTACAGTTGTCCCATTTCTCCCCCTTCATTCCCCTCCACCCTGCACACCCTCTCCCATCCACATTCCCCCCCTTTAGTTCATGTCCATGTGTCCTAAGTTCTTTAGCGTCTACATTTCCCATACTATTCTTAACCTCCCCCTGTCTATTTTCTGTCTATCATCTATGCTACTTATTCTCTGTACCTTTTCCCCCTCCCTCCTCCTCCAACTCCCCTGTTGCTAACCCTCCATGTGATCTCCATTTCTGTGGTTCTGTTCCTGTTATAGTTGTTTGCTTAGTTTATTTTTCTTTTTGTTTTAGGTGTGGTTGTTAATAACTGTGAGTTTGCTGTCATTTTACTGTTCATATTTTTGATCTGCTTTTTCTTAGATAAGTCCCTTTAACATTTCATATAATAAGGGCTTGGTGATGATGAACTCCTTTAATTTGACTTTATCTGAGAAGCACTTTATCTGCCCTTCTATTCTAAATGAAAGCTTTGCTGGATAGAGCAATCTTAGATGCAGGTCCTTGCCTTTCATGACTTGGAATACTTCTTTCCAGCCCCTTCTTGCCTATAAGGTCTCTTTTAAGAAATTAGCTGACAGTCTGATAGGAACTCCTTTGTAGGTGACTGTCTCCTTTTGTCTTGTTGCTTCTAAGATTCTCTCCTTCTCTTTAATCTTGGCTAATGTAATTATGATGTGCCTGGTGTGTTCCTCCTTGGGTCCAACTTCTTTGGGACTCTTTGAGCTTCTTGGGCTTCCTGGAATTCTATTTCCTTTGCCACATTGGGGAAGTTCTCCTTCATTATTTTTTCAAATAAGTTTTCCACTTGTTGCTCTTCCTCTTCTACTTCTGGCACCCCTATGATTCAGATGTTGGAATGTTTAAAGATGTCCTGGAGGTTCCTAAGCCTCTCCTCATTTTTTTGAATTCTTGTTTCTTCATTCTTTTCTGTTTGGTTGTTTCTTTCTTCCTTCTGGTCCATGCTGTTGATTTGAGTCCCAGTTTCCTTCCCATCACTATTAGTTCCCCATACATTTTCCTTTATTTCCCTTAGTATAGCCTTCATTTTTTCATCTAATTTGCAGCCAAATTCAAGCAATTGTGTAAGCATCCTGATTACCAGTGTTTTGAACTGTGCATCTGATAGGTTGGCTACCTCTTGTTGCTTAGTTGTATTTTTTCTGGAGCTTTGATCTGTTCTTTTGTTTGGGCCATTTTTTGGTCTCAGGGCACCTGTTATGTAGTTAGGGGCAGAGTCTTAGGTATTCACCTAAGCAGGGTAACCCACGTCATTAGGTTGTGATGCTGTACATGGGGGAGGGGTCCAAGAAGGAAAAATGGTACTTGCTCCACTCTCTGCTGGATTTTAGTCACTTTCCCTGCTTCCCACAAGCAAATTGGGCCCTTCTGGTGCTGATTTCCGGGTGGGTGGGTTTGTGTACATTCTAGAACCCTGTGGGCCTCTTCAATGACCTCTCCTGTGAGGCTGGGAGTTTCTCCTGGCACCTCAATCCCCACAGGTGTTTTCAATTGGTGTTTTGAGGCTTTATTTCCCTGTGCTGGGACCCTGGGTTGTGCGGTTGCATCCCGCTCCCCAGTTTTGCCTGGTTTATCTGCACACGAATGTGGAACACCCTGTCGACCAGCTGCCTTGCACACCGCACCCCTCCACAGTCTGCCGCCTCACTGGGTCCGCCCGCTGCCACTTGGGCATCCAGGGTCTGCAAGCTGCCCTGCCATGACCCCTCTCTGTCCCGGCTGCCCGACTCCACCCCTCCTACTGGTCTGGATGAATGTGTCTACTTTAACTCCTTGGTTGTGGGACTTCCATATAGTTCAATTTTCTGTCAGTGCTGGTTGTTTTTTGTTTCTAAACTGTTGTTGTCCCTATTCTGGTTGTGCGAGGAGGCACAGGGTGTCTACCTATGCCTCCATCTTGGCCGGAAGTCTAATATTCTTTTAAGAATATACTTTAGGCTCAAGAACTTGCCCATTATGTCTATTCCTTCCCCTTTTTTTCTTAACATGAAAGTCCTGTAAATTCTTACCAGTCTCAGTCGGAAGCAGAATTGTTTTCCTTTCTCAAGCTATTTAATCTTTCTAATAGACATTTCTATGTCTATTATTTCTGAGGCAGTTGACTCAGAACTCACATATATGCAAGAAAAGTTCATGAAACAATACCCACCCTGCTACCTCTGATGTCCCCTCATGTTTTCTGTTCTATTTTATTTACTTAAAAAATGCTGGTCAGGAGTTGCCACTATGGCCTGTTACCCATTCTGTAAATAAAGTTTTATCAGAACACAGCTACTTGTTCCCATTTGTTCGTTAGTATTGTTTACAGCTGCCTTCAGGTTACAGTGGCAGAGTGGCGTGAGTGTGACGGAGCTAATCTGGCCTACAAGCGTGAAGTCCTTAACTTACTTCCCAGCTCTTGAAGAAAATGTTCTGACCCTTGCGCTGAATGGATTCCATAACCCATCCGTGGGTTGGGACCCTGCATTTAGAAGACTGAGTGACCTTTAGTTTTTTGATATTCCTATGGAAATTAGAGTAAGTAAATCTGACAGATGTCAAACTAACCCTTTTCCTGCTGACAATTACATTTTTGCTATTTAACATTATACCTAATTGGCTTATATAGGAAACTTTTCAAGCAATTCTAAAATGTTTCATTTTAAGTATTACCTCTGCCCCACCCTCCCCACTACTTTTTCTTTCTAACTTAAATGAGGCTCTTGTGGAAACTAGCTGGAATTAACATGGACCAAATGCCATTCAAGTGCTAGTTATTTATTCATTAGATTCCAGCAGTGTCTTTTTTTTGTGATATAATGGGTCCATTAGTGGAAGAGGTAGAAAGACTGGGATGTTGGCTTTTACAACACTGGTCTGGCAACTGGTCCTTATTGCCATGTTTCTGAATAAGGTGGTATTATTTTTGAGCATTAGTAAGATTTAGAGACATTAAAATCATGGACTTCAGTGTTGGAAAGACTTTGGAAAAAAATTTTTTTTCACTCAGACCTATTTGGGCCCTTAAGACCAAATTTCTCCACTACTTAAATTTCCAAGCCTGTCAACAAAGGACAACATTGTTATTTACGTGTTGTGGCTAATGAGATTGAAGGAAGGGAGCTGGGGCAGAAGAGGCTTCGGAATGACCTGGGTGTTTCTTTCTAGGATCTGAAATGCCAGGTGAGGAATGGTCACTGGCCCTTTTATTTATTGGCAGTGAGAACGTAATGAAAATAAATGGGCTCCAAGTATAGCATGAAGAGCCGAGGTACAACCTGAGAAATGTCCCTCAAATATAGTAAGTTCTGTGCATTAGAACAGGTTCTCCTGAGCATTTTTGATGTTAACTGCCCCACTCAGTTTAGGTGGGTGGCCATCTCTGCAGGTGGTTCGATGGCTGTAGTTAATAAGGACTCCTCCAGGTGCTTGCACCAGAAACTGCCAGAGCTCGCTTCAAACAAACGTGGGTAATTTCCATTAGGACTGTGGGAGCAGGAGCTGGGAGCTGCCTGCAGCCTGGAGTGAGGTCTCCCGGAGCCCTAGGAGCCCCCCTTTGCTTCCTCTCCACCTCCATTGGTCTTCTGGCTGCCTCCTTCTGCTTTTCTTGTTCCAAGGGCAGAACTGTGGGGAACGGCACTTCTTACTGGGAAAGCCACCCAGGAAGACAGATCTTGCTCTTGTAGTACCACTTCCAGTTTCCTGGGAAGTGTCCCTTCAGTGGCCCAGCTTGATATCACCCAGAGGTGGGCAGAGCGTGGGCAGTGCAATATGGATTTTGACTAGTGGGGGCATTTTAGAAATTTGTGGAGTGGTTTTGGTTGTCAGTGATGGAAGGGTGCTACTAGCATCTGTCAAGCGGGGACCAGCAATGCTAACCACCTGTGATGGCTAGAACAGTCTTATACCCCAGGACATATCCTTGTGTTCCACTGGGAGATGATCTTGGATGAAAAAAACAAAACTGGTTTATTGCCTAACTCACACATAGACAAAGACTGTTTTGCATGTTTTAAGTAAGCATTGAGTTTCTCAGTTGAAAAAAGACGGTGCTTTTTGTTGGGAAATTTGCCACAGGTGATTGCTGTTCTGAAAAATCCCACCACCCACGGCGTCACTGCGTCACCTGTGCGGTCCTCACTGCGCCTGGCCCACTGTTGGATTTCACAGGGAAGTACGAGCACCCAGTGACCCCATCATACCTTCTAGATTAGTCTTGCCCAGCAAATGGAATTGCATATTTAAATGCATGTTAGGTTTGTTATAAATTATTTATTTTCCTTTTATTCTCATTTATGTTACTCTCTGGACAATAAAATATATATGTTTGAAACTGTGTTTCGGAAGTTTTTCTAAGAATGTGATTTCAGATAGTAAAAGAATATTAAACTTTGCTTATAAGCTTGGGGCTTTGGGGCTGATAGAGTTTAGAACATGTTGCTAGGGGAAGTGACTTGTAATTTCCCCCTAGCCCAGTGATTCAGCTGATTTAAACACTATTTAAAAAATAAAAAACTGTGGCTCATGCATTGGGTGCAGCTGACTGAGAAAAAAGGAACAGGGATTTTGGCCCCGTACTGCAGGCCCTTGCCCCTCCCCCCTCCCGTGCACGTGCTTCACGGCCAGGGTCCAAGCTGTGGGTCTCTTCATCGTTTGGAAAAGCCACAGGAGTAGGGGATAACATCGGATTATCCTGTGTGTTTCATATGCAACACCTTATAGGGCTTCCAGGGGATCACTGATTTTGCATGAGAAAATACTACTCCTTGATTTTCACTAACTCCTAACAAAAATTGAGCAATTCCTTAACCTGTGAATGTTGTCAACAAATCACAGTAATGTTAGTGTTGTTGTCTGTGACTGTCACCAATAGAAATTTGATATTTTCATGTCATATCATAGATGGCTAACAGATATCTTAAAATATCAATAATCATTATGACTTTGAAATAATGGTGGTTATTATACGTGCTGCAAGGTAGTGTTTTTTAATGCATTGATAAATAAGCATATGTTATCACAATTTAAAAAATATTTTGATAACCATTTTTAACTGTAATTCTGTTGTGTTTCATTTTATGCATGTAAAAGGTCCAGAGAAGGAGTCCCTAGGCCTCACCAGTGTGTGATACGGCAGTGACAGAGCAGGGTTTCCGAGTGGTCTTCGCACTGCGCACCCCACTGCCACCCTGTATCTTCTGTTTATCTAGAGTCGCCCTCCTCCTGACTTGGTCTTTCCCCAAGATGAGAGTACGGAGGGAGTGTGGGCTTATCTCTGGTTGTCTTGCTTCCTTCTTAGACCTGGTCAAAGAATTGAGCTTGATTTACCTTTGGTTCATTCTTTTGTTCTACATGAGGAGGCAAGTTTGTCAGGACATTCTTCCTGAAAGACTGTGTCGATCAGTGCAAGGTACATAATGTAATGTATTTAAAACCAAAATGTACTGATTATCTGACTCCCAGACAGAAGTGTGATTTCTTTTTTCATATTTTCAAGTGGAGAAAAACCACAGACATTCTGCAGGAAAATTCCCAGTATGCAGACCAACTTCTCTTTTCCTCTTTGTATGTTTCAGAGTTGCATACAAGAACTTGAAGAACCCCATTGCCCAAGAAATATGTTGCACACGTGGCTGCTGGGGTGTTACCCTGCTACTGTATAGCTTGTGAGGGGAGGGACGTTGCTCAGACATCAGGGTTTGAGGTGCAGGCAGACAGCTCCATGGGTGTGTACTTCACCCTAGTGCTTACCTTACCCCCTGGGTGAGTCCAGCTAGAGGGTGCTGTGCTGCAGCTGTAACTGGATTTTTGGGGATGGTGTTAGCCTTTTTCTATGTCAGGAAACTTCTGTTGGTCGGAAATGAGTTTGTCACGGAATAGCCCGCAGCTCTCTGTTCCTTGTGGTCCTCCATGCACGGAGTCGCTGCTGTGCTGGCCTGTGTGTTTTCTCTCTCTTTCTACGTCTGTGTTGAGAGCAGGAAAGTGCTGACCATTCCCTTCCCAATTTTGCACTAGTTGAGCATAGAGAGGGATCTTCACTCATTCAACTCTGATACCTTGGACAACTGTATTCAATAATAATGAGAATAATTTTTTCTATTCTTTGGTTCAAAAGATATGCTGAAGATTGGAATGGAATAATTTCAAATTTTTAACCTGCATTTTCCTATGGGTCTATTGACTGAATTTTTCAATGAGTAAAAGCCACTCCCTTAAGGCTGTAGGAGCAGCCCCACTACATGATATTGTTACTGCTTATTTCTGATTAAAAGAAAATGCATTTGTTTAACAAATGTATCAGTGAAGTGACAGCGTCTCTTTCTTTCTTTTGTAAAAGAAAACAGCAAATTTCTTTTGCTTCCTGAGCTGCTGATTGCTATTACAGATTCAAGTGCAAGATTGAGTGTAGAAACTGTACTGAATAAACTAAAATAAAAAAATAAAAATTAAAAAAAATAAAACCAGCAAAAAAAAAAAAAGATTGGGGTACCATTTGGCTTAATTTTTAAAAGTCAGGTACCTCAGTCCTTTTATCAAGAAACTGTGTTATCATTGGATTCATAAGGGCAATTTTTTTGACTTGAGAAAGTAAGAAATTTACAAATTCATTGGCTGAGTGGTGATTATTTCACCCAGTTTGAAGGATCTCCTACCCCTTTCCCCTATTCTGAGTCACATTTCCTTGGTCTACTTTTCATAAAGGTTTATTTTGGGTGAATTTTGATCTTAATCCCACCTTTGTGGAGAGAATAAATGAATCCAGAAAATCGAGAGTATAGGTGTGATATCCATGTGTGATTCCTCTCTTGGTCGAATGGGGGTCAGAATTACCCGTGCAGCTGCTTGACACAGTAGATCCCATTGCAACATTATAGAGTCTATAGGTGGTTTATGATATAGATCATCTCACAATGAAAGTTGATACTGGTCCTGTCTTCAAATTGGCAATCAGTTGTGAGGACCGCACATACAGACTCACAAGTCTTCCCGGAAAGTGGACCTCTCGAGCACGTAGCTGATGTTCAGGGGAGTGCTGGGCACTCCTGGGAACCAAGCCTTGAGTACACTGTCTAATTACATGCTAATGACAACCCTCTAAATTAGGTTCCCTTGTTTTCATTGAACAGATGTGAAACTGAGTTATGGAGAAGTTAAGTGTCTTGTCTGCAGTGACTCATAATATTAAGGGGACCCCATAATTTATCATATAAACCTGAACACTTTTGAGGGTGAAAGGGGGTGGTAATGATTATGCTGGGTTAACAGCTGTAAGTGGGGACATATGATCCCTCTACTAATAAGGTTCAGATTGGAGGCTTAATTCAAGTGTCTGATTCCAGAGGCTGCCTATTCTCCATTAGAAGCATTAGATCAGGTGGCCTCATTTACAGATAAATGGGTAAGGTAGATACCGAAGAACTTCCTGAAGGTGAGTTCTGCAGTAGGTGGAGAGACAAGAAGGAATTCCTCTAAGGCTAAATAAAAGTTTTCTTTGGCAAGAGAAACTTCTACTAGAGATCTTTTTTCACATAAAAACGTAGAAAGGTTTTTTTTGTTTGTTTGTTTTTGGAAGGCAGATGGTTTTTCTCTTCCTAAAAAATACTTTTCCTTTTTCCTTTTTTGTTGAAATAATTGAGTCTACTTTAGCATTTACAAAAAAGATAAAGTGAGACTCATAAAATCTCATATCCGGGGCAAACATCTTCATAGCCAGTGGCTGTTACGATATAGAGTGATATAATGAATTCTTCAATAGTAAAGGGTGTAGAGGGAATTTACTGCCCCTGTTTTTAGCACTCCATCCATGACTGTTATTATCAAGGTTGATTTTTGTGGCATAATCATTACTCTGAGCTGTTAAGATGAAATCCCAGCTCTGGAATATGTTGCACCCCCAGGACTGGACAGTCCAGCTTGTGATCAGTGTCTGTTCCTCTGTGAGTCTCAGACACACACGAGTAAACACACTCAGTAGCAGTGTAGACACAAAGATAGATGGAGCTCAAGGTACTTACAACTGAGATACTATATCACGCAGCACTCATGCCAGGGTTTATTTGTTCACTGTGTCATGTTCTCTTGCCGCCTTCTAGGCCAGATGAGGTGTGAAAGCAAAAATTTCCTAACAGACTAGTTCTGGCAATACCACTCCTCTAAAAAAGTCCTGCTGGATTGCCATTCATCAAGTCAGCGGTGACAAAGAATGACATGCCATTCATTCAAAGGCCACCATTGGAAACTTATAGCCAGCAGGTGATGGTTGAGAGTTACGTGGTTGATAATTTGGGATTTGGCTGTTAATGGAGGGCTGTGACTTGGCCTTCATTCTACATCCAGGTTCCTGAGGAATCTGCCTTCTGAACCTTGGAGCACCTAAAAAAAAGTGAATCCCAGAGTAGGCAAATGGGACTTTCTGGTGACCATGAAGAAGCTTCCTGCTCACCAGGAGTGCCCAGCGTGACCTGGAGAGGGACAGTGGGGCAGGGGGTTGGGCGGGGGCGAGGGTGGGTGATGCTCAGGGATTGCACCTGCCCTGTGTTGTTTGAGCTGCTCCCTGGAGAAGACAACAGTTTCTAGTTGTCTTTTTGAAGGGCCAGATTGTCTCCAGGAAATAAGAGAACGACAGGCCATGAGACAGAGAAAAAACACAAACACAGAGCAGGGTTGGAGGAGAGTCGTGAGAAGGAGAAGCGAGGGCATGAAAGAGGTGGCCAAGGCAGCAAGCAGCAGCCTTTCCTCTGTGGAGAATGAGAGACCATGGAATAGGCAGAGGAGCTGTGCGGTCTTGGGTGACAGGAGTCTGCTGGGAATAGGGCAGGAAACGTCAGCTGGGATGTCAGGAGACCCTAGGGCTGATGCTTGCCTGCCATTAACCAGCTTTGTGAGCCTCTGTGCATGTGCAACAGTGGGCAAGTTTGGTCGGATATTATCTGTCATGACTTCCAGCTCTAAAAGTCCTTGATGCTGCGCCACTGACCCTTTGTGGGGCTCATCAGTGGCCCAGAAACATTTGCTGAGTACTTACACGCCAGGCGTAGGGGCACTAAGGTGAATGCAACACCTGACCCACATCCAGGGCAGGGCCCTGCCATAAATGCTCCCATTGCTCCCATACTAAGAATAGCTGAGTCTTATAAAGCATTTATTATATGGCGGGCTGTGTTACAGGTACTTCTTACTGATTTACATCTGTTAGCTCTTTTAATCTTCTCAACCCTCCAAGGTAATACAACTGTTCTAATTTTAGAGATGAAGGAACTGAGGCACAGAGAAGGGATTTGTCCCTGATTTTGCAGCTAACAACTGATGGAGGCTGGGTTTGAACCCAGGGAGCCTGACTCTAGAGCCCATACTGTGCAGCTTCTGGGCCAGGGGTGGCTGTCACAGGTTCTTGTCTTCATTGGTGGACTGTCAGCTGCCTGAGAACATCAAACTTACCTGTTTTTGTATTCCTAGTATCTTGATTTTTGTTGGCTCTTGGGACGTTTTTGTAGAATGCATGGATGAATAGATGGGTGGATGGATGGATGAGATATGTAGGGTCTTCAGGGACCTTATAGTCTAGAGTGGAAGAGAGATCTATAAACACCTAGTGTTGGTCAGAGTCAGGAAGGAAGGGTGCTTAACCCAGCGTAGGGTATCAGGGAAGCCTTCCTTGAGAGGGTGATGCCTGAACTGAGCCTCGAAAGATGAACAGAATTTGGGAGAATTGGTAGGAGGGAGGGGTGGGGAGGGGAGGGAAGGCATGCCAAGCAGAGGGGCCCTATGGGCTGACTTTAGCATTGCCTTGCAATCAGTTATTTCCAGAGCACAGAGGGTGAGGCAGGGCTGTTGGAGATGGGTCATGACAAGCTTTCCCTGGGAAGGCGGTGGAGAGCTCCTGGGAAGGTTTCAGCAGAGGAGTGACATGGGCACTTTAAATTTCAGATGGGGTGTTCTGGCTACAGTGTGAAGGGCTGAAGGGAAGGGGATGAGATTGGAGCGGGGGAGGCTCTGGCAATGGTCTCAGTAAGAGGTCATGGGACACTGAACTGGGGGTGCATGGGGACCCTTAAGTGGGGCATGTTGGGTTCAAAGCATCCTAGGGCTGCTGAAGTGCTACACAGGTGCCCCCACAGGAGTGCAAAGCTGGGCTGAGCCTGGGAGCCTAAGGACCAGGGTCAGTGTGGGTTTTGGCACTGCCTGCCTCAGGCAGCAGTGAAAGCCAGAAGAGCAAGGTGCTATCACCCAGGTACCTCAGGTAAAGATGGGTCACAAACACTGGAGGAGTAGGTGGCTAGAGGGATGAAATCAGGAAGTGCAGAGCTATTGTCAGAATTGGAGGGGGTTGTATGGTTCCATTCATAGGAAATGTGCTTCTGGACAAGTTGCTTCACCTCTGTGACATCCGGTTTCATTTCGAAATTGGAAAGGTGATTATCTGATAAGATTATGGGTAAAATTGAAGGAGGTAACGATGCATACAGAAGGCCCTAGAATTTGCTAGGACTCAGTAAATGCCATTTCTTTCTCCTCCAGGACACTTCCCACCCTACCCCCGGTTTCCTCTTATCTTTACCTCAGGCACCTTTCCACTCTGGAGGAAGAGACAGATGTAAATAGCTGAGACTTCCTGCTGGGCTGGTTTAAGATGTCCATGATGTTGGTGAGCCTGCTCTTTTCCTCCTGCTGTCTCCTTTGTGGGTTCCTTTCCCCAGGTTTTCCTGTTTTAAGGAGATTATGTGGCATCCTAAGTTTGTTACAGTGTTTGGTTAATGCTGAAACAATTCATTAATTATGAGCCTTCCCACCCCATAAAATGCCTTCAAGAACTGATTTCATAGGGATCAGAAAGCAAAATAACACCATCCTTTTGCCCCCTACCCCATTTCAGGTGTTAAGTCAAAGGAAATGAGTTCTAAGACCCTTTTAAATCAAAATGTTTGTATAGGGTCATTGCAAAAGCCCTCTTACAGTTATGAATGACAGCTGTCACAATACCATCTAACAAAATTGTTTCAAATGAAGTTAAATACAACTAAGTGCTACTAGAGCCATGTTACGGAAAATAAGCGAACTTTTTGGCCAACCCAATAATACTCCATGAATGGAAGAAAAATGGAAGAAAAATGGAAGAAATGTGAAAGTCATTCTAGCTCTGGCCAGGTAGCTGAGTTGGTTAGAACATCGTCCTAACATGCCAAGGTTGTGGGTTCGATCCACAGTCAGGGCGTATTCAAGAATCAACCAGTGAATGCATAAGTAAGTGGAACATGCATGTTTCTTTATCACTCACTCTTCTCTCCCTCCCTCTGTCTTCCTCTAAATTAAAAAATTTCAAACAAGCATTAAGAAAAGTCATTCTGGACTATTTAGAAAAGTGTGGCTATGAATAAAATAGGCCTTTGAGTAGCTTAGCTCAGTCTGTTGCTAGGTTAAGTGGGTGTGGTCCTTCCCCACCCCAGGAAAATATTTTATTGTTTAGTTCAAAATAACTGTAGGCATACCTCAGAGATTTTTCAGGTTAGGTGCCAGACCACAGTAATAAAGCAAGTACAGGCATACCTCAGATATTATGGGTTTGGTTCCATGTACTGTGATAAAGTGAATATTGCAATAAAGGAAGTCTTGCCTTCTGTTTGTAACAAAGGGAAAATCTGTGGAGCGCAATAAAGCAAAGCACAATAAAATGAGGTATGCCTGTACCTTTTAATTTATAACTGAAATTTCAGCCCAGATGTTAATGTCTTTTGAGCTTTCTTCCCCCACCACTCCCCACATCAAGCTCTGTTTTGAAGTTCCGAATCGTTTTATTTGTGCATTAGTAGGATGGGGTGATAGTGCAGCATGGATGTGAGCATTAGAACAATTCAGGAGGAGAACCTAGCGCTGCACCTGAAGTGTAGTAGCCACTCAGTACAAGGTAAATGCTGTGTTAAACTGAGGCTGGAGAGAGAAGTGTTCAGCTGTGTGCAGGCAGCGTAGCACTATATGAAAAGGAACCTATTGATTAAGCACTTAGAAAGTTTCCAAAAACCTCCTTTAAATCCCAAGATATTGGCACTCCTGTGATGGATGTCTTGAGGCAGATAAAACAACTGAGTCTTTTTAGTGGAAGAAACAGGGATCTTTTCACCTCAAGTAGCACTTGAAAAATATTGCTGTAATTAAGATACACAGTGTAGTTAGTTCTCAGGAAATGTAAATTTTTCGTGTCTTGAAGGAGCCTTACAGAGTTACTTTAAAAGACAAAACCAGCCTTTCCTGGAAATTAGCATGGAATAGGTCGAAAACTTTTTTTACATTCTACACCTGGTAATGTTGGGATGTACAAGTCCTTGAACTCTGTGCTCTAACTGCACCCTCTCCTCCTCCCTCTAAACCTGGGATCTGTCCGCTTGAATGGAAAAAAAATTCCATCCTGTATATACAATGAATTCTAACTGAAATTTGGCATTTTCTTCAATTATGAATGTAGTCAACAAAGGAAAGTAATATTAGAAATATCTCACTCAACTTTGTTGCCAACAAATCCTTATCACATTAAAGGTTTCACAGATGTCTTCAAATATCATTTACATGCATTACTACTGCGAAATGATGGCATGTAACAAACCTCCTTTTAGATCTTGTCACTTAGTGTATTAATAAAGAAGCACTTATGTTACCGTATCACAGTTTAACAATATTGTGATAACTAAAGTCAAGTATAATTTGTTTACTTTGATATGATTTGTATTTTATTTTATGCCTTTAAAAACAGTATTTGTAGGAGATGTGGCGGGGGGGGCCCCCCCCCCCCCCGCCCCCGCCCAGGGGGTCTATGGCATACAAAAGGTTAAAGACCCTCCCCTTTACCCTTTGTTTAAATTTTATGCTAAGAGACTAGGACTGATGGAGTGGCTCTCAATGCTGGCTGCCCACTAGAATCACCTGGTGGAGCTTAAAGACCCCCAGCGCCCAGGGCATTCCCTAGACCACTCAAATTTGAATTTCTGGCATGGGACCTAGGTGATTATAGGTGATTTCACTGTGCAGCTGAGGTTGAGAACCATTGGTCTACATATTCAGATAAATCGGTGTCCTTCCCTCTTTCCCTCCTTTCTGATTTTTTAAATAAGAAATTAAGTTTCACGCTTGTGGTAGAGAATTCAAACTATACAGAAGAGCACAGATCTCTCACCATTCTGAAGATAAGTATTTGGTGATTTTTTGTGCATAAGCGATCATTATAGACACAGACATCCACACGTGTCCACAGCAGGATTCTACTCTACATGTGATACTGCACAGACATATTATACAAGTTTTTTCACTTATATCATAGAGCTTTCATAACCAGTTTTTGATCTAGGTTGGTCCTCGAGGTCAAAATTCTCTTTCATTGGTGTTACTGATTTGCCTGAAACTAGAGAACCTAATCCCTAAGTCCCAGTTCAGGAGTAATTTGGAGACCAGGAGTCCTTATTTCCCTTGTCCTATTTTAAGAACTTGTACAATGGAGAGGAAAGAATAGCACCGGAGTCAGTCCTGTCTTGGGGGTGGGTCTCTGGGCAAGAATCCGTTTGCTCACTTGTCAGGTGGAGACAGGGAATGCTTCCTTCCTCACAGGGCTGCTGTGAAATGGGTGCAAGGTCTGTGATGGGCAGCTATCATCATTAGCCCCCTTGAAGGTTGTATTCCACAAAGGGGCTTGGGATGTTCCGTGGGCCTTCTGAGTTCTTTTTCCTATTCGTATGCAGAGAGCAGAAAGCATAGACTAAGTTAAGAAAAAATTCCTGTGCACCTACTACAGACAAAGTCTAGAGGCCCTGAACCCATGCCTTGGAATTGCCATCATTTGGCTGAATTAGGAGTTGGGTTCCAGGCCACACCAGTGATGAATCAGCCTAGTACTTACACTAGGTTAACAAACTCCCAGAAATGCCCCCCTGTGCTTATTGACACATGTCTTTGCATTTCATTTCATTTGCAAAAGCAATTATGTTTAGAGTGGAAGCCAGTATCAGAGCTTCTGGGAGGAAACAGAATTCACCCAAGATGGTTTAAATGAAGACTAATGGAAGGAACAGTTACAGAGGTGCTGGCCAGGCACTGTGGGACACCCCGGGCCTAACAGCAACAGAAAATCAATACATCCTTAGAGCCGAGGGGTGAGGGGAGGGAGTAAAGTTGCTGGAGCCCAGTGAGGTATGGCACTGGAAAGGGGCTGCCTAGCAGGAACTACAGTCAAGAAGAATGATGCCCACCTGGCTGGTGTGTCTCAGTGGATTGAGCATGGTCTGCGAACCAAAGGGTTGCAGGTTCAATTCCCAGTCAGCGTACGTGCCTGGGTTACGGGCCAGGTCCCCAGTGGGGGGCCACGTGAGAGGCAACCACACGTTGATTTTTTTCTCTCTTTCTCCCTCCTTTCCTCTCTCTCTAAAAATAAATAAAACCTTAAAAAAAAAGAAGAAAAGAAGAATGGTGCCCAAAGATGTGGCATCCCAGGAGAGAGGGAGCTGGTAAGACATATCCTGACCAGTCCCCTAACCAGGCCTCTGGTTGGCCGAACCAGTGGGAATCCAGGCAGTGGAGCCCTGGTGAGTAGTCTACAGGTGTCAGCTGGTCAGGCACAGGCACAGAACAGGACTGAGAATAGTGGGGGTGGGGCAGACAAAATAACCAGATCACCAGCAGAGAGACTGTTGGATGTCAGAATTGTGTGAAGTGCCTGACAGAGTGCTGAGCACTTAGTGATGCACAGTGATTACTGTTTCCTTCCCCTTGCCTTCTAGGGTTGGAATGGCAGCTTGTTCACTCCTGTTATAAGGAAGCAATGGCAAGGCCATTGAGGCAGAGAGGGAAGGGAGAAGAGTTTCATCTAAAAAATAGCAAACCTGTGAATCAAGATCTGTCATACAATAGTTTCCTGAGCTCTGTCTCTCTTGGCGTCTGTGCCGAGAAGCTCTCCATATACGATGCCCTAGTTCATGGCTGGCACTGGGTAGGCAGTATGCTGAAGACATGGAGATCCAGTTAGGGAGATGTTAATATGGAACCTCCCTGTCTTGCTCCTGATACCCAAGCCTGGAGATTTCTAGTAGTCATCTTGGGTAGCTAGGAGACCACACTGGTGGTAGAGTAGCTCAGAGGCTCCTGTGTAGGTCAGCCTCTCAGGGCTCAAGGGAACACAGGGCTGCTTCCATAATTTGAGCCTTCCAATGTATTTAAAAGGTAAGAAAGTGTGTATTAGGTTTAGTGACACTATAGGGAATTGCAAATGTTTATGTCTGAGAACAGAATGTTTTTAACCCAAAGAAACAATACAGCCTATCGCTTTTTTTTGTAAGATAATTCTAGGAGGTACAAAAACCTGGACACATAGCACACTAGAGAAGGTGCAGTCTGGTAATGGGTCATCAGTTCAGAGTTAGACGATGGATGTCCCCTGTTTCAACCCCATTGTTCTGTCCCTGTGAGGCTTGGGACTTCATTGGGAGAAAGTAACAGAAGTCTGGGTTGGGCTCTTCCAAACCTATGTGCCATTCCTCCACGTCCTGTGTGCTTTGAGTCCTACTGCCTCTGTGCCTTTTCAGACCCTGGCTGGGAAAGACTCAAGGTTGGAGTATGTCTTTATTTTGCAAAGGTATCAGGCTGACCAAGCAAGAGTGAGTGAGTCTTGCAGGACTGTTTTGTGGAACAGAGTGGTCCAGCCTACCACCATGGTGACATCTTCTTTCTGTCTCCAGATGTTGACATTTTAGACCAGCAATTTTCAACCAGTTCACTGCAAGAATTTTTGAAACATGCAGTACCTTACTACTGAGTCAGGGATACTGATCTCTTTTCCCTTAGATTGTCAGATAAAAGAATGATAACAGGAAACAACAATAACCATCTGGTATGAATGAATCAAAATTACACCTTTTTTTGTCAAATTGGCAAAAAATGTTATTTGCTTTTTGGTGTGCCACAGAATTTCAGTAATTCATTCATTTATGTGTGCCTTGAGATGAAAAAGATTGAAAATAACTGTTTTAGATCACTGGTAGTTCATAGAGACTTAAGTGAAGGAAAAGAAAGGAAATAAATGTAAACTAAATATCTTTATTTATTTATTTTTTAAAATAATGAACTGTTGAAAGATTTGGGAGTCAGAGACTTGGCTGATGAACATGGTGAAATATGTTTTATCTCCAAGTTACATGCAGATATGATTAAGGCTATCTTAGTTTTAAAAGAAAAGTATGATTTGTTATGTGACTTCAGCTGTATATCAACAGTGTATTAATAAAGGAAGGCAGCAGTTTGTCAACTTCAGGTGTATCAGAAGGGCCGAAGGAGCTTGCTGAAAAGGCAGGTCGTAGGCTTCCCTGTCCCGAGGTGTGGAACCTTTCTGAGCCAACACCCCAGCTGGTTGTGGAAACAGCTGAGGAAACTCCTGCAGTATGGGATATTGATCCTCTTAAGCCATTTAAAGGTGCTGGCACTTGATCAGGAGATCTTTGGTGTCTTTAAATTTTTTTTTTTCTTTTATTGATTTTGTAGAGAGAGGAAGGAAGGGAGAAAGAGGAGAGAAACATCGATGTGAGAGAGAAACATCTGTCGGCTGCCTCTTGTGCATGCTCAGAGCGGGGACCAAAGCCACAACCCAGGCCTGAGCCCGGCTTTTCTGTTCGCAGGATGACACCCAACAAACTGAGCCATCCCAGTCAGGGCAGTCTTTCTGTTTTTAAGTCAGAATTGTGAAATTCCTTTGGACCTTCTTAGAGACTGTACTTTTCTGTTTTGCTGTGACCCTGTCCTTTAGGCAGTCTGTCACTGGTCAGACGGCTGCACGAGAAGTCTTTTCCCCCGAGAGGAGCCCACGGCCCTGTGGTGGAGGATGCTATCTTGTTTTAAAACAAAGAAATAAAACCCTCCATCAAACTCAGTGGTCTCCCTGAAGAGGTCGAAAAGTAATCCAGTGGTGTGTGTCTGTTTCAAGCCTCTGTTATTATTAATCCTGTTACAAATGATAATGCTTTCCATTTACAGGCTTTCTGTCTCTGAGGAGTTTTACGTATCTCGTACTGGACCCTGCTGGGTGATTAAGCCATTCCGTCAGCATCTTACAGGCTGCTGGAGGACTGTTTGCTTGTGCCAGGCTCCTGCACTTCTCCGAGAGCTCACTGCGAGGCACATTAGCTGTTCCTTCTGGTTCCTTGGGAAGGGGGAACTACTCAGGGCCTAATGCTATGGGCTGGAGGCCCAGAGAGATGGGGTGCTTCTTGCAGTCTTATCCTTTTAGCTTTCCTATATTATTAGAAGCTTCTTAGCTCCTTTGAGTGGGGCAAGGGTAGGGCCAGAGCTTTTTCTTTTTAAGGTTCATTATTCTCTAGGGAAAAGAAAACAAAATAAAACAAGAGGTAGTTAATAATTTCATACTTTTGTAAGTAAGAGAAAGACAGTTGTTCACTCACCAGGTTTTAAAGTTTCCATTTACAGTGCAGAACATCATGGCTGATTATGGCAGTGAGTGTCAGGGAGGAGAATATGGGCAAATGAATGGCAGGGGAACGGACAGTTAAGGCAAGAGAGAGGTCAGGGGTCAGTTTGCCCACTTCTATAGCCTTTTAAGGCTAAGCCCTTCACACCTCAAATCTAGATGGCCTTTTCACAACTGTGGTGAGTAAGGCTGTGACTGACTTACACAAGGAACTGGTGCTTCACTGCCCACCATTCCCCTGTCCTCTTCTCAGGAGGCCCAGGGCGGGCCTCTCCATGCAGCCTGCAGACCTGCAGGACAGGGGTGAGAGCAAGGTTTGCCTGGAGGCCTGGCGGTGCCTGGAGCCAAGCGATGGTGGGAGACAGGATGCCCAGCAGCTCCACTGGTTGGCTGGGATGTCCCCACTGCCCATGAAGATCTCACTCAGCAACTTTGATTCTCAGCTTCTGCAGGACAATTGGGGGGAAGCCTCCATCCCCTCTCCCTGTCCTTTTATGTCAGGTAACACTGACCATACTTCTCAGGGTCAAAATCTAACCCAAGGAAATGGTTGAATATCAGGCTTCTCCAAGACCCATACCATTTTACCAAGTCACAGGTCGGACTTTTCGAGAAAAGTCAGTCCTCCTGTCACGCCATCAACGTGCTGTCATTGTCCCCCTAACTAATGAGGAGGCAATCAAAGTCACTAAGGGAAACTCTTCCCATTACAGCGTGAGCCAGAAGCTTCTCTGCCTCTCAGATCAAGCCTGATCAGTGTTTGTGAGAGCACTGCTGTGGGGTTTCCTGGCCACTGGTCACCTGTCCTGCTGGATAAGGACGTCCATTCTAAACAAGGAAACAGACTTGTTCATCCAAGTGCTAGTTTAAGAATAACAGTGGCCCTGACTGAAGAGGCCAGGTGCTGATACTTCTGTCACCACGAGAGCCCTGTGTTTTGGGTTAGTCCCACAGGTAGGACACCCTCTTTTCAGCCCTTACCCTAGTTCTCCAATGGAGGATGCAGGGGGTGAGTTGGGATGCACCGCTTTGTTCAGGAGTTTTAGAACTTGTTAAGCAGCCCCCGGGAGAGTCTGCTCTTTCTCTGCTACTCATGCAGTTGTCTTGCTTGGGTGTCTCTTCTGCCACCACCGTGGCCGGGGACTCCACTATTTCTTGCCTGGATGAGGCGATGGCTCTGCTTTCGTTCCCCTTTCCCTGTCTGCAGGGTACCCACAGCCAGCTTCTGAAAACGCAAACCACATCATCATTGACCATGGCCATCAGTCTGCCGCTGCTGCTGGCCTCTCCTGCCGAGAGGCAGCGTCACCTGTGGTTGAGAGCTTGGTTCTGAAGTGGCTCTGACTGGTGCATTTCTTTATTAGTTGGGTGACTTGGCAACTTAATTAACTTCAGTCCTCTCTGTAAAATGGAGATAATATGATGATAGAACCTACTTCTGTTAAGGATTATATGTTATTGTGTGGAGCACTTAGATCAGTGCTAAATAAATATTTGTCATTATGTTTATTGTCAATATTCTCCCTAAAATTCAGAGCCAGTTGTACGCCTGTGAAGGGCAGCATGATCCAAGGCTGGGCAACTTCTTTAGCTTTAACTCCCAATTACCCCTGCCTCCTCCTGTTTTCTACTGACACAGACTTTGTTTGGAGTCTCCAAAGCACCAAACTCTCTCCTGTCCCAGGGCCTTTGCATGAGCCTTTCTGAGACTGGTTCTGTCCTTTCCTCTGCTTGGCCAACTCCTGCTTCTTCATATCCCTGCACAATTGTCCCTTCCTCAGGGAGGCCTCCCCGGACCCTGAGCTGAAAGGACAGCCCGTCATTCTCCGCTGTGGCACCCACCATTCTTTTCTTTCAGAGTGTTTGCCAGTTTGCCATTTATATTGTCAGTTTTCTGGATTGGTACCTTCAAGTACTCCTACGGTTTAAGCTCCGTGGAGCCAAGGATGGGGCTGTAGCATGTAGCACAGGTCTGGCTTCTGGTGGCCTACACCACTCCCTAACTTCCAGTGTGTGATAAGTGAATGTGCCGGCACCTGCCCTGGGTTTGTGAGTGTCATCCTGGGGCCCACAGTCGACATGTGACACAGCGCTTATTTGTTTATTGAACAGATGTCTAGGGCACAGGTCAGCCAGGGAGGGGGAAGTACATAGCTTAGTGGTCTTCAAACTGTAGTATGCATCAGCAGCTCTTGGAAGGTTTCTTAAAACTCGTTGTTGGGCCCACCACCAGAATTTGTGATTCTGTAGGCCTGAGATGGGCCCTGAGTATTTGCCTCTCTGAGTTCCCAGATGATGCTGATGCAGATTTAGGGCCATACCTTGAGAACGACTGATAGAGGTACAGGCATACCTTGTTATGTATGGCGCTTTGCTTTATTACATTCCTTTTTTAAAAAAATATATTTTATTGGTTATGCTATTATAGTTGTCCCATTTCCTCCCTGTTATTCCCCTCCACCATGCACGCTCCCCCCACCTTAGTTCATGTCCATGGGTCGTACATATAAGTTCTTTGGCTTCTCCATTTCCTATACTGTTCTTAACCTTCCCCTGTCTATTTTGTACCTACCATTTATGCTACTTATACTCTGTACCTTTGCCCCATTGCTCCCCGTCCCCCTCCTCACTGATAACCCTCCATGTGATCTCCATTTCTGTGATTATCTTCTTGTTCTAGTTGTTTGCTTAATTTGTTTTTGTTTTTGTTTTTTTTAGACTTGGTTATTGATAGTTGTGAATTTGTTGTCATTTTACTGTTCATATTTTTTATCTTCTTTTTCTTAGATAAGTCCCTTTCACATTTCTTATAATAAGGGTTTGGTGATGATGAACTCTTTTAACTTGACCTTATCTGGGAAGCACTTTATCTGCCCTTCCATTCTAAATGATATCTTTGCTGGATAGAGTAATCTTGGATGTAGGTCCTTGCCTTTCATGGCTTTTAATTTTGGGTAATATAATTATGATGTGCCTTGGTGTGTACTTCCTTGGGTCTAAGTTCTTTGGGACTCTCTGAGCTTCCTGGACTTCCTGAAAGTCTATTTCCTTTGCCAGATTGGGGAAGTTTTCCTTCATTATTTTTTCAAATAAGTTTTCGATTTCTTGCTCTGCCTCTTCTCCTTCTGGCACCCCTATGATTCAGATGTTGGAATGTTTAATGTTGTCCCAGAGGTTCTTAGGCCTTTCCTCATGTTTTTGAATTCTTCATTCTGTTCTGGTTGAATGTTTATTTCTTCCTTCTGCTCCAAACCGTTGATTTGAGTCCCAGCTTCCTTCCCATCACTGTTGGTTCCCTGTACATTTTCATTTATTTCACTTTCCATAGCCTTCCTTTTCCTCTATTGTGCGACCATACTCAATCATTTCTGTGAGCATCCCGATTACCAGTGTTTTGAACTCTGCATCTGATACATTGGCTATCTCTTGATCACTTAGTTGTATTTTTTCTGAAGCTTTGATCTGTTCTTCATTTGGGCCATTTGTTTTCTTGGTGTGCCTGTTACTTAGTAAGGGGTGGAGCCTTAGGTATTTGCCAGGGCAGGGCAACCCACGTCCCTGTTTTGTACCATGGGGTATATGGGGGAGGGTCCCGAGAGGGAAAAGTGCCACTTGCTGAGCTTTCTGCCAGCTTTCATTCATTTCCCTGATACCTGCAAGCACATTGGGCCCTTCTGGTGCTGATTCCCGGGTAAGTGGGTTTGTGTACATTCTAGGACCCTGTGGGTCTCTCCAATGAACTCTCCTGTGAGGCTTAGAGTTTCTCTCACTGCTGCAACCCCCACAGGTTTTTATAACCAGAGGTTTTGAGGCTTTATTTCCCCACACTGGAATCCTGGGTCGCAGGGTCTGACTCATTCCCCAGTTTGCCCTCTCAGTTTACATGCACACAAATGTGCGACTACACACTCCACCAGCTGCCCATCTCCTTCCTACCTGTCTGGACGACTGTTTCTTTAACTCCTTGGTTGTTGGCCTTCCATACAGTTCGATTTTCTGTCAATTCTGGTTGTTTATATTTGTAAATTTGTTGTCCTTCTTTTGGTAGTGCAAGGAGGCACCGTATATCTATCTACCTACACCTCCATCTTGGCTGGAAGTCTCTTGCTTTATTACATTTCACACATGTTGCAGTTTTTATAAATGGAAGGCAAGACCCTTCACCAGCATAAAGCTTAGGACTTGCGTTATTGTGGTGGTGTGGGACCGAACCTGCAATATCTCTGAGGTCTGCCTGTACATAGACAGCTACACAGCTTCTGTGACACTGCCCAGAGGCCTGCTGGACTGTGGGTGCCACAGATGAAACAAAGGCCAGGAGAGAGTGAACAAGGTGGCTTGTTATGGGCCATCCAGGTGAGTTTGTCCTACTTCCTGCCTCACTTGCTATGTGCAGTTCTGTGTAATGTTGATAACAACCTCATAGTGCAAAGAGCTCTTCTTCCTACTTTTGTTGCTCAGGTGGTGAAATCTAGGGGCTAGAAAGGTTTGAGGTACTGGATCCCCAAGGAGAAGACTGTTTTAAAGGAGCTTATTGTAATCATGTTGTAAAGGCTCCAGAGCATGGCTCCCAGTGGTTTAAGTAAGTTAGATTTAGGATAGTTATTGATGGCAACTCCTTCTGCTGTATGTTCCTCTAGAAGTGCTCCCTGTAAAGGGCTCTTGAGTTTTTCCTTGCTCACTGAGAGCCACAAGGAAGCTCTTAGGTTACTAGAGGACCTAAAACAAGTTACTTGATTTCCAAAACCATGATCCCCCCTTTCCCAGTCTTCTTATGGGTTTCAGGAGCTTTTCATGAATCCAAGTGGCCCCTCATCCTTCACTGTCAGGGAAGGAGACTGTGAGGTGTGGCTGGAGCGAGGCCTTAGCAGTCAGATGTATCCAGGTCTGAGCTCTTCCTGGTGCTGTGCCTTTAGGTGCCTGGCTTCTGTCTGGTTTCCTGTCCTGTATGATGAGGATGATGATATGTAAGGCAGCTTACAGTGCAGGAGTCAAGCAGAGGAATCAGGTTGAAAAGCCTTGCTGTTTACTGTTGTGACCAATGAGCAAGTGATTGAACCTTACTAAGGCCCAGCACCCTCCTTCATCAGGTGGGGGTTAAAGTGCTTACCCCACAGTGTTCTTGGGAAGATAAGGTTCCTCTGAAGACTGGTGGGATCCCAGTAAAGACTGTAGTTTAGTTAGTGGTATTGTGCTGATCTTAATTTCTTGGTTTTGACGAAATGTGTCATGGTTCTATAAGAGGTTAGCATCAAGGAAGCTGGGTGAACAATATATAGGGACTTTGCACTATCTCTGTAACTTTTCAGCAAATCTGAACTTATTCCAACATGAAAATTGTATTTAAAAAAATGTTTGTGAAGTAGTTAGCAGGATGTGTGAGATTTAGTAAGCCCTCAATAAATGGTGGCAGTTACTATCACTGATACGACAAGAACAGTTACTACTGCTGATACCTTGAAGGGTCCTCATAATTGATGTGTGTGTCTAACCGACCACTCTATAAATTGTGTATTAGTGTCCTGTTGCTGCTGCAACAGATTGCTACAAACTCAGTGTTTTAACATGAAGCAGGTCTCAGTGGGGTGACATCAAGGTGCCAGCGGGATTGCTTTTCTTTCTGGAGACTCTAGGGGAAGATTCTGTTTCCTTGCCTTTTCCAGCTTCTAAAGGCAGCCGTGTATTCCTTGGCTCATGGTCCCCCTTCATCTTCAAAGCAAATGATCAAATCGTGCTGACTTCTGCTTCCATGATACATTTACTTCTCTGAATGTGAACCTCCTGCCTCTCTTTATTAGGACCCTTATGGTGACATTGGACCCACCTAGGGAGTCCACGATAATCTCCCCAAGATCCTTAACATAACAGCAAAGCCCTCTTTGCCATACAAGGTAACATAACATATTCACAAATTCTGGGAGTAGGGACAAGGACATCTTTGTGGAGGCATTATTCTGCTCACCACAAGTGGTAACCTGTCTTCCCTCTCCTTCTGTAATTTGACTGTGTCCCATTTCCCTACACAGCCCCTAGATGGGAAGGAAGTATTGATTTATTTCCTTGGTGGAGCTTTGTTCTCCAGCTCTTTTTCCCACTGAGGCCTGAGCTCTATGTGTGTGCAGCCGAGGGTGCAGACTGTTGCTTGGTGTCTGGCAGGTGTGTGTGATGTATGCCTGAGCACCATGTTACTGAGGGTCCATAGGGTAATGCACTCTCATCCTTAAGTTGTGGGTCTGGTACTTTTGGGCACAAAAATGGTGGAACCTGCTAAGTCTTCATTAACAAAGAGTGCTAACATACTCATGTTCGAGTTTGAAGGCTGATTACGCTGAACACAGATTGTGGTCATGGATGATCCTGGATGTCATATTCCCTTAGTTCTTTGTTCAAGACCTTATCCCCACCCCTCTCCTTCCTCTTTGTCTTCCCATCTCGGTGGAAACCTGATTTGTCTAGCATGGTAGCCAAGTGTGACTGTTAAGCAATTGAAATGGAGCTACTTGGAATTGAGATATGCTGTTAATTCAAAATACTGAAATTTGGAGACTTATTGTGAAGAAAAGAGTAAAAGATTTCATTAATGTTTAAGTGCCAATTGCATGTTTTACAAAATTTTGGATATATTTGGGTTAAATAAGCCAATTTATTAAAATTGATTTCACCTGTTTTTACCTTTTTAATGTGGCTACTAGGATGTTTTAAAGTACATATGTGGCTTGCATTATTTTTCTTTTGGAGAATGCTGTTCTAAATGCTGCTTATAATGTGTGTGTGTGTGTGTGTGTGTGAGAGAGAGAGAGAGAGAGAGAGGGGGCGGGGAATGTGTATGTGTGAAGGGTCCCATTATTCCCATCACAGTGTCATGTAAAAGGCTTTCCTAGGACTTGTCTCTTTCTTTCCCTCCCTGCTTTCTGTCTGTCTGTCTTTCTGTCTTATTCTCTCTCTCCCCTCCCCCCACTCCTTTTTATTTGCTTGCAAAGAGCCTGGTAAATGAATCTTTGGAGGTGGAATGTTAAATCTTTGAACCATGACAGGGTGGCTGAGGCTTTATACTGGCCCACAAAGTGAGAAAGTTAATCACAACTTCAGCTCCTCTCCTTACTGTTTGTGCTCTAGAAGATTCTCCATTTTTTTGGTGTCGTTTATTTGTTTTGTATTTGTTGGGGGTGGTGGTATATCTTTTCAAGAGCTCCCAGGGTGGATTCTAACATCCCTCTTCCTTGAAAATTGCCGCTCTGGAGAAAGGGGCGGGGGGAGGTAGCAATGGTTCCAAAATGGCATCAGAGTAAAAATGCAGAGTCCTAAGCTTGGGTCCTGTGGGGTTTTGCCAGACATGAGGATGGAGTCACACCTAACAAACACATTTGCTGACTAGTGTGGCAGTGCATCCTGGCCTGCACAGTGAGTTTCAGTCTCCATTTCTGCTGTTGCAGAGGGATGCTGATGAGGAGGGCAGGTGCAGCTGTTGGTGTAGGTGGGGGTGGACATAGCTGGTCCTCCCTGGCCTCCCTGGCCTCCCCAGCACCCAGCACCTGGTGATGGTTTGTCAGGCCTAAGAGGTCATTCTTTCCTCCAGCATTCTAGTGAAAGGACAGTGAGAGGACAAACAGTCCAGAGTGACTGGATGCTACATGGCCAATACAAAGGTTACAAGTGAGGTTAGACAGTAGGGGTTCACATCCTGGCTTCACCACCTGTCAGCTCTGACTCGATGTGTTTTCCTTTATCTCTGTGTCTCCATTTCTTTATCCACAAATAATAGTACTTCCAAGAAAGAACTGTTGTAAAAGTTATTGGCACTGGAGCATAGGGCTTCTCAGGGAGCATTCAGGGCTGCTGACTGCAGCTGTGTTCTGATCATTAGTCTTATCCGAAAATCCTGGTGAACTTCCAGCTCTCTTCAGCAAGGAGCATGGAACTGACTTCAAAGTTTTAGCAAGTGACACCTTTCAGCCCTAAGGCACAGCCCAAAACATGTGGGTCTAGGAAAGAATGTGGACACCTGGAGGTGGTGGTGTGGGGAGGTAAGGAAGTGTGGATGTTAAAGAGCTGTGTGGAGTATTTGGGGATGGTCAGTGTTTGCAGCTCTTTAGAGAAGTTTAGGCTTTTGTGAAGCACACCTCACTCTTCCTGGGCCTGTGTGCCTGGACTTAGGGAAGCGTAATCAGTCCTAGGGAAGTCCTAGGGAAGCGTAATCAGTTGACTGAGCAGGACTGGGGTAAGAGCCTGCGTGCCTGAGCATGCCCAGCGCCTGCGCAAGCCCAGTGCCTGCGGACTGCTGCGCCCTTCTCTGGGCCCTGGGCTGAGCCTGACAGAGCGAGAAGGAAGTGATGTCATTTTTCAGCCTGGTGGAGTCACACCTTCACCGAGAAGACACTTATTCCTGGTGGGAACCTGGTTACCTGGTAACTCATATAACTCTGATGCTGGCTTCTTGCCCTTCTTCTCTCCTCCAGCAGGTGAGGTATCTGAGCCAAGGATTGGCCCATTGAGCCTCCTGGCCGCTGGACTCCAGCTCCAAGGAGGCCGAATCCAGGAACCACACACGGCTCCTAGGAAGGGGAGAGTGAGAGCGCCAGGCCTCTCTGCTCTGACTTCGCCTCTGAAGTTTCAAAAACTTGCACATTGACCTGAAGGACTAGAGTTCATTTTTCTTCCCAGTAAGGGCCTGATCCTGGTGGGGATGGCCTTTCCGCGGGTTGGACAGCTTCATTTGTTTGAACATTCATCTCAAATCTGGCTTTTTCTCTGAGCAGTTTGGGCTTTTTTCTTGTAAGGATGGTTCTAGTCCTGGACTCGTTTAAAACATGTAACCAGTGTTACTAGTGTGTTTTTCCTTCAGGAATGGCCTTACTATTATTGCTGTGTGTGAGTGTGAGTCGATCGATAGGAATATTTGGAGCTCGTCAAAGCGGTAAAGACGAGGATGCACGAATGGGTCTCCTTGCAGTACAAAGTGATTTTCTTGCATCTGCTATGTGCGGGCCCTGGAAGGGGCAGGGCCCGTTCTGTAGGCTTAATGTGATGGGAGATGACAGTGACATGAGTGGGGAGTACACAGGTATTCTTTTCCTTTTCACTTGTGTTTTGACTGAGTTACAGTCATATTTAGTAAATGTCACTAATGCGGTGGCTGACTAGGTATTGAGAACTTTCGGTACGTTTACTCATTAAATTCTTAGACTAACTCTTTGAGGTTGATTATTATCCCATTTTACAGATAAAAATACTGAAGCTGAGCGGTTGAGTAATTTCCCCAAGGTCTCACAGCTAGGATCTGAACAGTTGGGATTTGAACACATGGCAGTTTTATTCCCATAACCATGTCATTTCTTATTTTGCTATGTGCCATAAGGAGATTTACTGATAATAGGAGTAAAAGGGGTAGGTGTAACATTTATTGACTGCCTACTATGTGCCAGGCAGCATGCTAAGTGCTTTATCCTTGTCTCTAATGTGCAGAGAGCTGGGGGCATTGGTCCTATTTATTATTACCTTGGCTTCACAAAAGATGAAACTGAGGCTTGGTGGTCATGGGCCTTGCTTGATAGACCGTGGAGCTGGAAGTCACAAGGCAGCCTGAGTCCAGAGCCTGGCTGGGCTTCTTCCCTCCCTCAGCACAGAGCCTTCCTGGGCTTCTGGTGTGCAAACAGTATTTCGAAGGGGTCTTATGGACTGAATCCACTGTTGGAATAATGAGCTTACAAGCATGGGTAGAAACTATTTTCAGTGGATTACAAGAGTGTCGATTCTGTGTGAGATCCTGGTCTAAAATGCTGTTTAGAGATAGCAAGTAGTGTAAGACGTGTCCTGCTCTTGAGAAGTGACAGTCTGGATATGGGCGTTCCCACGCCCCAGAGGGACCGGGCACTCCAGGTCTGGGGCAGTTTCTCGGAGTAGTTGTTGTTTGTGTTATGGAAGGGTATGTTGGATGTACAACGTGCCTCAGAGATTTTGTGGGTTCAGTTCCAGACCACTGTAATAAAGTGAATATTGCAATACAGTGAGTGATAATCTTTTTGCTGGTGGAGGGTCTTGCCTTCAGCTCATAAAAACGTAATACCTGTGAAGCACAGTAAAACCAGATATGCCTGCATTGGCAGCAGGTAAAAATCTGAACACAATAGGGAGAAAAGGTAGACGAGTCGGCTTGAACAAAGCAGTCCTTCCTGATTCTGGAGGGCCTTAGAGGCCAGGGTTTGATCTAAGAGATGGTTCCTAAGACACTGTATTGAATCAAATCAGAAAGGCTGGCCTGGGTGGGTTGTTTCCCAAGGTTCATCTGGTAGGTGGTCAGGAATGGGTTGGGAGGGAGGGGGAATGAGACTGGAGAAAGGTCCACCAGGTTACAAAGCTGTTGTTGTGAGCTATTGGGCAGGAAATGGTTAACGCTAGACCACTCAATAGGATTAGTGATCCAGTTGATCCTTAAGCAAAGGTGAGTGAGGCTGAGAAGAGGCAGAAATTGATCTTACCGATGTGATTGAGTTGGGAGCTTGGAGAGAAGAGAGGGGAATGTTTTTCCAGGATTAGATTACTTCCATGGGCTCTAAGGGAGGAATGTGTGAGTTTATCATCACTCCAGGCTCCATAAAGATGAATCAATTGGCATATATATTAGAAAACTGTCCACCTTGATTTCTTTTCCTTGCTTTATAAGATAACTTTTTGTTACTTTACCATGGTGGTGCACGAGGCCTAGGTCTGATCTGTATACCCGTTTGAGTCTGGGATCGTCAAGGGGTTTCTAACATTACCTAAAGGAGTTGGCAGTGGAGGTGGCTTCTAGACTTCAACCCACTGCTTTGTAGACCAGTGTTGGCAGCCATGAGGGCTGGCTTGTCCTGGCCATAGTGTTCAGTCCCCGTTGCACAGACAGCAGGGAGGGAGGGGAAAGCAATGAAGAATTGAGGGAGAGAAGAAATGCATGTTCCGTGTGTTTGCAGGTTGTAACAGTGGAATATCCATCACCTCAACGACCGTGTCTGCTCACCACTGTGTGCCACCTCAGGCTGTTCTAATCCAGTAGTAACCAGCTGTCGGGTTAGTAGGCTCCTCTCCCAAGTAGGAGCTACACTCAGAGTTTCTCCGGTTTTTAATTCCTGGGAATCTTTTACTCTTTCCACGTCAGGTGTCACCAGGGAGACCAAGAGGACTGAGATTCTCTTTTCTAGCCTGCTGCTAGACTGTCACTGTCACCAAGAACTTGCCTCATTGCTAATTATCCAACTTTCAGTGAAGCAATTAAGTGAGAGTGATGGGTAGGAAATAGTGATTTAAAAGGTGGTTTCTTTGCATTGTTTCTTTAATAATTAGAAAGAGGAGATCAGATTCGGGGGCTTTGTCTTGCCAAGGAGAAATAGCAAAGATTAACTTTTCCCTTGGAGAGAGCTTTGGTGAGGATGTGCCTCCGGGAGGCCCTGCGTGGGTGGCAGTGCACTTGTGTGTGGGGGGTCGCTCGTGGTGATTCCTGACCTGCAGTTGCACAGTGTGGTTGATGCTGAATGGAAGGTCTTAGGATGATTCTTTCTTAATGCCCCTCATCTCTGATGCCTTCTGTTCTGTCTGGTCAGACTGCTTGCTTTATGTATAAATTTACTAAGTGACTTCTCAAGGAATGCTCTTTATTAAAAGACAATATCTAAAGACACGAGGACTTCCGGCCAAGATGGAGGCATAGGTAGACGCACTGTGCCTCCTCGCACAACCAAGATAGGGACAACAAAGATATAGAAACAAAATAACAACCAGAACTGACAGAAAATTGAAGTTTATGGAAGTCGGACAACCAAGG
>CM052541.1:89491172-89554928 GCA_028533065.1 Trachops cirrhosus
GGAGAGGGTATTCAGGGTGGAGGGGAATGAAGGGGGATAATAGGACAACTGTAATAGCATAACCAATAAAATATATTTAAAAAAAAAAAAAAAAAAAAAATATCTAAAGACACATAGGTATGGCCACCGTTAGTCTGATGCAGCCATTAATTAGTTATGAGGTAAAGAGGCCCTGTCCTCCTCCACTGCTGTTGGTGGATATTAGATGGGAAGGTGCTGTCTTGAAATAGCGCTCTCCCAGTGCTGTCCAGCAGAACCTTCTGCCACGGCGTTCCACGTTTGTGCCGTCTGTCCCCTGGCCATATGTAGCTATTGAGCGCTTGAGATGTGGCTACTGTGTCTGAGGAGCTGAATTTATTTTATTTAATTTTAATGAATGTAAATTTAAATAACCCCATGTAGTAGGGGCTGCTATTGGTGAGCACTGCCCTAGACAATGGCCCGAGATGACTGAGGGCTGCACGTAGGAGCTGGCTGTCTGTCTGTCTTATTTGGGCAGGCTCGTTTGTGTGGGGAGATTTAAGACAGAGGGTATATAGTGGACAGCTGAAAATCTAATAGCATTGAATTGTATTCAGTAGCATAGAGATTGTCTTCAAATGTTCGAATTCAAAAAAGACGTGGGTCAGTTGGAGCTGAAGTAGGCAGGGACGTTTCTTAGGTGGAGGCGAAATGCTCGTAGCTCTCAGGTCCTCTGGAATAATGTCTAGGCAGAGGTAAAGGGGCCATTTACTCAGGGTCCAAAGGACGCAGTGTGGTATGGGAACTGGACAGCTCTGTATGAAGATGGGAGTCCCCATGCAAGGTATTTAGCTTTCTGAGTCTCTGTTTATTTATCTGCAAAATGTATGTAATAGACATACATTTTGTCACCTCAAAGAGCTGTTATGTTAGATGACTTATACAGAACTCCTAGTGTCTGGGCCCATAGCAGGCCCTCATTAAGGGAGGCATTATTATCGGGATAGGATTAGCACGTGCACACCAACGTCCCTGACTGTCTAAATCTGTGCAATGAAACTTGAGTTCATACTCATTTTCCTCATACCCTCGAATGAGGGAGACCTGTTTCTTCACAGGTATCGAGCTGAGAGTCCTGAGATAGTTGCAGAGACAGTCGAGAGAAGACAAGAGTGTGAAAAGACTAAGAAATACACAGAAGCACCCTTGGAAAATTGAGAAATTGTAGTGATAAACCAATCCAACCAACTCTTTAGTCAGTGATAAGGGGACAAGTTTAGTTGTGCACATTGTGGTTTTCAGAATTCCAGTTTCATTCCCCTCCTGTCCCATAAGAGTATTCACTGGAATTTACAGCTTAAACACTTCCTGGGTTTCTGGGCATTTACTCGTATGGTACCTTGGACACCTCCTAGAGATGATTCCATTATTATTTCCTTATCTGGGTTCTGTTTACTTGAACACATGAGGTTGATTTAGTATCTTACAAGAACTGAACATTGTTCTCCCGACATCATTAATCTCACCTTTCTTACCTAGCATAAGTATGAAATTAATCAAAAAGGAAAGAGAAATTAATAATATGTTGGTACTCACAATTTATTAGGAGATTTCACAGCAGGTATGAAATTAACTTCTCCGAATTAAGACATACTTCAACAATTTAAAGGTATAGAGAAGGGTTATTTATTATTTAAGAAAAGCACCTTAAAGCTTCCTGCTTTGATAATTAGATGATGGGTGGTGTCTGGTGATAAGACCTTTCCATTGTGAGATCGCCTTGGGACCCAGAGTGAGCATTAAATCAGTTTTTCTTTTCATGTTTCCCTGAGATAAGTTAGGTAAAGCAAAATGGTTAGTGCGTACTTGTTTCCTGTCAGTTGGAAAAGGTTCACCAAACACTTGTAGTTTTGATCTCTGTTTACAATCAACTAAATTTGATCTGGGTTCTGTGTTTCCTTGTTATGACATGTGATATGATCAGTTTCAAAGGATACATTATTCTGAACACATTATGGAAAAGAATGGAGCGTTATAATTACAACTCTATTACAGCTTTTGTGGAGGCTGATAAAGGACAGACTTTTGTTGCTGGATTGTTGCTGTAATTACATCAGAAATAGCAAGCAGCAGTCACCTTCCATTGGGGGCAGGAGAGAAGGAGACTTACTATTTTATTTAAGTGATCACATAAGGCACTGAGTGAATCATCCTCAGCCTCATCGTGAGGATTTAAAAATAGAAAGGAACAGTTGACATCATCTTATAGCATGTTTTAAGGAACAGAAGAATGCCAGATAGTATTTTAAGGAAAAGAGCTGTCTGAAGTGATATCCCAGTCCACATGGTACTAGCCTATTGGCGGTGGTTCTCAGACCTAAGCCTGCCTTTGAGTGTCCTGGAGGGCTGATTTGGGTTGCTGGCCTGGCTCAGGGGAGTGTGGGGGTCTGAGATTTTGTATCACAACTTCCCAGATATGATGTTCCTGCCGCTGGTTCAGGAACTGCACGATGGGAACCATTAAGCTAAGGGATGGACCAGGTATAACTTGGGGATAATTCCCGAAAGAGAATTTTAAGATTAATTCCCTAGCACCTGTTAAAATAATTTTAATGAAAATACCAAATTTTGTTTGGGGTGTTGTTCAGGTTTTATAACGGCGATTTGCTTTTTGTGACATTGTAAATGAACATTAGAACCAGTTGCAAACCTAGATAATAGGTTTCTCAGCACTCCTGTCCTCTGTCATCTGCCATCTTGGTAAAATCTTGGATGAACTTTGTCGGCTACAAGTATTATCTGTATAACCCAAGCTAGTGATGAATTTGGAAATTACAAGATTTGAGTACTTTTTTTCTCATGTGTAGATCAAACACACTTGGTTACCTGGGGACCATCACTTTAAGTGTGGGTATTCTAGCCCCCAAGGTACTAAGTTGTCATCATTGTGACACCTAACTTATGAAACTGCTGTCAGCAAAATGAAAATTTAGCACATTGGGCCCCCCCAGTGGCTGTGGTTCCAGGCTTCTGGTTCTAGAACTGTCCTTTTATTATGCCATTAATTTATTATCCTCTTACAGCAATAGCAACCCCAATAATAATCACTACCATCTGTAGAGGGCTTGCTGCCCCTCTGATGTGGCAGCTGTACTCTTTGGATCTGTTGTGTTAAGTCATGAATCCCGCCATCATTTCTGACTGAGGCACTGTGATAACCTCTGATGTAAGCACGCAGACAGAGGCTTGGAGAGGCACTTGGCTGTCCTCACGGTTTGTGAGCATATTTGATTGTATATTTTGGGAAGCTTTCAGTGAAAGCTTGATGACAGACCTCACTGACATGGAAAGGTGCTAGAAAGTGTGAAGTATGGTGAAACTGAATGCATTTAAGGTGAAGATTGTATAAGTTCTGATGTCAAGGACCTCTCTAGATCTTTGTAACTGGGCAAAATTTCACTGTGTGGTACGTTTAGCTGCTCTGCCCGACATCAGATGTGAGCTGAATAAAGCCCGTATTGTAATTATGGAGTCTTTTTCTATGTGACCATCTGATGTTCGATAAGGAAGATTAAGTGAGTTAAAGCTTGTGAACATGGCCATGATTTGTTTCTAGTGACTACCACTAGGTGATCTTATCATTTCAGATCTTTTCTTTGGACATGAAGATATTTTAGAATCCCTTCAACTGTTTTCTCATGTGAATAACTATGGAACAGCTTTGGTGTTCTCAGTGAGCCACCTTTGCTTACTAGGAAAAGAAGGAACGAGGGGAAAGGCTTGCTTTGAGTCATGTCCGTGGTGGTTTTTGCATCAAGATTCTGAGATTCTATTCGGTGAGACATGCCGATAGGGGATAAGAGGATGAAAGCTTGACTGTAAATGAAAAGGGATCAACCAGCAGGTTCCAGTGCTGACGGGCATGAGGGGGCATGGGGAAGTGTGAGACCCACAGGTTTAGAATTGGCCACCATGCATCTTCAGCTCCTGAGAAGACACTGCAGGGGTGGTGCTTGAACATGCTTGCTTTATTTATCCTTGCCTACTTTTTGAGGTGCACTGAAAGAGGGTTGGAGTATAGGCAAGTAACTCAAATGCAGATTTCTTACAGAATTCCACCCTAGAGTGCAGAGCTCATCATTAGGTTATGTTATGGGCCACCTGCAATATCTTCTATCCAAAATATAAAATGAAAGAGTAAAAATGTTACTTGAAAATGGAGTTCCAGTTTTCTCTAGCTCCTCTTTCACTGCCTGCCCCCTGTGATTGCTGTCTATTCTTTTTTCTAGATGGAATTGCATTCCCACGATCTCTGTTTACAAATGCTGTCACAGTTTTGGTATAATTAAGAATGGGGAGGAAAATCAAAACATAAGCCCAAGAAGAGTTTGAGGGAATGTGTTAATCCCCAGAAAAGATACTTTGGGGTGAAATCTTGATGAAAGTTGTAGTGATTCTGTTTTGAAAATTAGGAAAGAGGACTTCCTTCAACATTTTCTTTATCTGTAGATATAGCTAGAAATTGCTATAAACTTTCAATAAACTAATATTATATCCTGTCTCTGCAGGAAATGACATTAAGATTAGTTGGATAGTAAAGCTTTGCTAAGGATAGAAGTGGATGGTCTATGGTTCCTTGGAGACCATGAATTTTGCTGATGTATACAGCCAAGAGTAATATAGTAGTTTTCCTATGACTCAGGGAGTAGCTTGTCTGATTCTTAAGGTAAAATCAAGACTGAGTTCTTAATTATTGTATTATTAAAGAAAAACAAATCCAGGTTTGAAAGCATCAGAGGAGGTACAGAATAATGAACTTTCTTTTTTGGCACACCATGAACATTTTTTGAATCTTACAATTGATACTACTGATGTGATTCATGCCACCTACTGCCCCTGTACTTGATCCAAGTACTCAGTAAGGAAAATTGCCAGATAAAGTACCAAATGAGATGTTTATGAAAACATGCAGAAAGGAATAAAAGCACTGAAAGTATAGGTTGATACTACTTAGGTCTGAGGCATTTTATTAGCCTATACCACAACAGGTGAATGAGGTGTTTTTGATGTTGACTAAGATGCTTAGGATTGTTTTTTCAAAATATATCTTTTTTATATTTATTTTTCATAGTTTTTAAAGTATATTTTATTGATTATGCCATTACAGTTGTCTCATTATTTTTCCCCCTTTATCACCTTCTGCCCGGTACACTCCTTCCCTTCAGCATTGCCCGCCCCTGCCCTTAGTTCCTGTCCATGGGTCATACATATAAGTTCTTTGGCTTTTCCATTTCCTATACTATTCTTAACCTCCCTCTGTCTATTTTGTACCTACCATTTATGCTTCTTATTCCCTGTACCTTTTACCCCCATCCTTCCCCTTCTCCCCACTGAGAATCCCCCATGTGATTTCCATTTCTGTGATTCTGTCCTGTTCTAGTTGTTTGCTTATTTTGTTTTTGTTTATTTTTTTGGTTCAGTTGTTGATAATTGTGAGTTTGTTGTTATTTTACTGTTCATAGTTTTGATCTTTTTGTTAGATAAGTCCCTTTAACATTTCATATAAGAAGGGCTTAGTGATGAATTCCTTTAACTTGACCTTATCTGAGAAGCACTTTATCTGCCCTTCCATTCTAAATGATAGCTTTGCTGAATAGAATAATCTAGATTGTAGGTCCTTGCTTTTTGTGGCTTGGAATACTTCTTTCCAGACCCTTCTTGCCTGTAAGGTTTCTTTTGAGAAATCAGCTGATAGTCTTAGGGGAACTCCTTCGTAGGTAACTATCTCCTTTTCTCTTGTTGCCTTTAAGATTCTCTCCTTATCTTTAGTCTTGGGTAATTTAATTATGATGTGCCTTGGTGTGTTCCTCCTTGGATCCAACTTCTTTGGGACCCTCTGAGCTTCCTGTACTTGCACGTCTATTTCCTTTGCCACATTGGGGAAGTTCTCCTTCATTATGTTTCCAAATAAGTTTTTAATTTCTTGCTCTTCCTCTTCTCCTTCTGGCTCCCCTATGATTTGGATGTTGGAATGTTTAAATTTGTTCCGGAGGTTCCTAAGCCTTTCTTCATTCCTTTGAATTCTTGTTTCTTCATTCTGTTCCGGTTGAATGGTTATTTCTTCCTTTTGTTTCGAATTGTTGATTTGAGTCCTGGTTTCCTTCCCTTCACTTTTTTATATTTTTCTTTATTTCACCTTGCATAGCCTTCACTTCTTCCTTTATTTTGTTGCCATACTCAATCATTTCTGTGAGCATCCTGGTTACCATTGTGTTGAACTCTACATCTGACAGGTTGGCTATCTCTTTGTTACTTAGTTCTTTTTCTACGGTTTTGATCTGTTCTTTCGTTTGTACCATATTTCTTTGTCTCTGTTCTCCTGTCACGTAGTAAGGGGTGGGGCCTTAGGTATTCACGAGGGTGGGGCAACCCTCTTTGCTGCGCTGTGGCACTGTATTTGGGAGAGGTGTGAGAGAGGGAGCAATGCTGCTTGCTTGCTCAGCTCTCCGTAGGCTTTCCATCACTTCCCCCACTACACACAAGTGAATTGCGCCCTTCTGGTATTGATTCCTGTGTGGGTGGGCTTGCATATGTTCTAGGACCCTGTGGTCCCCTCCAGCGGACTCTCCTGTGAAACTGGCAGTTTTTCCACCACCACAACCCCCAAAGATTTTTACAGGCAGAGGTTTTAAAGCTTTCTTTCCTAGCAATGGAACCCTGGGTTGCTTGATCTGTCCCGCTCCACACTTGTTCCTCCCAGTTTATCCGTATGTGAATGTGGGACTGCCCGGTCTGCCAGCTGCTATCTCGCCTGCCTGGTCCAGTAACCATGCCTTGCCACATGTTCTCTCCCACCGCCTTGCTGTTCCTACTCTCCACCCCAGCTGTCCATCTCTGCCCCTTCTACCAGCGTGTATGAGTATTTCTTCTTTAACTCCTTGGTTGTTGGACTTCCATATAGCGTGATATTCTGGTAGTTGTGGTGGTTTTTTTGTTTTTAAATTGGTTGTTATCCTTCTTTTGGCTGTGTGTGGAAGCAAAGCGTATCTACCTACACCTCCATCTTGGCCGGTAGCCTTCATAGGTTTTTTGTTTGTTTTGTTTTGTTTTGTTTTTTTAGATTCTAAAAATTACGTTTCACTTCAAATATTATTTTGTATTAGTTTCAGGTGTACAGTATTGTGGTTAGGCAGTTGCATGCTTTACAGAGTGTTTCTTCTGATATTTCCAGTATCCAACAGATACCATTCATAGTTATTAGAACATTACTGACCATAATTCCTACGCTGTATTTCATATCCCCGTGACTATTTTGTAACTTCCAGTCTGTACTACTCAATCCCTTCACTTTTTTTGCCCCGTTTCCCAACCCCTTCCCTCTGGCAACCATCAGTCTGTTCTCTATATCTATGAGTCTGTTTTTTTTTTTTTTGTCAAAATATGTCTTGATAATTAGACTTCTTAGACTTAGCATCTTTTTCTGTATTGTGATAATCTAGTTGCAGAAATCAGTCTTTTACCCCCAAAACTATTTTAAACAGAAACTGGTATAAAAAGGCAGCCATGTTGGTCACTGGCATTGACTCAGCCCCTTCCCGCCTGCCATCCTTCTTTGGTAAGCATTTATTGACGGCAGACTGTTTTGTGGAAACGGCAGATTTGGAGTGACTGAGGGCTGAGTCTGCTTTCCTAAGTTGCCCCAGTTTGCCACCTTCTGGTATTGCTCAGAGATTGTTGACACAGACAAAAATGTTAATGCTGCGAAGAGTTGTTATATGCTACAGACCATATAAGGAGGGAATTGGCTGGGTTGGATTAAAAATAACAAAACTCTCTCAGACATTTTCCAGTAGAAAATGGTACATGTTCTTACATGAGGTTCATAAATAGAAGGTAGACCAGTTGGTTAGTCTTAGAAGACCTGTGGGCAGTCAGCGTGCAGATGGGCCTGTGCAGCATGGCCTTTATTTTCTTTGTCCCTCCTCCTCTCCCTCTCTCTCCTTGCTTCCCTCCTTATTGAGCTCTTTCAGTTTTATAATTCTCTGCTGTTAGACTTCACAATATCAGAAACACACACTATTTATCTGTTAAAGGACATGTTTTCCTTCTTTTATAAAGTTGTTTTTAGAGGGAAAATATTAGCTGCATAGAAGCACATAGTAGATATATTTTTTTAAATGGTTTTCCATTGTTTTTGGGGGGTTTATTCTTCAAGGTAAAGTGGCTATAAGTAGTCTGTTAATATTTGAATGAACAGGCATGTAATTCAGTTGGCTTTATCTCATATTGCACACTCCTTAGTTTTTTATAATAGAGCTATTCGTTGTTAAAATTGTGTGGATAAATATACTTGGGACTGTGTATATATATTAGCGTAGTTGAGTCCGGAAAGCTTTAGGATTGGTAAAAGCTTTGGTTTAATGCCTCCTGAGATTCGGAACAAAAGCACTTCTGTGCAGATGCTCATTTTTGCCAAATGCAGCCTTACTCCTGTGGAACTAATAATGGATGGATTTGGATACTAGCAAGTGAGGTAAAACAAGTTTTTAGACAAATGCCTCTAGATGTTGAAGTGATATGGCCCCCCACCCAGCTATTTTTAGGCACCCTTTTTGGGGGAGAGACATCTTAAAAGTCACTTGGGTTCCAAAATGGAAGAAGTAAGGTTCATAGAAGCTTTTAGACAGCCTGTTTGCAATGAATCAAGTCCTTAAAGAGGAGAAACTTAAAAATGTTTTTGTCCTTGTGATTTCAGGAGTGACCACTGTTCTAAAGTGGACATTGAAGGGGAATCAGTCAGGCCATGTAAGTACTGTAGTAAGCAAACATTTAGCTAAGCATAGATCCAGGACATTTGACCTTGGAAGGGAGAGGGCCAAGTAGTGGACTCAGGTGTTAACGTTTAGAACCATAAAATACAGACACTGTAGTCTACCAGTGTAACCCAATCCCTAGAGGATATTTCTGGCTATCTGGTTAAAGCCTGGTGGACTTGACCTTTTGTAATAATTGGGCAAGGATATTTCATCTGTCTATGGCAGAAAGCCATTTGTTACTTTATGCAGCAATCATCAAACACACATGTATTGATCTTGTTTATGGCTAGTTACTCTTACATGGATGGGCTAGCCCCATCAGAGCAGCCCAAACCAGACCACAGAAGATCATGAATGTAGATGTGAGAAAAGGCAGTGGACTCGGGGGTGACTCCTAACGATTGTACAATTACTGAACTGTGTCTGTATCAAAGAACTTACTCAAGGACTACATTTTCCTCAAGTCCTCAGTCATGAACATACTTTTTGGAGGAAGCAATTTGCTTAATACTTCTTATTGACCTGTCTGAATAGTCAGCAGCACTTGAAACCACTTACTGTTCAGGGTACTCTTCAGAGTTACCTTTGTAAATGAGACGTTCAGCTTGGGAATAGAATATTTGGATATCACAGGCTGATAGGATTTGGGTGTCAGGGTTATAGGGCCAACAGAATGAAACATTAAATATTCCTAATTCTTATTTCTTTTATGTGTGGGGGTCTTTGAACAAAATTTGTCTCTAACATCACAGGATTAAAAACTTCCAGCAACTCACAAGCAGACGAATGTCTGATGTGAATGAAAGCCTTGATGTTAGAGCTAGAAAATTATGTGACCATGTGACTTTTATCAGAGGCTGCTCTCTAGCTGTCACCTTGAGAGTTTGTCCTGCTGGAAGAAACCAGAAAAACAGGATGTGTCTTCTTCAAAACCTCAAAGGGATTTCAGATCGCTAAAGATGAGGGATTTTTGTCTGAGATGCAACAAGCATATCTGGTCCATCCCCCTCCCCACCCCACTTCCTCACATGTGCACTCACATCACTCAGTGGAAATGGAACTTTATTTCAGAGACTGACCAACAGAACAATACCTTCGAGGGGCTGTTCTGAAATTAGTTTCGTGTGGCAGATGGGGACATTTGTTCACTCTCTCCAGGAGTTGTCAGGCATGGCAGCTGGAGGTCACAGGGTGACATCCTGCTGACTCGGAGCTGGGTCTCTGGTCCCTGATACCTAGTTGCTCTGGCTGATGCTGTGGGAACAATGAGCATCTTTCTGCCTTTCCTGTGCTGTGGGTTGTTTTATGGTAGTACCTGCACCTCCCTCTTGCTCTCAGCTCTGCAGTGTGTGGCTGACAGGCTTCACGGAACATGCAGACATGTTGGTATTGTGTGACACTCCTGGGCTCTGTCTGTCTGCCACCAAATATGTTGTCACCACCCCCCCATCACACCATACCTAGCTGCCTTTGGAGAGGCCTCTTGGCTCCTTTAGGAATAACTACCGAAAGAGCAACTGTCTTTCAGCCTCCTCCAGACCGATTGAATTGTGTTGTTGTCAACCTGTTGTTGGAAGAGTTCCCAGCGTAGCAGACTTAGCTGTCATTGACATTTATAACTTGAAAGCCACATCACAGTTGATTTTGCATTATCTATAATCCTTTAAGTAGCCTTCAGAACGATAAGCACATGGCTTCTACACCATACTTTGGCAACTTCCAGGAGAGAAGAAAGAGTTGGGTTTTCCAGAAGGTAGAGAAGCTGCTCTCTATTCTCCCGTATTGTAAAATCGTGTCTTCTGATGGAGGAAGGAAGAAGTTGTCCTGACTTTGTGCTTGCATGTGTGTGGAGCCACGTGAGTCCGTTTACATCAGGAGATTATTGGTTTCTACGAACAAGTGACTCTTTAGCTCTGACTGCTGTAGAGCCTGTGGTAACTGATGTAAGAAAACTGAGGTCAGAAGGTGTTCCTCACATGGGTTGGTAGATACTGTACCTGGTCTTTTATGTCTAATTTTGGAAAGAACCAGTTTCTCAGCTTCACTTCTTGATGCATGACTGGAAGAGAAAGATGCAGCATTCGTGGTAAAAAGTAAAATTAAAACCAAAGCTACCCCAATAGATCATGTGAACAAATACTACCAAAGAAAGTGGAGAAAGGGCAGGATGAAATTGGAACACATTTTACCGCCTGTGGTTCTGTCTAGACTGTAAATTTTCCAAGGACTAGGACTGGACCTGCTGCCCCTCATGCCACCGGGGGCCAGCACAGATCCTGGCTCTCGGCAACATGATGAGCTGAACACATGAGTGCAAAGAAGAAAAGGTGCAGAAAAGCTGCTTTCATTTTACAGTCATGTGTCGAGAAATGCATTGTTAGGCAATTTTTTCATTGTATGAAAATCAGAATGTACTACACAAACCTAGGTGGGCTAGCCTATTGCTCCTAGGCTACAAGCTTGTACGGCACATTATTGTACAAAGCAGTAAGACACTAGCATAAACACAGCATACTGCTGGCATGACACGGCATACTGTTTTATAAGTAGGAAGAGTACACTCTAAATTAACAATACAAAGTGTAGTAAATACATAAACCAGCCACTTATTATCAAGTATTATGTACTGTACATACTTGTTGTGTGTTGTACTTTCACACACTGGCAGTGCAGTAGGTTTGTTTACGTTGGCATCACCATGAACATGTAATACACTGAGCTGTGACATTTTAAACTTTTTTTTAACCCGAGGGTTATGTTCACTGATTTTAGAGAGAGCAAGGGGGGTTGGGAATAAAGAGGGGAGAGAGAGAGGGGGGCACATGTTGGGGAAGAGAAACATCAATGTGAGAGAAACATTGATTGGCCTCCTCTGCTTGTGCCCCACCAGGGATCAAACTCGCAGCCCAGGTGTGTCCCGACCGGGGAGTGAACCTGCAACCTTTTGATGCATGGGACGGTGCTCCAACCAACTTAGCCACCTGGCCAGGGCACGTGACTGTATTTTTATCCTGGTAGTGCTGACATGGAAATACATTAATCACCAATCCAGAATATGGGACTTAAAGTTAATTATGTTTTCCTATTGATGTCAAAGATGAGTAATCTTGGAAGAGGCATGACAGAATTGGGGATTTAGACAATAGGCCATAGAAGTGATTACAATGAAACACACTTTCACTGCCTGTGCTCGGATTTCTGCCTATGGTGCTCAGGATATAAGTCACGTCTTATGAAATGTAAGTGCCCTACCTTGTCTGCGTGTTGTGCAGCTAGGCCCAGTGCATAGTTTGCCAGGCAGGAATGCGCAGGAGCAAGCTCTTGAGCCAGCTTGATAGTAGCCACAGGCTTTGAGAAGATTGTCAGCCGAGGGATGTTTGTCACCTTCCTGGCCCTTTGCCTGTGGTACACATTCGTGCTGCATCTGAGTCCTCTTTCTCAGGGCCCAGGAAGTGCCCTGGAGTCCCTCAGACTGTACTGCAGATAGCCACAGCCCACTATTGATAGAGGAGCATGGTGGAGTCAACCCCGCTTCCGTCCTGGCCCAGGGAAAGGTGAAAGGTAGAGCCACAGGGGCAGAGGTCAGGGATGTGGAGAGCCACTTGCCTTCTCACCAGGCCAGACGTGGAGCAGCAGAGCAGCTGTCTTCTCAGGTGTACCTGGTTTGAACTGGATCTAATCAGAATTCCTGATTCATGGCAAAAGGTTTCAAAACAACATCTTGCGTCTGTTTTCTGGCTTTGCTTGAAAACAATATTTAAGAATTTTAAAATATTTCAAATAACCAGACAAGCGATATCCAGACAAACGCAGAGACTTACTAGAATACACACTTTCCCCTAGATTCCCTGCCTTTCTGATCTCACTAATCACATGTCTTATTAAATAACTGTAAGAGATGCTTATGTGGGCCTCTGTGAAAGTTACTGTCCTTTTGTCCCCATAAATTCTAAAAAGTGAGGTCTACCTGGAACCCAGACCTACATGAAGCAGCAGCATACCCATGCTCTGAGGAGGGCTGGTGCTGTGTGGGCCCACCCTTACCTCTGGTTTTCTGTGTGCATTCTGTTAACGTCATGGCCCTCCTTGCCATCTGTTTCTCTCCCCATTCCGTTTCAGGGAGGTGTGTATGAGTTTTAGTTCTCTTTTGTAGCTAGTGCAGGACTCCCTGGTAAAGGGCAGGTCAGTCCTTTACCAGGATGCTCACCAGGGCTGATGCCATCTCCATATCTCATTCTCTTCCCATAACACTTCATCATACTTACCGTCACAGGCAGGCAACTCACTTTCTCAGTGGCTGCTCGTTTCTCCCGAGGGCAGTGTGGGATTTCTCCATGTGTGCCCACCTCCCTGGAGGAGGGAGGCGAAGGCCATTTCACATCACCCTTCAGGTTTGGGGTGATGGATAGACAGCCTCTGTCAGGCAGGCTGAGGCTTCTGCTAAGGTTAATTAATGTAGGTAAGACCCATTGACAGGTTTCTGGTCTTCACCGCAGCCATGTTCTGGGACCAGAGCCCATGTTATTTTAGCTATGTTGATGGATGACTGATGATTCACTTAACTCTTTGTTTTGGTCTGAGCCTCAAGCTGGCTTACAGGAACCAGGGTCCACAGCCTACACATTGGAGGGGCCTGCAGAGTGCTTACCACCACCATTTAACAAGAAATGCCACCGTGAAAGGAAGGGTGGGTGGAGTTGCTGAGCCAGGAGGACTGAGGGGAGCCTGGGTGAGGATGACGCAGGAGGGTTTGGGGAAGGGGGTGCCGTAGCCTTTGGAATTTAGCTGAAGAGTTTGGGGACTTGGGATGCTTGCAGTAACTGAACAGTTTTGAAAAATTCTAAGCCATTGTGGTCTGGTACAATAAAAATCAATCACTAGAAAAATGAAATAAAAGAACAACAAAGTTCAATGTAACAAGTCTTTAATTTTATTATTAGATTCAAGAACATGAAATTATCCTATCAAATTGTTACAAAACTTCCCAGAACACTTACCTTCAATTTTGGCACTTCTTTCTTCACAGATCAGACACCATTTGTGGACTGCCCCCACCCTGTGGTCCCCTCCCCCCTCGGAGTGGCACGGACCCAGGAGATGTGGGTCTCAGCTCTGTGTCTGCCCTGTATGCTAGGAGGCCCATCCTGACCTTTCCGAATGCGAGTTTTATGCTATGAAGTGGTGGTTGCTCAGCGTGGTTCTGCTCTTCCTGACAGGAATGTAGGAACGGGACAACAGGTGCTTATTCCTGAGTCCCTGGCCCCAGTGGGTCTCCTTTTAGGATCCTTCTGGAAGGAGCATGCTGGAGATTATTTTACATATCCCCTGGTCACCTTGACCAGGTGTCTGACCAGGTCGTTTGAAAGGTGTGTGTCCTGCATTAGTGACCTGTAACAAATGGGCCTCCGCATGTGTCTGTGTCTGTCTGTCTGTTGTCCACAGTTTTAGACTAGTGGTGGTGGGGTGGGGGGATAGCCCCTTTAAAGAAGTCATTTAGCGACCAGGACTAAAGAGGCCTGACTTTTTGAACACAAGCCCTCTGGGATCACCCTGCACTACTGTTCATCCCGGCTCGCTGGGAGTGGGAACAGGCGGAGGAACAGCATGGGAGGATTTTTTGACCGGGTCTGGAAGTGGTTCGTGTCACTTCCCATTCATATCCTCCTGCCGAGAACTCAGTCACCTGGCCATGCCTCCTGGGGAAACAAAGTCTAGCTGTGTGTCCAGGGAGAAGAGAACCTGGATTCAGTGAGCAGCAAGCATTCACTGTAGCCCCTCTTCTCCCACTTCTCTGACTCACTCATTAGAATCTTGTTCACCGTGGCATTCTTTTCTCCAAATGAAGTCCTGTATTCCTTCCTCTTTCATGCCTCCCCCTGATTACAGTCAGGCATTCCATTTTTATGCACTGGGCTAAGAAGCAATAGAAGAAAAAGAGAATGGAAGCTGCCTCAGAATTAACGGACAGTGATTATGCAGGCCGCTGTCAGCAGCCAGGAGTGGCCAGTGCCGACTATGAGAGCAAACTGGATGTGTTCCATAGGTCACATTTGGAATTTTTAAAATCAAGGTATTTATAAGTTGTGAGTAGTGCTAGTCTTCAAAAAGGAAATGACACTTAGGTGGAGGGAACCCTTGGTTCAGGGGAAGCCAGTAGCCCATACTGAAGTAATATAACTTGATAAAAAGCTTAAGTGGCTCTAATATCTTTATAAGTACACTTTTCCAGCAGCAATGAATTAAAAAAAACGACACCTTTATTGGCTCTCAATGCAGAGAAATCTGAGAGCAGAAAGTGAAAGGTGAGATCTGTGAGAGTGTCAGGGTGTGTGGTGGGGTTCTTGGCAGACTTGCAGAGTGTAGCATTCTCCTAGAGCCTGTGTTTAGTAGGGTGTCAGTCTGAAGAACTGGACTAGGCATTTTTGGACTGAGAATCTACTACTAAAAACCAGCTATGTAGGTCATGGAAGAGGTGAGATGCCAAGAGTATGTGGTACCCCCGAGATTCTCGGCCAGAGGAAGATATTCCCACCCTAGGGCTGCAGGAGACATGGGAGTAAGGGGCATTATCAGAAATGGAAGTGGAGTCTCCTGGAAGGAGCTGCACCCTGGACAGATGGAAGGAGGGTGAGAGCCCCTGGCCTGTTGTGTGCCTGCCCTTCCAGCTTCTGCTGGTGCCTCCCTTAGGAGGTTTCAACCTGCGGGGAAACCACTTGGCAAGGGTGTCTGGGACATGTCCTTTCCTTGGATGCCTTGCAGAAAGGACAAGGTGTGCAGAGAATGGATTTGAGAGCAAAGAGGTAGATGGCTGGCATGGGGAGTGCGACTTCTTGGTGAAAAGGAAGGAAGAGAAACATTGAGTGCAAGATTGCTTGAGGAAGAAATTTTGAGTTTTGATTTTTGATGTCTTTCTTCAAGCCATATATATTCCTGCATCTGTGGTTCTCCATTACCAGCTAAAGTTCTTTTTTCTATAATTTTGTTATGCTTTTTATACCCTGCGAATTCTTTTTATTGACCTACAGTTTGGGGCAAAAGTAGGTTTACAGTTGTGAGTGTGCAGAACACAGTTTATTCTTGTATTATTGCTTATTAATTATTCAATTATTGTCCATATGACTAGCTATAAAACTACTTTTGCCCCACCCTGTATTTGACTCCCCAATAATAGCTAACGTTTGTGGAGTGCTCACTGTGTGCAAGGAAGGTAGTGCTTCATCTGTGCAGTATGTTTTGTTTTAGTGCACTTCGTAGATCCTGTGCTTTAATCGGCATTGAAGCAAGACCCTCCACCAGCAAAAAGATTAAAACTCGCTGAAGGCTCACAGGATAGTTAGCATTTGTTAGCACTGAAATCGTTTTTAAATTAATGTACATACATTGCTTTGTTAGGTATAATGCTATTACACACTTAATAGAATACAGTATAGTGTAAGCCTAACTTTCCTGTACACTGGGAAACCAGAAAGTTCGAGTGACTCACTTTGATACTTGCTTTACGGTGCTACTGATCGCACTGAGCCCACAAGGTCTCCGAGGGGTGCCTGTTAACCCACTACATCATCACAGCTGCTCTGTGAGGCAGGTATAGTCAGTTCTCATTATTTGTGGATTCTGTATTTGCAGACTTGCATACTCGTGTTAAAAAATTTATTGGTAACGCTAAAGTCAGTGGTTACAGTGCTTTTGTGGCCTTTCCTGACGTGGAGGAAACCCTGACTTGCCCGATGGGCACATTCCCAACTGAGGTGGAACAGGTTGGCCCTTTGCCTTCCGCTTTCAGTGTATGCATGTCCTCTTTGTGCTCTAGTTAGTGCCATTTGGAGCATTTGTGAGCTTTTCAAAAAAAGTTATTTTGCTGTTTATGATGGCTACTAAGCATCATGCTAAAGTGCCATCTCGTGTTCCTAAGTGCAAGAAAGCTGTGCTGTGCTTTAGGTAGAAAGTACGCATTAGATGACTTATTCAAGTCTGAGTTATAGTGCTGTGGCTGTGAGTTCAATGTTAATGAATCAACAGTATATATTAATTAAGGTATCAACACAGAAACACATGTGACATGCTTATATGTTGATCATTGGACAAAAATGTTGTGACCAGAAGCTCACAAGGACCTATCCCTGTACTTCTCTGGTTCAGTGTTTGCCAATTCAGTGTTGGTGGTGACTCTGTAGGATAAAGATACTGTGAATAAAAAAAGTTGACTGTGCTACTTACTGTTATTCCCGATTTAGAGCGACAGAGGTCTACTGAGTCAAGCATGTTGCCCAAGGTCACCCAGCAGGATCAGAACCCAGGCAGTCTGGTTGCCCGCCCTTCTCTCTTCACCTCCACGCTTTACTGCCTTTCATATCTGTTTCCTACTGTTTTACACCCTCCTGAATCTGCTGCTGATGCTGCTGGAGTCAGCCCTAGTGCTGTTTTCAGTGATAAAACTCCTGTTGGTAAAGCCAACAGTTCTCTGCTTGAGAATTGTGATGTGTATAATCCTGCAATAAAGGTAACAATATTTGACATTTGTATAAAAACCTCCATGTGTTTTGAATGACTAAGTTCTCACAGCACCGTTACCCTGCATCTCATAAATAAAAACTGTCATCTTGGGAGGCTGTGATTTGGTCAGGGTCCCAGGATGAGAAAGTGTAGAACAGAGACTCACACCCAGGTTTCCTGACTTTGAATCCCCGGCTCTTCTGCGCTACCAAGGCTGCCACTGGGGGAGTCTCTGGGGGCCGTGTGCCTGGTAGCTGCTGCTTCCATCCTGTGTCAGCCTGGAGAAACCATGGAGAGTTAAAATTGTATGTAGAGAATACTTTTCTTTAAATAGACTATTTCCAGGTTCATAGAAAATCTCCCATGGGCTCGAATGACTTTTTGGGAAAGATGTTATTTTTTTCTATTCATTAAGGGAATATTTGGAAATAAGTGAGAAAATAGAGGGAAAATAATTAGAGGGCTGCTGCAATTTTGTCATTGGTCTACTTTCTCACTTAAATATTGTTCCTACCTTCTTGACTGGTGTAGCTCAGTGGATCGAGTGTGGGCTGTGAACCAAAGGGTCACCAGTTCGATTCCGAGTCAGGGCACATGCCTGGGTTGTGGGCCAGGTTGCACCCGAGAGGCAACCAGACTTTGATGTTTCTCCCCATCTCTTTTTCCCTCCCATCCTCTCTCTTTCTATGAATAAATAGAATCTTAAAAAAAAAAAACAACAAAGCAAAGACTTCCTTGCAAGGTGATCACTGTACCTGATTTCTGGTATACAGCAAATCTGGAAAATCCTCAAATAATACCCTTTCATTCAACCTTGTTTTGTTTTAATGGTGATGAGATGCTGTAGAAACTTAACTCACTTAATGCTAAAATTAGTTTTGTCATTTTGCTTAGATTCACAGAACCTGTCGACACAGGAAGACTTACTGCACTCTTCCACTGGTGTTCTAACCTCTACCCAGAGATTTGCAACAGGTACTGAATTTGCTTCCTGGGGGACATTTGTCACATCTTGGGTGGAGGATGGGGGGAGGGCATGTAGAGGGTAGAGCCAGGAATGCTACTAAACTTCCTACAATGCACAGGACAACCCCCAGCAAAGGATTATTTGGCCCAAATAGGCAGTAGTACTTAGGTAGAAAACCCTGCTCTTCCCTCAATATTAACTGAAGAGTTGGTTTAATGTGTGAAACACAAAAGCTGTCATCTGAACTTTGACATTGATTTTGTGTTTTTGGAAGGCTTTTGTTTGCCTGGGGTGGGAGTGGTCTTCTCCAGGTACCCACACAGGGTGGTACTTATCTGTAGAGATTAAAAACAGTAAAACTGACTTCAGAAGGTCTGCTTTTTTGTTATCAGTGTGTGGGCAATTCTAAATTCTTAGATGAGCACACTTTTTAAACTTACCCTATAATAAACATTTTCTACATGCAAATGTATTTGGAGAACTCTCTGTCATGCCGTTGGCCCAGACACACATGTGCTGAGCTGTACATGGCTCTTTAACAGTAAGTTCCTGACAGTTCACAATTGGAGCTTGCTTCAGGTGCAGTTGATGCTTCTAACCCTTGCTGCATGGTACAAGGAGTATAGTACAGCATATTTCTATGTTTAAAACAGAGCTTTTCAGTAAACAGTGCAGTTTAAGATGAAGAAATGGAACTGGAGTTTCTTAAATTCTGTTACTCTATGTGACCTTTTGCAGTTTTTATTTGATTAAAATTTAAAACAATGTAAGAGTGGAACGCTTAGGTGTAATGTTGTTTGAGTGCATACTTTAGTTCATAGAAGAAATGTTTTACTGAAGTTTAGAAGTAACTTTAAAATTGACATTCTTTAAATGGTTGTTTCAACTAATCAAGAATATAATGATAATTGGTTATTGCATAATTGTTGCTGGAAATAATTCTGTCCTTTGGGGGAGGGAATGTTTAAATAGAGATCAGCCCTGTGTGTCCCCATGCTAGGTATGTATGTCACTGTTAGGAGGCTTGAGACCTTTAAGGAAAATGAATGAAAGAGAATAAAGCAGGCCCAGCAAAAGCAATTCATTATTTCTGTTGATCTGGTTTCTGTCCCTTGTGAAACCTGTGCTCTTTCAAATGCTGCATGGGATTGAAGTTCTAACTTATTAATGTCTTTGTGACAGTAGCCAAAATTCCTTCCACCTTAATGTTTTAAAACATTTTTGTTGAATGACACATAAAGAACAGTGCATACATTGTTAGTATACAGCATGATGAATTGCCACAGCCAAACACACCTGTGTGAATGTACCCAGGTCAAGAAACCAGACAGCTCAGTACCCAGAAGCTCCTTTGTACAGATCTCCATTCACCCCTGTCCCAAGCATGAGCACTGACTGTTCCAATAGCACAGATCATTTTTGCCTGTTTTTGGATGTCACATAAATGGAATTAAGTATTCAGTACATAAAGAGATGACTAATTTTTAACCCATGTCTGGGTTTTGATTTTGGCTGGACGCACTTGAAATATTCTAAAATGTGGCAGTTAAATAAACATCCTGTGATTTTAGCAGCAGATGAACAAAAAATTCCCACCCTGTTTCATGTGTGGCCTCACTAATAGAAGCACTGGCCTTCAAGTACTAACATCTAAAATGCTTGCTTCTGTATTGAAGACCACAGCCAAATTATGGTATTACTTGTTGGGCTATTGAATTTTATTTGGAAGGCAGATAATTGTACAGAAGTTAAACTGGATTTTGTGTATGTATTGAAGCAATGAAGTTCATTTGCAGCCAGAGTAGCTTATAGGCTTAAAGTGTAGTCAGTGAGGTGGACACACCATGTAGAAGCTTATAATTGCATGTGGGTTGGAAGCCCTAACACTGTAGTGGAGTCTTATTGCATCAGTGTATTGCATTCAGAACACCATTTTCTGGGTAGTCACCATGTCTTGTCTATAGGGATGGAATGGATGGGAGGCTTCATAGTTGAAGTCTGGGCCATGGGGATCTGAAATCGCCCTTCACGTTATGGGGAAGTTTAGTACTCAGTTTGAAGACTTTTGGGAATGTTGAGTTAACATAAAACTGTTACTTAGAAAACACAGCCTCCTCTACAACCATCATCCACTGTGAGAGTACGTACTCTCATTCCTTCCTGGATCTGTCAGAGGCTGGCTTACTCACGGTGAGCTACGGTGGCCAAGCTGGGAAGTTGGTGTGGCTCCTACCGAGGTGTTATGTGGCAGCAGGCCACATGGGACGGGAAAAACATTTGCCATGAAATTTCTGTTGGTTCCAGCAGAGAAGAAAAGGAACAGTTCTAGCAGAACTGTTAAGTCAGGGATGTTTGTCTCTAAAAACTGGTCTTGGCTCACTTAATTCTTTGGTTGTGAAAAACATCTTCTTTCTTCTTTGCAGTGGTTTCTAGCTATCTTCTCGAATTAGAACAGGGAAGAATCTTATGTTTTATTCTTTGAAACTTTTTTGTGTCCCCTTGCTTAATCTGCCTGTGTTTTGCATTTTTGAGCCTTTGATGCAGGAGAGGCAATGCTTGCAAATAAAGCCATTACGAAACTTATATCTGAGATGGGAATTGGATCACGACACTCCTGGGCTTCAGTCTTTTCAAAGTCACTCTTCAGGTATAGGTAGCTGTAAGTCCTGCTGTGGCATTAAAGGTCCCTAGTCACCTTGTCTTGCCACCCAGGACTTGCCTTCACCTCCTGTGCAGTCCAGGCAGGCAGGGGAACTGTGCCCTTGGGTGGCACTGTTTGCTGGTGCCTCTCTCCATTCACAGACTCTCTCCCTGCTGTGGAGGCCTTCCTCCATCATCCTCTTTTTATCTTCCAAGATTCCTTGCAGGATTTTCTTCCTCGATCCTCCTAGATAGGATGAGAAGAGCTTCTTCTGTGTTAGAGGACTTTCTTTTTTGTTTTTGCAATACCTGTGTCTACAATGTACTCCTGCATTTGTCCACTGGCCTGGTGTGTGCCCAGCATCCAGAGTAGGGTCCTTCACATACAGGCGCTTAACAAATACCTATTGAACCAAAGGGTGGATTCCATTTTGTATTATATTCTGATTCATGGACATGCCTGTCTCCCTACTACAATTTGACGGCAGGGATCACGCCTCGTCATCATCCCATGCTCAGCGCCTGACAGAGGTTCCCCAAAACACTTGAATGGAAGATGAGCATTTTACGCCTAGAGGCAGGGGGAGTTTTCCTGGTCATTTGTATTAAGCCTTGAGTGTATGGGCAGAACCTCATCATGTGGCTATGTGACAGGTGTAGGGGAATACCAGAATGCTGTGGGGTAAGAACCATGTCCTGTTACCCCCCCATCCTCACCCCCTTGTTTTTGAAGTAGGAATGTCTCTTGTACGGGCAAGCGTTGATGAAGGCATTCATCTCAGAGAAAATTCCTGACAGTGATGTTGATTACCCTCTTGATTGCTGATGCAGGAAAACATCAGTTTTAAATAAAGTGGGTTATGTAAAGGCAATATTAATTATCATCCTTTAAGGGAGATAACTGTCATTTTTACATGATCACTACAGCCCAGGAAAGGTTCCTAGAATCAGATCATAGCAGTGTTTATTTAGTTCCCAGAAAAAGAAAGTAAATGATGGGATAGAGTTTTTCAAATTTAAGTCTTTCTTTCCCTAACCTGCTCTTTGACAATCGTTTATTTGCCTGTGAGTGCCCAGCAGGTCATGAAATGAGTAACCAAGGAAAAACTGCATTTAGTAGAAAAGCAGAGGGATGTGCATTTTTATTATTTCCTGCATTTTCTGTGGTGCGGAGGCCTCTGGCCTCAACACATGCTGTCCTTCCAGTTGGATTTTTCCTGAGTCAGAAGAGGGGATTCCATGTTGCAGGATGCCTGGGTGTCCTGAGAGCCCGTGATGTTGGTTGGGGGCTCTGCTCCCTGCACTAGTTTGAGGACCCCTGAATTATGAAGAGGCACATTGCCTGAGGCCTGTGGTCCACACAGCATGGCTCCTTGCTCCCACCTTTGGGGAAAGAAAATGGGAGAGAAGACTGATTCCAAAATACAGTCCTCAACGCTGCCTCTCTCTAAATGGGAGAATTGAGCAGATCAGCATGGATGGTCTGGGTACCACCACGTCCGGAATGCATTGACCTTTTGTGGAGTGGTTGTTACTCTGCATGGATTACCCACCACTGGCCTGGGCACAAGGGAGCTTTGCTCAGTCTTACGGGCAGAAAGGAGACAAGTGAAGACTGAGCAGCCATGACAGTGATGTCCATCACAAAGGTTTCACCTGCTGATCTCTGCTGTGCTGTGACAGTGCCACCTCAGAAGGACATCCCCTTTCCCAGGCCTGAGGTTAGTAGGCTTTGTTGCTCACTGCAACCCTGCCCTCAGAGCCACTGCCCTTGCCCAGAGAAAAGAAAAGTTGCTTTGACCACTGTGAAAGGATTGAAGATGGCTGCAAGGGCAAAGCTCTCCTCTCTCTCCGTCTCCCCTTTCCTATCAGTCCTGAGATCCCCACTTTCTAATTGGGCCTGAATTCCACTAAGGGGACTGAGTACCCCGCCCCCAGGCTGGAAGACCTTTCACTCACTGATTCCTCATACACTAGAGCATAGGGACTGACACCATATTTCCCCCAACAGTGGTTTTTGAAAGGACAAGGTTGTGGGGAGAACTGGCTATAAGAGGCAAGGGGGGAAGCACAGATATCAGGTAGGCTGCTGGGTCGTGACTGTTGGCCTGTGTAAGGTGATGGTGGCTTAGGCCAAGGTTCAGGGAGGGGCATAGTGATGAGGGTTGGCTGCCTCATTTCCCAGTGATCTATCGGGCTCTCTCCGTCTTCATCTCCTCCTGCCCTTCCTCTGATTGGCTTCACTCCCACCACACATGTCTTCTTGTACTTCTCCCAGATCTATGTACTTTATTTCTTTAAATGTCACTCATTTCCTGAAATGATGTTCCTGTGCACATAAACACACTTGCTTGTCGCTGCTTTGACTTTCTCTCCTGTTGGCATGCAGGTGCCCCAGTGGCAGGCAGGGACTTTCTCATATTTATTGCTGAGTCTCAAGTTCCTAGAATGCTCAAAATATTTACTGAAGGAGTGCTTGAAATGGAAGGACAGCCAGCTGATGTCCTGATTACATAATTTGTATTTGAAAAACTGCTATGACTGCCTGAGGTTTTAATTGCAGTGCTAAGCACATTGAAAACATCAAACTGTGGTACCAATTTAGTAAAAATGAAGAAATATTTAACACTTTAGAGTTTAAGTAATAGGAAAAAATGAGGGAAGAGGGCATTGATGTCAGCCACGGGTAGGTTCTGCGTGTGGTGATGGAGATTATAATGATAGGGGACAGCTTTGACTCTATTTATTTGTTGCAGTGAAATTCGTCACTTTCTTTTACATCTTATACCATCCAGCTGTTCATTTGTGTTTTTGTTGGAAAAGACTTTCAGCGAAATAGTTAATCTCCCCCAGTGCTATCTGTGTTCTCAACATTAGTTTTCTCAAGCCACGAAACTGGTCAGTTCTGCCATTGGAAAGCACACGTTCTTCCCCAAGGACAGGGGCACGTGATCATGGTAAGGATGGAGAGGGGGCATGTGAGGACAGGGAAGAGCAGTGGCCGTGTTCCCTCGGTGGGTGGGCAGCTGGCTCTCTCTCCTTTTCCTCTAGATGTATGGCTAAGGGGTGGCCTCTAGAGACAGAGGAGCTTGTTTTGAATCCTGGCCCCTCTACTGTGTGGCCTTGGGAAGTACCTTAACCTCACTGTGCCTCTGTGCTCTCATCTGTAAAATGGGGATGGTGACAGTACCTGGTCCATGAGATTGCTTTAAGGATTGAGTTAATACATGTCGAAGGTCTTAGAACAATGTCTGGGGAAGCAATTACTCAATACATTTCAACTACTATTGTTGAATGGGGGAACTTTTGTAGTCATTAGCAGTTGGTGTAGATTTTAGCAGATAAAAGTTTTGTTATCTGGACCTGGGTATTGAGCCAGGATGCAGCACTTGAATCAACTGGAAATATAGGTATGAGGGGAATATTCCGATACCAGGTGGTGTACTACAATAGAATTCTGATGCTAACCATCTGGCATTGGTGTGAATCCCATAAGTTAAAGGTTATGGTCCCCAACAAGACTGCCCCTACTTCAAGTGTCAACTGCAAGTGGGGCCCCAGGCCTCTGGCCTTTCTGACTGGCTACAAATCCGAGGGATTCCCATGAGTCCCTCAGGTTCAGTAATTAACTAGAAGGACTCACAGAACTCAGAAAAGTCCTATACTTATGATTACAGTTTTATTTTAAAGAATATAAATTAGGATTATCCAAATGAAGAAACATAGAGAGTGAGGTCAGAGGGGTCCAAATGCTGAGCTTCCATGCCCTCTCCCTGTGGGATTTAGGGTATGTCACCTTCCTGGAACATCCTTGTGGTCAAGTATTGGTATGAATCTCCACTGGGCTTGGTGTGCAAAGTCTTTCTTCATTGAGTTTCTATTACATAGGCATGATTGACTGAGTCATTGGCCATGTGGATGAACTCAGTCTCCAGGCCCCTCCTCTCTGCCAGATGGGGCTGGCTCATAGCCCCAGCCCTCTGGTCACGTGGTTGGCCTTTCTGGTGATCAGCCCCAAGCTGAGTCTTCTCATCTCTTAGCATAAACTCAGGTGTGATGTAAGGGGCTCATGAGTAACAATAACACTTCTATTACATGGGAATTTCCAAGGAGTTAAGAGTTTCCCTCTTAGGAACCAGGGACAAAAGCCCGTCAATTTTTTGGCTATATAGTAGAGAATCATATTTGAGATCAAGAAACAAGGCGGTTGCCTGGGACAGGAGCCCAGCTCTTATCTTGGTGTTGTCACTCTCATCTGGTGTCAGGTTGGATTTATGACTAGACACTAATGTGATTAGTCTTGATAGCTCTAGCTTTTCTTTAGAACAACTTTATATAGTCTCATGGTGATTAAACAGTCTTTTGGGATTTTATAGTGACCTTTTATTAAATAAATCCCAAAGACAGCATTTCTGAATTTGAGTCTTTCAAAAGTGTCTTTGAAATTGTTCTGTGATGCTGTTTGAATACAGTGAGTTACTGACTGGTCACAGCTGTCTTTCTGGCTCCCAGAAGTATCCTTCTCGATAAGTGCACCCCAGTCCTGGACGGACATGGGGTGCTGGCTTGGGGAGGGCAGTCTTTCTGCTTTCTGCCTGCTATGTTCCTGACCACTGAATACTTGAGGCCTGATGATCTGCAGGCTTCTTCAGTGTAGAATAATGCCTTCAGTGTACATCTGTGTTGTAGCATGTGACAGAATTTCTTCCTTTTTAAGGCTAATATTCAGTTGTATGTGTATACCACATATTGTTTATCCATTTATCTGTTGATGGACATTTGGGTTGCTTTAACTTTTTGGTTATTGTAAATAATGCTACTGTGAATTTGATGTGCAATTACGTTTCAGTTCTTACTTTTAATTCTTTGGAGTACACACCCAGAAGTGGAATTGCTGGATCCCAAATCTTTTTGACACAGGAAAACAAATATGCCCTTTTATGTGGTTAGTGTGACCTACTTCAGACATCTCAATCACTTAGAATGGTGCCTGGCACATAGTAAGTGCCCGATAAACATTATGGTGGTGGTTTTTATGAGCAGTAGTCATTTGCACCTATCTGATTGGCAAATAATTTATTGAGTGATAATAAAATACAGATAACAGAAACTTTTGTGAGAGCGCAGGGTATATGGGCAATCTTATAGATTGCTAGTGGGGAATATACATTGATACAAGTTTTCTGGAAGATTGCTCTGAGAGTATTACTGTGTTGAAAGCCTGGAAATCCTCCTAGGTAACCTGGTAATTCCTTCATTCTAAGGAAATTGCACAGGTAGGAGTGAGAGACAGTTTATTGTTGTTATTTTCTGATACAAAAAAAAAATTGGGAGAAAAATAAAATGCCTGATACTGTGAGATTATTTAAGCAAAACACGATGTGTATGGGCAGTGAAGTACTGTGTAGCTTTTACATTGTGATCAAAATATTCTCATGGGAAAGTGTTTAACATGTGATAAAATTAAAAAGCAGGCCATATGAAGGCAAGTATCCCATTTTGTGATTTACATATGTGCGTTTGTGTAATATACCGAAATCTTACTAGTAAATATGTGCAGGTTGTGGGATGATAAATAATTTTTTAAATTTCTTTGTGGTTTCTCTGGTAATTTGGCACTGAGTAAGTTTTTGGCATCCATCAACTATTATGTTTCTATTAGAAAAGAAGATGGAAAAAGAAGATTCTGGTTGGTCATGTGAAATTTTAACAAAGCAAGCCACAGGGGAAGACCCTGCTGAGCGGGCCTATCTTACAGAGGTTCCCAGCACCCACTGATTGGCTGACCTTGTGCCCGGGCTGTGGTGCACTTGCCCTACAAGCCCTCCTGCCCAGCCAGACTCCAAGGCCCCAACTTGAATGTGAGCAGCTCCCCCGCTCCTCCAAGTCTGGTAGCATTAGTGGATGCAGGGCAGTCTCCCCTCCCTCACATGCTCACAGTCCTGGTGGTTTCTTAAAGAGTTTCTAGCTGAGACACTGGAGGGTTTACTGGGATTCCTGAAATTTAGAAGGGCATTGTTTAATCAAGTGTGATGAAAGCTAACTTCTGCTGGATTCCATTTTTGGATCCCATTTTCAAGCTTTTTTAAGTCTCCCTGACATGCCTGATGCAGACATTTATGTCCTTGCAGTTTTGTGCATAAAATTTGAAAAGGTTAAAAATAAACTTGCTTGCTGTTGAGAATTGATCCTAAGCAATACATCTTCCACTGGATGTGGCTGGCAGATGGTTTGTACCTCCTGCTGGGTTAATGAATAGGCATTTGCCAAAAACCTTGAGTTGCTCTTGAATCATTCAGTTCACCTTAAGCACAAAACTGTGCCAGTGGCAATTTGCATTTGTTTCTTTTTCTCTCCACGTTTTGATTTTAGGAAGGAGAAAGAGATGACAGCATCTCTGGATATTTTCCTATATATAGGTTGAATTAGTTTTATTGGTAGTGTATATATATGTCTCCCTAAGTAAACATATGTTGTGCCAACTTCTGGGAAAAGTAAATTTCTTCTCGGAGCTATCTTTCTTTCTTTTTTTAAAGTATTTTTTATTGATTATTTATTGATTATGCTATTATAGTTTTTCCAATTTTTCCCCCGTTACCCACCCTCCGCCCTGCCCCCCAACCCTCTAGCATTTCCCCCGCCGTAGTGCATGTCCATGGGTTGTACATACAAGTTCTTTGAGTTCTGTGTTTCCTATACCATTTTTATCTCTCCCCATCTATTTTATACCTACTAATTATGCTTCTTCTTCCCTGTAACTCCCCCCACATTCCTCCCTTCTTCCTCCTCACTGAAAACCCTCCATGTGATGTCCATTTCTCTGATTCTGTTCCTGTTCTAGTTGTTTGCTTAGTTTTTGTTTTCATTGTTTTTCCTTTTCCTTTAGGTTTATTTGTTAATAGTTGTGAGTTTGTTGTTATTTTATTCATACTTTTGATCTTCTTTTTCTTAGATAAGTCCCTTTAACATTTCATATAATAAGGGCTTGGTGATGATGAACTCCTTTAACTTGACCTTATCTGGGAAGCACTTTATCTGCCTTTCCGTTCTAAATGATTGCTTTGCTGGATAGAGTAATCTTGGATGTAGGTCCTTGCCTTTCATGACTTCAAATACTTCTTTTCAGCCCCTTATTGCCTGCAAGGTTTCTTTTGAGAAATCAGCTGATAGTCTAATGCTCACTCCTTTGTAGGTAACTTTCTCTTTTTCTCTTGCTGCTTTTAAGATTCTCTCTTTGTCTTTAATCTTGGGTAACTTAATGATGATGTGCCTTGGTGTGTCCCTCTTTGGGTCCAACTTCCTTGGGACTCTCTGGGCTTCCTGGACTTCCTGGAAGTCTATTTCTTTCGCCAGATTGGGGAAGTTTTCCTTCATTATTTGTTCAAATAAGTTTTCAATTTCTTGGTATTCATCTTCTTCTTCTGGCACCCCTATAATTCAGATATTGGAACATTTCAGGTTGTCCCTGAGGTTTGCAAGAGTCTCTTCACTTTTTTGAATTCTTGTTTCTTCATTCTCTTCCCGTTGGATGTTTATTTTTTCCTTTTGTTCCAAATCGTTGCTTTGAGTTCTGGTTTCCTTCCTGTCACTGTTGGTTCCCTGAATATTTTGCTTTATTTCATTTTGGGTATCTCTCATTTTTTTTTTTTAATTTTCCAACCAAGCTCAATCAGTTCTATGAGCATTTTGACTACCAGGGCTTTAAATTCTCCATCAGATAGGTTGACGATCTCCTCCTTGCTTAGCTCTCTTTCGGAAGCTTTGCTCTGTTCTTTCATTTGGGCCCTATTTCTTTTTCCTGTGGCAGCTGATAGGTTGTAAGGGGGCGGGGCCTTAGGTATTCTCCTGGGCAGGGCAGCCGTCTTTGCTGCACTGAGGAGCTGCCCGTGGGGAGGGGCCAGAGAGGGAATGGTGTGGCTTCCCGCTCGTCTCTAGCCCACTTTTCAACTCTCCTGAGACTGGGAGTTTCTCCCACTGGGGCAATGACTGTAGTTCACAGTCAGCTCTGAGTCTCAGTTTCCTGTTCAGCCAGCGCTGCCTGTGCTGTCCACTGCCTCGCCGCAGTTTCTTACATGTCTGGTTGTTCTGGTTGATTTTTTTCTTTAATTGCTTGGTTGTCGGAGTTCCATGCAGTGTGATTTTCTGGCACTTCCGGTTATTTATTGATTTTAGATTGGTTGTTATCCTCCTTTTGGTTGTGCGAGGAAGCAAAGGGTTTCTACCTACACCTCCATCTTGGCCAGAACCTTCAGAGCTATCTTCTAATGGTAGCTTTAAAATAAAGTTCTGCCTGAGTTGGAACAGGATGTGTGTAGGTATTAATGTGAAGGAGGCCAGAAAGGATGGGGCTTGTGACTGAAATACCGATTTCAGCATGGTGTTCCCTGGGATTCTGGCTCACTCATTCTTGCTACAACCTTGAGCAGTAACAAGGAGGCAGACAGTAGAATATTAAGTTCATCTACCCAGTAGTTGCCCAGCCAGCTTGAAAATAAGATGTCTGGGTGCTGTGCAGTAATAAATAATGTTTGGATCAATCTAATCAATTTATTCCACAGACTACGAAAGAAATGATTGGGGGAGTTGTTTAGACTCCAAGAGCTTTGGTCCTGCCAACATAAATTATTTTCCTCTCCCAGCAGGTGTAGATCCCTCAGACCACACAGAGAGAATAGGTTTAGCTCTAATTACTTAAGCCGGTTCTGAAACCCTGCCTCCTTCACCAGGCCTTTCTAGAGATAGGAGTGTTCCTTGATTCTGTCTTCACTTTCTGCAGGGGGAAGGCCCCAGTCGAATATCTCCTGTGAGCATTTATGCCTCTCCTTGTTACTGGTATTTTGTGGTTCGATGGTCCATGCTACCTCAAGAACTGCACCTCAGGAAGCCAATAAAGAGTTGGGAAGTTGTGAACTGTTTTACCAAAGTCCAGGAGTCTTTTCTCCGTGATCCAAGTGGGATGCTAGGGATCTTAAGGTCCAGCAGTATTTTATTAGTGGCTATGGCTGTGAAGGTCACATATCTACTTTATATTCATTGTCTCTGGTCTCAAATGTCCCCAGGACACAGTGGGCATTGGTGTCATTCATAATGGAGGTGGTTAACCTCCATGACTAAAACACCCTTGGGATATTTCGTCAAGAATTTGGATTCCCTCAGGTTCCCAAACCAGCGTGCTTCACTTGTCACCCACCCAAAAGGGTGACTTGAAGCTGAATTAGCAGTTACTGTACTAGCATTGTGCCCTTTTTAGTCTTTGACAAATATAACACCCTCAACATTTTTAAACTTGACTTAGAAAAAAGTTTTAAGTATGAATTTCCTGTTTTGGAGAAGGATTTATCTTTTCAGAGGTTCTAAAATAGTATTTTGATTTTAGTCTGGGCATTGTGTATAACAGTTCTTACTTTATTTTTCACTTACGTTAGATTATAATTTTCTAGAAGTAACCCTAGAAATTAGAGGGAAGAAGGATCCAAACATTTTAATCATGGAGGCAGAAATGTCCCACGATACCCTGTTCTTACCTCCGATGTGGGTTGTAGCATGTCGCTTCGTAAGATACACATGGAATCTCTGTTCCCTTCACACACAGTGAGTTCCTGGTGGGATGGTTTCCTTTACCTCATTTATTTTTAATTTCTCTCACCTACTGCATTAAAGTTTGCCTTGTAAAGTTTGCCTGGAGCCTTTTTAATGTCCATAGTCTTTTTTGTATTTGATAGCTGAGGTGTGTGTGTGTGTGTGTGTGTGTGTTTGTGCGCGCGCATTTGGGTAGAACTTCTGAGCTGGAGGATCTCCCTTCCCAGAGCAAATGGTCTGAAGGCCCCTCACCTTTAAAATGCTGTGATTTTAAGAATAAGAATGACTTGCTTTATTTTGGGGGAATTCTGGGGTAACCATTAAGAGGATCCTCGTAGAATTAAAAGCCACTTTTCCTCAGTTCATCATCCGAGGCGGCTGCCCTTAGGCTCCTCTTTAGTACTCTGGGAATGGTCATAGGTGGTTGAATATTCTCATTGCTCTCTATTGTTCTTTAACCTTTTGTTAGACACTTGTTTAGTCCCTGTGCCAAGTTATATGCAATTAGCAGAAGTGGAAATTTTCTCTGAGCATAGCATTTGTCTAGATTGGCTTTGTGTTTGGGAATTATGACCTATGACCTATCTTTGGTATTTCAAAGAATATGTTTTCCTTTACTTTTGAAAAGAGAAGATTTTAGGCTGTTGCTTCTGGTGCCCAGGTAGTATGGGATGTGTGTGTATAATTTTATTTTCTTCTTCAGCTCTTAAGGTTAAAAATATCTGTATAGTATCCAAGGGGGCTTGTTAAAACATTGTTTAATGTGTGTGTGTTTTCTTCCTGATTCAGTGTAGGGTATGTTTTCAAAGCAAGATGATCATTTAGAAAATACGACAGCTCAGATTTCATGCTGCGCTAGCTAACTGTTTTTCTATTAGGTGCAAAATTGTTTTTCTATTAGTGCAACTCCTGCTAAATGACAGTTGATGATTGTGTCAAGGATCTTTAGTTCCACTTTTATCCTTAAAGGTTGTGTCTCCTATCTTAACAGACTAAGTTAGGTGTAATAGTGTAAGGAGAATACTTCCATTGGTTGGGTTTACAAGGAGATTGCCTTAAGTCATGGGCTCTGTCTTTGAATTTTAAACAATTTACTCAGAAGATAGCACAAGTTAATTTAAGAGTTTCATTCATTAGTTCACCAAATATTTTTTGCTGTCTCACTGAGCCAGGTACTGAGATGCAGGCAGTGGGGGTCAGGAGTGGGATGGGAGTAAGCAGTTCTCACCGATGATGAGCACCCAGCAGACGGGAGGGTGGACAGGCATATGTATCACAATGTACTTCAGTTCATTTTTAAAAAGTCTTCCAAGCCCTTAGGGGTTGGGACATTTTTACATTTGAACTTGGCTATGGTGGTGAGGAATTTTTTAGGTCAGGAAGGGCCTTCCAGGCAGAGGGAACAGTAATAGCTTTGGTGAGCCTTGTTCAGAAGTCGTGAATAGCTTACATGGTGATTATTGGTAGAAAGTTCACTTTAAAAGGTGGATTGGGACATTGGCCAAAAGAGGAATGCTTGTGTTTTCAAGGGGGTCTGGCACTTAAAATCCGAGGTTTAGGCTGAAAGGGAGGTTTTAGAGGATCCTGATAGAACTTGCCATCCTTTGGGGCTGAAGGTGTTGATGTCTGCCCTATTGTGGGGCAGAGGAGGGAAGGGCAGTGTGAGGGAATAGCTTTTTGGTCGGTAGTTCTTATCTTATTCCAAGTAGAAAAATGTTTGGTATTAGGACACATATGCAGCTGCTCTAACAGGAGCCCCAAACCATAGTTAAACAAGATAGAGTTTATTTTCTTTCATGTTAAAATCAGCTAGAATGGCCCTTCTGTTCTGCTAAAGTCTCAGGGGCCCAGTCTCCTTCCATAGGGTCACATTGCCATGTCCAGTGTTGCCATCCCTTGTGTGGCCCAGGGTAAGGAAGCAAGAAGGTTGGGAGGAAGGGCATGGGGAAGTGATGACCCAGAAGTTGCCTGGGGGCAGGATTCAGTCCCATTGCCACCTACTGCAGGAGATGCTGGTGCTCTGCTCCATTTCTCACTCGGTGGAAGAAGGGGAGAATGGCTTTGGGGGCACAATAGCAGTTCATCACAGCACTACTTGGACCATGTCACCTATAGCTGAAGCTTTGGTAACTGGAAATGAAAGGTTCTTTACACCCTGACTAACCAAGGAGGGTAGCCACAGCCTACTTTCTCCAAGTTCTTTTCACTGGAGAATAAAACATGTTATTATCTCTCTGCCTTTTCAGGCTCTCTGAGTCTATTAGCTGGCCTCAAGTTCCCTCCCTGACCTTTCCCATCATGGGCAATACAAATGTACTGCTGGACATGCACCCTTCTTGATCTAAGCATTTCCAACCTTCTGACCTGGCATTCTTCAGTCTTGCCAAGCAAGTGGCAGGAATGCCCAGGATGTTTGCTGGAGGACAGATGCCTTTAGCTCTTGAGTCCAGCTGGATGTGAGGTTGGTTTTCTTGGGCCATCTGGCCTCCCTCCAGGGTGGTTGAGTTAATAAGACTTCGTGGGTATTTCAGTACAAGAGCCTGTGCACCTGGAGTTCCGTGGGTGTGGCTGAGTGTGGTCAACTCACCCTTGCCATAGTGCTTGTAGCAGCTGCCCCCAAACGTACCTCGAGCTCCACATCACCTGGAGGAGGGGCTGGTTAAATCTGTGTGTTCCTGCGGTCTGCCAGAGTAGACCAACTAACGTGGGTTCTCAGGGGGGGCCCAGAAAGAACACCTCCTCCAGGTGGGTTTGACAGTGGGCCAGCTTTGGGAGCCACTGCTTGGTGACCACTCTCTTACTATGTACCACTTACTCTTGGGAACTGTTCCACATTTCCCCTTCCACTGAGAGATTTCTGTTACAGCTTAATTCATAAATGCTAGCACTGGGCTGTTTCTGATACTCTGTAAGTATGAAAGAGAGACCAAAGTTTATTTTCAAATGAATGGTATTTTTGTGAAGCTCCCTGACTCCCTTAAAATGTATCCTCATGGCATATTAAGTTGTCTTAAAACACTTCGGTTAACAGAAGGTAAAAATTAGCACACCAGATATGTTACATGCGCATCATTTCAGAGAAATTAAATACTTTCATATCTTCCAAAATTGGTGATAGATTTTCAAGTAAACATTAAACTTCATTCCAGTTTTTATGTTAAGCCAGTGTTTCTTAGGGAAGTCTTTTGCACATAATTTGATTAAATTCTAAGCGTGCTGAGTTCCTGTCCTTTCTTAACTGCATGTCTTTGCCTCCCATCCTCCAGCTCTCATGGGAGGGTGGTATGTTTTCCTGTTTCCTGAGAGGACTCAGAGGCTTGTATTTCCTCTAAGACAAAATCTCACACAAGGGGTCTGGAGTCTTGGAGCAAGTCAGAGCAAAGTGGGAAAAGCTGTGGGCTGAAAGCCACTTCTCTTGTGCCACCTGTGAACTGTCTCTCTGTCCTGTAATAGAAGGTGATGATTCAGGGCTGGCTGATGGCTGCAGCTGTATTTTGTTTACTCGCTCTGTTTCCTTTTTCTAAAAACAATAACTCGTACCTCGTTCTTCCATTCACTCTGTGGGGATGGAGCATTAAATTTCTGTTTGGAAAAACATAATGATTTTTACCCTGTTCTGCATGCTGTTCCAACAACTCTTTGATGTCAGCGTTCTGTGATTTTCCCCAAGTGTTTGATCCCTCAGGTAGTCATTCTGCGGTTTTGTTCCTCTAGCCACCAGGATTTTCTTCATAGGGTTGACCTGGAATCCTTTGCTTTTTCTTCTCTTCCCTTACTATTTGAACCTTCAACTTTGGGAAGGATACCCAGAAATTCTTTGCTGGGGAAATGCCTCTGCATAGTGGCTCTTCTCCATTGTTACTCATCAATCCTGTTGGTGTTTGAGGGGAGCAGGTTTTGACTGGGTACCAACTGGGTGCTCTGTATGTGGAAGTGTTAGGTGGCAGGATTGACCATGGTCTTTGCCTGCAAGGAACTTCAGTGGTCTGACAAAAATAGCATCTCAGGCACAACTAGACTGTTGAAGCCATTGACTAGAAGTATGTTTCCAGAATACCTAGGGACTTATTTTCCTTCTGTCTCTTCTTTGAAATGAATGATGGTCAACTTCTCTGAAATTAAAAACCAATTAGGTAGTCCTTTTGCAGACAGAGTGCTTTTTTTAAATTTGGATAATGACGACTCTCCCATCCCCCAGGGAGATTTTAGCTGACTCTCCCATCCTCCAGAAAAGGCTGAGAAAGTCATAACTTTGGGGAACTATTCCGGAAGTGTGTGGATGACTGACCTTGGTAAGGATACTGCCAGTAGTCATGCCTGAGGGTTTCAACAGATTTTCTGTCAAGGGAATATAGCCTTCAGCCTGAACGCTTCAGACAGAGCGGTTTGGAGGTCCCCTGACCTCCATCTCTCTTTGCAAGTTCTTCTGGGAACTTCCCTGGTCTCTGCAGTGATGTTGCCTTTTCAGGGACATAGCTCTTCTCTGTGGTCCATGGCAATCATGGCCAGTTCATCTCTTTTTCCTCTTTTCTCTATTTAGCCACTCTTTGTCCTTCACCCCCTGATTGTAACCAGGTACCCCTGATTTGGTATAGGTCACGTGTCTGTGTTACCTCTCAGCTACTAGCCTTTCTCCATGTATTCCATGCATTCAAGGAGTAGCTGAGCACTTACTGTGTGCTGGGTGCTATTCTCATTGCCAAGGATACACTGGTGAACAAAACAGGTGAGTGCTCTGCTGTTGTGGAGCTCGTATTTTGGTAAATAAAATAAATAGCATAATTTTAGGTAGTTATATGCCTGCAGAGGAAAGGGAGAGTTAAAGGGAAGCATATTTTGTAAAATGATCGGTGACAACCTATTGCCTACATTGGAATGATGAGTTGAGTGAGGAGTCAGGTGTGAGAGAATTTTCCAGGCAGAGGAGAGAGCAAGCACAGAGACCTTGTGAGCAGAAGGTCAGACTGGCATTTTTTCGGGGGGAGTGAGGGAGAGTGGGATGAAATGAGGCTGGGGAGGTAGCAGAAGGCCAGGTGATAATAGTCTGCATGTAACCAGAGTTAGGAGTTTCAGGTTTCCTGAAGTATAATGGGAAGTCATTGGAATAAAGAGCACACAGCCTTAGCAAGGCTGTGTAAATGGCCTCACATTTCCACAGTGCTGATATTTTGGGTTACACACTGGTATGTGGACACTGGAGATCCAAGGCCAGGTTATAAACTTAATTTCTTTCCTAGAAATGACACATCACACTGTCTTCACTGCCTTAATACTTTCATCCCCCACAATTGAGGTCTTTATCTGCCACCACAGAAGCTGTCATTTATGATGGTCTTGACTCGTGGAGGGGTTGTGGAAGGAAAGTTCAGGCCACTCTGCCTGCCTTGTCTGTTCCTGTGTCACTTTAACTAATGCTTTTCCTGGGTTCTTACTGGTGTAGTGAGAGGAAAGGGAAATGGAATAAAGTGTGGGGAGAGCAAGTCATCGCTACCCACGTTGTCAGCGCTGTGGCTCTCTTTCTGTCTTCTCCTCCTCTCCCTTCTCCTTTCCCATTCCGGGCTGTGCCTAGAGTCTTCTGTCTCCCTGACTGTTCCTGTAAATTATTACCAGGGCTCACAAAGACTTAAAGATCATGTGTTACCTAGCATAATAAAATGCATATCCATAGTCTGTTAAGTTAGGACAGTGTCGAGATTTTCTAGAAGCTACTTTGGATTTCAAACACATATGAAAAAAATGAATTTACACTTCAGTTTTGCGGAGCTTATCTGTTGTGTTTATTTGTTCAGCTACCTTTTTAAAGACCTGCTTTGTGCCTGACCTCACCCCTGGTGCTGTTTCCTGAAGGAGAGGATGTCTTGTCCTGTTGGAGCCTGTTTGATCTAGTTGAGGCAGGTTGACCTGTGAGCCAACCGGTACAGCAAAGTGTTACGTAATATTGTAAAGGCAGGTCCAGGGGCCAGTGGGAACACAAAGATGGTTCTTTTGGGAGCACCCAAGAACCATCTGCTCTCCGAGATGGTGGAGTGGGGGTGGCATATTATAATCCTCTCTTATGCTTTGGCCATAACAAGCAAATTATTTTTCTCTCTTCTATTTGAAAAGCCTCCTCCTTTTCATGTACTTTTATGCTGGGAAATCAGCAAATAGGAGAAAAGATGGGGTAATAGGTGTGACGAGGGGAAGAGTAGGCAGTCGAATGCCCCTTGAATCCTCGGGAGGGCCCCAAGAAAAGAAGTCACCATCTTCTGCTGTGCAGTCAACCCATGACAGCTCCGGTCAGGGTGAAACTGGTTTTATGACTTGTCTGTGGATCTCTTTCTCCTTCCACCTTCAGGGTGACCTGTGCTTGTCAGATTACCCCAGGGGGTGTTATTGTCAAATGAAGTAACAGCTGCACAACCTAATGAGAAAACTGAATGGTTTTCCACGGTGGCTGGGTGGCCGCCAGACACTGGCCTCTTTATCTGCCTGACACACTGCTCTGGAGGCCCTGCTCCCTATACCAAGTGCCTGTTTCTTCTTTTTTTTATTAATGTGAGAACAGTAGCTACCCATCCTTCCAGAAGCAGCTAATTACCACTCAGGCTTAAACTGTTCTATGCTAATATGTAGTTTGCTGTTTGTAATGCAAGCTGCCTGGGTTTATGGTTGCTAAGTTAATTATTTTCCTTTCTATGATTATTAATACAATAGTTGATTGATCCTAATGAGTATATGCAACTAGTTTTATAGTGTTATTATTATTATTATTATTATTATTGAATATCTTTGAAACCACGTAACCCAAGTTCTTGCACTTGCCAGTAACTCCCATCCCTGCCACCTCCCCAGTAACCACTAGCCGGAATTTTATGTTCATTGTTTTCTTGTTCAGCCTTTCCCTTGTTGCTGGCCCTGGGCTCAGCACCTGCCTGAATATGAGTGTCTCAGGCTGCCAGTGTCTAGCACCCAACTCACTCATTTTATTTCCTTTTTTTTTTTATATTTAGGTGAGTGGGTGGGCGGGGAATGTCTTTAGGGACCTCCTCTACTTGTGAGATTAGCAAAATTTCAGAGAGTCATTTTATACAGGATCTTTTGCAGTCAAATTTAGTCCTATAAGGCCCATTATCATCTTTAATAGCAATTATTTTGTAATGGTCTCTTTGCATCTTGAATGCAAGTCATAGCTCATATAACTGACCAGCACATACAATTTCAAAAATGAAAACAAAAAGTAATGCTATTTACTAGTAAACATAAAGAGAAATGAAAGCAATCTACAATCAGATATTTCATTGTGTCAATGCTTGGGCCCAACCCTACGAAGAGGACAAAATGAAGCAAACAGATAGACCCCTGTATCTGTTAGTGAAATCACCTGTGCAGGTCACAACTCCAAACACAGGGGTATCCTAACTTGGTGACTCATAATCCAGAAGTGGCTTTGTAATCAGTGTTACAGTTTTTTGTTTTTTTTTTTTGTTTTAATAATTACTACCTTGATGTAAAAGTTCAGAACAAAATGAAGTATATTCTAGGCTCATTGTACAGGTAATTACATTCTGGGAAAATTTAGAACATGTTAAAACTATTTGAAAGGTAGTTTGTTCCCAGATATGGTCCTGACCAGTGGGTCTTGATCACTCTGCAGGTCGCACTCCCCTGGGTTGCTCGTTTACAATGCAGATTTATGGCCTCTACCACTGCTGGTTGGTTCAGCAGGCATCCCTTGGGCTCTGGACTTTGCATTTTTAATGAGCATCCCAGGTCCTTCTAGAGCAGTTTGTGGACCTGGGGACCACCTTTGAGATGCACTAATTGATACTCAGTCTTTATTTATTTTGAGTGTTCTCCATGGGGTGTTCTAGAAATAGGGAGCACCAGAGCCCACTTATGTTAATGTTTGCTAAGAACACTTGGCCTTTCAAGTGAGCTAAGCTTTTTGGTCCTAAAAGGGACATTTCTGGCTTCATGATTCATGCATTAAAAAAATGCATTTTCAAAAAGATCAGTTGATGGAGGGATTCTAAAACTTTAGAGACACTTAGGGTTTTTTGAGGCATGGACTTATGAGAGGCTGAGCGGTGTTCTGGAAAGACCTGGGGCAGATGTGCACTCTTAACCTCTCCACTCTTTGCTGCTGTGACCTTGGGCCCAAGGCCCTTTGGGTTTAGTAAACTCCTTCCTCTATTCAAAAAATAGTGAAAATTATATTTTACGATTGCATGTAGGGTGGGCCATACTCATTTTTTCCTTCTGATTTTAAAAGAATGAAAGCATTTTCATGGCCCCTAAAGGTTCATAGGTGCAAGGCCAACCCGTCCAGGAAGCATGGCACACAGCCTGCCTTGGACATAACATTCTTCTGAACATAATGTTATGTTCTTCCTGAGCATAACATTTTTTCGACTGAAAAATGAGATAGTAGTTACTTTGCAGGTATGTTGTGGGCACTGGAGCCACTATGAGTAAAAACCCTCTGGCATATTTACTGTCTGGCATAAACTGGAGTGGTACATGGGCCGAGAGGAAGCGTGCCATTTAAGAGCCTGCCTTGGTACACACACTTAAAGGATCAGACTTGTCCTTTCACTGCTTAATTTTTTTAATCGATCATGCTGGTTACATAGAGATTCTTTTCCCTCCTAATCTTCATTCCCATTCATGCCAACGCTCATTTCACATGTTCTTGAGATTCCCACCAGCTACCGTGTTTGACAGCCGTCCCACCCCTTTGAGAGGATCTTGTTGTCACGTACTCATCTCTTGAAAGAGAATGATTGGAGATACATTTGGTCTTCCTGTTGTTGGGAGGATTTCTTCATGTCTGTACTAGAATTTCTAGTTTCTGCCCGAGTGGCCTTGTTTTTACTGTGTCCCCTTCTTTCCAGGCCAGTGAGACACTTAAAAGAAAACTTGGTCATTAGCAAGTAGTGTGATACCCTGGTGTTTAGCGAGAGCCTTGGCCAGCAAGAGCTCTACTAAGGAGCAGAAACAAGGATGGGGAAGGTTAGGCAGCCAGCTCGTTGGTAGAAAGGAGAGAATGGGTAAGGGAGTGTGGGGGGGGGTGGCGAACAAGAGCAAGAGAGCGCAAGAAACCGGGAGAGGGAATGAGTGTGAAGTGCAGGACCCCGGGATGGAGATCTTGCTCTCTTTTTCTGTTTGTCAGTGAAAGAACATCCAGCCCGCAGAAAAGTTTTGTAAGAGTTTATTTGAACCAAAATGTTAACAATGAGGACATGGATGGAAGCACAATCTCAATGAATTGAGAAAATGTTCCAGGGAATATTTGCAGCTTATTTTACACATAACAGTCAGAGGAGGAGATGTAAGGAGGGTTACATGAAATCCATAGGTGGTAGATAAAGGAGGTGAGATAAAGCAGAATCTCTAGGACTGCATAAAAAACAAAATGGAGAAACACATACTTTTATATTGGTGGGTACAAAGTTGTTAATATTTAACATTTGTAGTACATAGTGATAGTATGCAGGCAACAAGATAACAAGAAAGGGTTCTGTGCTCTAGTGCTCTGATGCCCGTATGCTCTGGTGCTGGGGTCTGGGAGAAAACCTGCTTTCATTCCAAAGGTATGTTACCCTAGTGCACAAGGACAACAGACGGGGCTCACTTAAAGTATCAAAGAAGCTGCAGGCCTAGGAAGTGACTGCCCACTGTGACTCACTTACGAATTTTTATGTCCAGGCCATCCTGTATGGTGACTTTCAGTCACCAACTTTGTAAGTCCTGCCATGTGTTCCCTTTCCCCCTAGCTTGTCAAGTTTTTTATATGGCCCCTTTTTTGTTGAAACCTAGAAAATCACTATGCCTTAAAACCAAAGAGACTGACTAAAGTAATATCTTTTAAGACAAGTTGATAACTGCTCCTGAATTGTAAAACCAGTCAGTAGCTTGCAATGAAGTGTTGACTGAGCTCCCGATACACGCCAGGCCCTGGGGCTACCGTGGTAAAGGGTCTTGTCCTCAGTGAGTAGACACCCTGAGAAGGGATCACACACTGCATCAGCAGAGCAACAGAGTGTCAGGTACTCCTGAGCGTTCTGAAAAAGACATGGAGCAATAAGAAAGTGTGTGACTGAGGGGTGACTTTCTCTAGAGTAGGGTGACAACATTTGAGGTAAAGTCTCTGGGAGGGAAGAGGACAGACGGGCCTATAGATCGGGAAGATCATTCACAGCAGAAGAGGCAGCAAGTACCAAGGCCCTGAATTGGAAACAAGCCTGTGTGCATGGTAATGTCAACAGAAGTTTGTGGCCACCAATCTCATACCAACAGAAGTCCCTCATCTGGGGTGCAGAAAAAGGAGAAAGTTTATTCAGATGAACAATTTGCCAAGCCCGGGAATTGCGGCCTCCAGTGGAAACCAAGAGTGCACTCCCCCAGGACAAAGGGAAGGCCTGCTTATACAAAGTACCTGTGCTTGGTCCTGATTGGTCCATTTTTATGTGGTTGAGGACTCCCAGTTGCATAGTTCTGGTTGGTCCAAGTAGCATTGTCTCGATCGGTCAGCTTCACAAGTTCTTAATGGTCTTTATGGAACCATTCCCATTGGTCAGTATAGATGGAAATGAGGATATAGCTTGCACTTCCCATTAGCCCAGGAACGTCTCAGGCTATTGGAAATAGGATTCCAGGAACTCCTTTATAAGGGTCCATTCAGATGACAGGAACTCAGAGGTAGCTCAGTCTGTGGCTTTTCCCTGACATGCAGTGTGCATGAGAGGCGTCTGCCAGCGATGACTGCTGGACTCTAGTTATGAATTTGAGCCCGGTTAACCACAAGGAGTCCTTAATGCCAGATGTGTTTCTTCTCAGGGTTCGCATTGTAAATAAGGAAGAGAAAAGACAGAGAGGTTGAGGGCCAGGCAGTGGCCAGATCAAATAGCTCATGGTCAAGTGTGCAGTTTCCCTGTAGCCGGAAGCCCCTGAATTGTTAATACCTGGGAGTGACCTCTGATTTATACTTTGGAAAGGTGACCGGCTGCCCTGTGAAGGGTGAAGGCTGGTTGGAGGTGAGGGTGAGCATGCTGGAGGACTGGCTGGGAACCGATTGCTGTCATCTAGGTGGGACGAGATGATACTTTGGACTGGGGTTGAAGTAGGGGAGACGGTGGAAAAGTCAGATTTGGCATAAAGATCGGAGGCAGAGCTTATAGAATTACTAATGAATTAAACACGAAAGGCGGGAGGGTTGTGGGATTTGTTGGAGCGCTGGGTGGATAGCACTGTTGGTTACCGAGCTGGTGCGTGCTCTGGTCTGGCTGCTAATTTGGGGGTACTTCTGAAACTTTCCAGAGGAGTGACTGAATCTGCACTGTGGTATTTGTATCTGGTGCTTGCTCAGGTGAGGGTTCAAGGCTGGATGTGTGTTTGAGATCATGGCCAGGGTACACTTACTACGAGAGAATTTAGAGAGAAAAGAGGGTCAAGGGCAGAGTCTAGGGGTGTTCCACTTAGGGAGTTCTGGTAGAGCAGCCCTCTGGGGAATGGCTGCAGTGTCCTGAAGACAGGTCAGTTGAAAGGAGCAGTTCTAGAAATAGAAATCCCTGTGGAGACAACAGGAAACCAGCCAGCTGTATATACCACATGCCCTGAGAAAGAATGGTGATTGAGAGGTGCTTAAAAGTGTGATGTTCTGCCCCTTGAATTCTAGGAAAGCTACCTGAGGAGGCTGTGCCTAATTGAGCAATATGGCCCTTTAGAATCTCACATTGTCTTATGTTTGTGTTAGGGATTATTGGCTTTGTGAGCAAAGGCTTTTGACATTTGTGGATGGAGTGTGCTTGTTACTATTAAGTGGAATGCTCTGAAATGAATGTCAGTTCTTTTTTCCCCTAAGCTTTGCTGTATGAATTACCACAAAGTTTATTTCAGAAACTTGTGCGAGGTGAGAGGAAAAAGAGAAGGGTGATTTCTGAAAATTCTAATGGCCATTTACTGCTGAATCTTGTCATTCTTTCACATCTCATGGGGGAAGAATGATGTCATTTTATATACAAAGAACCTTCTGGGAGTTGTAACTAGTTGGGATAGGCCAGCTCCTCCCTCTCACCTAGCCTTCTGATCTGTAGCACACGTTTGAGAGATAGAGGGTATATTACCATAGTTTCCTATTGTGGGTGTAACGGGTCACCACACTTCATGTCTTAAAACAAGATGAATTAAGCCCTGGCTGCTGTGGCTCAGTGGATTGAGTGCCAGCCAGCGAACCAAAGGGTTGCTGGTTTAATTCCCAGTCAGGGCACATGACTGGGTTGTGGGCCAGGTCCCCATAGGGGTCCTGTGAGAGGTAACCACACTTTGATGTTTCTCTCCCTCTCTTTCTCCCTGCCTTCCTCTCTCTCTAAAAATAAATAAAATATTTTAAAAAACCAAGACAAATTTGTTATCTTACAGTTCTAGAGGTCAGAAGTCTGAAGGAGATCTGTAGTAGGCTGACTAATGCCCTCCAGAGATTTCAGGCTGTACCTCCTAGCCCCTGTAAATATTATCTCAGAGGGTAATATTTGCAGGTTGAGGAAATGAAACATTTTGAGATGTGCAGGCTATTCTGGACTATCAAGAAGGACACTATGCCATCACAAATGTCGTTATAACAGAGAGGCAGAGGCAGGTGATGCAGAGGCAGGTGGCACAGAGACAGACAGGAGAAGACAGTGTGACCTCAGAGGCAGAGATTGGAGTGATGGAGCCACCAGCCAAGCAATGGTCACAGCCACCAGAAGCTGGAAGAGCAAGGAAAGGATTGTCCCCAAGGTCCTCTGGTGGTAGCACAGCACTGCTGAACTATAGAACTAGGAAAGAATAAATTTCTGTTGTTTTTAGCCACTAAATTTGTGGTAACTTGTTATAGCAACAGTAAGAAACTAATGCAGAGCCTCACTGAGCTAAAATCAAGTGTTGCCAGGGCTGTGAGACTTTTTCCCCCCTTTCCTGGCCACTCTAAGGGAGAATGTTAATTTGCCTTTTCCAGCTTCTAGGAGCTGCGGGCATTCCTTACTTCATTCCCCCTTCCGTCTTCAAAGCCGGTCTTTCTCGACACTTTTTAGACACTGACTCTTGTACCTCCATAGTCCACATGCAAGGACCCTTGGAATTATATTGGACCCACCTGATTAGCAGAATCTTAATATCATCTGATTAGCCCTTTAGTTCCACAGACAGCTTTAATTCCTTTTTGCCATGCAAGGCAACATATTGACAGGTTCTGAGGATTAGGACAGGGACATTTTTGGAGGCCATTATTCTGCCTCTCACACGTGGCATTTTTTTTAAAGATTAGCATCTAATCTTAAGATTAGTGAAGAAATAGGTCTTGCTGGGAAACCTGACTTGCCCATCGGAGGTTACTACGGCATGGTTATCCTCCTCCCGTGACCTGAGCCAGCCGGACTTTCCTGTTTCAGCCTCTAGCTCAGCTTGCTTTCTCAAGGCACATAGCAAACCCTGTGATGATATTAACAGTTTTAAAAAAAAAGACAGTTGCGTACCAGAGATACTGAGCATTTGCATCTGCTGGGCTCAGATTTTAAGAGCCTGGCAGTGAATCACGACCTTGGAAAGCTCTGCCTTGCTGGAGGTCTTGTGCGCAGTGGTCGTTGAGATCAGACACCAGGCTGCGCGATGTATACTGTCTGTCCTCTGCCCCAGGAGCACCTCTGGAGTCGGTGCTGCAGATTTGGAAAGTGGCTTTCCTCCACGGCTCCGGGAAGCTTTAAGGAGAGGGCTTTGCTTTCCCTATCTCACCTTGCTGGTTTTTGTGTCAGAACTCAATAACGGTTCATTAGTCTCAGCAGGACAGTGGCCACACTTTATCTGAAGGCAGAAAGTCCTTGCATTCTGTTTCCAAAGATTTCACATTTGTCACATGGCCCCAGCCCTATCGGCTTTGTTGCTGTCATTCTAGGAAGGCCTGCGAGGGACAGATAGGTGAAGGACCCATAAGGACACAGTAAGTCAGCCTTCAGAACCAGAGCTTTCTGAATCTTGGCTAAGCTTTCCTCTTTTTTTCTTTTTAACTGGACCAGTATTTTCAGAACTTCAGGCATAGTTTTTATCATATCCCTGTTACCACCTGTACGTAGCATACTTGTCTTCCAATTTATTCTAAGTCAACTCATTTACTTTAATTTGATCTTATTCTAATTAACAACATATCTGGACTTAGGATTTGTTATGCTTATGCATGTTAAAATAAACTTAATTATTAGAGTGAAAAAGATGTGTCTGCATATTGTGTTCCGCAGCACCAGTGTATCACACTCAGAGAAAAAATTCTATCAGATCATGCCTCTTTCCCAGAGGCTCTGTGTCCAAGGGAGATAGTCTTTGATGATCAATCAGTCATCAATCAGCCAGACTTCTGTTAGCTAAGAGGGTGGCTGGTTAGCTATTTAAGGACATTTCAAGAAGAATACCTGTCAACCAGGGAGTGGACGTGCCTTTATTCACAGCAAGCAAAAGGGTGGTTTTACTTGTTCTGTAGTATTTGCAATATAATTACATAGATATGTATATATACCAGAAACCTTCATCTTTATTCCACTTGTGGATAAACGCTAAGGAAGAACTTACATTACAGTATCTGAAGGAAACAGGGCCTTCACCAGAGCTGTGAAATTCATTATCCAAGGAAAGTAAGAATTTAATCAACATATTTTTATCTATTGGGCCTTTCTTCACTGTGCTTTTTAAAAAATATATTTTAATACCATATTCTTTGTTCTAATAAAATTATCTTGCTCTCAGCCTCTGGGGAAAATAAAAGAAGTAAGTAACAAAGATCAATGGGGAAAGGTCCTATTGTCGCGCTCAGTGTCCTGAGAGCAGGTTGCCCGGCCCCTGTGCCAGCAGCACGGGGCAGACCGTGTGCGAGGCACGACCAAGGCCTGTCCCGCCGCCCGGCGCTCGGCAGTGTTTGTCTCCTCTTTCTCTCAAACCTTGTCGGGGTCAGAGGAGTTGTGTATGGGGTTTGCTTCTTCTTACAACATAAAAGCACCTTAAAATGATTAGCTGGGTTCCTAGCTTTGAGAGACTGTAAAATCAGAGTTCTTTGGAAATTTGGAGTCTCTCCAACCTCCTCAAAAATAGAGTCTAGTTTTACATGGAAAATTGTGAGAAGACTTGGGTTTCGCTGTTGCTCACGGTCTGTTCCCCTCTGCTTCATCTTCTCTAGAAATACTCCTTTTATTAGTCAGTTGTATCAGACTGTTATTTTCTAGGGCGCTGGAAGTCATGAGACCTTGAGACCGGCATGTCTCTTGAGTGATGGTGGTAAATGAACCAGCTTGAATGCAGAGCTCTACTTGGCATAGATGCTGATTTGCTCAAGTGGATGCATGTGCAAAATGTAACTCATCTTTTTGACATTGAGATACTTTTTTGCTCTTGGGAAGAACCCTGTCTGGACAGGCCTTTTGAATATTTGCATTTTATTTCCAGAGTCTTTGCTGCTAACTTGGGTAAATGTATTACTTTGCATACCTCCTTACCTCATTTTCCTAGAGGAAACAAAGGTAGCCAACTGACAGGCTGGCAGCAAATTAGACTATTGGGCTGGAACTGCATGTGAATAAAAGGTGGCCCAGGTCGTGAAGTGTCATTTTGTCTAATAGCTATTGGTCTGGCTTTGGAAACATTAAGTACATGCAGTTAGTGGCACTTGGGCATCTGTCCTTTTAAATCCTGTATTCTAAGATGAAGAGGGTCAGTGTCAGGTGCTCTTTCAGAGCCCCAGTTGGGCTCTATACCGAATCCTGGGCAACTTCCTCTTCTGATTCTGATCCACTTCGCTAAGGCCAAGGATAGCGAAATGAATGAGAAGGATGATCTTAGAACCTTCAAGAACTGAAGTTGAGGAAACACGAGCCAACATTTCGTCCAGTCTTTTTAGTGCGATTAGGCACATGGGTGAAAGAATGTGCCCCAGGCATACAACCAGCTCTTGCCTGAGCTCACTGGTTACCTTTCCAGAGTAGTCATCATCAAGAACATTATATCCATCAAACAGCCAACCAGCATTTTTTTAATCCTCTCCAAGCATTTTTAAAAATTGATCTTAGAGAGAAAGGGAGAGAAAACCAGCAGTGTGAGAGAGAAACATTGATTGGCTGCCTCCTACATGCCCTGACTGGGGACTGAACCTGCAACCTAGGTATGTGCCCTGACTAGGAATCGAACCCATGACCTTTTGGTGCATGGGATAATGCTCAACCAACCAAGCCACAAGGCCAGGGCCCTACCACCATTTTGATAGAGTCATTGAGGTAAGTAGTGACTTAACAAGGAAACCCACACCCTGTATTTTATTTTTAACTTTTTATTGACCTATAATATATACGCAGAAAAGCACACATGACAAATATACAGCTTGATGAATTTTCCCAAAGTGCACACACTCACATACCCACTCAGAAAACAAAACGTTGCCATCACTTCAGAAACACCCTCAGGTTCCCTTCTGGTCACTACCTGTGCTACCCGCAACCACTGTCCTAACCTTCACAAGCACAGATTACGTTAGCCTGTTTTTGTGTACTCTATAGAAATGAATTCATGCAGTGTGCTATTTTGTGTTTTGCTTCTTTTGGCCAATATTATGCTTGTGAAATTTATCTATGTTGTGTGTATAATTGTAGACCAGCGATTTTCAACCTTTTTCATATCATGGCACGCATAAAATTCTGAGGCACACCAAAAATATATTTTTTCCGATCTGACAAAAAAATAGGTATAATTTTTTCATTCATTCATACCACATGGCTATTGTTGTGCTGACTGTTGTCATTTTTTTTTTATTTGACAATCTAAGGGAAAAGAGGTCAGTGCCCCTGACTAAATAGTCAGATATAGCACGTTTTAAAAATTCTTGTGGCACACTGGTTGAGAATCACTGTTGTAGACCATTCGGTCTCATTGCCATAGAGTATTCCACTGTGTGAATGTCCTGCAGTTTATTGATCCGTTCTACCAGAGCTGGGCATTTGGATTTTCAGTTTGGGGCTGTTGTGACTGGTGCTTCAGGAAGCATGCTAGTATGTGGCTCTTGGTGAACACGGGTCCACATTACAGTCAAGTATGTACATAGAAGTGGAATTTCTGGTCATAGGGGCTACCTGTGTTCAGCTTTATGAGGTAACTGCCAGTTTTTCCAAGTGGTTGTATCAACGTGTGCTTTTACAAGCAGTGTATGAGGGCTTCCCTCCCTCACATCCTCAGCACCTAGTATTTCTCACCTTTTTCACCTTAGCCATTCTGGTGCGTGTGTAATAGGGTTATGTTGTGGTTTTAATCTCAGCCTTTATATTTGATTCTAAAGGACTTGGATATGTGCTTTTGCTGTGCTTGGCATGGACTTGGTAATCTTCACTTTTTGGATGGTGACCTTAGAAGGGCAATATTATTTTAAGTTTTTGAAGAGGCTGATGGGTTCTAACAAATGCCCTTATCCTTTAGCTGTTCTGCAAGAGAGAAGCGGGTGGAATTGGTGTCTTACACTGAATAACGTTCTGCTCTCACCATATGTGTGGTTTGTTGCAGGGAGATCAGCAGAAAATAAGGAACCAAGCCAGCTTAATTTGGTCTAGCTGAATTTATTAGCAGCAAACCTGCACATTTATAGTTTTATGCAGGGGAATCAACAGGTGAAAGATGAGTAAGTCAGAAGCTTGTTGACATCAAGGCCCCATGAGACCCAATTCGATTTTCAGGTTTTGAGTGGGACAGCATTCCCTGTGGAATCCAGTATGCTGCCTGGATAGAGGGACTGTGAAGAAGAAGAAAAATGAAGAAGTAGCTCAGAACCACTGGACAACTGAAGTTGCAACCCTAGTGTTACTTCTTAGCACAGATTCCATCTAGGTTTCTCCCTTGGTCCAGGCAATTTCATGAGCTGGATAATTTATCCTGAAGGAGAATTAAAGCTCAACTAAGAAATAGTGCTGGTGTGTGAAGTGTGCAGGAAAGACCCAGGTCTTATGAAGGTGGGGTAATATGATTCATTCCTTGGCTATTTTCCTGAGGGCTCACACCAGCACGCACAGGAGGGTGATTAGCAAAGACAGATTTGGCGTTGTTGTTTATGAAGCTACTTTTGCCATTTCTGCTCTTTGTCTGGGACCCATCTCACATGCTCAATGAATGAAGGAGGATGGGCAGGAGTGGGGAAGAGATGGAGTGCGATTCCTCTCTTCCAGGTGAGGGGCTGCTGAACACATTGGAGCCCTAGTCTGCGCAGGGATCTTGCCTGGCAAAGGGATTCTTTTTGCCAGAAAATGAAGTCACTATGGGCTTGGCAAAAGACCGACTTTAGTAGGATAATGGGATGCTGTGTCCTAGGACTCAAATGGCTTTTCTCATTAGTTACCCTGTGGATTGTGTAAAGAGACTATTGGTCTCCCTTCTAGGGAGAGAAAAGCCCTGGCAGGTTGGTAGGATCCCTTGTTGAATACACCCGGCGTGGTGGATAAAAGTTGAATTCCTTCCTGTTGTTTTGGGAAATGACTTTTGGGACTTTATACTATTAGTATCATTATAAATGTGACATTTTATTGGGCAGGAGAGGATGAGTGTGGCCTGAAGGACCATACATGTGTGTGCATGCACACACATGTTGTGTGGTGTACAAAGTGTGCTTTTGTTGCCGAAAGGGTGGAAAGTAGTCTGTTTTTGAGCACTGCTAAGTGCCTGGGTCAGTGCCAGGCCTTTGGACTCTAACGTTGTAATACCTCATCTGGTTCTCCATTTGGTATCTGTGAAGCAGATGCTGGCAGGGTTGATAGTTTGCTGGATTAGTTACCTGGGAGAGTGTAGGGGAAAGCAGGTGTAGGTAAGACATTGCCTCGGCTACCCAGGCAGCAGTTACCCTCAGCAAGGACATTCCTTAAAGTACTTTACTGACGAAATGCAGTTGAGATTAGGATCTCACCACTCTGCCAATGAGGAGGACAAAGCAGGTGTGGTTACGGGAACTTTTCATTTTTAGAAGGCAGGCCCTGGGGCTCACCACCTGCTGTGGGTTTTTGATGGTTACAGTAGGAAAGAATAAGGCTGGTCTCTTATCTGGCTTCTTGCTGACGAGAAGCCCTTTTAGCTCCACCAGACTGAGTTCCCTGAGGGTAGAAGCCATGCTGTTTGTATCCTCAATACTGAGCACAAAGCTAGGTATCTTGTTGACTGAAGGGGAAGAACACGAAGACTTGAAGGAGAAAAATATGGATTATAACTTTGAAAAATGTTTTTATGCCTTGCCCTTTCCCAGAAGGAATTGACATCATCAACAGAAATTGCCATTTAGATTCACTGAGAGCTGGTCCGCAGGCAGGCGATGTGTGCAGAGCTGGATAAAACAAGCATCAATAAATGCTTTCTGTTACCATTATTATTGGCTACCAGGAGATGTAGTGGGAAGTAGGTTCTCCATCCTGCTCTTCCACTTTCTTTCTTTCCATCTCAAGAAACTTATCAAAATGCACAGCAGTAGTGTTATAGATGAGACTGAATCCACACTAACTGCAAGTAAATCCCTTGTAACATTTAGAAATACTTTGTTCATGTCCCTTACAACAGATCACTGTATACCTCCTAACGAGTTGCCACACTGTGCCAAAGATCTACGGGCGCAGAAGAAAACTCACAGCCCCTGCCTGCCCGAGACTTCACTGCCATACATTCATTTGTCCTCAGTCAGCTATTGCCACTACCAGCTACCCCAGCACTTGATGGCATGAAACAGCTAGTTTTTATTGGTGTTACGGGACTACAGGTCTTTATTTGCATCTCAGTTGGGTTCACTTACATGACCTGGGGGTCAGTCTGCTGGTCTTAGCTGGGCTTTCTCACACGTTTGGGGTGTTGGTGGCTGAGTCTGGTCTCAGATGGTGACAGTTGGACTCCCTTCTATGTTGTCTGCCCTCTTCAGCAGGTTATTTATATGGTTCTAAGAAGGTAAGCGGAAGCATACAATGAGTGGCTTTTGAGGCCCAGGTTCAGAACTGGCATACTGTGATGTCTGCTGCATTCCATCAGCCAAAGCAAGGTGTGAGACCAGACTGGATTCAAAGAGTAAGGATAGAGACTCTTCTCAATGGGAGTTGCTGCAGCCTCCTTGCAAAGGCCATGAACACAGGGAGACCATTAACTGGGGCCATCAATGTAGTCAGTCAACTATGTCCAGTGTTTTATTCATTCATCTTATAATCTTCCTTATGGCCCCTTATGCAGTCTTTTATCCTCCTGTTCCATTCTTTAGTAATTATAATTTACAAAAGACTGTACCACTTACTGTGCATGGTCTGAGGAAGCCACCAAGATAATATACTATAGGCTTGCTTTGCAGAGACTCTTAACCGCAGGGGTGGTGGAGAGACAAACTCAGCCAAGCTAGAGAGAAAAGGGGTGAGTCCAAAGAAGCTTGTGTGCAGAGTGGGCTGTGAACCCAGAGGAAGAGTGAACCGAGTCTGTGGGTTGGATCAGAACGGGAAGAGGACCTGAGTCACCCAGGACCTGGGAACAGGAAATGGCTGGAGAACAGGGAGAGAAGAGGGGGCGTACAGAAGGTGGAGAGGGGCCGAGGGGGCAAAAGGATGACAGTATTTGTTCTAGAATGCTTGGTTTCATTAGGGGTGGGAAAGGCAGGTGATAAGGTTGGGAAAAGTGTACTAAAGTAAGTGGACTTGTTCGGACCTAACTGCAGTTGACCCTTGAACAACACAGGGGTTAGAAAGGCATCGATCTCCTTACACAGCCAAAAATTTGTGTGCAATTTTTGACACCCCCAAACCTTAACTATTAATAGCTGCTGTTGACCAGGAGTCTTACTGATAACATAAACAGTCGATTAATACATACTTTGTATATTATCTGTATTTCATACTGTATTGTTACAATAAACGCAGCTAAAGAAAATGTTATTAAGATCATAAGGAAGAGAAAATGCTTATACAATATTTATTGAAAAAATTTGTGCCTAAGTGGACCTACACTGTCTAAACCCAAGTTGTTCAAGGGACTGTTGTACTCAGTGAGTGGAACTTGTATTAGCTATTTCTTTTGGCCTATGGGTACCATGAAAAAATGACTGAATCACTAACAGTGCAGTGAAGTGGGGAAGTTTGAGTTTGGGAACCTCTGGTCAAGTTGTTAAGAGTACTGGGTTTGGATCCTGCCCTTGCCTATTATTAGAGGTGTGACATTGGGCAAGTGAGTTACTTTCTCTGACCTCATCTGTAAAGTGGAAATGATACCTCCCTGCCTACGATTATTGAGAGGAATAAATGAGTTTGTAAAATGAAAGGGCTTTAAATGGAGCCTGGGACAGTGTAAGCACTAATCTTGGAAGCTACTTTCTTATCATTAGTAATTCAGTAACGCCATCTTTGGGTGTTGCTGGGTCAGTGGTTCTGCAACGGCAACAAAAGCACAGTACAGGTACCCCTGTTGGGGGAAGGAAGGCCTGCAGGGCAGTTCAGGAGCCGCTGAGTGACAAATAGGACTTTATATTCTGCATGAAATGACAAGCTGAAACGGACACTCTGCATACCTTTATGCTTGTCCAGAAAATCCTCGTTCTCCACCAGCCCATCATTTCAGAAAACAGCTTACCAAATGCAGCTCTGGTTTCAAAGTGATGTTCTCAGGCACATTTATTCATATTGTCTCCTGTGTATCGTTACTCCCCCCAAGGCCCCCAAGTGAAATAACCTGTCTCTACAATAAATGGCACAGGTTAAAGGAGCATAGATGGTGCCTTGTCATTTCCGACATTAGTGGAAAGGAGCAGAACATGATAACGGGGATGCGTGTGGTGGAGTGAGGTGCTTGTGCAACTGGGAAGAAATGCTCTTCACACACCATGTAGGGTTTTGTTTGTAACTATAAGCTGATTTGTGATGGTTTAAGCAGATCATTGTTCCCCACCTCCAGTTGGTCTCCTTTTTTTCCTTAAGAGGGCATCAGATTACATTGGGTTAGGTTGTCTGCTGTCCTCAAAGTGAGAGAGAGAGAGAGAGAGAGAGTGAGAGTGTGAGTGTGTGTGGGGGGGGGGGAGAGGGAGGGAGATGCTTTTGTGTTCTGTGTTCCATAGCAGGGATCTGCCCACTTTCCGCCTCAGCCCTCTCTCTCCTTCAGTCCAGTCTGCTTGCTCTCCTTCTGCCCAGGGAACTTTTTTCCTCTCTGCATCTCCACAGACAGTTACTCTGACTGCCTCTCTGACTTGTAACTGGGAGTTGGCTTTGGCCTCATTTCTCATTCTGCTCATGTTCTTTTTGCAGCCTGCCAAATCTCTTTTGCATTTGTTTTTCACCTCAGTGCTCTTATTCTGTCAGCAGTTCAGTGAACCCTTTCCCAGCTAATTTTTCCCCATTTGCTTTTTAATTAGTTTCCCTCTCCTGCTTCTTGCCCCCACCCCATTGTCCTTCTGTCCTTCTGTGGATAACCAGTACCAGACCCAGGATTTCTCCCATGCTTTTAAGAAAACGTGGGTTGGAGCAACACTAGTCCCAGTTACTGTTTCCCAAGTTGTGACTTTGTCATCTTGCTCTGTAACAAATAAGGTGTGCGACTGTTTGCAAGCATCTGTGGTCTGCGGTAAGTTTCCCGAGGCAGGGACCTGGTATCTTGTATAGAATATTTGTTGGAAAGGATTCATATTTTAATAATAAAGTGCTCTGAGTGTTGACCTCTGTTTTTAAGGTAAATCTTCTAAAAGACAGTTAGCAAGCTTCCTTTTTCTAGATTCAGACACAGTCTATGAACCCCCTGAAATACTAAGTAAACCTTTAGTGTCTGTTGTTGGGGGCAAGAGTGTTCATAGTTTTTATCGGACTCCTGTAGGAGCATATGGCCCCTGTGTATTAGGACCCTCTGCCTGGCTTACTTAGCTTACAGAGACTTGAAATTGCAGTGTGATCTGGAAGGAGAGGATAGAGGCTGCAGGGGCACATAGAAACCTGTTTCTGGTGAGGATAAAGCCCTTATTAGGTACTTGGGAGGTGCACAAGTGCAGGTGTGCACAACTCCACCATCCAGACAGGCAGTGGTAATAAAGGAGCTTGAGACTTGTTTTGGGAATTTCTCCCCTGTACTAATTCTTACCCCTTAGAGGTTGGATGGAATAAAAGAAAGGGTGGCTGCCTGCGGAATTCCAGTCCGAAGCACACAACATGAATTCTGTCCTCTGCAACTTAACTCAGCTCCTATAGAGCAGCTAAGGGACAACAGGGGTTGTGGGTCCCCGCTGGAGCTCCTAGATCCTTGCTGCTCAAAGGGGGTCCCCAAACTGGCAGCAGCAGATCCATTTTTGAGCTAATTAGGAATGCAGACTCTTGAGGCCCACTGACTCAGAACCTGCCAGGTCCCCAGAACCTCAGAGCCAGGTCCCTGGGTGACTCACAGACACAGGAAGGTACAGGAGTGAATCCTAGGCTCCACCTGTTTCCCTACGCAGCCAGATCTCGCACAGGCAGCTTGTCATGGGTGCGGCTTCAGTGTTTTGGACTAAGTTCTGATCTCCTATCATCTCTATGGTAAGTTCTAAAACAGAGTGATTCAGATGTAGCTCTGTATGCCCGCAAGTGATTTGATTTAGTCCCTTTCAGTGTATGTTCACAGGCAGATGTGTAGATCAGGAAAATTGTCCTTGATTCTGCCTGAGGTCTGAGGGTGGCAAGATACCATCATGCCTACCATGAGCAACCACCTTTGAAAACGCCAGGGGTTCAAGTGGTAAAACACTGGGTTTTTTAGAAAGCTGGTCTAGGGATATGAACATACAAAAGGGTAACTCATCTCATACTATGTCTTATGATAGTATAAGGGACCAGAGAAAAATGTGGGTAGTTCTTTACTCTGCTGCCGGGGTATCATGTGGATAGATGGACAACTCAATATGATAAAGACAGTTCTAGAGCTTTGCTAGTCTTCTGACCTCTTTATGGAGTTGTCCTGATTCCTCTGCAGACTGTGAATGGATAGCAACTTTTGTGTTTTCAAATAAGGAGCTTACACAGTCATTTGTTTAGTTACCCACCTGCTCGTGTGCAACCAGAGGCAGAATGTTTGCTGGGCGGTGCTGTTCTGCTGCTTTGCCCATGGCTGAGAATCCCTGCTTCCCATGAGGAGGAATGACTTCCCGCTATGACTTTTGTCTTTGTGATATTAGATCAGAGGCAGGTTATGTTTAAATTTATTGCTTTTCTTTCAGGATTGCCTAGCTGGAGCATGGTCACTAATCCCATTTGAAGATTTAGGAGGTAGATTTTGGCTGTCTTGATGAAGATTCTTAGAAGTTTTGCAGAAGAAAGAAGCAATGGCCTTATAATACTTGTACTGTTTACTGTGGAACAAGAACTGTCTGGCAAACTAGAGAGTGTTTGCACTCAGCCTATTGCCTTCTTTATTTTTATTTTTTAACTAGAAGCTCTTTTTTCTGTACCCTGACTTGTGTATCCACACTCCTTTGTGTTGGAGTAAAATAAACCTGGAAACAAATTCTCTAATCATGTACTAGCTCTGTAAGCTTGACAGGTGCAGTTAGCTAATTCTCTGAATCTCATGTGTAAAGCAGAGAGCACATATTTCAAAATGAATTGAGATGAAATATACAGAGGATCTAGTAGAGTTCATGCAGTCGTTTTTGTTTTTTGTTTTATACTGAGCACCTGGCATCTAGCAGGCACAGCTATGGGGACGTATGTGCTAGGCACTATGCTGGAATATGCTTGTATTTCTAATAAGAACAAAACCTGTCCTCATTAGAGCTTATCACCCTTTAATATATGACTAAATGGAAATGGTAGGCCTGTAACACAGATACGTGAAGAAGCCTGTGTAGGTTCTGTAGAAATTGGAGAACCATGTCCCAATCCTCCATTCCTGCCAAGGTTTCCTTACAGGAAGGGGTGCAGAGATAGTCTCATTTTTTTTTTTTCAGATGATACTAGAAACTCAGATTTTTGTGTGAAATCTCCCTGTTTTTCAAATGTTGCTGACCAATTGAAAAAACTTTCCTGACCTGATTTCTAGTATGGCTTCAAATAACAGTAAGAGTGAATCCTCATCAACAAATGTAATTCTGATGTTCTGGCCTATGCCTTCACCACAAAGCAGGGCCCCAATTATCCTCCCGTCTTCCCTTCACCTACAGGACACATCTCTGGGGTCTGTATCCTAGGGCCTTGGCTAATCTCTCCTCCTCATGAATTGTGGGCCACAACAGTGAGAAACTTCACCACGGAATGGCCACTTTTCTGAAATAAAACAGTTTAAAACATCCATACTGGATTGAGCTCTGGGTATAGTTTTTTTTTCTTTTTTCTTTCTTAATACTGTTCTAATTGCAGCTTCCACTTGAACCTAAAAATGAAGATCTGAAATAGTGTGTTTTAGAAGCTAGCTATTCTCAGCAGGGCCTGCATTTATATTCATCTTGTACAGGGTTTTGCATTTAAGAGCACTGAAGTTGTGAGCTACAAATTTTGACTAAAATAAACAAACAAAAAATAGTACCTCTCAAAAAACATTGGCACTGACCTCATTGTCAGTACAGCTTTTTTAGGCTGTCATCTGGAACGGTCAAGCTCTCACACATACGTACGTACCACTGAGTTACACTGTGTGGTTACCGGGAGTGAGCTCGGCAGGGAAGACTTCCTCAAGGAGAAAAGGTCCTTGGTCTCTTCTAGGATCCTCTTTAACTGTCACTTTCCTCAGCCCCTCCTGTGGCCTCAGACTGTTCTGGTTCATGGTGCACGGGAGCTGTTCTTCTTTAGCCACTTCCACGTGCTTTGGAGTGGCCGAAGCTGGTGCTAACGGATTGTCTTGCTGGTGGCTCTGGAACATGCCAAAGAGGAATTTGTGTGCTTCTTTTATGAGCCTAGGGCCCAGGTATCCAGCCTTTCACTCACCTGCCAGCCATTAGAGGCAAAACACAGTGGCTTAAAGGCTCACGGCAGGGAAAAATTGATCCAGAAAATACCATGCTTAGGGTAGTGATTTCCAAGTGAGAATATTAGCACAAAATTGAAGGACTTATTCAGAGGGAGTAATCCGAATGGCCCAGAGTTAGTTTGGGATCCATCACAGCAGTGTCACCTGTTGTCACAACATAATACGTGTTTGGGATGGGACTATGTGTGTGTGTTTTGGGAGGTGAGGAGAAGAACAGGAGTGAAGTGGAAGGTAAGAAAAGTGTTCTCTTGAGGGGAGAGGTGAGAATTCACAGGGAAATGTAGATAATTAGTGGTGTTATAGATATGTGAACACTCATGGTCATCCCATGTCAAATTACACAGTAATTTGAGAAGTCCCAATTGGAATCCTTGTTTTCCCTTTTATGTGGACTTTAAATAATTTTTTATTTTTCAATTACGGTTGACATACAATATTATATTAGTGTCAGGTTTACAGCCAAGTGATTAGACATTACATAACTTACTAAGTTATCCCCATGATAAAGCTAGTGTCTCTCTGACACCATACATTGTTACTGGAACATACGGCCTGTATTCCCTGTGCTGCACTTCACATCCCCATGGCTGTCCTGTAACAACCAAGTGTGATTCTGAATCCCTTCACCTTTTTCACCCATCCCTCGAACCCCCTTCACATCTTAAAGAAGGCCTTTAACATTTCTTTTAATACTGGTTTGGTGCTGATGAACTCCATTAGCTTTTTGTTTTCTGGGAAACTCTTTTTTCTGTCCTTTGATTCTAAATGAAAGCTTTGCTGGGTAGGGCAATCTTGGTTGCAGGTCCTTGCTTTTCATCACTGTGAATATTTCTTGCCAATCCCTTCTGACCTGCAAATTTTCTGTTGAGAAATCATCTGAAAATCTTATGGGAGCTCCCTTGTAGATAACTAACTGCTCTTCTCTTGCTGCTTTTAAGATTCTCCGTTTGTCTTTAATCTGGCATTTTTTAAATTATGATGTATCTTGGTGTGGACCTCTTGGGTTCATCTTGTTGGGCTCATCCTGAGCTTGTATGTCTGTTTCCTTCACCAGGTTAGGAGAGTTTTCTGTCATCATTTTTTCACATAGGGTTTTCAATTCCTTGCTCTCTCACTTCTCCTTCTTGGAACCCCGTGATGAGAATATTGGTATGCTTGAAGTTATCTCAGCAGCTCCTTACACTATCCTCATTTTTTTGGATTCTTTTTTTCATTTTGCTGTCATGATTTTCTGCTTCCTTATCTTTCAAATCACTACTTTCATTCTTTGCTTCTTCTACTCCACTGTTGATTCCCTGTAATGTATTCTTAATTTCAGTTAATGTAGTCTTCATTTCTGACTGGTTCTTTTTTATGTTCTTCAGTTCTGTTTTTATGCTTTCTCTCTCTTTGTTGTTGTTCTTGCTAGGTTCATCTCCTCTTCTCCTAAGTTATAGAGCATCCTTACAACCAGTTTTGAACTCTGCATCTGGTAGGTTGCTTGTCTCCATTTTGTGTAGTTCTTTTTCTGGAATTTTATACTGTTCTTTTGTATGGTACCTCTTTCTTTGTCTCCTTATTTTGGCAACCTCCCTATGCTGGTTTCTATTTATTGTGTAGAGCTGCTTCATCTCCTGGGCTTGGTAGAATGACCTTATATAGTAGGTGTCCCATAGGTTCCAGTGGTACAGCCTTCCCAGTTACCCAACTGGATACCCAGGTGCGACCCCCTCCCCCCACCCCCACATGGCATGAATATACACCCTCCTATTGTAGTTGAGTCTTGATTGCTGTTGTCATGTCAGTGGGGGTGGATTTACCTCCATGAAGGATCAGCTGTGCAGGGGCCCACTCACAGAGCAGGGCTTATGAGGGGAGACCCAAAAAAACCAAAATTATCTTTTGGAGGACCGGCCCCTTTGGAGGACAGGCTTCCTCTGCTAGGTAAGTGTTCTAAGAACCCATCTGTATCAGTGTACCAGCTGGTGTTGTTGTGAGAGGTTGTGTTCAGCTTCAGTGAATATTTTTTGCACCTAGTTTTCAAAACAGTCGATTCTACCAACTCAGAATGAGAGACCTAGCCGAACAGCAGTTCCAATTATAAACAAAACCATGGTGATTTTAATTGGGGTGTGGTAGAGAAGGCTGAATGAAAGCCAAAGATTGCTGTGGCTTCCAGAAAACTCTTAGTTTTATTTAGCCACTTAGAAACTGAGTAGCCAGGGCAGTTTACTTAGACCTGCTGCAGCTCAGTTTCCCTGTACGTAAAATAGGGATAATAGTCTCTAGCTTAGAAGTGGTTGTGAAGATCAGCCCGGTGAATGTTTGTGAAGCTGTACTTGGCACATAGTAGGCACTATATGATAATGATGCAGATGATAGCAAATAGTTACAGAAGTGCAGAGAGTCTGGAATAAGGATAATGACAGGTCCAGTGTTTGGCAAGAATCCGATCCCACTGGAAACACTGGGATCTGGCTAATAGAATCACTGGCTTAAGGGGACTGCAGGTACAGGGTCCCCTGATGGGGGAGGGGCTGGGAGATGTGAATGCAGTTTCAGCTACTAATTATTGAGTATCTTGTGTGAGACAACTGTGTTAGATGCAGTGGGGTAGAAACCTCACCTCACATGTAATGTGAAATAAACCAGGGCTCACCCATAGGAGGTTGTTAGTACAGAGTAATAAGGAGGGCACTGTGCTTTACTGCTACCTCTCAGTGTCGAGTTCCTCATCTGTTACATGGATATTATATTGACTGTGAGGATTAATTAAGATTTACATAAAACACCTAGCTGGTGCTTATTAGCAAGCACTGAAGAAATAGCACTTCTATTATACAACAAAACAATATCAATGGAATCAGACAAATACAAAAGTAACTATGGTGCAGACATTTAATAAAAGTGCTAAGAGAGATACAGAGTGCTCTGGGATTTGAAGAAGGGAGTATGTATTAGGGCCCAAAGAAGCAATGTTTCATTTGAAAATGGCCTTTCAGTAGGTAAAAGATTGGGGTGGAGGTTGGAGGACATGGTGAATAGGCTAATTTCTGAAAATCAGTGACATGTAGAAGGACTTCCTTTAGGTGTGGAGACGATAATAGCAGATATGTATTTTTAGGTCCCTTCTACCTTTTATGATTCTTAGTAGTTTATTCTAGGACCGTGTCTTTGGTTTAAGGGGTTCCTGGAATTTTAATTCTCTACCTCACAGAATGCACTCCCTACCGAAACTGGAGGAGCTGTGGTAGTCTACTCTAATAGGAAGAGGCCCTCTTCCTATTCCCCAGTAACCTATACTCCTACCAGTAAGAGAAAAGTGAGAAAATTTGTTTCAGGATGGTTAATTTTGAAGAAAAATTTTTAAGTGTGATTTCCTGTGGCATTTAGATCTTTTTATAAGAATACTATAATCCAAGAACCCAGTTGGGTAGACCTTTTCCAAGTGGTAGTATATGGGGTCAAATGACTAGGTGTGTAGCTGATGTGGGAAGGATCTGGCCAGGCCACGTGGCTGGTGTGGGAAGGATGTGACCAGGGCCACCCTTCTCACCCCGGGAGAAAGTTCGTCTGCCAGTACTTCACACCTAGTTCAACAAGGAAGAGGATATTTCCCCAATAGAGGAAGAAGACTGTTTGGCCAGCAGTATGTAATGGAGCACTGTTGCCTTGTATAAACTTTAGGCAGCCTTTTCCACCTCCCTCACAGACTGGCTCCTCCATTTTCTTGTCTTGGTAAAGGACACAGTGTTTGCTCAGCGGCCCGAGCTGAAAGTCCAGCAGTCATGACGGACTCCTTTTCCCCCATCCCCTCCAGTTAGCTCCTCCATAATTGTTCATTGTCGGCTGATTTGATCTCTTAAATGTTTCTGGTTGCTGGTCTCCACCTACTATGACGGCTGTTACCCTGCTGAGACCTTTATCTGACTCACCGCTCACCCAGTGTCTCATGAACCCCTCACGGGTCTCCGGGTCTCCAGCCCCGTCCTCTTTGGATCCTCTCCACGGCAGCCAGGATCACACATGGCAGCCCCTCCACTCTTCAAGTCTCCAGTGATTTGTGTTGTCTGGGGTAGTGGTTCTCATTGAACAGTGGAGGTTTTCCAGACTCTGCTAACCCTTTTCAAAGTATTTAGGTGTGGGTCCCACCGTAGACACATAAGTAGAATGGGGGAACTAGAAGGGGTTTGGGCTTCTGTGTCATAAAAATATGCAATAAATAATGATTTAAAAATAGCCTTTTATTTTAAAATAATTATTTCACAGGAAATTGTAAAAAAGAGTGTATATAGGAAGGCCCATGAATCCAGCTTCCCCAAATGGTGTCCTCTTACGTTCTCTGGTACACTGTCGAAACCAGGAAATTAACAGTGATACTTAATGTTAAGTAAACTATATACCTAAGTAATACTTTTTAATGTCTATTCTCTTGCCAGGTTACAGTGTAGCATGTCCTAGTACATAAGCAATTGAGTTATTTCTTGACTTCACTGGGACACATTTAAGTTTGGGAATGGAATGGACATTCTTGATTTTGGGAGTGGTGGTGGTGTGTATGTGTGTGTGCAAGATTTTGATAGCTGCCAGTTGTTTATTCTTATAAAGTGGATTATACCCCAAAGAGCTTGCCAAGAATAGATGTGAGCAATGTAATTCTATCTAGTGACCTAAGGTCATAACTTTCTTACATAAAAAGTTGGAACTGCCATACCAGGTTTTATGCTAGAATAGTACAGACATTTATTCTTCTTGAATCTAAGATACAGTTAATTTAAAATTATGTCAGCGTGAATTGCTTCCCAGGCATGTGTAAATCTTGCTTTGTTTAGATCATAAAGCATAAGGGCACAGGGCTTGTTCTGTTGTTATGTTTTGGTCATAACTCAAATATAGCATATGCTAGGGAATGGCTCCACGCAGTGATCGTAAAGTGTGGTTTTGCTCTGAGAGGTGGAATATTATGCTGAGTTATAATGAATTCAGTGGAATGGATTTCAGACTTTAAGGTGCTAACTGAGGACATTCTTTGAAGTAGCAATCTTTCCCTGTACTGGGAATTGAGCTTGGTGACCAAGCTCTGCTTGGTTTCCTCATCAAAACTGATGGACAAGCTAGAAAAGCTCTGTGTAAATCCTTACCAGTTGCGGTGGCATTCTGCTGACACTTGTCTGTGTTTCCTGTGTTTCAGAATTCGCTTACATCTTCTGAAAAAGGGATTGCGAACACTAAGGAAAGCACTCTCTGCTTCAGAAGAAAACTAGATCAGAGAAGGCCAATCTTCCACTTTACAATCAAGCAGTGGGGTGAGTTCTCCCACCTGCCTCGCAGAGGCGTCTGGGGCTCCTTTGAGGGGTCATGAGACGATGACCTCACTCTCCTCAAGGGTCAGGCACTGGGCTAGGTCCTTTGTAAATTAAAACCTGCCAGATAGACATTTATAGAGGAGAAACCTAGAGCTTCATTTGTGTAACTTCCCAAAGAGGATGCAGGGCCAATTCATGTCAATGCTGAGATTTGAATGTGGAGCTAATTCCCAAGCCTTTCTCTACCATACCAGATCGCCTTTCCATCCATGCAGACCCTTGGTTCAGCTCTGACCCTCTTGAATAATTCCAAAGCAGGCTTCTGAGAGAGGACTTCTCAGAAGCTTCTGTTTTCACTGCTCAGAGACTTCTGTTTTCACTGCTGAGAAGCTGCCTTCTGAGGTATATCTCTGAGTGGAGAATTTCAAACACACTGGGTACCATGACCCTTGATGATGATGATGGGTAATAACCTCATTTAGAATAGGAAGACTTTGTGGCCCAAGGAAAGACAGAAGCAGCCAGCTGGATGTTACTCATATGATTCAGTTCTTTGTGTTCTCTTACTTGTGTGAGCAAAGTGGTGAAGCAGTTCCTGCGGGTGGAGAAGGAGGGTCTGCTGAGTGGTGGAGACCTTCAGAGAGACTCTCCAGGATCACCCCAGCAGGCACCTTTCTTGATTAAGGGGCTATGAGGACTTTTCCAAACAAGTAGTAAGTTGATACGCAGAAATGCTTGACTGTTTTTCTCCAAGGAGTTGGAATCAAACTGTGAAGCTAAATCATGTGTAGGCATCAGGAACTAGCAGGTGATGGGGCTTCTGTACGATGGGCAGTGGTGCAGCTCTGCCCCTTATCTCGCGTGACCAACCACCTGCTTTGACTGGGACAGGAGGGTACCAGGACAGGACACCTGCAGTGCTCACACCAGGACACCCTGCCTTCAACAGTCTTTGTGGCCCTGGGTAGGTCACTTAGACTTTCTGGATCCCGTGGACTGCATATCTTTGTGTCTCTATCTCTGTCTCTCTCTGTCTCTTGATGGCTTTTCAGTGCCCTTCCAGTTTCTCAGTATTGGCAATTAGGTGTGACTCATTCATGGGCTTTTATTGGGTAGAACATGTGGGCTGGAAGCTAGTTTTCTGATGCCTTTGATAATGATTAGAAATTGGTATTTGACTGAGAACAATACAAGCTACTGTTTAGCGGGTTAGGAACAGTTGAGCAAATAGGGCAAAATAACAGATAACCTATAATGAAGTGAACTGCTCAGTTGAGCAAAGTTTAAACATCTTCAAACTTTGGCCCATCCAGAATTTGTTTTTACAGTTCTAAATTAGTGTGAATGTTCATAAATACGGAAATTTTACCCCAAACTCTGGGTCGCTAGCTTCCCTGGAAAGATTGGAAGATCTGGTCACCCGAGGCTGCCTTCCCTCAAATTGTCTGGTTGCTGAGGCTGCAAAGGGGCCACCCCTTCTAGATGGGCCATGTGGTCACTGGTTCATCACAGGCCCCTGCCACCCTTCCCCTCAGACTTGCCCCCACCTTCCCCCTTGCTTCCTTTCATTATCTGCCTGGGAAGGCTGACACTTTCAATAGTTCTCAGCACTGGCTGCACCTTAGAATATTTGAGAGCGCTTAAAAATATTTTGGTTTCTTGGCCCTATCCAGACCAATTGAATCATCATCTTGCGGAGGATGCTGGGCCAACATTTGTGTTTAAAAACCTCCTCAGGCAATTGTGATGCACAGTGAGGGCCAAGGACCAGTGCTTTAGCTCGATCCCAGCGTGGGTTTCGATGGAGCAAAGCACCACAGAGCAGGGGAGACAAGGACACAGTTTACCGATCCCGCTGACTGGGGCAGTCACAGCTTGAGTTCAGTCATAACTGAGTTCACTGGGAAAAATCAGGGAACTATTAAAAAGCAAATATCACTGACAACTCTATTTCAGTGTCTTTTTTTTATATTTCACTTGCTTCTTTGTTTTGTTGTTTAGGTTCCTGTTAAAGGTGAGATCATATGGTATTTGTCTTTCACTGCCTGGCTTATTTCGCTTAGCA
>CM052541.1:89555428-89587924 GCA_028533065.1 Trachops cirrhosus
GGGCTGGAATGGGAATAAAGGATAGAAACTGTACTGAATAAACTAAAATAAAAATTAAAAAAAAAAAAGCAAATATCACATTGGCATATTCATGGCTTGTTTCACTAAGGTATTAATAAACTTACCCCAGGTCTTGCTATACTGCCATAGGCATTTAAATCACTATAATAATGTCTATAGTTTTTTGCACAATGTGATTATGGAAGTATTTTTAATGGGCTTATAAATCTAGTGGTCATGAGAGGCAAGTAGCATGAATTTAGTGTATTTGAGTCAAGGGATAAAATGGAGGGGCACAGTTTTACATAAGGGCTTTATCATCCATAATTCTCTCACTGTAAATCAATTTCTATCATCTCTGGCCCACGCCCCCACCCCCTTCTGCCAGGATCACATTCTAGGCTATGAGTGTGGTCATCGTGAATTATTTAAAAATTCAAGTAGCTGGTTAATAAAAACCTTCTTCTCATTTGAAGCTTAAAATGGAAGGGGCTTAGACACTACCTATTTCCGCCTCTTCATTTTAAGGGTAGACAAAACTAAGGTTTCAAGATGTTAAGTGACTAGTTCAAGCTGTGCCCCTACTCCTGGAACCTTGGTGTCATGGTTCCGTCCCTCCTCGTTAGCGCGATTCCCTCAGGCCACCATGACTGCAGTGACTGGGGCTCTCGATGCTGTGTACTTTTTTTTAAGGCTGCAGCTTGTAGTCTGTTACTTTAGTGACTCTGTTTTACTCACCTTTTGTCCCCCAATGTCTAGCCGGGCCTGGCCTTAGTTGCAGTTCAAAAAACAAGGGATGATGAAGGAAAGAAGAGGTGTTCCAAGTTACAGAGTCTCTGTGGAACCTTCTGGGCTTCTTTCCAGACTCCGATTCTCGGGGACCCACTGTGACCTGCTCTCAGATGTGCCCCTGAGTTAACAGTGTTCTCTACTGCTCTCTATGAGTGTTGGGGAGGTGGGGGGTCTGTCCCGAAGGGTAGGGACATCTCTTGAAACTTCGGTATTTTCTCCACAATGTGTAGGACCATGGAGAGCATACAGCGAACCCTTCCCTGAATGTTGGTCTGATGGGGTCTCAACTCTCAGGTTGGCCTCGTGCTGACCTTTCATCTAGCTTTCGTCCTATGGAAAATACTCTAAAATGGCACTCTAGTGTCATTTTGATAGAATTGCAAGAGAAAAAAAATACGAGGTTGGATAGTCTCTTTCTAAACTGATGATGTGTGAGTAATCTCAGATTTTTCTTAGGATAACCTCTAGCTCAGGGTGTGTGTGTTTGACCCTCTTGCCATGTACCTGGCTGCCTAGCTGTGATAGCACGATTGTTCTGCCCACTGTTTACATTTTACTTGTGCACCCTCATGTCTTTGAAACCGGGTTCCCACCAAGAGGCTCCACACTCAGTCCACTCTGGGTTCTCCTCCATGCCTTGGGAGCCGAGACGCCTCCCAGCAGAGATGCTTAATTGATGAAGCTGGCAGTGGCTATGAGCCGGTGTTTGCAGGGTCACCTGGCATGCTGTTTTCTTCTAAAATCCCCCAATAGAAGCCCAACCCAGAATGACAAAAGCAGAGTTTGGAACAGGGATGAAGAAGGTCTCTGCTTAGGGCTATAGATTTAGAAAAATTTCCAGGCGATTCTTATATAATTCTGTGGTTCCTCATTCAAAAATAAGTGGCTTACAGGGTTTCCTTAACGAAAGTGGAGGAAAAGCCTAACAAATAGGAGAAAGCAACTCATATTTGTTAAGTGCGTATTATTATATGCCTGATTGATTGATTCAGTCACATCCCACTCCATTTATTCATTCCATGAGTTTTGATACCTTCTTGGTGTCAGGCTCCCTGATGGGTGCTGAGGCACCCCTGAGCATGGTGGTTAAGAAGCCAGATGACCAGAGTTCCTAGCAGTTCTACCACCTGGCAGCTGTGTGACCTTGAGCACAGTGCTTAGTTCATGCCTCAGTTTCCCCCACTCCAAATGGGGACAGTCACAGCACCTACCTCATAGGCTGAGAGGATGTGTATTAAGGTGATAAATGTCCGTTCTCACTGCAGTGATGATGAGGACAGTCCTGCCTTCAGAGAGCAGAGAGTTTGGTGGAGTCAGGGTCCAGAGGCAAAGCCCCATGGTCCATGGATGTGGCATTAGTCCCTGTCTGTGATTTTCACATAATGCCATACTGTACAACACCCCCCCCCCTTTAATGCCTCATTTATCTATCTATCACTGTCACTTAGGAGCTCAGTTATATGAAATTTTCTAGAAGCATCCCAGAAACCTGTTTTGGATCCTGTTATTGAATGATGCCTTGTTATCATGGAAATTGTTTTTGGTCAGAACTGTAGAGAGATGCTCTCAGGCTCTCGGAGAGCTGCTTGCCCTTATGCTAAATGGCCTAAAACTATTGTCCTTTTATGCATGTTTTTGTTGTTGTTTTGTCATCTTTATTAGGAAGCCACCTTACTTCTAAAATTCTTAACCTATTACTGTTAGAGTGGAAACAAAGGTCGCCAAGAGAAACCAAATGACCAGACTTGTTAAATTGGTGACCTTAGTTTTACACAAAAGACTTAGTTTGAGAGTTCTTCAAAGTTGGAGGTATGATGCTATCTGATGCCAAACTATTTTACAAGGTCATAGTAATTAAAACAGAATGGTGCTGGCATAAACCCAGACACATAGTTCAATGGAACAGAATAGATGTCCCAGAAATAAATGTATACCTTTATGGTCAATTAATACATGATGAAGGAGGCAAAACATACTATGGGGTAAAGACAGTCTATTTAATAAATGCTGTTGGGATAACTGGACGGATACATGTAAAAAAATGAATCTAGATCACCAACTTACACCATATATGGAAAAAACTTAAAATGATTAAAGATTTAAATGTAAGACTTGAAACCATTAAACTCCTAGAAGAAAACATGGGCAGTAAGCTCTCAGACATTTCTCTTACCAAGATTTTTTCTGATATATCTCTTCAGGCAAGGGAAACAAAAGAAAAAATAAATGGGACTATGTCAAACTAATAAAGTTTTTGCACAGCAAAGGAAACCAACAAAATGCAAAGACATCCTGCTGAATGGGAGAAGATATTCACCAAAGATACATCGATAAGGAGTTAATATCCAAAGCTTATAAAGAACTCAAGAAACCAAAAAAATAATCCAATTAAAAAGTGGGCAGACGACTGAATAGGCATTTCCCTAAAGAGGACAGACAGAGGCCCAGAGACATATGAAAGGATGCTCTGCATCACTAGCCATCAGAGAGATGCAAATTAATACCATAATGAGATACCACTTCACACCTGTCAGAATGGCCATCATAAACAAATCAACAAACAAGTGTTGCTGAGGATGTGGAGAAAAGGGAACCTGGTGCACTGTTGGTGGGAGTGCAGACTGGTGCAGCCACTGTGGAAAATGGTATGAGGTTCTTTAAAAAATTAAAAATGGAACTGTCTTAAAACCCAGCAATTCCACTTCTGGGTATTTATTTGAGGAAACCCTAAACACTAATTTGAAAGAATATATGCACTCCTATATTCAATGCAGCGTTATTTACAGTAGCCAAAATTTGGACCCAAATGCCCATCAATAGACAATTGGGTAAAGAAGATATTGTACATATATACAATGGATTATTACTCAGGCATAAAAAAGAGTGAAATCTTAGTATTTGCTACAGCATGGATGCACCTAGAGGATATTACACTAAGTGAAATAAGTCAGTCAGGTAAAGACAAATACCATTTAATTTCACTTTAGATGTGGACTCTAAAGAACAAAAATAAATGAACAAACAAAATAGAAACAGACTCAATACAGAGGTCAGACTGATGGTTGCCAGAGGGGAGGAGTGTTGGGGGACTGGGTAAAAAAGGTGAAGGGATTAAGAAGTGCAATTCAGCAGTCACAAAACAGTCATGGGGATGTAAAGCACAGCATAGGGAGTATAGTCAATAATATGGTAATAACTGTGTATGGTGCCAGGTGGGTACTGGGAGTATCAGGGGAACACTTCCGGTATGTGGCTGACTAGCCACTATGCTGTGTACCTGAAAACCAATACAAAATAATATTGAACATAAACTCTTAATTGAAAAGTAAAATTGAAAAAATAATCTGAGAGTTCTTGAGGACAGACTACTGTATCCTTATACGACATACCCTCTGTCTCCTGTTTCTACTTTGAAGGACCCTGTGATTGCCTTAAGCCCACCAGAATAATCCAGGGTCATCTCCCCATGTTAAAGTCAGCTGATGAGCAACCATTAGTTCCATCCGGTACCTGGATTCCCTGTTGCCATGTAATGTAGCAGGTTCTGGGAACGAGGACAGTGGCTTTTTGGAGGGCCACAGTTCTTACCACAGACATTTTGTTCCTTTTTGTTTTGCTTACTTTCTTATTGTCATAATATGTTCCAAAAAAAGGAAAACATGTAGTACACGGAAATAAAAATACATTTAAGATTTAGTGAGGAAAGAAAATGAGGCAAAGAGAAAATCAGAGCAATGGGGGAAAATTGGGACAACTGTAACAGAACAATTAAAAGAAAAAGAAAGAGTCAGGAATGAAGTTTAAACACAAAATAGATACCAATTTACTTCCGGGAAGTGGACCCTGAGCTTTACCCAGCGGCTCTGTTGGACAGAGAAGCAATGTCAGTTAACATTTTACTGTGTCAGTGAGTAAAATCTGGCTGAGTGTTCAGATGCCCACATGAATATCCTTGATGCTGTGACGAAAGAGAACTATTGACTGGATGCATGAAACCAGGTTTATGGTAAACCCAGTGATACGGTTCACCTAGCCATCTTATTTATTTATTTACTTTTACTGCTTTCTATTTTAGGTTAAATATGCCTTGCTTTGACAATTTCTTCGAAAATGTGGTCGAGGGTGAGGCAAACGCAGGGGTCTGACATATCTAAAGCAGAGGTTCCTGCCCGGTGGCTCCTGTGGGGCTGGAGGGCGCCCGAACTTCTGTTGTGAAAGGCAGTGATGCTTGTTTTCCTGTTTCTGTTTTTGAGGTTCCATTAAACAAAATACGTATTTACATATACAATCTCGATCTCTGATCCCCCTTTCCGAAGAAGAAGTTTGAAAGCCTACCAGCATTTATCAAGAGCTTAGATCATGGTTAGTTCTAACCATGCAGAAGAGTGCGCTGCACTAGCAGCACATAAGGTTTTTGAAAATATGTTACAATAAAAATATTTATTTATACCCTTAATGGACTGTTGGCTAAAAACAGGATGCATTAGGAACATTCAGATCAAAATATAGTTATTGAGCATTGTGCTGGTAATTCTGCTGTTTTCCTTCAGGTTACCTTCCCTCTAGCCATAGTTGCATTCATATAAGCAGAATTCCTTTGGCACATCTTATAGTATTTTTTTAAAAAATCAGTATTTAGAAAGAGAAAATATTATGAATTTCATACTAATTTTTTCTTTTAATTTATTAGAATTAAAGATTCCTACACCTGCAATGTGTTATTTGTGGAGAAATGCTTTCAAAATAGCTGCTGGAAACCACTTGTCTTGTCCTGATATTTAGAAACAAAAAAGAAAAAAATGTAAAAATAAACTTATGGGTGTTTGCAGATGCCAATTAATCACACCCTTCTTCCCTTCTGGGCCCTGAACTAGAGGAAATAGAAGAAGCCAGATGAAGAGATGAAGATTGAAGTACAGTACCGGCTTTATTAGAGTAAAGCTGTGTGTCTTGGGTACAGGGCTTTCTGATCTTCCCTAGATGGAATCCACAAATCTGCTGGGGTAATGGCCAGGTGGTATGGGTGCTCTCTGTAGGGTAGGGAAGCTCTGTCCATTTAACATGTGGGGGCAGGAAGAGAGAGAGTGAATCCCCAGTCGCCTGCCCAACTTAGACACTGTCCTTCCTCCCCTACAAGGCCTGTGTGCTCTGATGCAGAAGCAGGAACAGTCTGCTCTGTGGTTTCTTCCTGCGAAATGGAGCACGGATTCTGCATGAAAACATGTCCAGGGAGGAAGTAAGGAGTCCTCTTCTTATAAACCATTTGGTTTGTTTTTAAGTTCAGATGCAGGAAGTCCAAACATTGAGCGGTTTCTTGTCTCGTTTTGATGCCTGGGCCAGAAATTAGATTGCTGCCTGGTATTGAATATACATCTGGTCCCCACAATGATTGTATACTAATAAGATGTAATTTCGGAGTTCAATTTGTTGACTAATAATCCTTTTTTTTTTCTACAGAATTAAATTCTGTATGTTACAGGCTACAGGGGTAAAAAGTAATTTTTCATTAATTGTTTTGAACATTAACAAAGATAGTATCAAAATGAATGAACTTGCACTGGCTGGTGTGGCTCAGTGGATTGAGCGCCAGCCTGTGAACCAAAGGGTCAATGGATCGATTCCCAGTCAGAGCACATGCCTCAGATCACATGCCTCAGTTGCAGGCTAGGTCCCCCGTAGGGGGCGCATGAGAGGCAACCCTATGTTGATTTTCTCTCCCTCTCTCCCTCCCTAACCCTCTCTCTAAAAATAAATACATAAAATCTTTAAAAAATTCAAAATCAATGAACTTTATCAACTTTAATGTCTTGTTTCAAAAATGAAATATAATTTTACCTTAATAATCCTTCTTTTCATATATATGTAAAAATTAAGAAATTATTTAAAAGTTCCTAAGGGTGTGTGAGTGTGTGAGAGAGAGAGAGAGAGACAGAGACTGATAGAGGAGCTCATTTGTTACAGAAGGTTAGGCAAAGTTGATGTAGAACACTGGATGAATCGTGTGCCCCTTAAGTCATCCTTCAAATATAGTTTCTTTCAGCACAGCTTTGAAAAGCTTTCAATGGCCATAAAGTTGTTATGTTCCTAGGAAAATAACAGAATTAGAGACATTTTCAGAAACTTTATTGGTGGACATCATTTTATACAAAATTAAGACACCTAATGAAGATGTTACCTCAGTTGAAAACTGTTTCACTTTGAAGTCAACTTGAAAAGCAGTAATGGGTGTTAAGCAGGTGTTCTAAAGTGAGCATTTCAGCAGTTATAAAACAACAAAAACTCAGTGCATAGGCTAATTTGCCACATGGCATTACAATATTTGCTATAACAGAGTTAAATGTTGGAAGACGTGTATCCAGACTGTGTCTTTGATTTTTGCATAATGGATGAAGGCGTAGCACATAGAAGTACAACCAGTTGCCTTAGATGCACTCCTAGTTGACAATGATGAAAACTTGCCATCTGCATATATAATTCTCATCTCAGCTAATGCATCTTAACAGTAACTAGGAGTGTCCATAAGTCAAGTGGTCTCCTTACTGACATGTAGCTATCGTATTCAAGAGTTCTGTGCACATTATAAAAAGGAGAGCAGTTGCGCCATATTCTCTGTCATCCTTCCCTGGAAGTGAGTATCTGGTTTTCGCTCATTCTTACTCTCCTGGATAAAAGGATAAAAAGCAGTGTGTCTCAAACTTTAACGTGCAAGCAAATACCTAAGGATCTTGTTATAAACACCAGTTTTGATTCATTTGCTCTGGGGTTTGACCTGAGATTCTGCATTTCTAACAATCTACCAAATCATCTCAATGCTGTCAGTGCACAGGCCAGATTGTGTATAGCAAGGTTAAAGAGGTGCTGGTTACTAGAAGTGTTGGTAGACATTGAAGCTATTTGGTTAGCCCCATGTAATTTCTCACCTTTGGAGCCAAATACTGAGGAGAGGTTAACAAAAGCCCTAACAGTCCAACAGGATCCTCAACAAGTGTTCCATGGCAGGGTGGCGATGTAACAGGGCTCCCTAGCAGACTAGCTCTTCCTGAAATGCTGCCTTCTTGGACACTGGCTTAAGAAAACCAGCTTGCAGTTCTTTAAGGAGAAAACCAGTGTACCTTGTAGATGGATTATCTAGTAAGCCAGTGGATCTACATTTGTGGAAGGCAGAAAGCTTATCTTTTTTTCCCCTCCTTCTTTTATTTTAAGTGTATTTTTATGCTATTATACTTGTCCCATTTTTTCCTCCTTTTTATTCCCCTCCTCCCTGCACCCCCAACCCTCCAGCATCTCCCTACCATGTCCATGGGCTGTACCTACAAGTTCTTTGGCTTCTCCATTTCCCATACTATTTTTGCCCTCCCCCTGTCTATTTTGTGCCTACCTATTATGCTTCTTATTCCCTGTACCTTTTCCCCCCAATTCTCCTCTTCCCCTCCCCACTGATAACCCTCCATGTGATCTCCATATCTGTGATTCTGTCCCTGCTCTAGTTGTTTGCTTAGTTTTTGTTTTCTAGGTTCACTTGTTGATAGTTGTGAGTGTGTTGTCATTTTAATGTTCATAGTTTTGATCTTCTTTTTCTTAATAAGTCCCTTTGCAGGTGGGTGGGCTTGTATATGCTTTAGGACCCCATGGGCCTCTCCAATGGACTCTCCTGTGAGGCTGAGAGTTTTTCCTGCCACCGCAACCCCTACAATTTTTTATAGCCAGAGCTTTTGAGTGTTGAGTTTCCTATGCTAAAACCCTGCGTTTCCCGGTCTGACTCGCTCCCATTTGTTCTCCCAGGTTATCTGCACGTGCACGTGCAATGGCTCGGTCTTGCCGCATGTCGCATGTCTTCTCTGCCTCACTGCCTATCTCCCATCTCCACCCATCCTACTACTGGTCAGGATGAAGGTTTCTTTAACTCCTTGGTTGTTGGGTTTCCATGCAGTTCTGGTTGTTTTTTGTTTTTAAATTATTGTCCTTCTTTTGGTTGTGTGAGGAAGTGAAGCATTTTTAGCTATGCCTCCATCTTGGCCAGAACTGAATTAGCTTTTCTTGTAAAATACTGGAACAGATCACATTTGGAGTCCCACTTGATAGGACCCATGGGGTTGATACAAGGAACAATTTTCCATGGATGCATTAGTCCTTATGTCTAGCTGTATATTAAAATCACCTAGGCAGCGTATAAATAAAAATACCCCTCCTTGGGCCACACCTCTGATGAAGTAGGTCAGGATCTTCAGGCATGACACCTGGATATTTATATTTTTTAAAAAGGAGCCCAGGAAATTCTGAGGTTCATCAGTGTTGAGAGGCCCGGTTTGGCCATGTCTTAACTCGGTGGGCAGGAAGCTTTCCTGAGAATGCTCCGTGGTAGCTTGAGTTAACCTGTCATTTGTGTAATTGGAGGGCTTGTGACCAGATCCTGGTTGGGTTGACACAAGATATTTACAACGTTTGGGAAAGTTCACCTTGGTTTATAAATTGGGAGGGATGGTTCAGACCTGGGACATTACAACCCAGGATCTGCCAGAGTGTGGGGCCTGTGCCCCATGTGCATTTACTCTCGCCCTGTTTTAGAAGAGAAGGGAAATTCATTATAAGGTTGAAAGGTGAGAGGCCTCTGAGTGGCCACCTCGGATTGTGGATTGTGTGTGTATGTACACACATACATTCACACGTTGTCACTCATCAGCTAGTTTTTTTAAAAAAATGTAACGTGGTGACCTCTATCAGGTCAGGTGCTTGGAGGGCTGCCTCATTTCCGCAGCCAGTGTGGCTGGAGCTCTCACGGGGTAGACCTGCACCAGCCTGTGTCTCTCTCTAGGTGGAGGAGCGGCGTCCTGGGGGTGGGGTCAGTGGCTTGGAAGGTTCCGGGAGCACTTGCCAAATAATGAGCTTTACCTTGTGGACATTGCCCCACCTTTGGGGAATAATTTTGACAACTTTTATGACAGATTTTTTTTTTTCTGTCACTAGGGCCATTTTGGGAGTGTTGTCATTCATGGGTATTTTCTAGATAGAGTTGCCAGAAGTCTGATCCTCGGACAAAAAAGTACATTTTGTACTTACCATAAAGATTCCTTTGCAGTTCTGCTGTCCTTTGGCTCTGGGTGAAAGCAAATCTTCTGAGCATTTTCATTCAACACAGAAAAACTACCTAACAAATTTACACACTCTGTGATCTCTTCACTGACTATTCCTCCTCTTCTTAGAGAGTCATTATCGACCTGTCAGAATGTGTGTTCATGGTTTCCTGGGCTGGAAGCCAGATGGCAATCCTTTCCTTTAGAAGGCTGCCTGACATAGCATCCTGCAGACTTTGCTTCTCAAAGCCTTCTTCCCTGTGCCTGTTGCTTTCATAGACTAGGATCTTGGTGGGGCAAAGGCCCAGTGCCATGTACTAATTAGTAAAGGGGGCACGGCCAGCCTAGAATGAGCTCCTTGGCTGGTGCCAAGATGGTGCTGTCACTGAAGGACGTGGAAGAAAATACTCATCTGTCGGTCATCTTGGGACAGTTTCTGGATTGGGCCCCCTCACATCTTTGTGGTCTCTAGTCTTAGCACAGGACACTGTGCCTGCTCGTCTCTAGGCCTTTGACTTCTGAGTTCCCCTTCTCCTGGCTCTGCAATGTAGTTCTGTGGGCTTAGTTTTGCTGAGCCCCTTCCTGTTGTGTGGGTAAGGCTCTACAGATGGCTAGAGGCAGTGGTTCTCAACCGGGGTGCTTGTATCCTTTAGGGAACATCTGGCAATGTCTGGAGACAGTTTTGATAGTCCCAGTTGGGGGATGGAGGGTTCTCACGGCATCTAATGGTAGAGGGCAGGGAGACTGCTGAAGCAGAGCACAGCCCTGCAACAAAGAATTGTCTGGCTTCAGAGGTCACTTGTGCCAGGGATTGAGAAGCCCTGGGTTAAACGGGGTTTGTTTCATTTTTCAGGGACCCATGCTTTTTGGTTTTGGTTAGTGTTTTCAGAATTCTTAGAGTTGCTACGGTTTCATTTTTTTTGTTGATAGGAAATTCTGTCAACTCTGAATAACCTATGGGCCTGGTGAGCGAAACTGACAGAAATGTGAAGATCTTATCTGGTGCAGCAGCAGCAGCTTCCCTCTCACTCCTGTGTCCCCTTTGTCCACCTGCCAGAAGTGTGTACACCCAAGAAGCTAAGTCAGATACAAGCACCACACATTCCTTCCCAAGTGTTTTCCCTGCCCCTCGCACCCTCTGGTGGAGATGGCCATATGTGAAGTCACCAGAGGATGGGGTGGGAGTGGACAGAGGGCAGGATGGCGGCCTCTTCTGGATAAGGAGTCATTAGCCTTAATACAGTATTTGAAAATTTATTTTGCCATTCACACCAGATATGGAGCTCTAAACTACACTCAGTGGATCTTGCATCTGTGAGACAGATACCCACTTCAGGGGGCGGAGGTTCCTTCCCCACCCACACCAAGAATGCAAGTGCAGCATAATAAACGAAAGCTCTGGGCAAAGCCTGTTGTGGTTTGATCACTTCAAATATAAAAGAGACTGGACTGTTTAAAACTCCAGATATTATAAGGCTTCCCCACAACACAGGCCATTGCTCATGTGTAAGCCTGGGTCTGCCAACAGTTTATAGGGCTTATAATAAAGCTGGGATAAAGACTGGATTTAAAAAAAAACAAACAAAAAACCTCCCTAAGAATACCAAAGGTGTGTTGTCTTGGTGGGTGTCTTTCAGCTAGTGACTCAAAATAAGACTTGTTTAGCCAGCTCTAAAGAGAACTGGCTGTTTTCACTTAGAATGTGCTTTTCCTGTTTATAAAGAAAAGTTGCAGAATTCGTCAGAGGACTGAGTTATGAAAGTGGAAAGAAGGGCCCCTGTTCATACCTGCTCTGGGCACCACTGTGGGCCCCTGAGCTCCTTCCCTCCCTGGAGTGGGAGGGAGCCCAGTGGAGATACAGCTGTCAAGGAGTCGAACATCGGACAGGGGGCTGTTGCCATGTGGGCCGTTTACTTGGATTCAAGTTGGCGGCACCAGGCCTCTGTGTCCAGGCCATGCAGGAAACTGAAGAACCAACCTCGGAGCATCTTCCCAGGAATCTGGACTTATTTTGGAGGAAAAGCTGCTTCGCTCTTCTTTCCTTCCTCCTCCTTGCCTTCTTTTAACGACAGAAGACAGCTGTATTCCCAGACCATCTGTCTTCCTTATACCAGTATTTCTGTAAATTTGTATTTTTTTCTCTCATCTGTTGATTCTCTCAACTTGTTCAGGTAGATGGGACGTTGCATTAGACTTGTAGCTCCTTAAATTCACCAGACTGTGGTTTCTGCTTTGTGTTTCACGTTGATAAGTCTCTTCTATTTTGAGTTTCTGCAGGTGGGTGGTAGCTGCAGTGTGGTTTGGTGGAGACCATGTCGTGTTAGGAAGCAGGTCTGGGGCTTCAGTGGACTTGGGTACGGTTCGATTCCGACTCTAACTGGAAAACAGAACACGCTCTGGGCCTGTGTGTCTTCCTCTATAAATTCAGGGTTTGTACTTGCTTATTATTTTCCGAAGTAAATCTAATGTCTTCCAGTCTGTATAAAGTCTGTATGTTAAAAATGATACATTTTAATTCATATTTCCTTCCAAAGTTGTTCATTAGGCAAGTGAGCTGCTCAGATGAAATTTGGTAAAATGGTGTGCAGTCATTTCAAAGTTAGCATCAGATTGATTTCTGTGTATGTATACCACGTTTTGGTTGCATGGTAGTGGAAATTCAGTTTCATCCTGATTGCAGATGGTAATGGCTACCATTTTTTAAAACAATTTTCCAAGCACTCACGTTTAATGTAGTTGATACAGAGGCCAGAAATGAAGTAGTTGAAAACTGTTCAAAGTTGAATCATTAACATTATCTAAAGACTTGTTACTTCTTGTAATTAGGAAGTCAAACAAGAAATCTCTGAAACTTATCATTTATGACTGACTCTCATCTAGCATTTAATTACAGTGTTCTCTGTCACACAGTTTTCCATGAGTGGCTACAGATAGACTGGAATTTAATAAAACAAGCAAGCAAACTGACCACTGCCAAGCATTACTTTCCTGACCACAAAAAACACAGAAATTCAAAGTTCAAATTCTATATAGAGAAGTAGCTGGGGAAGTTTTGTTCTGAATCTCTAGAGTGTACCTTGATACATATGTTTATTGTCCTCACTATCTTAAAATTTGGCTTGCAAGAACTTTTCCTAACAAAATTTTTAAACAGAACACAATAAAAAAACAAAAATAAAATTAAAACATTTGTGGAACCTCTGAAACATCTCTGGGAATCCTGACGTCCATTGGAGGAGCTTGCAAACCAGTAACTAGGAGCACCGACCCCTCACTCATCCAGCTCTCCCAGTGATTTGTGTTTCTACAACTTTCCCCCTTTTAAACATACAGAAACTAACACAGGCAGACTTGACAAGGATCACACAGTGGCAATAGGTGGAATAAGCTGTAGATCAAAGATCTGCAGGCCTTGGTGCAGGGTTCTCTCAGCTCCTCCTCAGCACCCCTGCATGACTTCCTCTGACCACCATGATGAAGCAAGCAGCCTCCATCGAAGCACTGGTTTCTCCTCCCATTCTCTCCGTCCTGGACATTTTTGTTCCCTCAGTCACTGCCCCTTCCAGAATTCTTTTCTGGAGCTTTTCCTCTCTCCTTTTTCTCTTGTAGTTCCTGTCTTCTACCATAACCGCTATAGTTAAGCCCATCTATTTCAGGGCTCAGTGATTGTCACTGGTATGTGGCAAGATCCTAGGGTACAGGCTTCTAACAGGTCAAGTACCACCAACAGTCTCAGGGAGCCAGGTTCTTTGTGATTCACACCAGAAGAAGTCCTTGGAGTCATTGCTTATTTGTGTTCATTTCATTTCTACCATCCTGTCCTTTCATCTGCAACCACTGTGTGCAAGGTATGGCCATCTCTGGCATTTCCCATCTCTGGAAAATGTACAGTTAGAGATGAAAAAAAAGCAGTAGGTAAGAAGCTCTCTAGAGCACAGGCTGCTGTGAATGCCCAAGGAGGATGAGCACTCCTCTCTCTGGGAAGCTTGATGCAGGAGGTGGGGTCCAGTTATAAGATGGGGTAGGATTTCCCAAGGTAGCTTGGGTGAGCACAGCACACTCAAGATTTCTTGAAAGTTATTGCACAGGATAAGGCTAAAAATAGGCCTCTATTTGCTTATCCATTTATCAGTTGATAGCCACCAGTAGAAGACAGATATGAAGTAGTTCAGGTGGTATGTGGTTAGGACAGAAGAGGTATGCTAAGTTAGAGTGGTACTGCCCTATGTGAATGTTGGACCAGCAAGCAGTGATGGGATTGTCCTGTAGGGCTGTTGGAAAAGATCAGGTCGGTGTGGTTGGGGCTGGCGTTGCTCCTGGAGGGGTGGTCATTTCCCATTTCATTCATCCTCTGAAGAGACAGGTTCTGATATAAGAAGCGGGGCATTAGGTGGGCATCTGAAGGAAATGCTCCATCAGTCTGGTTTTCAGTCCCTCGGTACTGGTTTGTTTTTCATGGTGTTCTCAGGTGGTTCGAGAAATTAGCATCAAGGCAGACCATGAGCCATCTGATTGGTGGCCTGTGAGATTGTTCCAGAGCGTGTAAGAATAGCTGTGTCTGTTCAGCTGGTGGTAAATTTCTCCATGTACTTTCCTTTTGTTGCTAGGTGGTCAGCCCTTAGTAATGGTACAGCCTGGTCCTGGCCTTTCTGTGGGGAATGAGGGAAGAGCTGGGTCCTCGCAGGAGGAGGCTTTTCTGCCCACCTGCAAGTACAGCTCCTCCTCCACCCCCAGCTTTGAAGGTGGGTTTTCTCTCCCCCCGCCTCTCAGCTTTATTGAGATATGATTCACATATACAGTTTAAACATTTAAAGTGTGTTATTCAGTGACTTTTAGTGTATCCACAGCATTGTGTATCTCTCACCACGAATTTTAGAACATTTTCTTTACCCTCCAGAATAAACACCCCATGCCTTAGTTGTGCCTTCCCAATACCCCATCCCCTCAAGTCCTAAGCAACTGCTATTGTACTTGCTGTGTCTATAGGTTTGCCTGTTCTAGGCATTTCATATAAATGGAGTCGTTGTGGACATTTGTGGCTGCCTTTTCTTTTTCCTTCATTTAGAATGATGTTTTCAGGGATTATCCATGTTGGAGCACATATCAGTACTTCATTTCTTTTTATCAACAATATTCCATTGTAAGACTGTACCACATTTTGCTTATTCATTTGTCAGTTGATGGACATTTGGGTTGCTTCGTTTTTTATTTATTATGAATAGTGTTGCTATGAACATTAGTGCACAAGTTTTTGCATGGACATATGTTTTCATTTCTATTGGGAGAATTCCTGGGAGCAGGGTTGTCTGGGTCATGTGATAACTCTGGGCTTACCATTTGAGGAACTGCCAAAGTATTTCCCATGCCAGCTGCACCCTTGCACGTTCCCACCAGCAGTATGTAGGGCTTCAGTTTCTCTGCATCCTCACTAGCACTTGTTCTTTTTTTTTTTTTTTTAATTTTTTTAAAAAGATTTTATTTATCTTTTTAGAGTGGAAGGGAAGGAGAGAGGAAGGGAAATATCAATGTATGGTTGCCTCTCCTGGGTCCCCTGCTGGGAACTGGCCTGCAACCCAGGCATGTGCCCTGACTGGGAATCGAACCGCGATCTTTTGGTTCGCAGGCTCGCGCTCAATCCACGCACTTGTTCTTATGTGTCGTTTTTTATTATAACCATGCTAATGAGTGTGAATTGGCATATCGTTGTGATTTTGATTTGCATTTTCCTAATGGCTATTGATGTTGAGCAGCTTTTCATGTGCCTTTTTTTTGCATTTTTAAATTTTCTTTCCTGTGTCAAGGCTTTTTATTTAATATGTAATCTTATTTTTTCCATTACCATTTAGTCTCCTTATATCCCCGACCCCTAGTAGTCACCACCCTGTTGTTCATGTCCCTGAGTCCTTTTCGCTTTTTGCTCAAACTCTCCACCCCTAACCTCCCCTCCCACCACTAGTTGTCATCTGCTTTCCATCTATGACTTTGTATCTGTTTTGCTTGTTAGTTCAGTTTGTTCGTTAGTTTCCACATATGAGTGAAATCATATGGTATTTGTCTTCCTCTGACTGGTTTATTTCACTTAGCATAAAGTTCTCTGGGTCTATCCATCTGGTACAAAGGGTAAAATTTTCTTTTTCTTTATGGCTGAGTAGAATTCCTTTGTGTAAATGCCCCATAGTTGTTTTATCCACTCATCTACTGATGGACACTTGGGCTGCTTCCATATCTTGGCAATTGTAAATAACACTGCAATGAATGTAAGGGTGTTTGTGTTCTTTCAAATTAGTGTTTGGAGTTCCTTTGGATATATCCCCAGAAGTGGGATCCCTGGGTTAAAAGGCAGATACATATTTAAGTTTTTGAGGTATCTCCATACTGCTTTCCACACTGGCTGTACCCATCTACATTCCCATCAACAGTGCAAAAGGGTTCCCCTTTCTCCACATCCTCGCGAGCACTTGTTTTTTGGTTTATTGGTGATAGCCATTCTGACAGATAAGAGATGGCATCTCATTGTGGTTTTAGTTTGCATTGCTCTGATGATTAGTGACCTTGAGTATCTTTTCATATGTCTATTGGCCACCTGTATATCCTCCTTGGAGAAGTGTCTGTTCAGGTCCTTTGCTCATTTTTTTAAATGGATTGTTTGTTTTATTAGTATTGTTTTATAAGTACTTCATAAATTTTGGATATTAACCCCTTACCAGATGTATTGGTGAAACCAGTTGGTGAATCTGCTGCCTCGCTGGGCCGCCAGCCACTGCCTTGCTACAACTCCTCTCTGCCCGGCTCTCTGTCTCTTCCCCTCCTACTGGTCTGCATGAATGTGTCTTCTTTAACTCCTTGGTTGTCGGACTTCCGTACAGTTTGATTTTCTGTCAGTTCTGGTTGTTTTTTGTTTTTAAATTGTAGTTGTCCTTCTTTTGCTTGTGCAAGGTGGCACAGTGTGTCTAACTACACCTCCATCTTGACCAGAAGTCTTTCCTTCTATTTTAAATGATAGCCTTGCTGGGCAAGTCCTTGTATTTCATCACCTTGAATATTTTACACTACTCCCTTCAGTCCAGAAATGTTTCTGTTGAGTAATCAGATGATAGTCTAATTGGTGCTTCCTTGTAAGTAACTACCTGCTTTTCTCTTGCAACTATTAGGACTCTCTCCTTGTCTTGAAACCTTGTCATTTTCATTATGATGTGTCTTAGTGTAGGTCTCTTTGTGTCCAACTCGTTTGGGACCCAGAACTTCCTGGACTTGTGCAACTTTTTCCTTCACCACATTAGGGAAGTTATCATTTATTATTTCTTCAGATATGTTCTCGATCCCATGCTCGCTCTCTTCTCCTTGTGGTATTCCTGTGATTCGAATGTTGTTACGCTTCATGTTGTCCAAAATGTGTCTTAAGCTGTCCTCATTTTTTAAATTCTTTTTTCTTTTCACTGCTCTACCTACTTTTTTCTACATTGTCTTCCAAATCACTGATTCTGTCATGTGCTTCATCTAACCTACTGTTTATTCCTCCAAGTATATTATTTATCTCAGATATTGTGTTCTTTATTTCTGACTGATCCTTTTTCATGGTTTCTATGTCTTTTTCATGCTGTTGAGTATCCGTATAATCATTACTCTAAACTCTGTATCTGACAAATTGCTTACTTCCATTTCATCTAGTTCTTGCTAGAAAATTCTGTTGTTCTTTCATATGGGATCTGTTTCTTTGTCTTCCCATTTTGGCTGCTTTGTATTTTCTGCCTTAGATGCTAAAGTAATTAGCCACTAATCTGAATAGTTGTTAATCTAATCAATCTATGATCAGCAGTCAGCACCACAGGGCAGAGCAGAGTAATTCCTGTGGGTAGGGCTATTGCTTCCTCTCAGGCTGATGCCATTCAGAGAGGAGTGCTCCGGCCTAAGAGGGGTGGCTCCTGCTGTATGGGGAATGATTCAGCACATGGATCCTGGCTGCTATTCCCTCAGTCCTCTCCCAGGACCACCAACCCCAGACTCTCCTCAAGCATCTCTAGTCCACTGTGCCCTCCCTTTGCCAGGACCCCGGGTAAGTGGCTGCAAACAAAATTTTGTGTGTTGGCCCTTTAAAAGGCTCTCTGCATTTCCAGCCATCTCTCCCTGGCCGATAGAACCTGTGCTGTTTTTCACAGCTGGATGATATCTGCGTTCCTTTCCAGCTCTGGTGCTATAAGCTGGGGAGCTCAGCTTGGGGGTTTAGACCACACACTTCTCAGGGGGAATCCCCCCGGACACCAAAATATACCTCCGGAACCTTAGCTGTCACCCTTGGGAGTCCAGCCATCTCTCTCATACCTCCTCCACACACCCTACCAGTCACATTGTGCTGAAGTGTTTTCTTCTGTTTGTCTGTCTTTGGTTGTAAGGCTTCTCTCCAGCTAGTGTTCAGTTGGTTATTCAAGATAATTTCTCTATAATTTAGTTGTAATTCCAGATTAATCCTAGGAGGAGGTTAGTGTAGCTTCCACTGACTCCTCCACCATCTTGGATCTCCAGTGTCTGCTTTATTTTTTTAATTAAAAGGTTTGATGCATTTTCTTGCCAAAGATCTCTGACAACATTTGGAAAGGTGGAAGCCAGATATTGTGTTGAGGAGTGAATAGGGGGAAAAAGAAGTGAGTGCAGCTCTTTTAAGGATGGCAGGAGTAGAGGAAACACATGTTAGAGTGGTTAGTGGCAGTGATTGATCTAGAAGTTTAACTCATTGCAAACAGACTTGGTGCAAACTTCTTTCTGGAGGAGAGCAGAAGAAGTCATGGCTTCCCTGGCAGTCATCACTCTGGTTGGTGATAAGGCCTCCTGAGATATGCTGTCTACTCCTTTTTTGTGCCTGTCAATCCACTGGGCTAAAGGATTTGGTTGTTGGAAGGTCTAGAGGCAGGCAGATTCTTGGCCTGACAGACAACTTTTTAATCACTATTGTCCTTTATCAAAAAGAAGGTCCAGCCACTTCCTGAGGAACTAGGGGCACTGGCTACTAGATAATCAGCCCCTTGAGGGAGGGACCTCTGTCATATTTGTTACTCAGTCCTCGGGACCCAGTGGCAGCAGTGCTCAGCATATGCTTGTAGAACGAATGGAAGCAGCAAAGATGGCAGGGGCTGCCCAGCATTTAGAGAGGCCAGAAAAATGCCATAGTGCCCAGATTACTGGTTTACTTAGTGAGAATTTTATTGTGCCCCTGTCCTCAGTGTCTTTCTCTGAAAAGGTACTCAGGGAATCCCTTAGAGCAGGGGTGTCAAACTCATTTTCACCAGGGGCCACATCAGCCTCGAGGTTGCCTTCAAAGGGCCGAATGTAATTTTACCTCCTTAACAATTAAGGAGTAGTTACATTTATACAGTCCTAAAATTATTTTGGCCCTTTGAGGGCAACCGTGAGGCTGATGTGGCACCCAGGGAAAATGAGTTTGACACCCCTGCCTTAGAGGATGTCCTGGGATTCCACACAGACACCGATAGAACAGCCAAGGCAGCAGCAGGCAGTGTTTTAAACTGCAGAGAAGGAAAGAGCATCCTAGGCTGGAGTGGTGGGGAAAGTGGTCTGAAGCTGCTGGGGAAGGGGCAGGAGCAGGGGCAGGAGGAGGGCAAGGCCAGCCAGGTGCAGGGAGCAGCCTCCATGGAGACGGGGAGACCCTGAGAAGATCAGCAAGGCTATGGTGATAGCAGAGCAGCAGGTGTGGAGGGTGGGGATGGCACAGAGGAACTTAGGTGATAAAGTGGTGTGAGACGGACTTCAGGCCACCTTGTGTTAGCAGTGGGGTGGGGTGGCATGATGGTGGCAACCCTCTGCCTGAGTCAGAGGCTCTCAAACTTGAGCAAGCATCAAAATCACATGGAGGGCTATTGAAGCACAGGCTGCTCTGTCCCTCACCCCTGTGCCCAGAGTTTCTGATTCCACAGGTCTGGAGTGGGGCCTGAGATTTGCATTTCTCACTTTTGCCCTTATTGCTGCTGAGTCAGGGGCCCCACTTTGAAAACGACTGGCCTAGAATTTTCTTGTTAAGGGCCAGTAATAAACATTTTAGCCTCTTAGCTATGCATGATTTCAGTCACATATTCTTATTTGTCGCTTTTTACAACCCTTTTAGCATGTGCAGGCCACGCGTGGCTATAGATAAACAGGCTGGTTGGAGAGGAGGGGTGGTGTAAGGAAGGCAGAGTCTCATTTCCTGACTCCCGAGTGGTCCCTATATGTTCTGTCCTCTGCTCCACGGTGCAGCACCCTATGCCTTTGTTTTTTATTCTCTAAAACAGGCATAATATTAATGGTTCTTACCATATGAGACTCTTACAAGAGTTCGGTGAGTTAAGGCACAAAAAAACATTAACCACAATGTGTGGGACATACCTAGAATTTATTTACTTTTTACTATTAGCACTGTAGTGGTACTACCCACTACTGGTGACTCTTGATAGGCAAGGGAAGGGCAGTGGAAGAGCAAGACCAACATAGATTCACTGCATCGCACACTGAAAGCGCCAAGATTTTGTTGTGGTTTCTTCTTAGGTTGTTCACGAACAAGAGTCTTGAACTGAAACTTACCACGCTGTGAACACCTCCCAGCTTAGTCCCCCGCAGGAGACCCTTGCTCAACCTTTCCCTTGGCACACTTAGAAAATGGTGTCATTTTTCAGCTGGGTGGTTCTTGGGCCCAGGACTCTGCCTGGGGCCAGGGGGGTTCGCTAGCTGGCTATCTTAGCCCACCTGCAATTCATTTGCAGCTTATGCTTCAGCCTTATTTGTTGGGAAGCCTTGATTTAGGACCCAGCCTGTGCTGATACCAGATAGGATCTGGTTGCATTACCTTTTTTTTTTTTTTTTTGTAAATTAAAGTACAGTTGACGGACAGTAGTATATTTGTTTCAGGTATACAACATACTGATTTAACATTTGTATTCCTTACAATGTGATGGGCAGAGCAAATGCCTTTTAACTTCATTTTGCCCGATGGTGTGAGTGAAACAGAGAGCCACAAAAAAGCAGGCAGAAGAGTACTCCACGTTTCCTGTAAGAAGTGTGCTGGTGAGAAGTGAGGTATAGCTGTCACTCATGGTAGGGAGAACTGAAAGACCACCGAGTACCCTGGCATAGCCTCTCCGTGCTGGTACCTGGGAGAGGCCACCTGGTGGCCCAGAGAGATTCAGCTTGTCTCTGGACACTGCTAATGAAAGCTGGCCATGCATAAGTAATGTGAGGGCTCTCTCCCCTTTCCTTGTCTGATTACCCCTGGGGGGCATCCACTTTCTTGCTCACCTGTCCAGCTGCACGCTCTAATCCTTACCAGAACACAGAATAATGACTTTGTAAGCTCACATTACAGATGTACAAAAGTGCCCTGGGGCGATACAGCTCCACCCTCCACTTGGGTTTCTGCTGACATTCAATGAAATATCCTTCCATCTCCTCCTTACCTTGCAAAACAAACTTCCTGTTTTGAACTTGGGCCAGACTGGAACAGCCCTGCTACACTTGTTAACACACTGAGACACACATTTCCTCCTCTGTATTTGTACAGCTTTTTGTCCCCTGGATACTAAACTAGCAAATTAAGAAAAAAAGGAAGTTCACATTTTAGAGTTAAGTGAAACCAGGGTTTCTGGTTTATTTTACCGTGTTTTGCCAAAACTACCATGCTAACTTTCCTCCTTCTTCACAGCAGAATGAAAGAGAGGAAAGGAAATCGGCTGACGCAGGAGCCGGAGTGAGATGGACAGAACCACCATGAACATGCGTTTCTCTTCTGCACTTTAAGAGCCAACGGCAGGTGAAATTGCCGGAGAGCAATGGCTCTCTTTACTCCATGGAAGTTGTCCTCTCAGAAGCTGGGCTTTTTCCTTGTAACTTTTGGCTTTATTTGGGGTATGATGCTCCTGCATTTTACCATCCAGCAGCGAACTCAGCCTGAGAGCAGCTCCATGCTGCGTGAGCAGATCCTGGACCTCAGCAAGAGGTACATCAAGGCACTGGCAGAAGAAAATAGGAATGTGGTGGATGGACCATACGCTGGTGTCATGACAGCTTATGGTAAGTGCTGTGCTTCTGGGCTTCTTGATTAAACATGGTTTTGCCTCAGAAGGACCCTAGAGTCTCTCAGACTTGGTCTTGTCCTGGATTGAGTGTGTCCCTCACCACCGCCTTCATGGCAGTGCATTGCACACAAAGGGACACTTTTAGAAAGTTGAAGCAATGCCCTTTGGGAGGTTCTAAGCTCTTGTACACGCTGACAGCCCCAGTAGCAATGGGGCAGAACAATTAGCATTCTATTGCTTGTATTTGCAGCTAGGTTTACCTCCCTCAACACATTTCTGGATTGTACGATTTCATCTAGGAGTATGGTCAGGAAATGTAGAAAAATATTCTCATTATCTTTCCCTAAATGAAACTAAATTAGAACTGGTAGACTGAGGTAAAGAGGCTGGGGAGGAATGTTCTGTGGATGCCAAGAAACTCAGAGCCAATGTGTGCCTCCCTCTGGCTAATGTGCAGGACATCAGGGCTGCGTGCTAGCTAATAGCTTTAACCTTTGACTACTTCAGGGTATATTGCTCTTATTTCTTGCCCTTGACTCTAAGTGCTCTCACTTTGAAAGAAATCTTTTTGTACTTGTTGCTTTTTTTGTCAGGTGGCCTAAACCCTTTTTAAAATGAGGTTCAGTAAAAAAAATATGCATATGGTATTTCATTTATTTTTCTTTTGTCAAAATTTATGCTTAATATAGAAAAACTTGGAAGCTGAGACCAGCAAAAAAAAAATAGTAAGAAAAAATAAAATCATGCAAAATACTATGCTAAAATATAACCACAATTAACATTTTAGTTTATATCTTTCTGATATTTTATATATGCACATGAAACTACACATATAAATATATATAGACACAAAATACTTACAAAAACATATATACATAAATGCAAAACAAAAATTCCAAATGAAATATAGATCATACTATGTTTTAGAGAAACCACTTCCCAGCTCTGTTACCGTCACCGAGGATTGGAACAGACTTGATCTGTGGGATGACCTGTTGCTGTTCAGTGACATGTCTAGTCTTTGGATGGAGAATTCAGTGGCCTCCGGGTTTCAGACCCTGAGGTGTGATATAGATGAGATATAAGAATGGGGTTGGGTGAGGAGGAAAACGGTGATGGTCAATCTCGGGACCCAATCAAGGGATGTCCCCTGACATATGTAGAGTCCAAACAATGATTCCTGAAAATGTATAGCAGCTGGTAGAAGCATGAGTTCAGACATAGGGAATCACACTCAATTTTGTGTACATATTCTTTTCTTTTTGAAAGGATCCAGGAAACTTGGTTAGTTTTTAGTTTGACACACACACACATATATTTTTTTGGCAAGGAGAAAATGGTGGTCTTTAGCATATAATGTGGAAACTCTTTTCCAGTGCCTACTGTTTGAATGATCACACTGTCTGCGTTTAATCTATTCCTTCATGGTTTGGCCATGCCTGTAGATGTCGGCTGCTAATATGTCTAAATACAATGCCACCTTTTTTGATTTGATGGATTAGTAAAAGGAAACTCCATTTGGAAAGCCTATATTGAAAAACAACTAAGTCATTTTTGGACAGTGCTTTTTTAAATTGCTAATTGACTTCAAACTTCTGTAATACAGGGTGGGGCAAAACTAGGTTTACAGTTCTTTGCCATGGAAAATAGTATAATAATAATACTAATAATAATAATACAAAAATAAACTATGTTTCATGTACTCATACTGTAAACCTACTTTTTACCCACTCTTTATTTCCTGTCTATTATTAGCAAACCACCAGAAAAAAATAAATGAAGCAAATTGTCATGATTGGTATTACCAGTGTGTAATAATAAGTAAGCATAAAAAATATTTGACAGCTGGGGGGCTGCTGTTAGGGAGTGGAGGGATCGAGCAAAAGGGAAAAAGGACTCGGACATGGACAACAGAGTGGTGATTGCAGGGGGTTTGGGGCGTAAGAGGGATAAATGGTAACAGAAAAAATATAATAAAAATAAATGGAAGAGAATTAAAAAATAAAATAGATGCTGTTTTCAAGTATCTGGTTTAGTGTATTCCATTCGGGAGTGAAAAGGGAGTAGTCCAGTACTGGTTTCCTCCTTCTGTTTATCTCAGTCTATCTAATGTTTTCCATGGGAAGGAAAGAATCAATGGATGGAAAATACAGATTTTCCGTTTCTTTTTTATTTCTTATGTGCTACTAAATATCTCATAGGGTAGGCTTCTGCTACATTCTAAAGGCTAGTGATCTGGTCTTATCTTTTCATCCTCACAGAGATACTATGGTTTTCAGAAAGTTACCAACCCCCCGGAATAGTATATTAGATTTCAACCACCTTGTATGCCTATAATCATAAGACTTTGGAGCTCAGAGAAACTTCAGAAATTATTTATTTTCTCTTCCTCCTTTTACAGATGACCCTTAGCAAAGTGATCTTTTCTTTCTCAAAAACAACAAAGAAATAACTACACAGACACCAGCAGCAAGTCTTAGCTCACACTGCTATTTTTCATTCATCTAATCAACTTGATATGTCAGTCAAAATGGCCTTCGGAGCTGAGTTTCTGGCATTTAATTGAACTGTGCATGTGTGCTTGTGACATTGGAATCATCATGTGGTGAAATCCTAAGTCAGGGTTTCTTACCTCGGCATCATTGATACTATGGGCTGGATAAGTCTTTGTTTTGGGGGCGCTGTTTGTGCATGGTAGGATGTTTAGCAGCATCTCTGGTGTCTCTACCCACTGGATACCAGTAGCACCTCCCCAGATGTGACAATCAAAATGTTTTGAGATACAGGGGCCAAAACGCCTCCCTTCCCAACTTGGAGAACCAGTACACTAAGAGTGGAGACAGCAAACACTACCTAACAGCATCTTCTTCTGGAAGTTCTCAAGCAGATAACTGGTTTTTGTTCTTTAAAACACTACAGCCTGTCTTCCTCCCTGGTTCCCAATTCTGGGCACCAACCATGGGACTGAACAAGATGGTATAGTGCACATCAAGCCCCAGAATCCTGGAGAGCCATTCTGGTGATGTTGCTTCCCCTGTAATTCACCAGTATCAGCCACAGACAAATCAGCAGGGAGGTAGCTCTGGCGGTTGATGTCATATGTCTGATGGAGATGCAGAGACTGAAAGATGGTTCAGTGGTTTAGCTGGGCTGGTGGAGTGGGGAAGAGGATGCATGAGTCATCAATTTGCAGTTTCTTTTTGTCCCACAAATGTATCCATAGACAGAATCTGCCTAGAATCTTCTCTGGAAGAGTGAGGAGCCGATCCTCTAGGGTTGGGATCTGTCTCTGATTTGAATGAATCCAGTTAATGGACAAAGGAAAAAAAACCTTCCTTTTCCTAACCCCATATTAGTATCATTAGAGGTTCCTAGTATGCTGTAAATGTTTTTTATGCTGTAGCAGGTGTTTGAAGAACCATGGTGGCTGATTTCAGATTGTTACTGCTTTAGTGGAATCCATGACTTGAAATCCTAGGGCAGCAGGGTTCAGTCAAATTCAGACCTTTGCCTGTTTCTGCAAATAAAATTTTATTGCAGGCATACCACTCCCATTTGTTTATAATAACTGTAATAACTAAAAACCATTATAACACCAGATTTCATTTCACATAACATCTAAAACATGCTGACTCCATCTTTCGGCAGTGACCTTAGTCCATTCTAAAGCACTCATCTGATTATGTTTGTCCTTGACTCAGTAATTTCCTAGGACTCCCATGGTCTAAGGCACGGTCAGCAAACTGGCTCCCTGTTTTTGTGTGGCTGTGTCTTGGAACTCAGCACACTCCTTTTTGATGTGTCGTCTGTCCGCTTTTGAGCTACAGTGGCAGAGCTGAGTACTTGCCACTGAGACAGCAGAGCCTAAGACATTTGCTGGCTGCTGTTTTGCCAAAAATCTTGGTCTCTGCTCTAGATAGTCCCTGGTCAGGCTTTCTGCCTACAGGAGATATGTGTGCTGTCCTCAAGACTCTTTCATCTGTGCATTTGCATTCACTCAGGGCATCTTTGGGAGGCACACATGCCAATGCTACATTTCTCCATCCTCTGGAAATGCTTCGGAACATCACGTTGACAGTTGAGTGGTTAGGTGCCTGGGCTTTGGAGCCAGCCAGTTTGGCTTTGCCACCTCATGGCTGTGTGGCCTGGGCCCTGGTGGCACAAACCACTGTGGAGTGGGCTACCACTGTATGCCTGGCCAGGTGAGTGTGAAGCACGAACGAGGTGCTGTGTGTCAGGTGCCTGAGGAGCAGTTGCTGTTTGTTGTTTGACCGGGCCTCAAACAACAGGACTTTTAAATAGTATCTTCCCTTCCGCATCCTTTTTGGTGATTTGAAAAGAGACTCTTGAACTTCTTTTGGGATTTGGTAATTCAAAAGTGGTGCCTGGAAGGTATCCCGGGCAGCCTGTGTGGAACAGTTGGAGCATTCATTCCTGGGGCGTGGCAGGCATTTCTGTGGGCTGCTCTGTCATTCCCGAGAACAGTGTGTGGAGCCAGAGCTCCCTGCAGCTCAGCCTCCACTGCACCTCCCAGGCCAGCATGGCAGGGCCGTCCTGTCAGTGCCTTCGCCGGAATCGCGTCATGCATGGTGTCACTCACCCCAGTCAATGCTGTTCTTGTTTCTGAGGAGAATCGATTTCGTTCTCTGATGGCCTGACCCAAATTCTCATTCTCAGTGATCACCTCTTATCTAACAGGCCAGGTCCACTTGTGTTCTCTAAGTAACAGGAATGGAAACCTGGGGTGATGAGAGATTTCCCCCCTCCCTCCATATTTCTCACCTGCCTGTTTCTCTGGGTGCTGGGATGCTCTGCCCTGGACAGCTCACCAGCTCGGACTGAAGTGGGTGTGGGCCCTCAGTTTCTCTGCCACCCCTCTCCCCACCAATATCCCGTTTTCCTACTGCCTGGCTCCCCTTGACCTCCAGGTCTCCACGCCTGCCCTGCCTTCCCTCCTGTCTCCTGGTTCCCTGAATTTCTTGGGACTAGACTGTCCCCTGGATTGGCTCTTATTCTTCAAGCCCTAGGGAAATGTCTGTGCCATTGGCTGGTGTATGGCAGTGCCATCTAAGCTTTGTGCATACAGCCGGAAAGTGGCGGACAAGTCCCTGTCTTGTGGAGGCTATGTTGACATTGGAGGGAGAAATAATAAACAAGAGAATGTCGGGTAGTAATAAAGTCTGAGAAGAAAAATGACACAGGAGCCCTGACTGGTGAGGCTCAGTGGGTTGGGCATTGCCCCACAAAGCAAAAGGTCTCCGGTTCAGTTTCCCATCAGGGCACATGCCTAGGTTGCAGGTTCGGCCCAGGTTGGGGTGTGTACAAGAGGCAACTGATTGACATTTCTCATTGATGTTTCTCTCCCTCCATTCCCCTCTCTCTAAAAATAAAAACAAAGTGTTTTTTAAAAGGAAAATGACACAGGAAGATGTGATTTTTTAATGGAGTTTAAAGTGAAAGTGCGTTTATTAGTGAAGCAGTGAGACAAAGAAGAGACTACTCCGACAGAGCAGCTAAGATGTGCTTTTTTTTTTAAGTACTTGAGGAGCTACTTTCAGTGAGAAGGTCAAGGAAAGCCTCTCCCAGGAGGTGTCTTGCCAGCTCAAGTTACAACAAGGAGCTGCTGGGCAGGAAGGGAAGAAGGAGGTTGAGGCAGAGCCCTCCAGCAGAAGGCAGGGTGTGTGCCAGGCCCTGAGGCCTGCATGTGTGCTCTGGGGCAGAACAGGCTGCTGCAGCGGGAACAGAGTACTCGGGGGAGCCCCCTGGAAGGCGCCGCTGGCTGGGAAGCAGGGAGAGGGCAGCAGGCAGAGTGGCCGTGTGATTGTGGCTCATAGTCTGTGGGAAGGGGAGGGAGGTGAGGGGGATGGGTGTTCTTGTGGGTGAGCTAGGGCGGTAGCATGGCCCTGTTATCTGCTGTCACTTCCTTGGGGGATGGGGAGGATAGGGAGGAAGTAAGTTCTTGTTTCCTTAAGGAACTAAAGAACCAGGGTAGGGCTTTTGGGTGCTGGTCCGGAGCAGTGGTGTAGTAGCTGCTTTGGGTGTCAGGTGGCCCTTGTTGGCCAGGGGTGCCCTCTTCAGAGACATTAACACCATTTTCCATGTTAATGTGCTCAAAAGCCAGTGGGAGGCATCCTCGGTGACACTGGCATGGCTACCTGACGTGGCCCTGGAAAGGTAGACCCTGCCCTGAGTTGAAGACCTAGGTAACCTTGTGAGAGTCAGACAACGACTTTTACATGTGTTTCATTCCACCTCTCCTATGAAAAAGTAGGAGGAAAACTTAATTTGGATTTTGTTAGACATAGAGACCTGTAAAGGGTTTTTTACTTTTTCTTTTTGCCTTAGTTCTACAACTGTGAAGGGACTGTTTTGGAGGGTGGGGGCACTGTGGAAAACCACCATCACCGAAGCAGAAGTTCTGGACTTTGAGGGCAGTGCACTGTTCCTGGAGTGAAGGTGGCAGGGCTGTGTGCTCTGTCTGAGGAGGCCCTGGGACCCCATGGTGATGTGGCTGGTGTGACTAAGGAAAGGACTTTCTGCTTCAAGAAGCTTGGAACCTACAAAATGGGCCTCTCTGGGCTCGGAGCTATTTCAGCAATGCCGTGGTGGAGGCCCAGCTCGCCCAGCAGCCCATGCGTGCCAGGATGCACGCACAAGCACCCCCCGAGAGTCTGGAAGACTGAGGAGGGCCTCCCAGGGTCAGGCGGGAGTGCAGTCAGAACAGGGGTCTCTGGGAGGAGATGGAGCCTCGTACTTCTACACCTTTGTCACCTAGACTTCTCTCTCATGCCACACCACTTCAGGTGTGATCCACATCCTGACCTGAGAGGGGAAAGCACGAGCGAGGGCCCCAAAGCAGGCTCCCTTGTCTGCGTTGGTGGCCATAGACCCTTCTTCCTGGCTCTGTCTTGGTGTCCTCCCCCTGTCAGAACTGCTTGGGCAGGCCTCTTGCCACTGTGCCACCCAGAGAGCCGCTCACCCTTCTCATGTCATCAGCCTTGGCACGCACGCACTGTCTGCTAGGACTAGCTGTTGGGTCTGGCTAAGCATTTTTCTCTCTTTGAGCCTCTGCATCAGCTCTTGCCTCCACCTGCAAGTCTTCTGTCCAGATGGCTTACCCCTTGCTCTCCTGTTCTCTCTCCATTCTCACTCTTCTCAACACTTAAACTACTTAGCATCACATATTTATTGTACTTAATCATCTCGCCCTCACTTAGAATGCAGGCCCACAGAACATAGGGATTTTTGTCTATTTTGTTCCCCAAAGTTTAGTGCATGCCTGGCACATAGTAGGGACTGTGAGTGATTAGCAGCCCCACCCCAAGAGTCCATGTGTGGTACAGCTGCAGTTAGGGCTACTTTGAAAATCAGAGTAATGTTTTTAGTGAGACAGGAAATGAGGAGAGATTCCCTGTGGATTCCATGCCCAAGGGACTCCAAGTAGCTATTATGCGTAATCCTGTCATAGGGAACCACTGTTTATTCTGGAAGGCAGTGAGAGAGTGTTTATCTGTGGCTTGTGGAAGGGGTCCTTAACTAGATGTGTGACTATGGGCAAGTCACTGATGTTTTAAGAGCCTGCTTCCTCTAACTAAATAGAAGATTATAATATTACTTACTTCATAGGATTCTTGTAAGAATTACATGTGACTGAGCTTACTAGAGCCCTGAGATAAATAAAGAGCCTTCATTACCGTGAGTTATCACTAACCCTGGCCTGCACGTACCTGCATCTGTGACTGCCCAACCAAAATTGCCCATAAACCTGACATTGCTTATTCCCTTAAATGTAGGGCTTCAGGAACCTCTTTATGTAGCTGTCCTTAGCATTTCCCCAGGGCATGAGGCCCAACCAGACACCCTCGCCTACACAAGGACAGGCTCATCCACCAGAAGCACCCGGCTGCTTTGAGAAGAGCAGTGCTGGGCACCATGCCGTCCAGGGTTTGGAACTGCTGCTCTGGCCCCTAGAGAGATGGCACTGGGCGCCTCACTGGGCCCCTTTCTAACGGCGTGTTAGTGCCACATTTTAGAAATAGGAGGTGTGATTGTTACTGCCTTGTTGAAAAGGGAAGGCTCCCCTCTCTGGGCTGTAAGATAGCTCACTTGGTCTCTGAAGGGGGCACATTGGGGGACCATTTCTGTATGGATGGTGAGCCAGAGAACACACTCTGGAGTCAGGTTGGCGACCTTGGCCAACAATGGGCTTGACCTCTTCAAATCTGAGTTCTTTTCTCTTCTACAAAAAAGCAAAAATGCTTGACTCCTACTCTGTGTAGCTGGCTAGTTAGGAAAATTGAGAGAAAAGCCTAAGAATGTCATTCTGGATATTTACAGTTCCATAAAGCACCTGATATCATTAACAGGCACAGACATGATCTTTTCTCAGATTCTGCTGCCTAGAAAGTTTCTTAAAATGCCAGTGACACCCCCTGCAGTCCCTCAGGAACAGCACTCACTGCTAGGTGTGAGTCGGAATCAGAACTTAAATCCACACTTAAATCCTAACCCAGGAGAGAGTGTTGGGCAGTGAGCTGCCCTGTCACTCTGTGATGGTCAGCAACTCCCTTTTGTGCCCTGGTGTAGCTGTCCGCGACCACCACAGGGGAAGGTCACACGTGAGCTCAGGTGCAGGCAATCCCCCCACTGCGATGAGGCAGTGGGAGTCGGTGACTGAGATGTTTCGGGGTCGGAGGGTGTCTTCTTATCTGACCTCAAGGCACTTGTGGCCAGTATCTTTGAGTTCTGAGGATAGAAGTTACTGTACTGTGTATTTTAAAATAGCATTTAATACCTTCGTGGTGTGAGAGTAATGTGTATGCTTATGTAAAATTGAGAGCATGTGCAGATAAAGCTATCAGAAGCCCTGGGACGCTGTAGGCATGTCACCGGGGGAGGCATGTCTTCTCTCACGATATGAAAGGAAAAAGCTCGTAACTGAAGCAGCCGCTGGAATCACCGTTTCAGGCAGTCCAACACAAAGGTGCTGTCAGTAAAACACGCGGGGGCAAAGCAGTCCAAGTCTGTCTTTGTGTCCTTGCACGTAGAGACGAGTAAAAAATAAAGTACTCTGTAACCCCAGACCCAGAAAAGAATTAAAGAATAAAAAATAAAATGCTCCTTACCCCAAACCCAGACAAATTTTGACTTCATTCCAGGCCTTTTTTAAATGCAGAGAGAGATGTGTGTGTGCTCATTTTTTAAAATTGGAGTATTTCATATACAGCTCTTTAATTTATCTTTCTTATATTTCCTCATGCCATTAGATATTTTTGGTGACCATACGCTTTTTCTTTCTCACCTACCCATTTGATAATACTTATTGATCTCCTGATACTAGTAGGTAGTGGTGGTGACAGACAGAGATGGCAAGACAGACCTGCCCTCTGCCTTTCTTGAGTTTCCACTCTGGCAATTTGTTCCACCTTATGCAGAAAGAGACATAATGTAATTTAATCTTTTGTTTGGGTGTTTGGGGAGTTTCCAGCTTTTATCTATAATAAATAACACTATTCTCTTTTATAACTAACTGCTTTGAATGTCTATGTACATAATGAATGGAGTGTATTTTGGTCATTACTGTAACTGCATTCTCTTTCTGTGGAAAGGTCACTTTAAAATTAATTTAAAAATACGTAACCGATGAAACCTGACATGCCCGGCAGTCGATGGGAACAAGAGGTTGGGGTTAATTCTTTTTTCATTAGCACCTTCCTTTCTCATTAATGCCCTGTCTTTGCTGGTTTCTCTGGAGCCCAGAAGTGAAGCCGCTCTTTTGTTCACACTCTGCCCCTTGGGGAGCGGCCATGGTGAAGAGGGATTTTCATTAGAAGCAAGCACAGATGTAAATGATTTTTGGCAGTTCAGATGGAAGTCCTTGGTCACAGCAACTCTGGGCCAGCGAATCATGGCAGCTGCACCTTAAACGTAATTCTCAACCATGGCTGTGCCAGAGTCCTCGACATGTGGGTTGGTTCTGCAGGTTCTCTGTGAGTGCCCAGAGGATGGGCTGGGTGTCTCGGACTCCACAGGGGAGCCTGTGGGACAGCAGGCCGGAGAGCCTCTGCCTTAGAAACACATCCCAGCGGAGCGGGGTGGGACCAGCATATGCCCCAAGCACAGGCCTTCTTGATAATCTCTCAAATATTGACTTAATGATCTGGGAAGTCAGGGTTCACCACCTGTTCTCACAGCTTTAGCTAACAGACTTATACATCTTCTCCACTAGCAAGACCCCTCTCTCCACTGAGATCCTGTCTCCTTGGACTCCAGCTGTGGAGGAAAGTATAGCTGGCAGTGGTACCTCCTTGGCTGTCCTGCTCAAGGACGTGGCAGCATCTTCCAGCCCCTTCTCAGCCCCTAATGCTGAGATAATGGAGATCTCACCCTTTCTAGTAAGATAGAAACCAAAGCTTAGTTTCCCCAGAGGGACATTTTAAATGTTTTCAGATCTCCTCTTTGTCATGTACGGCAATTTTTAGGAACACAGAATTTTAGTAATGTTGGGATTACATTTTTTTTTTTTTTTATTTTAGTTTATTCAGTACAGTTTCTATCCTTTATTCCCTTTCCAGCCC
>CM052541.1:89588424-89633586 GCA_028533065.1 Trachops cirrhosus
TTTGCAACAGCATGGATGGAGTTAGAAAGCATTATGCTAAGCGAAATAAGCCAGGCAATGAAAGACAAATACCATATGATCTCACCTTTAACAGGAACCTAAACAACAAAACAAGTAAATTATAACAAAGGACACTGAAATGGAGGACGGGATGTCAATGACCAGGGGGGAGAGAGAGGGGAGGGAATTTCAGGGGAGAAGGGAAGGGTTTACAGGAACAAATATAGAGGACACATGGACAAAACTACGGGGCTTGGAAATGGAAGGGAGGTGGGGAGGGATGGGTGGGTGGGCTGGAATGGGAATAAAAGATTGAAACTGTACTGAATAATCTAAAAGAAAAAAAAAAAGAAAAAGAAAGTGAGAGCATATATCCCTGTGGGGATTGCTGTTCCTCCTCAGCAATTTGAAGGGAGACAGTGGAGAGAACAGAAGCATTCAGGAACGTGCACCATGGAACTGGCCTGGGGAGCTTGGGAAGAATTTACTGGTTTTTGTTTGTTTTAATGAAAATGCCTCTACACAGGGTTGTTCTGAGAATTGGAGATAGGATCTACTGGAATTAGACTTGTTTGTTTTTGTCAGAAGGCGACAGATCCCACTTGCTCTAATTTGGCTTAATGAGGTGTGTGTATACAGTTGTGCCATCGGCTTGCATATGGCACTGGCTCAGTAGACGTTCCACAGCTACAGCGGGGCATATGCTCTCCTGCGCACGCTCCTCTCTGTGCCGTTCGGTCCTTTACCTGAATCCATTGACACATATTTCAACAGACGCATTCTAGAGCCTGTGGTTGACAACTTCACAACTACGTCCTAATTAAAGCTAGTAATCTGTCTGTCTCTGTACTGTTGCAAACGTTGTTAGATGTGCAGGGTTCAAGGGATCTTATTTGAAGCTGTGCTTTTGACTTCCCGTAGCCACAGCTTCTAAAATTAGGTGACCTAAATGAAAATCAGGTGCTAGTTTTTGTTGTTTTTGTCCCCTTTTCATTGTATCTCAGAAAAAGGAGAGAGAAAGTATATGTGGTGACGGCGGCCTAAAAATAAAGAAGAGGTGTCCAATTCGACATGTGATTAAGAGGGGCTGGCCTGCCCCTCAGTCTGCACTAACAGTGGCACTAACCTTCCTTGCAATCTCCTGTCTCTGTCCCTCCTTTGCCTTTGGACATTCATTCGGCAAGTCTCACATGCACGTTCACAGCCTCCAAGTCCACTTATCTTAAGCTGAGGGCCCGAAGCATTGACAGAGGCAGTGGAGGTGAACTTAAGCTGTCTTAATGTTTCATGTGGTGAACTTTTTGAGTCAACATTTACAGTGGGACTTTCTACATTGGTGACTCTGGGGATAGGCTCTTAAAACAGAGTTATTGTGGAAGAGCCACAGTTGAACATCAAGTATAGGGCTTGTGCCAATGTTTCTTCTGCTGAATAGCAGCCATGGGATTGTGATTCATTCAGATACAGATCCTGGACCCTGACTACCTGTGTTCAAATCCCAGCTCTGCCACCTCGTAGCTATGTATCCTTAAATAAGCTCAGTCAGTTTCCTTGTCTACAAATGGGAACAAACTACCTGTGCCATTGTATTGTTGTGAGGACTGTGAGTTCATACATCGATACTAGTCAAGACCAGCCACAAAATAAGAGCTCAGTAAGTTTCAGCCATTGGGACATGCATTGCTTAAGGACCCAGCTCTGGTCGGGCCCATGGGCCAGGCATGCCAGATGACCAGTGCTTGATGAATGTGTAAAGTACCCAGACCAATGCTGTATTTTATAGAGAAAACTTCCTGGAAGCCACTGGCTAGACCTGGCCTTTAGCATTAGACAGTTTTGAGCTGAACTCCCAGCACCCTGCTTTACTCACTATTGGTATTTTACTTCAAGCGAAGATCATTCTCTGTACAGGGGAGACAGTGATGCCAATACTTTGTTCTTGCACCAGTGAGGATGCCAAGATATAGTGTATATTGAGCGCCTAGGAGGCATCTTACACACACTGAGCTACAGACCCTGCCCTCTGTGGTTAATACCTTGTTGAGTGTATAATATGGCAAACACGGGTGTATCTTTTATACAACCAGTGCTGCCTGGATGGTGCCAGTCCTCGTGTCCAGAAGTGGAAGTGCAGCCGGGTAAGAAGCTAGGGCTCCTTTGTGAACAAAGGGCTCACTGTGTAGTGGAGGAGAGGGGAGAGATTAATAGAAATGCTCACCATACCTTCCCCAGTCCTCACCCTAGAGCTTCTTTCATCCTGGTCCAAAAGGACCTGTTGTTTTTGCTGAGCTTTTGGCCTTGGAAATGACTGTTAAACTCTACAGCCCTCTGGGGATAGGGATAGGAATGACCTATAGGACTTGGCACAGAGAGAATATTGCTACCATACAGTGGAAGTTACTCAGCCCTCCTCACAGCCAACTCAAGCAATGTGGACACTGTGCCTGACCCCTCACTGTGCCTTCTCACTCCTAGTAGGGAGGGGAAGTCCTGTGCTGTGGAACTCAGCTCTCAAGGGAAGACAGTCATTAACCTGTCTAAACTTTATGCTAATAAGACTTTCTCAATAATTGCTTTCATTAAGTATGGTTAATATGAGCAGTTTAAGTTATAGCAAGATAAGCAGAAGAACAAAGTAAATATTTAAGGCTTTATTTCAGGGTACATTGGGTTGAGGCAAAGAGAAGATTAGTAAAAGCTGAATCTGATGGTATCTGATGTTGAAATACCATGGGCCACTTGGCTGAAGTTCCAGTGGTTTCTCTTCAGTGTCTGTCTTCTCTTGATCCCAGCTCAGAGGAGACAGATGGATGTCCTTCAGGGGATGGTTATAAGCTCTGTTCTCTCCTTACATTTCTGGCCTGTCAAAGTAACGTGGTGACAAAGAGAAACTGCCTTCCCCACACTTCCAGGAGTGCTGTGAGAATGAAGAACGTGGCTGCTGGCCCGTGGCTGTGCCGTGCGAAGAGGGCCATTAGTAGCAGCTGAGTTGTTCGGAAAAGCCTGTAACGAGTGTGTGTCCATGGACTGGGCATGCTGATCTGTCATCCAGGGCGCCAGGGGATTAATCCAGCCGTGGTTTTCATGCCTCCGGATTACCAGTGACCAAAAGCAGCCATGACTTTATCTTCTGTTTATGTCATGGCAGGGTAGTATTTTCAAAGGGAAAGACTTCACAAGCAGAACTTTTGTTCTATATTATTAAAAAAAGATAAAATTTTACTGCTTAGAAATTTGGAAACTACAGCTAAGCAAAAGATGAAAATACGAAGCAGGTGTTATTCTATCACCCAGAGATTGATTGGACTCGTTCCTAACAGATACTGTAAGTGTCTGCACTCTGCCAGGCACTTTCTAGGCACTGTGGATAGAGGAATGAGCGCAACCAAGTCTCTTTTTCCATGGAGATTGCATTTCAGCAGTGAAGGCCAATAATCAACAAATACACAAACATACTGTGCCCAATGGAGATGAATGCTGTGGAGAGCAATAAAGCAGGGTGGGGAGATAGCAGAGGAGGGGACACTGCTGCTTCAAGATGGGCCAGTTGGCAGGGAAAGCCTCTCTGCAGAAATGACACACTAAATGGAGGCCCAAATGAGTGAAGGAGGGAGCCCTGTACCTGGGTAAGATTCTGTGCAGAGGGGTCCCAGGCACATTCTTTCTGGGGATGTTCCAAAAACATTGTTGTGCCCTTTGAATCTCACTGTAGAAGGTGGCTTATTAAAATTCCCCAAAAGACCATTTACTACAAAACTATCATTTGAGATTCCCATTTCTGCCAGGCTCATACTGGATATTGAGAGAGCAGCATTAAACCCATGGTCAGGTGTCAATGGTTTAACGCCGTGGTTTGATATATGATGATACCTAAGTGTTTGCATCAGCCAAGAGTACAGGCTTTATGCTCAGGCTGCTGGGGTTTGAATCCGAGTTCCACCAGCGGTAAGACTTGGGCCAAGTCATTTAGAGAGATCAAGTCTTGGTCCCTCATCTATACTACAGAAAGTAGCTCGTGGAGATGTTGGGAGGGTCACAGGAAAAAGTACCGAAGAAAGGCTGGCATACAGTAAGTGCTTGGAAATAGTGGTCATCACTATAATGATCAAAATGAGACTTCGGCAAATGGTTTTAAAAGCCTCTGTGCAGGACTTTGTCCCATAGACCTTTCAACCAAAAGCCAACAAGCTTCAGAAATTGTATTAGAGGCACCAAAGTGGGAGCAAGTTCAATCATTTGCCAAAGAATAAGCAAAATATAATCAAGCCTTTTCAGAAGGATTATACATTTTGGGTAGGATTTAGGCTTGGTCATGAAGTGGGTGCAGATTGTGGAGATCAACTTCTTGCCTGTCTCTCTCCAGATTTAAAAGCATTGATAAGGAATGTAGAGTTGATTTTGACAGAAGCCATTCTCAGCTTTGGGGAATTGGTGTGGGGCTTTGAGTCTTCAGAAAACCACAGGAAAATTGTCATTGGTCTTAAGTGGTATTTGTGAGGTTTGACCTAAATTGGGTTTTGCTTTTAGTTAATACTTCGTGAGAGATGGTACTTGGATAAGTAAGTCCTCTTGATATAGCTGGGTCCAAGATCCAGATTTTATCACTGTCTCAGTCCCCTACTCTGCTCCCCTTGAGATGAGATGAAATCTCGGACACATGGAGTGATGGGTGAAAGTCTGTCCTCCCTTCCCAGTCTCTATAAGAGATGACTTGCAGGTCATATGGCCATGTAGCACAGACCATATAACCTGCAAAGCTGCAAATATTTTTCATCTGGCTCTTCACAGAAAAAGTTTACTGACCCTTGATCTTAATGGACGGTGCTCCCTAGAGTGGATGCACAGCCTGTGCCCCCATGTGCTGTGGCCCTCATCCAGCTCAATCTCTGTAAAAGATAACCATATGGGTGTGGGGCAGATATTCTTTGGTTTTTTCACTTGGTGATGTTGGCTTCACCTTCTAGAGCAACTCCTAATCTTTGGAGACTTGGGTCAGTCTGCAGAATATGCCTTTTCAGGGAGCACGTCCTCACCATCCTGATGTTTGGCACCTGTCCGCTTCTGGTATAGAATCTTGATCCCTTGCCTTTCAGATGCCTTCTTCTGAGCATGTTCCAGTTTGTCAAGACTCTGTGTATGGTGAGACAATAGTGTGTTCATTACTTCAGTAACTGAGTAGTCCAGAGTTCAGAGGAAGAGAGGGACCTTACCCTCCTGTTCTGCACACTGGTCTTGCTTACTGTAGCCTGAATGGACACCTGCAACATCGTGCTGCAGCTTGGACTCGACCTAAACCTTAGAGTCTTCTCTGTGTGGACTGGCATTAAGCCACGTGGTCTCCCTATCTCTACTCTTCTCTTTCTCCCCAGCAATACATGCTTTATTTATATTCCCAGAGTACAGAATCTTACCTTCATCCTTATTCAGTATTATTGCATCTATGTTAAATATTTAAATATAATATTGACTTTAAGGTTTTTCTTGTCCACTGAATTATTAGGTTTTTTTTTCCCAGATGGGTCATCAGTATTCCCATTTTGTCTTTCAGCCAGCCAGGCACAAACAACTAGTTAAGCAGTCACTTTCCCGTTTTGTCCATGAGGATATCATTAAATGACTAAAGTCAACATGGCATGTCAGGGGATATTTCTCTGTGTCCTCTATTCCCTCCATTCCTGGTCTAGTACCCCTTTCAAAAGGGGGAGGGTGGGAGTTGTGAATAATGATGGTGTAGTTGGTATTCTAAGTGCTCTCATGACATCTGTTTAATAACCTCAAAATAATCATTTTTGCTGGAAATGAACAGGAAGCTTATTCTTACTTTTCATAATCTTATCTCCCCTATCACGTTTAAGCATAGAGGAATCATTTGCCATCTCTAGTCTTCTCAACAGTCCCTTAATAATAGTGCAGAGCTTCCTTATCCTCCCACTCTACATCATACTTATTCTTTGCCATTCTACAGATTTTGGCAATAGAAACTAAAAGTAGAGTTATTGAAAGCACTATTAAAAAATATTTAAAGCATGCCCTGCCTGGTGCAGCCCAGCTGGTTGGAGTGTTGTCCATACATGGAAAGGCTGAGGGTTCGATTCCTGGTCAGGGCACATACCTAGGTTGTAGGTTCAATCTCCAATTGGGATGTGTTCAGGAGGCCACCAATCGATGTTTCTTGTTCACATCAGTGTTTCTCTCTCTCCCTCTCACTTCTTCTCTCTCTCAAATCAATGAAAAATATCCTTGAGTGAGGATTTTAAAAATATATATTTAAAGTACTGTCAGAGATGATGGTGAAAATAATCACCTAGATATGCTTTGTGTGGATGTAACACACTGACCTTGGTAAATGCCGGTCTAACAGATAATGTTCTGGTTCATTTCCTTTGCAGCATCATAGCTTTCTGTTATTTCACTGCTGAACAGCTCTTACATCTCTTGAATATACATTTGTTACTTTGAAAAAAGAGCTCACAAGTCTTTTGCAAGTTTGATCAAATTCCCTTTGAAATAGCCACTTTCGTTATAAAGAATAAAGTTGTAAAAATTCGATACCATGAGCTAGTCACTGCTGTGGAGCTCTTTGAGGTCAGTGTCTCTCCTTGCCCATTCTTCAAGCCTCGGCATGTGTGGCGCAAAGTCGAGTCTGGGAGAAGGAGTCAAGGAAGGGATGAGGGCGCAGTTTCTGTTAGTGAGTATGGCTAAGCAGGTTAGATTTGTGGGGTGTTTATAAAATAGGACCAAAAAATAGCCACTATTTTTTAATGGATTCCTATGTCCATGGCACTGATTATCATTTTAAAGTACTTTACTAATGTTTTCCTCAGAGAAAACCTGCAAAATAATTATCCCAATTAAGAGACAAGGGGTGTCTGAGCGGGAGATACCGTATAATGTGTTCAAGTTGGTGAAAGCCTAGGATTCAGATCCTGGTGGCTCAGACCCGAAGTCCATACTCACAGAAGCTGCCCACAGCTGCCACAATAGGACTTCGTTGAACATCACACCAAAAGGTCACACGTAGGGTGTTTTTAAAGACAAGAATAAATTAAGGCTCAAAAATGAAAGATGATGTAAGAAATAGGACCTTTTTCGTGATTTATATGTGATAGTAAATATTTCAGGAACCAAGCCTACTTTATTTTGTGAATTTTTTTTTGGTCATTTTGCCAATGTGCATTGATTTCCCTTTGACTTTTCTTCTTAACCATTAAATATTTCAAATGAGTGATTTTTCTCTAGAGAAATACAAAGAACTGCTTTCTAATTTTCTTTGTCTACTTTAAAAGTTAAAAGCGCTGTAAAACCACTTGACAAAGTTATACAAATACATTGTAGGAAATTTGGAAAATGCAGAAAATAAGAAATAAGAAATAAAAATGACCTGCAATTCAGTTATTGGAGCACATGACCTTTAACACAGTTATTTTTTTTCTGGTCTTTTGTTTTCTATGCTTGCAGTGCATAAAAATTGTAATTGTTTTTTAAATCTTGATTTTTAAAGGAGCATTCTCTCTTGTCTTTATTATTCTTAAAAAGCTTTATTTTTTCAATAACTACATAATATTCTCTTATTTCATTAACTAGATCCCTATCTTCAATTTTTTTTCTATTGTGAAGGCTATTGCAGTGCATATAACAAATCTTTGCATCTGTGATTATTCTTTTGGGAGAGTTTCTTGGCTATAGAATGGTGAGGCCTATAGTATAAGCATTTTTTAGGTTTTTTATTTTTATCAAATTTGGGCATGCTCATAATTGCAGAGGTCAAATAATACAAGGTTTATAAAAAAATCCATCCCCTGCCCTGTACTTCTCTGTTCCTCCCTCCTCCTGACTTACGTTACTGAAGTGCAGATGCCCTGAACTCTTTTTAGTTGTTTCTTAAACTGTATATCTTCATGTTTCTCATTAACATGTTTATGCTATTTTTCCCTGTCTTTCAATTTTCTATATTGTCTCCTGACTTTCTGTTATGGAAGATGGGAATTTAGCTTTCCAACACTACACACCCCCATTGCCAGGAATCCCCCACACACACATACATTTCCTCTCCTCATCCTCCAGAATCTTAATACCCCGATTTCTTTTCTAAGTTAAATCAGTGGTCCGTGCTTACTCTGTAAAGGCAGTGCTTAGCCATCTAGTAAAATGGTATGATACTGAATTGCCTTTTGGACACATCTTTTTGTTTTTTCCAGCATTAATCGTTTACTTTTTATATTTGCTTAGTCTTTTTTTTTTTAAAGATTTTATTTATTTATCTTCAGAGGGGAAGGGAAGGAGAGAGGGAGAGAAATATCAATGTATGGTTGCTTCCTGTGCATTCCCTGCTGGGAACTGGCCTGCAACCCAGGCATGTGCCCTGACTGGGAATTGAACCGTGATCTCTTGGTTCACAGGCCTGCACTTAACCCACTAAGCTACACCAGCCAGGGCTATATTTGCTTAGTCTTAATTAGTATAATAAATATTTACTGATTACTTTCAAGGTGCTAGGAACATATCAGTGAACAAAACAGACAAAAATTCTTTCCCTCATTAAAATTGAGCCCTAAACTTTCCATCAAAATCCCTCTTAACATGGCCGGCAGATCCTATCAGATCGTCTTTTGCATACATTTTCATTGAGCAGCATCCTTTTTTTAAAAATCCTCACTGAGGATATGTTTATTGATTTAGAGAGAGAAAGAAGGAGGAGGAAGAGAGAAACATCCTGGCCTCCCATACATGCTCCCCTACCGGGGATTGAACCCTCAGCCTTTTGGTGCGCCAGACGACATTCCAATCAACCGAGGCCCGCCCCCTCCCAACCCCCGCCAGACCAGCAGCGTTCTTCCTGGAGCATCTGTGCTCCTGCTGCAGCCTGGCCTGCTTACTTTCCAGCCTGCTGTTCAGCTGTTGAGCTGGGCCTGCCTGTTTCCAATACCCTGGGTAGAGCCTTTCCCTCTCTCCTGGGCCAGGTCTTCTGTTTGCTGGATTCCATGTCTCCCTCTGTGTTCCTTTATTACTTCGTCCAGGTAGAGCTCTTGTTTTAGTAGTTTACCGAGGACATGTGGGGAGAAATTTTTGAAATTTCTCTCATGTGGGAAAGTATCTTTATTGCACCTTCACACTTGAAGGATAAATTAGTTGAATGTAAAATTCTAGGTTTGAAAAATATTTTTTTAAAAAATGTAAAGATCTCATTCCTTTGCCTTGTGGTTTTCAGTGTTATTTTTTATAAGTCCAGCGGTATTCTCGTACCTGGATGGCACCTGTGGGTCCTCTGGAAGCTTGTGGGATTTGCTTTCTGTGTTTTCACATTTCTCGTGCTTGCTGTGCACCATATTTCATCCTGACTCTGACCCTTCTTTCCAACCCATGAGCTATACCTCGACCTAACATTAGGTTCTGTACTCAGGCTTACTATAATTCCTTTTCAGGATTTACTGAAGATGGCAGTATATAGGTAGAATTGGCAAGCCTTGGTTAGGTTTATTGGGGATGTTTATGTCTTTCTTGCCTCCCCTCCTCCCCTCAGAGCTCCTCACTCTACCCTACGTTTTCTTCTAGAACATTATTTGGGATTTGCACTGAAGTGATTGATTTCTTCTCTCTTCACACCTAACTTTCTCCTCCTATCATCTTTCTGTTTATCTTTTTGCTCTATTTTCTGGAAGATTTCCACCACTTTCTATCTAGCTCCTCTACCGAACGTGTTAATTCTGCTACTTTAGTCTTCATTTCCCAGACTTCTTATTCTCTCAAGGTTCCCTTTAAAATAAATAAATAAATAAATAACATCCTGTTCTTTTTATGGTTTCTTAAATCAATATGTTTCTTTGCTTATCTGTTATATATTAAATTTAAAGAAACTGTAAATCACATTTTGTGTTCTGCATTGTCTCTATTTCCTGTGAGGTTTGTTGTTTCTCTTTTCTTCCCTCTCTCTCTTTCTGTTTACCAGTTTGTTTTGACTTCTTTCATGTTAGAATGTTTTCTCAAATGCCTGGTAACCTGTAGGTATTATTTCATATTTGAGGGGCAGTTGTCTGGAACCACGGTGGTTGGCCACTGGTGAGTGTTGACAGATGATGGGCCACCTCACAGGGAATCAGAGATGATGCTAGAGGTATCTTAGGCTCTTAGGTATCTGTTACCAGTCTTTTCTTTCTGGTTAGTTTCCTTAGAAATGAATCTTTCAGCGTCATGTCCAGGGGACCAACATTGTCACTGCTGAAATTTTGCTATAAAACTGGTGATTTAGGGCCTTTTAAAATTGGGGTATGCACCTTGCTTCTACTTCTCTACCTTCTCCTCTGTTCTAGGATCTGAATCCTTTTTGTTTCAGTCTCTCCAGAGAGTAAACCTCTGCTGTTTATGACCAGAAGTCTCTAGAATAACTATCTTATGGTTTGACAGGCATTTTAAGTTATACTCCCTGAATAACGATGACCTTTCCTGTTGTACATTCTCTGCCTGAATACTTGGTATTTTCCTTAAAAAAAGCTTTATCAGTGTAATAAATAGAAAATTTTGCATGTTGTTTCTTTGATTTTTAGAGTGATTGGATGTTTTTCATATGTTTCATGGACTCGTATATTACATGAATACCCTGTTTATGTCTTTTGTGTGTGTTTCTTCTTTTGAGCACTCACTGAAGTCTGAGTCCTATTGCTGGTGTCTGGAAGTGAAGGCCTCCTTCCTATGTGTTGGTTCTGTGTGGTCCTGTGGCCCTGACACAGCACCAGTAGCCTCCTGTGAGGCCAGGGGCACCTGACATGCCTTATGTGGCACATGATGTGCATTTCCTCTCTGGTGGGTTAACACCAGCTCAGCTAAAACCCTCAGTGGCCATCCAGGAGCTTCTCTACCTCTTAGAAGTTCTGTATATGAATCAGTGGTCTGCAAATGACGGTCCATGGGCCAAAATCTAGCTCACGGCTGGTGTAAACAGAGTTTTATTGGAACCCAGCCATCTATGCTCATTTGTTCATGCATCGCTTATGGCTGCCTTTACGTTGCAATGGCAGAGTTGCACAGTTACAACAGAGATTATTAAAGTCTAGAATATTTAATATCTGCCCATTTATAAAAATTCTATCAACCCTTGAACTAGATGTTTGTTGGTTTCTTGATACCATAAACTATTTGCAAAGTCTCATGAAAATTGATGGTTCCTTGTTCTTATGAGTAAAAACTTAGTGTGATTACCATCCCTTCTGCAAAAACCAATAAATAAGATGATAGTGGTCGTCATCTTTCTTCAAATGATGTATGTGACTGTAATACCTGTGTCAGCCCACCCTTTGAGGAAGAACTCACCCATATAATTGATTTCCAGGAATATTCCTTTTGTAGCTACATTTTATCCTGGCTTGACTGTTCCCACTGCACTTCTTTGCTCAGTGGGGCCAGTCTTGTTGTGTGGACCTGCCTTGCTCTTTCTGATTTTGGGAGGGGAGTCTCTGCCTAGTACTGTGCTCCCAGAGACCATTCTCTCCTTCTGTGGGTCAGTATCCTGTGACTCTTGCCAAGTCCCTGTCAATAACATGTCTCTTGGTAGTGGCCCAGACACAGAGATGTCAGCTGCTGATTCCTGCCCACTCTCATGCATGCCGTGTGAGGCAAAGGTGTCTGGGCAGCAGCACACTGTGTGTTGTGTGTACAGAGATGTGACAGACTTGGGTACAGTGGAAGACTGCGCAGAAAGGGTTAGCATAGCAAGCCCAAGAATGCTATCCTTAGAAAGGCCTACTTGCAAGGTTGGTCCATGGTTGGCATCTGGGAACTTGAATATTGGGAGATTTCTAACCATTCCCTGGTAAGAGTGGCTCACTCTGCCTAAACTGTGCAAATAATATGGTTCATGTTGCACATTTGCTTTCCTTCTAGAATCTAGGCACAGGGTAGGTAGAGGTGTGTATGTGAACAGACCCCAATAAAAACCCTGGACATTGAGTCTCTAAAGAACTTCCCTGGTAGACAGTATTTCACACATATTGTCACAACTCATTGCTGGAGGAATTAAGTGTGTACTGTGTGACTCCACTGGAAGAGTTAAGTTTGCACCTGGGCTCCTCTGGACTCTGCCCCCTGCACTTTTCCTTTTGCTCGCTTTGCTTTATATCTTTCTGCTGTGATAAATCTTAGCTAGGAGATCTCCTAGTGAATCACTGAACTTGAGAGTGGTCTTGGGTACCCTCCCCAGACACAAGTGCATATTATTCTCAGGTCTGGTTCTCAGAATGTCCAGAACTCTCCAGGCTATGTAAATCCAAGCAGACTGTCTTGTGTCGGATAGTTCTGCACATGTGTTCTTGTATTCATCATCTCTTTCAAGAAAGCATGCACTTGAAACTGGTGAAATGATACTGAGAAGAGCCACTCCCACCAGCTTTGTCTCTCCACCAGCTGATGCATTGTAGTGTGCTCTTAGCTTTTACTCTTTCACCATTTCTGGCTAGAGCTGCCTTCTTTTTATCTCTGATCATGTTGCCCTCAGCAATCTCTAGGGGTTTTGTAGGGGGTGGGAGGGAGAGTAAAGCAGGTGACAGAGACCAACTCCACTTACAGTGCAACAGATTGGGGACCTGTGGTTGCCATCCTCCTCTTCCTTTACCACACTCCTTCTTCCTGTGTTCTCTCTAGAAGCAAATGAGGCATTTGTTCTTATCTCTGGTCATGTCATACAGTTGGCTTGTACTGATGTCTGACTTTATAAGTTGTTCTAAAACCTCTCCTGATCATCCCTCAGTATCCCATTGGCCAGGCGGCCTCCATGGCTGGTTTTGGATTAAAGTGGGTAGCCCCTGAAAATGGACACCAGCAGTCTGGTCCAGCATGATTGATCACTGTGGCAGAGCGCTTTGCTGATTCTGTGGCTTTCTCTATGTGATGTTTCTTGTCAGCACAGGAAAACATACTGGAAGGACTGAAATGCAAAGTTAAAACCAATTTCTTCAGCACTTGACGGTGGTGGTAAAAAAGCATATAGCAGCTCCGGCTGGTGTGGCTCAGTAGATTGAACACCAGCCTGCGAACCAAAGGGTCACCAGTTTGATTCCCAGTCAGGGCACATGCCAGGGTTGCGGGCCAGGTCCCCAGTTGGGGACGGGTGAGAGGCAACTGCATAATGATGTTTCTTTCCCTCCCTTTTTCCCTCCCTTTCCCATTCTCTAAACAAATGAATAAATAAAATCTTTAAAAGAAAAAGCATATATCAGATAACACATCCCACAGTGGAGCTAAGTGGGAGTCTGAAAATTAATTACATAATCCAGTAAGTATTTATTGAGCTTCTTCTAGGTTCTGGGGACAAATGCAAAACAAAATGGAGCATTCTAGTTAGGGAGACAGGCAGTAGACAGACAAGTTTCATATAATGATGTCAAGTAATAAGTATGACTAAAAAAGTACAATAAGTGAAGGATTAAGAGGAAATTACCAGGGACAGGTTGAGGATGCATTTGGACTGGTTGGGGAAGGCCTCACAGGGAATGCCATTTGAGCTGAAACTGAAGACAGGATACAGCAGAGAGAGAGAGAGAGTCTGGGACTCGGGACACTTCTTAGCATGTCTGTGGGTCAGAGTGAGGCCAGCTTGGCCAGAGAGCAGGGGGTGAGGGTAGGAGTGGTACAAGCTGAAGGTGAGAGCTCTGTAGGCTGAGTTAGGGTCATTTGTGGGATGTTTTGAGAATATTTTCATTTTAATTGTGATAGCAGGTGCTATAATTACTTGTTGAGTCAACTGTTTTAAAATGTACTTTACATTAAATTTATTGGAGTGACATTAGTTGATAAGATTATATTGGTTTTAAGCATACATTTCTATGATATATGATCTGTATATTGCATTGTATGCCCACCATCCAAAGTCATCATCTTCTGTCACCATATTTTGTCCCCCTTACCCTTTACTGCCCCTTCCAACCCCCTTCCCTCTGGTGACAACCATAGAGTTGTCTGTGTCTACAAGTTTCAGTGTTATACCCCGTATATGAGTGAAATCATATGGTTCTTAGCTTTTTCAGACTGACTTATTTCACTTAGCATGATATTCTCAAGGTCCATCCATGTTGCAAATGGCAATATTTCATCTTTTCTTATGGTTGAGTAGTATTCCACAGTATACTTGTACTTCATCTTCTTTATCCAATCCTCTTGAAGAACAATTTGGTTGTCACCATGCCTTGGCCACCGTGAGTAATGTTGAAAAGAACATAGGGGTTCACATATCTTTGCGAATAAATGTTTTCAGTTTTTTAAAGATTTTATTTATTTATTTTTAGGGAGGGGAAGGGAGGGAGAGAGAGGGAGAGAAACATCATGTGTGGTTGCCTCTTGCGCACTCCCTACTGGGGACCTGGCCTGCAACCCAGGCATGTGCCCTGACTGGGAATCGAACTAGTGACCCTTTGGTTCACAGGCAGGTACTCATAGTAGTTTTGATTTGCATTTCCCTAATAGCTAGTGAAGTTGAACATCTTCTCATATATATGTTGGCCATTTGTATGTCTTCTTGGGAGAAATGCCTATTCAGGTCCTTTGCCCATTTTGATTGGATTATTTCTTTGGTATTGACTTATGTGAGTTCTTTATATATTTTGGATATTAACCCATTGTTGGATCTGTTGTTTGCAAATATCTTCTCCCATTCATTGTCAATATTTTCTAAAAGCGTGTAAGACTTGAACCCTGCTAGTGTTTTAATGTTCTGTATTTGGTGGTTACTCTGATTATATTAAGCATAGTGCTTTGCCTGTCCCTTCATCATTAATTATAGAATTTGGTCCATTTTGGAACTTGTCATGACTGTTTATATAGAAGGTTTCCTTCTGAAGTTTATTCACTTGGTAGGCTGTGTCAGGCTGGAGTGGTTGGCATAGATGATCACATCATTTTTGTTGTCATTGTTTGGAGTGATGTTTTTAATTTGTGAAAGAGGGGGGCCCATATAGAATGAAGGAATAAAATGGAAATGTTCCTTTATGTTGGCAGGTAAACACTGCCTCATTTAGTGAAGTCATTTCAGAATGGGTCTCTGTCTTCAGAACAGAGTGTGTACCTCAGGAAAGGTAGAACAGGAAGCAGTACCACAATGTCCCTCCTAGTTCTCGTTTGGAGAAGAGCATTGAGGAGGAACATTGTTTGCTCATGATTCCCTGCTCTTGAGCAGGCCACCTGAGACCCAGCTCCATACCCTTTCCAGTCCATCCTAATGTATCTGGTAACAGGAGAGCTTTCTTCTCTTGCCAGCTCTGCTAATGATTGGTAGTTTTAACTCAGGGATAGAGTCACCTTCTGGTTTATTTTTGAAATGAGAAGATTTGGGTTCTTTGTAAGGTCTTCCAACTCCAGACTTCTATGATTTTAATGGAATTTAGGTTATCCTTCCTCTCCAACACCCCCTGTCCCCACCTGAGTCAGTCTGTGGTCTCAGTCATCACTGAGCGTCCCCCTCTCCAGTAGGATCTGTCTTCCGTTGTTTTTTGCCTGGGGCCATAGCTGGTGACTGAATTTCCACTTGAATGTTTCTGATCCATGGGCAACTCTTATAACCAGCAGTTGTGCTGTAGATGACACACATGGGTCTTTATCAAAGCACATTATATGACTTTTTCTACTCTGACAGCTCTTTGAAAAGCCGCTGCATTTGAGCCAGAAACCAAAGTTAATAGGATCAGGCAGTTACTGGGAAGGCCATGTTTCACAGTGGAGTCTCCAAATAGCTTTTAGGTGGAGGAGGTCATGGTCTCCCTGAGGCAAAGAGCCAGACCACCCTGGTGGATGTGAAACACAGTGGGAGGCAAGGGCTGGACCACACCCTTCAGCAGGTAACTCCGCTCCCAGGTTCCTGCGCACTCTTCTGGGTTTTCTGTGTCCAAATGGAGAGAAGGTGGTTCTAACAGACTAGTACTGACTGCTTCACACAGCATTTCCACTCACTAAAGAGATCCTGTGCTCTTTTTCTAGTGGCCTCAACCCTTTTGCCTGAGTGAGGGACAAATAGAGGAAAGAGATAAAATTGTGTTCTATCTTCTCTCATAGTGGCTGGTCTGCACTGTTTCAGGCATTAATTAAGGGCAGTAGCTGTTGTCTAGTCCCGTGGGCCCTGGAGATGGTGGGAACTTCTCCACACTAGCAGTAGAGTAACTGTCTTCATTTTAATGTTTTCATTTTCACTTTCATCTGTTTCCAAGTCTTAACATGGGGTCTCAACATAGGATTTTATTGGAATGCCAGGTGTCTGTTTATTTTGCCTCAGACACTACTAGGATTAAGTGTTCAGGGTATGATATTCATATTTCTGAGACAAACTTAGAAATATGTAGTCTAAGAAAGGGTTTTTATTCCAGGTACATCCTATTGCATGTCAAGTTATTTATAACGTAACTGTAGTCCTGTATACTGAGCATTTTAGAAAAGGTCCAGATATATAAAGTCTGTCCAGAAAACATCCAACCATTGTTAATATAATGGGAACAGTTTACAGGACATCCATGTAACCTGGCAGCCAAGGAGAGTGGACTGGAATGTGCATGAGTGAACAATGATGGCTTCACTGTACTAGTCAGTGGGGGCAGTAGACGCCATTGACTGAATATGTGTGCTGTGCGGCCATCGAATTCAAAATGACTAGGCCATAGAGCAATGGATCTGCATCAGATTTTGTGTTAAGCTTGACTGCTCCTCTGTGGAAACTATTTGGATGATTCACAAGGCCACAGCTATGGGCAGCTGGTGATTGGCAACCTCATCCCAACAATGTACCCGCTCATGCATCATGTCTCATGCAAAGTTTTTTGGCAAAACATCGTATCACCCAGGTGACTCAGCTCCCCTACAGCTCAGAGTTGGCACCCTGTGACTTCTGGTTTTCCCAAACTAAAATCACCTTTGGAAGGGAAGAGATTTCAGACTGTCAATGAGATTCAGGGAAATAGGACCTGGCAGCTGATGGCAATTGGGAGAACTGTGGGAGGTCCCCAAGTGCCTACTTTGAAGGGGACTGAGGCCTCATTGTCCTATGTACAGTGTTTCTTGTATCTTCTTCAGTAAATGTGTCTATTTTTCATAGTGCATGGCTGGATACTTTAGGGACAGACTTTGTATAATTGTAGGTCATTTATTGACATTTGGTAACTCTTAAGGGATTTGAAAATGCCAGGAGAGAGCAATTGGAGACTTAGAGTAGCCAGAAAAATCTAAAAGTTAATGGTTAAGCCACTTACAAGTTGAAAATAGCTGCAGTTGAGCTGGATCGCATGAGAAGTACCTGCTAAAACTGGCTGTGGGCCCAAATCAGTCAGTCAAGGAAAATACAGTCATTTTAGGGCGCTTTTTCAGTAATTTCCAAACATTAGAGCTTCGAAATAGGATATAATTATAAAGAAATCTTCCTGGTGTTGAAAATATTTTTACCCCTGATTGGCCTCCTCTTTTATTCTCATTCTTTATTCTCTGTCTTAATTTAAATAGGTAGTTTCATTATCATTTTACTAAGAAGATTTATTCTCTTTTGACACATCATACAGCCTCTCCAGAGCAACAGCAGTAGCCTGATAGTGGCTTGTCGATGGTGTCACTGGCTTCAAGCAGACAGGAAAGGGCTGTTTGGAGTTTCTGTTGAAAGCATCAGGAATACTGTCTGGCAGCTCTGAAACCCAGCAGGAGTGGTTTCGGGAAGCTTGAGTTACACCAAGTTCCAGTTTGCATTTCAGTCCATCTTTTTCTGTACACAACAAATACTCCTCTATCTTAACCTAACTTCTGCTTTAGGAGTTGGAGATCGCCTAGATGGTTTCACAGCATTCCTTCCAAATCACAGGAATTTATGGGTTTAGTATTTGTAGTGGGACCCAAAAATGACTTCAACATTATTTGGGAGTTAAAGAAAGTTAAGGTGAAATCATTTGCAAGTGAAGGGTGGTTCATCTAGTTATATTTGGCAGCCTTAAGCACACATGTTTGTTCTTATTTGAATTTTGATTCTTTGGAAAAAGAAATCTTGGCCATTCAGGCAGAGAGGTGGAGTGCAGGGAAAAGAGAGTGGGGCACAGACTAAACTCATTAAATTTTGTGTAGCAGGGTAGACAGAACCAACAGCATTTGAATTGCTGTTTTCTGCAGGGCTGTGTTTTAGAGAATTGGGGGTGGATGCCAAACACTTTAAAAACAACACACAACTTATAACTTCTCTATATAACTTTCTGCACTTGGGAGTCAATGTCTGGAATTTGTGGGAACTAAATAAACACCAAATATTAAATTACTTTGTTTGGTAGTGAGGGAGATCCCAGCTGATTCATTTTTGCTTGAACTTCCTGTTCTTAATATTCTTGGCTTCAAGTTTTAATTGATGGAAGGTTGCATATTCAGGTCCCCATCCCCCACCTTTCCAGCATATGACTAAAACTTAAGGTTATTTTGCTTCCTCTTTTTTTCCCTTTTAACCCTTTGGAATTAATTTTAATACTTGAAAGATAAACCACTTCCCTTATTCCTTATAGAGTATATGAGGGATGGAAAAAAGGGAGCATCTTTTTATACAATTGTATTTATTTTGTAGATGTTGTAATCTATTTCATGTAACCTCTCATTCTTCTGTTATTTATTTTACTTTCCTAAAATAGCTTGCTATTTGATTAGGAAAAGAAAACAAAATTTTTTACTCAAATGGCAAAACCTCTAAAATCCTGAAAAAGGGAAGATAGCAGAAAATTATGATTTCTTCTATTCAAAACTATTGACTATGAATAAATTATGCTTTTATATTTCATAGTATTTGTAGTTTTTCTGTAAACACAGTTTAAGTTGGAGACAGGATTTTCAGTAAGCTGGAGGGTATAGGTTGGCAAAAATGGCAGTGGGAAAACTGGATAAAGTTGTCAAATACAATCATTTCAGGGTTTTGGAAATTGATGAAAGGCATATATCAAGTTGACATGTGATTAATCATGAAAAACTCTTGAACTCTGTAAAAAACAATGGTATTGACAATAGCCCTTTTGCCTGGAGTTGCTGTCATTCTCTGCCTAACTCTGTCAGGGGAATACTTCTTGCAGGGTGGGGCAACCTGGGAAAACTAGCAGCTCTACTGATAGAGGTTTAACTTGATTTGGAGTGGACCACGTCCAGTCAGTTACAGTAGTGATCTTGGCAAGTGAAAGTGAATAGCCCTGGCTCAGCTAGACTGAGGATGCCTTCTAGCTTGATATTTAGTATGGAGGTCTGGAAGTGAAAGTCACAAGAAGCTTTAGAAAGCTCTACATGAATCTGCTCAGGAGAGACCAGATGGGACCAGAGCTGTCCACTTATTTTTAGCTTCCCATGAACCTATGTGAATACACAGAATCATCATAAGAGGGTATGGCAGAAAACAAAGGCTAGTTTTGAATATTGCTGAATACTGAATATTTACCAACACACACACATACACACAGATCCATTGGTAGAGGGTGAGAATCTTATTCACTTCAGGTATTTCTGTACAACCTGTAACCAGTTACTGGCCGACTACTGAGATGTGAAGACGCAGGGGTGATCCCTAGGACTCTAGTCTTAAGAAAACAAAACAAAACAAACAAACAAAAAAATGCAAAAAACCTGAGCAGAGATGACAGCCAAATGTGATGGAGAGTATGGAAGAAACAGATTCTACAGGTTTAGTCTAGGCAAATTGCTAAACAAATAATAGCAACAACACTCAGGGAGAAAGTCAGATTCCAGAGCTGCTGCAATATATGTATCTAAAATACCTGGTTTCAGCAAAAATATTATGAGACATGCAAAGAAACATGAAGTAATCTACAATAAGGGGAAAAAATAGTTAATAAAAACTGTCCCTGAGTGGGTTTGGATCTTGAACTTAGCATACAGAGCCTTCAAAGCAGCTATTATAAGAACTAAAGAAAACCATGTTTAAACTATTAAAGGAAAGTATGATAATGACTCAATAAGTAGAAAATCACACAGAGAGGCAACCTATATAAAATAACCAAATAGAAATTCTGGAGTTCAAAAGTAATATCGCTGAAATGAAAAATTCATGTAAGAGGCCCATGACAATATTTGAGATGTTGAAGAAATAATTAGTGGACTTGAAAGTAGGTAAATGGAAATTACCCAATCTGAAGAACAGAGTATAAAAATAATGATGAAAAACAGAGTCCCAGAAACCTATGTGAATTCAGTCAAACTAACATATGTACAATAGGAGTGCCAGAAAAAAGCAGGAGAGACAGAAGGGGGCAGAAAAAAAAAATTTTGAAGAAATAATGGCTGAAAATTTGATAAGAAACATTAATCTGATGACCAAGATGCTCAGCAAACTCAAAGTAGTGTAAACATAGAGATACATAGGTAGACCCATCATAGCCAAAGTGTTGAAAGACAAAGAGAAAAATCTTGAAAGCAATAAGAGAGAAACAACTCATCACATCAGTAACAAGGAAGACTGTAAGACAATGTTACATGAAGTGCTAGTAAAAAAAACAAACTAGCACTTCTTTTTCATGCAAAACTATTCTTCAGTAGTGAGGACACAATCAAGGCATTCCCAGACAAATGAAAAACTTAGAGAATTTGTTCCCAAGCATACCTACCCTATAAGAAAAACTAAAGGGTGTCCTTTGGAGTAAGAGGTGATGATACCAGATGGTAACATGAATTCAGACAAAGAAATGAAGAACACCAGACAATGTAAATGAGTAAATGTAAAAGACAGTAGCTAGATATAATAGATACATTTTTCTTTGCTTAACTTTTTCAAAATTCTATAAAAATAATTATATTATTTTTGGGTTTATAACATATATTAATGACTTATAAATTTAAGAACTTACATTTGAAAATGTGAAAGATTCCAGTGACTTAAGTTTGTAAACTAAGAAACTAGAAAAACAAGAGCAAAGTAAACCCAAAGCAAGCAGAAGCCAGGAAATAATAAAGATAAGAGTGAAAAATCAATTAACTAGAGGAAGTCAATGAAACCAAAAGTTAGTTCTTGAGACTGAGTGATATCAGCATCATGGGAGAATGGGAAGGTTCCATTGTTTCTCCCCTTAAATGTGCACGTATAACAAGTTGGACAACTGTAATCAGAAGAGGGTCCCCTGCCCAACACACAACCAGTCTGACAGATCCATGTGTTAGGACATATGAAGATGGTGTGCTGTAATGAGTAGGGGAGGTGGTGGGGGCTGGGAGGAGGACAGGGACAGTGGTGGCTGCAGATGTAGTTCAGTGCCCACCTCAGCTCTGTGGAGCAATGGGAACTGGGAAGAAGTCAGGCTGCAGCCCTCGGACTACAGCCTGGAGCATAAGAGGGCCCGAAGCAGTTTCTCTCCCAGAAAAGACATCTGCCTTCCCCTGCCCATTGCAGCAGAAACAGATAGAGGTGGCTGGGAAACTTTAAACAAAACAGTAGAACAACAGCCACAAGATGGTGAACCTGCCTTCTCTCCCTGACGTGTCCAGGAACAGCTGAAAACACAGTGGGAAAAGGATTCCCACTCTGGGAGCTCTTAAAACCGGTCCTCTACCACCCATTACATTCCCCTACCACAGAATGGTACCCCATTACCAAGGAAAGCTGGTCACAGAGAGGCCACCCACCAACACTTCTCTCAACCAAAGTGACACCACAGTGATCCTAGAGGCACAAAGGGAGTACGTAAGGGAAAACAAATACGCTATGGTACCGTCTCCTGAAAACACAAAAGAAAATAACCTACCTATTAATCTGCTGGATTGTCAAGAGCAAAACAGCATCTACACACCTCAAATGTTCAGACAGAGAAATAATCCATCAAATACCATGAGCAATCAAGGTAACTTGGGAGCACAGAAGGGAAATGAAGTCTCTAGAAACCAAACTGAAAGCCTTGAAGACTGTGATTTTAAATGATAGAATTAAAGGCTGCAGTTGTAAAGAAACTCAGTGATGTACAAGAAAACTCAGCAGGGCATCTAAGAATTCAACTGAATTATGACACTGTCTACCCAGAGATAGCATCACATTTCACAGACTGAGGGTTTAGTCTTATAAAGCTGCCTGTGCCCTGCCACACACACACTTCAAACACCGGTTGCAAGCCCAGGCTATTTGTTACCTGTGCCACTGGCTACAAGTTGGGGTTCCAGGGGCCCCCTTCTTGGGTTAAATTTGCTATTGTGGGTTAAATTCACAGAACTTGGGAAAACCCATTTACTCACGAGATTACTGATTTATTGCAAAGTATATTGAAGGATAGTAATCAACAGCCAGATGAAGAGATGCATAGAGTGAGGTCCTCCTGGAGCTTGGAGTCCAGCAAATGGAAGCATTTTGGTTTCACAAAGTGGAAGCGCTCTGAAAAAGAGGACCAATGAGCTGTCTTCCTGGGTTTTTCTGGAGGCTTCATTACATAATCATGATTGGCAATTGAACTCAATCTTCAGTTCCTTTTTCCTTCCCAGGAAAAAGGAGGGGTTGGGGACTGAGACTGGAAATTGAACCATTTAATCACATGGTTGATTCTCTCGTAACCAGCCCCTACACTTGGGTGGGGCCCAAAAGCCACCTCATTAACATAACAAAGACACATTTATCATTCTCAACACTTAGGAAATTCCAGTGGTTTGGGCAAGAACTATGTTTAAAGACCAAATATGCAAATCCTAATATTGTAACAGGAAAAGACACCGGCGTTTGGGCTGCCTGTCACTACCAAACCCAATAAGCAATGACAGTGATTGAATCTTTATGGGTGCTTTATTCAGATGGCCAGCAATCTGAGAAGATGGTGGGTTCATACCCTAACAGACTATCTTCCCTTTCTCTTTTTAGGCCAGACCTTTTATAAGAGGGTGCGGGGGAGTATAAACAAGGTGCGGTGGAGGTTTTGAGATTCAGAAACTGCAACATCCCTGTCCCGGGCAGTTAGCTGTTCCCAGGGGAAGGTGGTCATCTGCTCTTCCTGGAACACAAAGGCCCAGATGCCTCCAACTTGTCCCCATGTGGTCATCTCTAGTAGTGCCCCAGGAGGTTGGCTGTTTTCCCAGGAGCCAGGATGGGCCTTATCTGTAGTTTCTGAAACAAAAGCTTTAACATGCACATTACTTGCTAGACTTCTAACTTTTTACCTTAAGCTAAAATTGTCCAAGTCTTGAGTCCTCTATCACACTGACTTGTGAAAAAACTCCAACAAATGAGTTAAATCCTAGGGGTAAATAATACGCTATTAAGTCTGAATGCTTTTCCCCCAAGATAAGGAAAAAGACGAAATTGCCCATTCTTGCCATTTATATTCAGCTGTTGAAACTTAGCGATAGAGAGGGTGTTCAGGGTGGAGGGGAATGAAGGAGGGATAATAGGACAACTGTAATAGCATAATCAATAAAATATATTAAAAAAAGAAAATATAAAAAAAACTGAGCGATGGGCAGTAGGGGTTCATCATATCATTCTTCATAGTATTGTATATGTTTCAGCTTTTTTTCAATAAAATTTAGAGAAAATAACAGGTTATTTGGAAAAAAATTACTGAGTCCTGAAGTCTTGTTTTGTTTTCTGTTTAGCCAAATTGTTGAAGATCATGTTAGCAATACTTTTAGAATATGAATGAATATATCTTTATATATTAGTGTTGAATTCCTTGTATAAATAATATATTCGAAAACTTAGAACATTATTTCTATTTGTAGTAAGTCTTGTTCAGCCCTCAGAGTGATCAGAGAATTGAAGGAGCTATTTATAAGGGGGACTGGACTTCAAGAAAACCAAATTCTTTTGTTGCAGATCCTTACAAAGTTTAATGTCCAATGTAGTTCTGAGTTACTGGGGTTTGGAAGCTATTTTTGGTGACATAAATTCAGGACCACAGATAAATTTGGTTGAGCTCTTGGAGCCTCTTTTGATTAGCTGTGATCAGAAGTATACCAAAGAAGTGACCGAGGCTGGGAATCAGGGAAGGGGTTGTTTATCGTGGTGGGTAGTGGCCATGGTGGTGGATGAGTGTATATTCATGGGTGGAGGCTGTTTGTGTTTGGTTGGTAGGGGTCACGGATTTGAATTAGGGCTGGATACATGTGATGTGTAAAAGCTAAGATGATTTCAAAGCAACAGAAAGCACGAAAGCAGTTTCAGTCCATCTTCCCTCTGAATAAGGAAGGCAAAAGAAGAAGAGAAGAAGAAAGTAACATTTAAAAAATGATTCTTCCCCTTCTCTCTGAGATAGAGATGTCCTCATTGGAGAATAACATACTTACCTAGGTCCTTCTGACAGCACTTTCCATCTTTCCAGAAACACACGTGCCTGTCATTTCTTTTCTCCCTTGGGGTTTGCATCTGACCTTTCTGCATGCCAGCATCACTATCACCATCTTTAACTCACAAAATCTATGTCAGTTTCAGCGAGCCTGTGTCGTTCTGTTGTTCTGGGGAATACAAAAGAAGGCCAATGCATCATCACTGACCTTGCAGAAGTTACTGATTTTGCAATATTTTTGAGTTATGCTCATGTTTGCATACACAGACACACCCCGATTAGAGGATAAAGTGAGTACAAGACAGTTACAGAAGTTCACAGGTAGCTCCAGGTGTCTGTCTGAGCTGAAATACTCTTGCAAAGTTTCACAAGTAAGGGAGCGTGTGAGTGAGATCTGAAGGCTGGGTAGGATTTTGAAAGTTCCTTGCATGACCTTCATTAAGTTGAACAAATGAAAACAAGATTTATGTTTAAGGTTTTGTAGCTCGTTGATTTTGCTCTTTTAAATGGAGCACATCTGCAGACTTTCTTTATTTCAGTCAGATGAGCCACAAGTGTTCGTGAGGGTAGGTGTGCCAAAGAGGAGGAATACCTCAAAGAGCTCCTAGAAATTCTCTCTCTCTGATCTAATATTCAGATACAATAGCTAATATTTATTCCCTGTCTCATTTTCTTATTCCTCAAGGACCTTAGATTGGGTATGTATGGGCCCCAATAAAGAAAAAGTTTCCACTTCAAAGCCATCCTCTTGTAACCCCATACATACTCAGTGCTGAGAGGCCTCCGGGGGCACTGTCCCTGCCCTGCAGCAGGCGCTCGCCCTGGCACACATGAGCCTCGCTCGTCCCCACCATCTCCTCCCTGGCCTCCCTCTGCCTTCTGCTGAGCTTACCTGGAACTCTGTGAATTCCTGAAGCTCATATAGTGCAATTTTGTCATGTAATTGCGGAAATCATTAGTCATTACTCTTCGTTCTGCAGTTGTGTGGCAGAGGTTACTAGGAAATTAGTTTCTGTGTTCCAGTGAACAAAGTGGAAGTAAAGGGAGATTAATTCCTTACCCTTCTGGTTGTTCACTGTAACTTTTGCAAGAAGCAGTTATTCTCTGACCCTTTGGTTTATGACCTCTGCATGATGCTGAGAAATGAAAAATTTCTAATTACTCCTATTTCCTTTGCTTAGAGCATTTTCTCTTTTCAGTACTTTTCAGAGCTTAGTATGAGAGGCAGAAAGCCGCATCCTACAAATAGACTGAGAAACAGGGCTGGCCTCACGTTGTTAATTGGAGTTAAGTGATTTCTGTCAAAGCCCACAGGCAGGGAGGAGTGAGTCACAGGCCTGGAGTGTGTTGCCTGTGAATTATTCCTCGGGACTGCTGGCTCTTTTCTGCCTTCGTGCAGTTACATTTTAGAGCAGTGGCTGTTATTGAAGCCCCTCCTCAGCTTTGGGCCAAGTACTATAAATACACAATGAATTAGTCTGCTCCAAATAAAGGACACCTAGATATAGTCAGTGGCCGAGAAGAACCCTTTACCAACAGATCGTACTTAACTCTGAGATTCTTATTTTAGGAATAAAGATTAAATGTCCATTCTCTCTGTGCTTTTGTGACCAACCTAAACTGAGGGAGCCCCTGGCATGGTCAGCCACAGTGAAACTTGATATTGGAGGCCACGGAAGGGACTATTATTTGAGGTGCTTTAAGATGTGTAGGTCCTTATTGGATAATAAATATTTCCTCTAAAAGTGGTTGGCAAAGGGTTAATGAGTGAAGGGAAATACTATTCCTTCATCTGTATTCCTAAGTCATAGAGAAAGCATTTTTTTAAAGCAACTTAGCTTAATTTTTATGTAAGATTACATATAATGCAAAGCACAGATTTTCATTGTGTCATTTGGTGAGTTTTGGTAAATGTGTGTATCCCTGAAACCAGCACCGCAGGCAAGGCGCAGAACAGAGCCACCACCCAGGGTGCTCCCTCAGGCTTCCTGACGTCGTCTCCACCCCCACAGGTGACCGCGCTTCTGATTGCCATCACCAGGGATTAATTTTGCCTGCTTTTGAGCTTCATAAAAATGAAATCATACAGTGTCAACATTTTTTGTGTCTGGCTTCTTTGTCTCAGCATAATATTTTTGAGATTCATCTATGGTGTTTCACATATCAGTAGTTCGTTTTTGTTTATTTTTTTAATCACAGGATAGTATTCTGTTTTATGAATATAGCATGATAAATTTATCAGTTTTTCTGGTAATGGTTAGGGGTCACTTCCAGTTTGGGACCGTTATGAATAATGCTCCCAGAATACATCAGCTCATCATTCCTTCTAAATTGTAGACTATGTTGCTGTAAGTTGTTCATAATCTTTTCTTATTCTTTCAACATTTATAGGATTTTTAGTGACATACTATTTCAATTCTTAATACTACCCATTATATTTTCTTTTTCTTTATCGCTCTTGCTAGGGGGGTTAACATTTTTATTCATCTTTTCAAACAACCAATTTTGGCTTTGTTAATTTGTCTCAGACAAGTCAGAGAAGCGGAACCACTAGGAGGGGATGTTTGCGTGCACCTGTGTGTGTATTAAGGGATTTGTTACAGGGCGCTGATTTGTACACAGTTGCAGGAACTACTTTAACAGTCTCTATAAGGTTGCTTTCTTTGTGTCTGATTCTGGAGCTTGAAATCCACAGGTCAGGTGGCCAAGAAGGGAAAACCACACTCAAAAGTTAATATTAGAGTTAGTATTACAAACTTCATGTTTAATTCCATTAATCCCTCACCCTTTGTACTATTGTTAAGTATCTTGCATCTATAAATGTTTTAAACCTCAGTCTACCATGCTATGGTTTTTGCATTAGGCAAGTGATAAAGACATTAAAGGAGAAAAATGATAATCTTTTATATTTACCTGCAAATTAACATTTGTAATGCTTTTCATTCCTTTTTCTAGTTCCATGTTTCCACCTGATGTCATTTTCCTTTCATTGCAAAGGAACTTTTTTTGGTTGTTTATTTCTTGCCATGCAGGCCTGCTAGTAGTGAATTCTCTCTTCATTCATATATCTGACAATGGCTTTTTTTGACAGGAATTTTTTAAGGACAAAGGTATAGAACCTAGTAGAGAATTCTGGGTTGACCATAGTTTTCTTTCAACACTTAAAAAAGACTGTTGGCTTATTTTCTAGGTTTCATCTTTTTGATGAGAAGTGATATTTCTTTGCCCCCTTTTTCGGAATGTATCTCCTGTTTCTCTGGCTGCTTTCAACATTTTGTCTTTATGTTTGGCTTTCAGCAGTTTATTTTTATGATGGTGTAATTGTCTTTGTATTTGTCTTCTAGTGCACTGAGATATTGAATCTAAAGTTGATGTTCTTCACCTAACTTGGAAAGTTTTTGGCCATTATTTCTTCAAGTACTTTTCTCCTCCATTTTCTCTTTTTTTACCTCTGGGTGCCACTTCATTTACAGTTTAGTCCCATGATGATGTCCCACAGGTCACAGAGGGTCTGCTCATTTTGTTTCTCCCCCGTCTTTATTTTTATCACCTGCTTTCCTAATTGGATCATTTCCATTGTCTTCAAGTTCATTTTCTTTCTGTCATCTCCAGACTATTGTCAGTTCTAGTGCATAGACTTTTCATTTTAGATGAAAAACTTTTTAGTTCTGGAATTTCTTTTTTTCTTTTGTTAAATTATCCTTTTCTTTAATTATATTTATAGTAGGTGCTTTAAATTGTTTGTGAATTTCATCGTTTATATAATCCTGCCTTATATTTTTGTTTACTGATTTTCTTGATTTTGGTTCTTATCTTCCCACTTCTCCACATTTCTAGTAATTCTTTATTATATGTTGGACATTGTAATGCTATATTGTAAAGTGTCTGTATTCTATTGTCTTCCTCTGAAGAGTGTTGATTTTTTGTTCCAACAGGCAGTTAAATTACTGACTTAATACCTTCAACTATGAAGACTTGATTTTATGGTTTGTTGGGCATGTCTGTTTGTTTTCACCCTAGTCTTAGGAAGTCCTAAGTCCTGGGCCTGATACAGGGCCTTTCTGAGATTTCATTGGAAAGTTGAAATGTTGACCAAACCCATTTGACTTGTCAGGATTCAAACTTTGACTCCCCAACAGTGAACTAGTAGCTGGATCTCTGAATACCTTTGAGGTTTCCTTGGAGTCTACCCTACAAATCCTCAATTATGGGGTCACTCAAGGATTTTAAGACAGTTTATATGTGGATTTGGAGATTCCCTTCTTTGGTTCCCACTTTCTAGAGATACCCTACCTCCATTTCTAGCCACCCTGATGGTCCAAATTTACTTCTAAAACTGTAACATTTTGCTTACCTTCTACTTACTTCCCACCACCCAGTAGCGAGGTTCCTAGCAGTGATCCAGCTTTGTAAATGTGGTTCTTATCCAGTGCAGTTTCTTTTTTTGTAAGGATTGGATCTCTTCTAGTGTGGAACCCTTTACCTTACTCTTCATTGTCTTATTGTATTATCTGTGGGAAGATCATTTTAGTAGAAGCTTCTCTGCCATTGTGAGTATATAATTTCTCAGCTTTGATTTGTAAAGAATTCCATGTTAAATTAATCATCCACTTCTTTTTTAAATTTTAATTTATTTTTAATTTTTTTATTTTGTAAGTATATTTTATTGATTATGCTATTAGAGTTGTCCCATTTTTTTCTCCCCTGCATCCCCCTCCACCCTGCACCCCCCTTCCCACCAGCATTTAATTGTCCATTTCTTGCACAAGTAGTGCAGTTGATCAGTCTGTCCTGGTCAACATTCGGGGTTATTTCTTACCAGAGCTCTGACTTTCTCCTGCCTTTGGTGTGTATGCCATCTCTTTTTGCTTTCTATACAGTAGCCATTTCTGGGTTGACAAGGAGAGTGAGTTTGTAATGACAGTTCTCCCTCTGCCCTGGCTGGAGAGGCATGAGTGTGTGTAGTGTGTTCTGGGTACTAGCACAGTGGAACAGTATCCGGTGAAGATCTTCAGGTAGTAACAACCACCAGAGGGTTAGCGCCCTCCAGGAACTGTCTCAAAAACCACAGCCAGGTCTGGCACAGACCCCTTCCTGAAACAAATATCCAGGCATTTGAAAACCTTTGCATTTCATACTATAAAGAACTTGCATTCATACATGTACTGGCCTTTTCTATTTAGTAGATGAATAGCACACCAGGGTAACACATAACATTTAAGAATATGCACATTATTCTCTCAACTTCATGAGCTGCATGCCAGTGTCCAAATTTACATGGTCTTAATTAGTACCAGGGATGTTTCCTTTTCACAGGAAAAAAACCTGCTAAGGCTTAGGAGAGGTAAAAGGAATTAAGTTACAGTACAACCTGAGTTTTGAGAGACATTCCTAGCCAAGGATATATCTAGCAGGCACAGTGTATATGTTTTATGCCAGTGGGCTTATAGATTTGATGCAACTCTGGATAAATCAAATGAGACCTAAAAATTAAGTATCTCTCAGTGTTTCTTCAAATCTACGCAAGGGCTTGGTCTACTTTTGGGTGTTCTCACCATTCTGTCCTTCCAGCTTCATTTTTTGTTCTTTCTCAATTTCTCCTTCAAGTACCAAAAGCTTATTATCAAGGTGTCATCTTAATTCTGAACTAACTTACAATTTATTTTTTCATGCTAAAAAGGGAGAAGGGAAGCTATAATCAAGCAAACAAAACAAAATGAAAAACACAGTTCATATGAGAAAGTGAAAAAAATTTTATCTTGATCTCCATTAAAAGAACAATCAAAGCACTTCCTCTGTGCCCAGCGGCATCTGGGTGGCCAGTTAGAATCCCTGTCTTTCACCAGCAGCTGCATAAAGGCTGTAACAAGTGATGCAGAAAAGGAGAACTCTTTGCTAACACCTATTTTGGCAGTTTGTACAGTGAAAATAGCTTAGGGATATATCCTGCCTTCTACAGTTGTTAATTTCATATTTCTTTATTTTCTTCTTCAGTTTCAAGAAAGAACTGCAAACACACACACACACACACACACACAAACTGTATATATTTCTCTAGTTTCCTTAACAAAATTCAAACCCCAAGCATCTCTGGCAGTTTGATAAGGACAGTCATAAATGTGTGAGCTGTGCTTAAGTCAGCTGTGCTTTAGAAGAAAGACCGAAGCACTCATTGTTCGAGGGGAGAAGGAAGATGAGTGTGCTCCACGTTCCGGGCATATCGCTGTTGCAGGGAGAGGGCCGCACGGCGTTTCTTTTCCTCTCCTAGGAGACCGACTGCACATGAGTGAGCAGGGGGAGTCAGGAGAGGCTGTGCCCTGCCTTGCTCACTGGAGAACAGGTGTCAGCATTGCCTTAGGCCCCTAACTTGAGAACGTGATGCAGTTTTGTAGGTGAATTACACCTGCCACCTACTTCTCAGTATATTTTCTTAACTCTAAGTTGACAACTCAGGATGCATCAGAATCTTGTCAGTACTGTGTTATTTTTTTAAATATCATATACAGAAATATATATGTATACATGTTTTTGGAAAATATGGCACTGGTGAACCCTTTTTTAAAAATCAATGTATAAAGTTAGCATTCTCCCAGTTTAATGACTGCTATGCCTATTAATCATACCTGGATACCCTATTCGTTTTAGGCGTACATCATAGTGATGATGTACGTTATGGCATGCACAGTAGGTCTAGTTACCATCTGTCACCATGGAAAGTTACTACAGTGTTATTGACTGTATTCCCCATGCTGTATATTGCATCCCCATGACTTTTTCATTTTATAACTGGAAGTTTGTACCTCTTAATTCCCTTCACCTCTTTTATCTACACACTATTTGCACCTGCTCATTTAGGTACAGCAGTATTTGTTGAATGAATCAGTGACAGGTTTTGGGTTTTTTAAAAATAATGTCTCTACTGAGATATAATTTGCATATAATACAGTTCATATAGTTCAGTAGCTTTATGTATGTTCATAGTTGTGCGACCAATACCACAATCAATTTTAGGACATTTTCATTGCCTTAAAAAGAAATTCAATACCTATTGACTATCATTACCACCCTTCCAATCTCCCTTTTCCCTAGTCCTAAACAACCACTAGCTACTTTCTGTCTTTCTAGATGCCTGTCCTGGACATTTCATGTAATATGTGGTCTTTTGTTAGTGCCTTCTTTCATGGGAACATGGTAATAATTTAATAATTTAAGTGAGAGCAAAGTTACTGCTCTCACTTAAATTATTTTTCAAGGTTGATCCATACTGTAGCACAAACCACTACCTCATTCCTTTTAATGGCTGAATAATATTCCACTGTCTGGGTAGACCACATTTCGTCTATTCATGCATCAATCTGTGAACTTTTGGTTGATTTCCATTGTTCAACTTCCAGCCCTTATGAATAATGCTACTCTGAACTTCCGTGCTGGCATAGTTGTACATTTTCTTGAGTATATACCTGGGGTCAGAATTGCTGGGTCAAATGGTAGATAACTGTAACTTTTTAAAGAAATACTAGCTTCTTTTACAGAATAGCTGCACCATTTAATATTTCTACCAGCAGTGCTTGAAGGTTCTGATTTTTCCACATCGTTGACAATGCTTGTTATTACCTGGATTTTTTATTATAGCCCTTTCAGTGGGTGAAGTTGTATCTCATTATTGTCTTGATTCACATTTCCCTGATGACCAAGAATGGTGAGCTTTTTAAATTTTTTCATGTCAGTAGCAGGTATTCAACCCCAGCCCTTTTCTGCCTGCTACACATACATGTGTCTGGATGTGAGACGACCAACCTTTTCTGCCTGAACATTCCCGGGACTCCTGCATGCTTTTATTATAGCAGTGCCTGGGGTTTCTCAGAACGGTGGGCCGGTCTGTGTATATACAACATTCTTGTAAACCCCACCCCCCTTCTACTGAGTATCTTAATCCTGGGCCCTCCTTTTTATTGCTGTTCTACAACAAAAGGAAAAACCTTATTAATGCGGGTATATTAATATTAGATCATTTATGCTGTCCTTTGTAATATTGTCTGTCATTTATTATTTTTTTTTCAGGATCCTGCAAAATGATAAATTAGAGATAGAGGGTATGACAAAGGTCAGCATAAATAATCCAGGGTTATTTGACTGTTACTGTGATTTGAAATTTTATGACATTGATTATCCTTGGCAGTGTGTTTTGTTTGTGGCAATCCTCACAACTTCATTCTTTTATATATCAGTTCCATTCTCAGAAAGTTGTGCATACTTATGAAACTGTGTATACCGAATATGACTTTCTTGTTGACTTCCTTCATGCCCATAGTGTTCGTACATGGGCAGCAGTGCAGCTCCAGGTGTTTAGCACATGCGCGAGGCCCTTGGAGGTGCTTATTTAGAGAGAAGTGAGAACTTGTTATTTTATCCTTCAGTACTGACCTGTCAGGCTTCTAGTGCGGCACATGAAGGTGATGGTGATGGCAGTGGTGTGCCTTCTAATACCTAGAAACTGTGTAGTGGAAGTAATCTTGACTCAGAAGACAGAAGTCTGGTTGTAATGTGTAGAATGCTTTATACATGGGAGGTGCTTAATGAATTGTGTTTAATCAGTGCATGAGCAAGGCATTTTATCTCTCTAAGCCTTAATTGTATGAGTCAGGAAAAGTGAACAGTCCCTTGTAGCTCTAAAACTTTTTGGTACAAAGATTGCATTCCCAGCTTCTTAGGTTAAAAATAAAACAAAAACAATGAAATAAGCAACTCTTTTCAAGGTGCCTCATTTGCATCCTTGAGGGTATGTGAGTGGGTCTCACCTACTGCAGGATGTGGCCCCCTGCATAGGCCTTTGATGGACCATGGCACTGGGTTATGTGTACTTGACTCAGTTATAGAAATTAAATCGCTTTTCTCCTAATGCCAATGTAAAGTGGCCCTAAGTGAATATTGGCCAAGCTGAGAATGACTGGTGAGGTCATTTTTAATGGGAGATTGTATTTCACTGTGGCTGATTTCTGTCCGATTTATTGCTCTTAACTCCTGGTGCAGGGCTAGTGATGGAGGTTCTGGCAGGAGCTTGGTCTCCAGGCTGAGCACAGCAGCTGAGTCGGTTCCTGGTTGGCGAGGACAGCTCAGCACCGTGGCATGCTCCTGTGGGTGCCCTCTGGGACCATCTGATAATGGAGGCCGCATGTTCTTCTCAGGTGTTTCAAGAGAAACACCGCCTTATCCAACACATAGGAACAGAATCACTGGGGGTCCTTTATCTTTCGAGAGGAGATATATGTGGGGTACGTTTGGGCTGAATTGAGCCCTCATTCATGAAGATGGTTATCTTAGCTGTTGGCAGAGGAACTGAATGAGGAAACTGAACTCAATTTCCTAAAACTACCTAGGGCAGACAAGTGATCGTTTTTTGGTTGTTTTTTTTTTTGTGCAATTTCTGAGGGTTTTTTAAACCTACATATTTTCCCTCCTCTCCTCACCCCCCATTTAAAATAGCAGTGGTGAAAGAAGCAGACACCGTTAACCTCTCAGATGTGTGGCCAGTTCTAAATAAAAAATGAACGGTAACACATTCTACAAGTTCTTAAAAAGAAGTGCCATTCCAAATACTTGTTATCTTCGCTGCAATTAATGTATGGAAGAATGAGCCTGACAAGGAGGCTGTCTTGGTAGAGGGAACTTTCACTTTGAAGTAGCCGTCTTCCGTGTGGAGCCCGCTTGCAGACACCTGCTTCTTCTCTGTGCAGAATGGGGATCGCAGGTGACACCTGACTGCTGGCCTGGTTTGTTTGGGCCCCTTTCTATAAACGTGCTTCTGGTCTCTTTAGTTCAGCAGTGAGGTGTGGTTATCATTAGCTTTAAATACGTTTGCAATAGGTGGGTGTTTTATGATGTTGCATATTAATAGTTGATGATGTGTTAAAAAACATAAAAGCTAAAAGATAAAGCATTCTTGGGTGGTATCCCGTGGATCTTGTATTTGTTTTGTGAATACATACTGGGATTTCTAACCCTCGGCCCGCAGGCCACATGTGGCCCAGGTTGGCTCTGAATGTGGCCCAACACAAAATCATAAATTTACTTAAAACATTATGAGATTTTTTTTTGTAATTACATGTCGCAGTGTATTTAATGTGTGGCCCAAGACCAATTTTCTTCCAGTGTGGCTTAGAGATGCCAAAAGTTTAGACACATATTAATCATTAAGATCATATCTAGCAAAACCATAAGCCTCTCTTTTTAAATACCAACAAGGTGTGAATGCCAGTAATACACAGGAGATAAACCACTTCCCCTCTCTTTGCATCAGAAATGATTCCAGTTTCACTGCCCTACCTCCACCCCGCCCCCCATTCCTTTACGTCAAACCCAAGTTCCTTCCCGTTGTGTTTAGTGTGTGGTCCAGAACTTGGAATTCCTGGTTCAGTGATTCTGAATGAGGATTTCCCACTCCTTTCCTCTGTGACGTTTTCTCTCCTCTTCACTTTTGAAGAACTTAGGCTCTTCATTACTTTGTTACGTTTGTTCATTCATTTGTTTAAAAAATATACTACGGAGTTGGAGTTGCCAGGGGGCCAGCCGCTGTGTTGGGCACTGGGCCCTGGCACTGAGGGTGTGGTCTCACCTCCCAGGAGTGCGGTGCACAGGGAGGGGCTCTGCTGCCAGGTGGCTCACTCTGTCGTGTGTGGTCCCACATCCCACGCTGTGGTGAGCTCCTTGAGGACAGAGCGTGCTTTTCAAGGATGCAGCTTTGACATTTCAGTACATGGCAAACAGCAGGCTCTCGGAGATGTTCCAAGTGACTGTAGGTTGAGTTTGGAAGCAGACACCGGGGATTTTAAAGTTTCTCTTTTCCAAACTATTAGATAGTCAGCTGTCTTCCTTTCTCAGGAGGATATGGTAGTGCACCATGTGGTCATGTATGTGACAGCACTTTAGAAAGGCAGCTGCTGTATGGAGGGAGGTAGTTCTCATTCACCTTCGTTTCCTGTGTCGCCCTCTTACTGCTCTCACTGCTCTCACTGTCTCCCTGAGCCATCGTCACTTCTGTCCTCCCTGCCCTCCTCTCTCCCCACTTTCCTTCCTTCCTCAGAGGCAGAGGAAAGCACGAGTGAAAAAATGTGTGTGTGGTTCCCTATCTCTGTCTCTGTGGCTGCCAAACACATGTATTGAATCTGTGTCCTTACATGAGGGCTGCCGGGGAGAGCCTGGCTCCACACTTCACAGGAGCAGCCCACCCTGGGCGTGTCTGTGGCATCTGTGGCTGCTTCTGCTCCTACCATCCATGTCCTTCCAGAAACAATCATTTTTGGTAACAGGAAAAGTGTCCTCTTAATTAAACCCAGTATTTAGCCCCTCCTACATTGTGTGAGACCTGATGACTGATAAAACAACAGAATTTTCACACCTGTGTTGTCTGGCTCTCGTGTAATGCCTGGTTGACAATCCCACAGAGTCAGTGCAGAAGTGAGGTCTTCCGTGAAGGACGCAACGAGGGCTGGTGTGTAAGTAAGGGATGAAACTGGATCCTAAGCAATCTTAAGAACTGAGCTTCATTGCTTACATTAACATCTTTTTTTCCCTTGCCCTTTCACCATTTAAAAAAATGGGGTGCTGGAGAGCATGGGGAGACTAGCAGGGAGAAGATTTTACCAATGTATCCTGGCAGAATCCTGTCTCCTCCTTTTGAAGGGGACTTGTGTACAATAAGGTAAATCTCCCCTGAAAAGCAATAACATTCACCTGAATTTTTGGTTTTCAACCAAAGTTAAATTGGAGGCTCTTCCACAGGTAGGAACGTGTCCTATGGACACCAACTAACAAAAACATTATGTTTTGACTCTTTCTAATCGTGATGAAAACAAAATGGGGAGCTGTCTTCTGAGAGGAGCTGTGAGGTGATGGGGGTCTTACCCTGTCACTGGTGCTGGGGTTCGGAGCAGCCCTGGCCCACGCTGGGGAGGCAGCTGGAAGCGCCTGATTCTCCCTTTCACAGATCTCTCCTACCCCAGAGCCTCAAGCCACTAAACTGAGCTTTTGGAATTCACTGTGTACTCATCCCCATCACTGTGTAACTAAGTAAAAGATTCAGCATAAGAAAATGGAATTGCAGAGAAGACCCTGTTGGATTAGTTGATAAACAGCCAGTTGGAGGAGCAGTAAAAAGTCTAGCCTGGTGGGGGTCTGAGCTCAGTCTGGCTCCCCTTAGCAAAGAGGCAGACCCAGAGTGCCCGTGGAACATGGGTATGTTACTCAGTCAGGCAGTACTTACCGAGTGCCTAGTGATGGGGCAGAAAGTCATCACCTTCCTGAAAGTCCTCAAGGCTTAGGAGGCAAGATGGACAAACAGGGGAAAAAAAAAGAGCATGTGATTGTTCACAGCCAGGGTGGCACTGAATGCTGACTGAGTGTGGGGAGGAAAGACTGGGACTGTTTCTCCTGGAGACAGGGCTTGAGCGGGGTCTCACATCAGGGGCATTACTGAGTGGAGAAAGAGTAGAAGGCAGGAGGGGGTGAGAGGAGGGGCCTTTCTGGCAGAGGATCCTACAGGTAGCCTTAAAAAAGTCATTTCAATAGGTCTTAGCAGGAACGAGGCTCCTCATTTTGGAACTCTCTTAGCATAGCAGACATAGGGGGTCTGTGCCTGTTTTTGTAAATAAAGTTTTACTGGAACACGGCCATGTTCATTCTTCCCCCTGTTGTCTGTGGCTGCATTGCTGGTACAAACCCGAGTAGGTGGTTGTGACAGAGACCATGTGGCCTGCCCGAGCCTCAAACATTTACCATCTGGTCCTTTATGGTCAGTGTTTGCTGACTCTTGACGTGACATTTTTATTCCTTAAAACTCCTAGTGAAGAGGATGCACACTGTCAGCAGCCAGGCTTTGCTTGCAGACCTTCATGGACCTGTTAGTTTAACCACCCAGTAATTTCTCTTCACCCCACACATTACACCTGCAACTCAGTAGCTTCTAGTTTTGATGACTTCTGGCTCTAAGCATCTGGAACAGGAATACTACGTGAGGAAAGGGAGGCATTTCACCCTAAGCCTCCCCTTAAATGTTTGATTGCCCCAATTCCCAGCTGTTTTTGACTCAAGTCTAATTTCTTACAACCTCTGCTGCTGCTTATTTGATTGGTAAAATGTTGCCAAGCAAAATTGAATTAAAAATAGTGATAGGAGCCAAAGTCACTGAAAAGCATCAGTATTCGTTGGTGAGGCAGTCCGTTTGATAAGTGGATTGTGGAGCTGGCTGTTCCCTTACAAGTAAGTGAGAGAGAGAATGTGTTTTCAGAAGCATCAATATATTTATTTGAAGTACTGCTTTCTTGGATATAGTGACTGGAAGTTGTGTCAAATTACGTAGCAAATGCCAGCTTTAAGCATCTGCTCTGTTCAGTGTTATCAGTTGTTAGGAGTGCTAGACTTTACAAATGTTAACCTAATAACAGCTGGATGAAATAGAGGTGTAGTTATTCCCACTCTATAGATGGGGAAACAGACTTTGACGAGATAAATACGTTCCATATTAACTGTTAAATGGCAGTGCCGCCGATCAGTGATAAGGAAGATAGTAGGTTTTCACTGTAGTTATCCTTAGGAAGTAGAAAACACTGAATCAAGAGGTCAAAATTTCTGTTTCAGACTATCAGAACAACTGGTTTTCAAGGAACGATACAACTAGGGCCCCCCCCCGCCTTAGTACTACCCTTTCTTTTAGCCCCAGCAGCTGCCGACATCACTTACATACCACTGTCAAATGATATTGTGGCCTGGGATCCAATTTCTCATTGATACTTTGTAAAGACAGAAAACTGTCAACAGAAAGTAATGGTGACATTTTCCAAGCAGGTGTGGAAAATATAGTAGGTCCAGAAAATATAGTATGTTTAGGGTCGTCCTAACATCCAGCTCAAATGATCATTCCTAAACAAAACTCTGATTGTAACCTTCCCTCCTTAAAACCTTTCGTAGCTCTGCCAAGCCCTTGGCATAAGGCCCAGAGTCTCTCTCTTGGTACTTGAGGTCTTTCTGATTTGGGTTGAGCCTGCTTTTCCTTTCTGACCTCTCAGCACCTCCCAGTGTCATTGCAGTCAGAGCAGGTCCCTGCATTTGCAACCAACCAACTTAGTTCCTGAATACCATCTCTACCTTGTCCCTCTACCTGGCTCACTCCTACTTCCCCTTCCCATCTCTGCTAAGCCTTAGCTGGACTCAAGAGGGAGGGAGGTCTTCTTTGACTCTCAGAGAGTGGGATGGGCATCCTTCCCTTGCCCCTCCCGAACATGATGTCAGTCATGCTGCTGTTCAGTTGTTTAATTATTCATCTGCTGTTCACCCCTAAACCATAAGCTTCTTAAAAGCATTCTTTTTGCTTTGATTCTGTAGTTCCAAGGAATGGGAGCCCATTTGAGCTAGCTAGTTGAAAGGGAGCTTATGGTGAGGAAATAATTGAAGCAGTAAGGAGATCTTCAAGGAAATTTAAGAGCATAGTCCCTAAGAGGCTCTGCACACAGATATACCTGTTGGCTTTCTGCTCTCCGCCCGCTAACTCTGTTTGCCCCTGTCTCCTGCCGGCTGCCTCAGCCCTAGCACGTGTCTTCATGAAGCTGCTCGTGAGCTCAGCCTGTTGGCAGGGCCTGGCATCCTCCCCACCAGCCTGTGGGCCCTCCTAATCCTGTGGCTCTATTTCCTGCTCCTTACTTCTTTGGTTTCTCAGTTTCCCAGTTGTAGATTTCCAAGCAACTTCTCTGGTTGGTGTAGCTCACCCATTCAAACTGGGCCACACACATCCTGCAGGTGGGCTGTCCTCACTGCACATCAGTCAGACCTGCTGCTAGCTGAGGAATTGCACGGGTCAGCCCATGGCTACCACTGTGACTCTCTTTTCCGTTCCTCTTCCTGCCCCTTGCTTGCAAGGATGCTAGGCTTTGTTTCATGAACTTCATGTATTCTTTGTTCTTTTTCATCTCTTACAGATATCATTAATGGAGCTCAAGAAAAATGTGTATTGCCTCCTATGGATGGCTACCCCCACTGTGAGGGGAAAATCAAGGTAAGGCTGAAGTATTGAGTATTCATTTCCATCATCCTCATTCAGCACTAACTCACCCTTCCTTAAAGGGTGAGTGAGCCCTTTAAGGGAGTCATTTAAGGGCTGTTTCAGTCCTGCCTGTTTGGGGCTGTGGTCATGACAACCCTTCCCTGCTGCTGCCAACTCTGTGAGGTCAGTCTACAGTGGCTCTGACTGGTCAGACTGAAAGAGCCTGGACCATTTCAGGCGCCTGCTGTGTCTTTGAGGCTGCCTTTCCCTTGCTTTCCCAGCCTCCAGCAGGTGATCTTTCAAGGGCCAGTGACAAGGGACTGCCATTATTTAGTGTCCAGCTTCTCCCTTTCAGTCCCTAGGCCTAGCTCTGAGGTCTCCAGATTGTCATTTGAATGTCACATTTGCATTTGCTGTTGAATACCCAGAGACACTTGGCCATTTTTCTAGTCTTAATATTTTTTTAAAAATCTTATTTGCATGGCCTGTCATTGGGGAGACCACTCCCCTGCTCAGTAGTTGCCAGAGAAGAGTCTCAGTTCAGCAGCACGGTTAGGGCGGTGAGACCCAGCCCCGGGAACACTTCCACGGTCTCTGATTCATGCGCTGCCTTCCTAGCCCTGTGCTCCTGCTGGTGAAACCAGCTTTCTAGGGAGGGGATTTTGATGCAAGCATCCCATCATGAGGCACTTGCTCATGATAAAACTCTCCTAGCTATTGCCTCTCCTGGGCTTCACTGTCTGATATGCCCATGACCTCTCTACTTTGAGCGCATCTCAAGGCCCAGCCCAAGTCCGCGTGTGTCTGTGGATCATGCCGGAGCTGAGTCTGTCATCCTGACCACAGCTAAGTGACTGAGCTTAGGCCTCTGCTTGAGCCATGCACATGTCCTCTCCCTCTGGCAGGAGATGGGCAGCATCACCAAGAACGGACTGTTAAGAGATGTTCTTATCTGGCTCTTGTTGTTTCAGTGGATGAAAGATATGTGGCGCTCAGATCCCTGCTACGCAGACTACGGAGTGGATGGGTCCACCTGCTCTTTTTTTATTTACCTCAGTGAGGTGAGTGGCTTCAGAGGAGTAGATGTGTGTGGTTAAGTAGGTTTTACAGACAAGCCTAGAATTGAAAGAGCTTGAAAACGTGTATTGTTTTTACGTGGTAGACCTGTGACTTCCTTCTTTATTACTCTCTTCTGCCCACCACGTAGAGTGACATTTTTTTTAATTTGACAGAAAACAGGCATAGCTGACTATAATTTTTTCTAAAAACCATTCTAAACCATTGAGTGTACATTGAATGCATTCACATTGCTGTGTGCCCATCACCACAATCCATCCATCTACAGAACCCTCCATCCTGTCCATGTGAAACTGCCCATTAAACAATAACTTTCTGTCCCCTTCTTCTTCTAGCCCCGGGCAGCTACCATTTTGCTCTCTATGACTGTGACTACTCCAAGTACTCATATAAGTGGAATCATACAGTATTTTTCCTTTAGTGATCAGCTTATTTTACTTAGCGGAACATTCTCAGGGTTTATCCATGTTGTAGCTATGTCAGAATTTCCTTCTTTTTTAAGGTTAAGCAATATTTTGTTGTATTATATACCACATTTTCCTTACCCATTCATCTGCTGATGGACACTGGGTTGCTTCCACATTTTAGCTATCTTGAATAATGGGTGTGCGTATAGCTCTTTGAGACCCCGCTTTCAGTTTTTTTTCTGAGTATATATCTACAAGTGGAATGGCTGGATCACATGGTAATTGATTTTTTTTTTTCCTGAGGAACCTCCTGGTTGTTTTCTAAAGTGGTTGCACCATTTTACATTCCCACCGGCAGTACATAAGGGTTCCAATTTCTCCACATCCTTGTCAACACTTGTTATTTTCTGGGCTTTTTGTTTGTTTGAGAGTAGTCATCTTAATGGGGGTGAGGGACTCCCATTGTGGTTGTGGTTTGCATTTCCTTAATAATTACTGATGCTTGAGCATCTTTTCATGTGCTTATTGGTTGAGTTAGCTATTTACTTTCAGAATGTACTAATTACTTTTGCCTTTCTTTCTCTTTTTTATTTAAAACAATTTTTAAATCCTTACCTGAGGATATGTTTATTGATTTTTAGAGAAGGGAAGGAGGGAGGGAGGGAGGGAGTGGAGGGGAGAGAGAGAGAGAAATGTCAGTGTGAGAGAGAAACATCCATGAGAAGCTTCAGATCAGTTGCCTCCCATATGCACCCTGAGCGGGGATTGAACCCTCAACCTTTCTGTGTATGGGGGTGATGCTCCAACCAATTGAGCTACCCAATCAGAGAACCTTTTTTTTTCTTTTGAGTTTCATTTTTTGTGCACTTGAATTAAAATGGCAGCCTTTTTAAATTTGTTTTTGTTTAAGAGGTTGCAGACCATTTTATAGACTACCAGCTTTAATGAACTTATGTCATCTTTAGGAAAGTTGAGTAGATGGAATAGATTTAAGACTTCATCCCAGGCAAGGTACAGGGAAGAGCTGCGTAGGACAAACTCTCTGGCTTCCCCCTCCACCTTCCGTGGAAACGGGTGGTGGCTAATTTCAGAGGATGTACACTTGTAGGCTCTTGGCTGCCATTTCTTTTTCATTCTCTCCCCCAGTTTGTGTGCAGTTGCCCTTTGACAAATACTGCTAACACCACCCTGGGGCTGCCATGCAGGAGGAGAATGGCTCCATTACAAGGCTGAATGAAATGCTTTTTCCATAGTTTTTCTTGTAGGACTCAAGGGCCTCTTCTCTGTGGCATAAAGGTGACAGGGACAGCTTTTTGGGGATAGAGGCCAAACCAGTATACTTTAGGCATGTGGCCTTGGGTTCTATAGGTTGTCCTTCTCCTGCACCTTTACTTCTCTTGCCTCTGTAAGACCAAGTCTGACCTTCTGTTTTTTTGGACAGGTGCCCCATGGCCTCCCCAGGGGTCATGGGAACTGTCTGAACTGAGACAGTTAAAATGTCTCTTGGAAATTAAAAGCACAGAGGGTTGGTTGTGTGATGCTCCTCATTAGCAGACTGCTGGCAAATTGATTCTGTGACATTTATCATGGTGTATGTCTGACTTAGGTTGCCAGTGGTCCATCTTCCCATTTCCTCCTCCAGAGGAGCAAGGCCTGGGGCCATGGGTGAACCCCCTCTCCAGTGAGCAGTCATCAGAAGCACCTGGCCTACCCTGAGGAAAAGGCTCTTCATTCCATTTAATTTTCAAAAGTTTTCTTCCCCTTCTCTTGGATGGAATTTAGCCAGAGTCCAACTATGCTCCCTGATTGACAAGCTGAGCTGATTTCACATCTTCCCGCAAGTTGGCACATTGGGGCAGGCCGCCAAGGTGAAGGTGGAGGGTTGTACATTCCCACTCCAGCCCTTCTCCACCTGGGAAGGCCTGGGAGAACGGTCCAGCTGGCAAGTGGCTGTGACTGTTTGTGATGTCCTTCCCGTCCTCGGGAGCAGCTGCCCTACTCCCACTTGTTTGAAGGAAGGATGTTGCTAAGATGAGAGAAAAATGAGATTCTGGGGAAGGTAAACTGACAGGATGTGGGTCAGACTGACTGTATAAAGACATGATGGATCATATATATTTAATATTGGAGCCTGGGTGTTTTCTTTCAGAACTTTTAACTATTTTTTCTCTTCCTGAAGTGTGGAATGGTTCTTCATTAGCCTATTCCAGTCTCTATTTATGCAGATGATTGGGATTTTCTTTTTGTTCATTTGAATTCAGTTCAGTGAGCACTTATTGCACAGCTATTATATTCATTGATTGTCAACAATTACTGAGAACTCATTTTCTTGGCACCATGCTATGCATTCATTATCATAGGAGAATAATGTAGGAGGAAGAGTGGATGCAGGCAATTGAACCAGGAGAGTGAAGATAATTCCCCTGGGGAGACAACTAGGAACTCTTTTTTAGTGTTAATTTGAAAATAACTTTGAAACTCTGTCCTTCTAAAAAATTTCCACTTTATTATAGCATCTTAATAGGTACCCTGAAAGAGTTAGAGGAGAATTTCACCAATATGGCCATTTTGATAGGAAGTATTGACTTGGGAAGCCTCACACCTGCCTTTAGCTTCTGTTTCTGATGCTTTCTAAACTTTTTTTTTTTTTTTTTGAAAAGTTACCTTCCCTCTTTGTGTCTTAGGTTCTTCCTTTGTAACATAATAGTCTTAATTTTGTTTGTTTATTTTGAAGGGATCCTACCTTGAGGATTCCTGACTATATATGGGAACATGCTTAGAGTAGAGCCTGGCAGATAGATGACACTCAATAAACCTAAGTGATATTTCTATGTTTTCTTCTTTTTTAAGATTTTATTTATTTCTAAGGAGAGGGACAAAGAGAAGGAGAGAAACATTGTAACCTTTTGGTTTGCAAGAGGTCGTTGAATCCACTGAGCCACAGCAGTCTGGGCACTTTGTTTTTTCATGTTGTTATGTTTTTAGGACAGTTGTGAGGTGTCACTTGCCTAGGACATTTTATGCGGGCCCTTGAGTTTATTTTAGAATTAGGATCAATTTATGGTTTTTATTCAGCAATCTAATTTAATTTTAGATCCCTTGACTTCTGATAATGTAGAAATTCATCTGTTTCCCTTGGCTTCTTTTCTTGGTTTGATTCTGTTTGATTGAGATTGTGAGCTGGATGTGTGAAACAGCTGAATTGTTAATGTAAATTATTAGAGATGTTTTCTTTCTTTAAAAGATTATTTATTTATTTATTTATTTTTAGAGAAGGGAAGCGAAGGAGAAAGAGAGGGAGAGAAATATCAATGTGTGATTGCCTCTCATGCACCTAGGACTGGGGACCCAGGCATGTGCTCTGACTTGGAATCGAACCGGTGACCCTTTGGTTCACAGGCCAGTGCTCAATCCACTGAGCCATGCCTCGAGGGCTAGAGATGTTTTCTTAAGCCAATTTATTCTAGCATTTTTAAAATCCTGGACAATATCTATGACTTTGTGGTGCTGTTTATTGTCATCTTTTTTTTTCCTCTTGATTTCTTGAAACTTTCCTTTTTCATTCAACTTGTATCATATGCCAGGTTTCTCTTGCAATTGCAAAAATGATTGAGACAGACAGCTTCATTTGATGTGTTCACTTCTTCAACAGGTGTACCAGTGACTTTTATTCTTTTCTTAATTCTTATTGAAAAACCTGTTTTTATTTCCATCTACGTTTAATTTAAAAACTGTGGCAGATATAAAAAAAGAACGTGATATAATTTTAGTCAGTCACCAGTTGAATGAAGGCATTTATTTAGATTCTGACCAGTCTTAGGAGATGGCCTCCTCCTTCATTTTTCTGTGCCCCGGGATCTCAGTGTGCCAGCCTTCACTGAATTGTGGGATTATAAACTTCTGCTTTTACCCTCACCAATTTGTTGTCTACAGATCATTTCTGGTGAATTCCAGGAAGTAAAGCCGTTTCCCCTCACATCATCCCCATAGATGCCTGTTACGCAATTCTGTATTAGGGCCTGGATGCGGCAGTAAAAGCCCAGTCCTCGCTCTTGTTGAGTCGCAGACAATATGAGAAGAATGAACCAGTATTCAGCTGTACTGTAGGCCAGACACCTCAAATACACAGTGTCATTTAAACCACTCCCCAGCTCTGACTAGAGAAAGTCAGTCAGAGCGGCCCTGAGCGGTTAAGCTGGTGAGTGCTTCTGTACTTCTCATTGCTGTTGCTCCTTCCTGTCAAAGGAGAACTGACCTCAGACAAGGGTTTAATCTCCAAAATATATAAAGAACTTACATGACTCCACTGAAAGAACACAAGAAACCCAATTAAAAAATGGGCAAAGGACTTGAATAGGCATTTCTCCAAGGAGGACACACAGAGGATCCAGAAAAACATGAAAAGATGCTCAATATC
>CM052541.1:89633686-89658523 GCA_028533065.1 Trachops cirrhosus
TGAGCGAAGTAAGCCAGGCATTGAAAGACAAATACCATATGATCTCACTTTTAACAGAAACCTAAACAACAAAACAAAGAAACAAGTAAAATATAACAAAAGACACTGAAATAGAGGACAGGTAGTCAGTGAACAGAGGGGAGAGGGGAGGGAATTTCAGGGGAGAAGGGAAGGGATTACAGGAACAGATATAGAGGACATATGGACAAAACTAGGGGGGTTGGAAATGGGAGGGATGGGTGGGTGGGCTGGAATGGGAATAAAGGATAGAAACTGTACTGAATAAACTAAAATAAAAAAATGATTGATAGATTATCACATAAAAAAAGGAGAACTGAACTCAGCTCAGCTAGGTGATTTGTCGCCATTGACTTTGCATTCAGTGTGATGCTCAAATCCACCTGTGTTTGAAATTTTGCTCTCATTTTGCTAGTTTCTTTGAATCTATCTTCATTGCTAGTTTTCAAATACAGTTTTGATCTCCTACCCCCCCACCAAAAGAAACAGCACCTCGCAATTCTCCTGAGGGTACAACTCATGAAAACTAGGTGCTCAGTCATTTTGAGCGGTGGGAGTGAATGAATTAGGCTGCTGTGCATTTCCAGATCATCAGGCAGTTCATTTTCTGTATCTGTTTTTGTGAGCCATGTAACTACTCCCTTCATGGAGACAAGGCCTGGGAAGTAATTACTCTGTCATTGTTTCAGGTATATTAACTTAGCCCTCTGCAGATCCTTTTACTTCGTTCAGCTTTTATGAAATTTAGAATGATTTTTTTACCCCTATTGATACTATATTGATAGATGATGCTGATATATTTGACACAGACCTTTTTGTTTCTGTTTACACAATTATTCTAGCAACTAGCAACCACCATACCTTTCAAGACTTCTTAAATGGTTTGTGCTGTTTTTTTAAAGCACTTCCATTGCCATTGCAAGTATAGTTGCCCTGAAATAATCAAATTGCCTAGTGACTGATTGCTAGACCTTAGGGTGTGTGCAAGCTGTTGTTTCAAATGCCGATTTGGCCTAGATGAGTGAGTATGCGTGCATGTGTGTGCGACTCCTTCCTAAAGGAACAAGTGAAGCAATTTCCTACCTTACTCGTTGATCTGTCTCTTCTTTGTCATGAACAACAGGCATAAAGGTCTTTGCCTCTTTCTGTTCTCCCTTGGCAATATGTAAAACTAATATTGGCTGAGCATGCTATTAACCTTGAGTTTAAATTCATCGTACTTAATCTCTTGATTAATGTCAAGTTTAATGCCTAACAGCAAAGGTTGAAAGCTTAACTGTTTGTGAATGTGAGCATGAAATGAAATCCTAATAACCAGCACAGTGATTTGGATTTATGGGCTGTGTTGGCTGCTAAAGATAACTTGGAAATTGTGTTGCACAGACTAATTTGTCAAAGTGGGCAGCGATAAAGAACTGACTATTTAGATTGCAGGAGAAACCTGAATGAAAAAAACATAACTAACATTTTGGGACAAGTCAAGAGTATTTGAAAAATGTCCCTAGACTGTTGCCTAAGAACACTAACACACACCCTTTAAATGTGGAAGTGCTTCAGCAGGAAATTCCCTTTGTGCGAGATAACATTTCTTGGCAGTAAAAGAGTGGGGAGAGATTTATGATCGTGTTCTTTTCCCTGTTTGAGTTCAACCTTTATTTGTATCTTATTCATCTCTGTGTTTTTGTAGCTCTTATTACCTGAATTCTGAGACATCCTTAGAAAAAGGATTAGAGGAAAAAAGTCCTGAGTTTACACAACAGTCAGCTTAACTGAGCTCTCAGTTTTCTCCCTGCAACTTCTGTCCTCTCCCAAGTTTATCTTCTCAGTGATACCGTGTTTGTCAGTAAGTTTCAGATACTACAACACTTATATGGAGACTTTTTGCGCTGGCCTCCACCTTACAAAACTTAGACAGGACAGGACTTGCCAAAGCCCAAACCAACACATCCTTGCTCCTTGGAGTACAGCTGGCGGGCAGAGGCTTCAATGCATTCATCTCCGATTTGTTTTTATTTAACAAACTTTTAAATACTGTCTTTTGTAACTTCTATTGCTTGCCAATAAAATAGTTGTAAAAATGTTTTATGTTTTAAATTTACCATGGGAACTTTAATATGGCAGATTTCAAACATGTATATGAAAAGGAGGTGTGTAACGAGCCCCCTTGTGCTCACGACTCAGATTAACCGTTGTCATTTCATGGGCAATCTCATTTCTCCAGTAACCTCTGCCCTCCATTATTTTGAAGCAGATTCCATGTGTGAATGTTTCCATATGTGGCTTTAAAAGTGACTCCTCTAAAATATATAAGTACTCCCATTATAACTACTAATATCATTTTGTATAAAAATAATGCAATTCCTTAATATCATAAAAAGTATAAAGTTAGTATTCACATTTTCTAGGCTATCTTATGAATTAAAGGTTATTTGAACTAGGTTTCAAGTAAGGACTGTGAATTACAATTATTGGTGTCTCTAAAGTCCTTTTAATTTTAAGTTCCCTTCTGCCCCCACCCCACCACAACCTGTGACTTTTTGTTGAAAAAATTTCTTTATTTGCCTTAGAGAATTTGTTACACTCTGCATTTATTACATCCCCATGTTGTTGTAGAGCCTGGTTCCCGGCCCCTTATATTTTCTGTGAATTGATGGTTAGATCTGAGGCTTGATCAGAGTCAGACTTAATATTTTTTGCAAGACTGCTTCATGGATGATATATACTTGGCACATCAGTGCCTGCTTGTCTCTCTTTGTGATGTTAGCTGCTGCTGGTGATCAGTGCGTGGGTTCAGCAATTCACTAGGGGTTCCTTCTCAACCTACCAGGAATAGTTCTGTGAAGAGAAAATACTCCTCTTCTGGTATTTGGTTACCCTGAAGGATAGTTCCTGTGGAAAATCTTTATACGTGTCTCTCTTGTTCACCTAGCATCTTCCACCGTGAACTGTAATTGGTTTGTTTGTTTACTTGTATGTTTATTGGTTTTTATCATTATTGTGAAGTCATTGATTGAAACATATTTGATATGTTCACTCTATTCCAGTTATTGTCTTACTGGGTCTCAAATTGCCCCTTCTTGGGCTAGACCTAGCTAATTTGTATTATATTCTGAGTCCTTTTGACATGACTTTGGTAGTTTGTAATAGTTTTTTGTGTTTTTTTTGCTACCTGGTATGTCAAGCTCTTCCAGGTTCATCTTATACAATTTCTGCCCAGATCTGGAAACAATCATTCCTCTAGGGACGCCTGGTTCTGCTGTGGGAAATAACACTCAGAGACATGATCTGCATGCCAGGGACCTGTGTGTAATGCTGCTGGGTGTTTCTGGGTACAGGGGACAGAACAACAAACAGGAAAATAGACATTCCTCATTAAGGTTATGTTTTGCAGGGGGAGACAGACAAGTTAAAAAGTAATATATATTTTTTAGATGGTAGTAAGTGCCATGGAGAAAAATAAAACAGGAGAGGGGGGTGAAGAAATGCTCATGAGGAGTGATGATACCCGTTCTGGGTAGAGTAGTCAGGACGTGCCCACCGAGAAAGGAGAGGATGGTGTTTGGACACCAGGCAGGGGGAGACCGAAAGCTGTGGGTGTCTGGCAGAGCGGGTCCTTTAGCAGAAGCCCCGGGATGGCCCTCAGCATCCAGCATGGAGAGCGAGCACACGGAGAATGCTCTCCAGAGGGAGCGGTCTGTTTCGTTCACAGGTGTAATGGTTCCTGGCACACATGTTTATTGAACAAATGATTCTATTTAAAACATTTTATAAATAGCTAATAGCTTTTTGTTTGTTCCGAGTAGTAACCTCTCCCAGCTATCACCTTTCTAATTTTTAAAAAACACTTTGTAAATTGTGTAAATTAAAATCTGCTAAAACATTAATTTTGAGACATGAAGCAGGGTCATTTTGAGCATTTATTAACAATTTTAATATAATATTCTTTAATGTTATATTTATAAGGGAGTACAAGGGTTCGAGTTAGACCATTAGAATGGAATGAGCCAATTATATTGGAAGGCACAGCTTTCTTCCCCATCTTTCATTCTCATTGCAACTCAGCATTATTGGCCTGGATTTATGATTCAGGCAAAACTGCACATCAACACAAAAAGGAACTGTATCCCTGGTCTCTACCATGGAACTACCTCTATAAATTGGGTGATTTTGACTATGGAAGTGTCCTCAATATGGACACGAGCTTGATGGGGGCCAGTTTGCCTCTGTGCAGCAGAAACTGTACCCCATGAGAGCTGGTACAGAAAGCATTTCTATGCATTGTCTATGTGGTTGACTACACAGGAATTCATTTGCTGCCTCGCCTGGGTAAAGGAAAATGGACAGTTCTCCAACAGCCATTTGGGATGGATTTTTAAAAGTAACATCTTCTCATTAGAGCCCTGCTTGTTTTGTGGCATGTTGAAAACATACTGCAACTTCTCTTACGTTCTGCCCCTTCCCTAACATCCTGAGCAGAACTATCATGGATCGCTCCCACCCTTGGCTCTGTCTTCCACATGGTAGGTTCGTACTTTCTGTTCATAATATTCCTGCCTCCTTTGGTCGGTGGCAGCAGTATAGTATGATGGAGAACTGATTGCCTGTCTGGGTCCACCTCCTATCTTTGTGGTCTAGAGCATTCCCTTCAGTTTTCAGTTGGTTTCTTCTCACTGAGGTCAAGGCTAAGCATGCTTTCATTGTAACAAAATGATGGAAATGGATAAATGCCACATAAATGGAAAAGAGAATCATTATCACAAATATCTTTAATGTTCAAGTGATGTTTTTGATTTATTTATTAACTCCTCAACACATAATGATTGAGTCCCTATCATCTCCCTGGCACTGCTCTCAGGGATGAGGATAAAGCACTGACCAGGCAAATTGAAACTTCTGTCCTCAAGGAGCTTACATTCGGATGGGGCAGCAAACAATAGTAAACAATAGTACATGAAGAAATTTTCACAAGTAGTGAGTGCCCCCCCTGGGAAAATAGAGTAAGGATTTAGTGTGGCCAGGTGAGTAGGTCAGAGAAGGCTTCTCTGAGGAAAAGTTGGAGCATACTTTGTAAATAAGGGAGTGATGCATGGAACTCTCTGGAAGGAAAAGGAAATGCAGACGCCCTGAGGTATAGGGTTACTAGATAATATGGAGGATAGCCAATGATATTTAATTTTCCGGTAAACAATGGTTTTTGTAAAGATTTTGTTTACTTTAAAAAATATTTTACTTACTAATTTTTAGAGGGTAAGAGAAGGAGAAAGAGAGAGAGAGAAACATCCATGTGTAGTTGCCTCTTGCACAACCCCAACTGGGGACCTGACCCACAACCTGGGCATGTGCCCTGACAGGGAATCGAACTGGCGACCCTTTGGTTCAGAGGCCAGCATTCAATCCACTGAGCCACACCAGCCAGGGCAAAGAATGGCTTTTTAAAACTATAAGTGTGTAACATAGTTATACTAAAAAAAAATCATTTATATGAAATTCTAATTTAACTGGTTGTTTTGTTTTTGTTCTTTTTCTTTTTCACTCATACATGCCCACCTAAACCTGGCAACCCTTCTGAGGTAGAAATGTTCTGTTCGATGTGCAGGATATTGGATGAGAGTTGTAAGCAGGGAGCTATTATTATAGCTTACAATACGCCAAGCAGCAGGAGCACAGTAAACCCATTTTGAAGGATTTTATGTAGAAGATTGAGGCACTGACACTCTAATATTGAAGAATGGACTGTGCTTATGGGGCATAGGAACCAAATGTCAGATTTCTATGGGTATCGAGTGGTGAGAAGCACTTGTGCTCTGGGGCAGCACCAGGTTTCAGGGCTCAGCTGTGGGTGCTCTGGGTGCTGGTGCGTTCATCTGGCATGATTAGCAGCCTTTCCCCGAGGGCTATTGGAAGACCAATTGAAGTAATGTGTGCACAATGCTTCGCCTAGTGTCTGGCTCCATATGATGTGCCTTTTGTTCTTTGCAGTTTCTCCTCCCCCCCATACACATCCATTTCTAACAAGCACTTTGGCCAAAATATTAATCACCTCATGTCTGGTACACAGGACTAGTCTAGAGAGCTGAACCATTTACATGTGTAGTTATCTTTTATCATTTCACTGCCTTTTTTAAACTTTAGAAAGAGAAGTGGGCCAAAGGTGGAGTGGGGTTGAGAAGCCTTTTTTTTTTAAAACATATACCTTAATGAGTAACTTCATTTGTTATCTCATCAGTATAACAAATTTGTGTATATATGTGTGTATTTGCATATATATGTATCATCACTTATCAAATGAATAGATGTAGAGTCAACTGTACCCTTTTGATATATAACCAACTAGCCTGACAAAATGACTAGCTATAAAATTCTCTTTTGCAGATGTTATAGAACTATTAAGAGGTCACCTGAGCCAATTCCTTCATTTTGTAGATGAGAAAACTTGAAAGCCAAATGGTTTAAGGTTATATTCCTAATTTGTAGAGTTGGGCATAGAATCCATTCGGCCGGTTCCAGTCCTCTTTCCCACTCTCTTGTCTTTGCTAAGCTTGGCCTCTAAGGTGGTCTAATTTGTGCTGTTCAGGGGAGCAACAGGTCTCAGGTGTCACCAGCCCTTCTGCTCACTACTGAGCTTACCTGACAAGTCTCCAACCCCTCTAAGCCTTGATTTCTTCACGTGTAATCTGACGATGGCACCTATGTCACAGGGCATCTCTGGGATTAATTGATATAATGTATGCAAGCTTATTTTTTTTTCTAGAGACCCTGACATACTGTGAATCTTCAGTAAATGATTGGGTGCTTATATAAATAACTCCTTTAGAAATTATTAATGTAAACAATCATTGTAAAAAATTGTAATATGCAGATTTGTATAAAGAAGAAAATGAAAAGCACCCATACCATCATCATCCAGAGATAATCTCAAACTTTTTTGAGATTTATGCATTTTTCTCCTTTAGTTTTGATTGCACTTCACTATCTGTGAAACACAGCATGCATTTCTGTGTCAGGAACCCATTAGAGTGAAACACTTGACCATCAGTCGCGGGAGAAGGAGCTGTGACAGAGCCCGGTCATCCTTCTTTCCAAGGAATTGAACGTTACTGTGAGGAGTTACCCAAGTACATGCGTACATATGTTCAATCTCCTCCAGTTTTTGTTGCCATTTCATTACTTTTTTTAAGAAAAAAAATGAATTGTCCATTCCATAGACCTTGAAAGTGTGACCTACTTGAGCTCTGTTTAGGGACTTCTATTCACATGGCTCATGATTAAACTGCAAAACCTCCTCAGATCAGAGAAGTTTAAATCATGAGGAGGAGGGATGTCAAAAATCAAATTGGTTAATTTTATATTCCTCGTTCAAAAAAGTGATTTACAAGGCTCTCACAGTGGAATGTGCATAATTCTCCAAAGGTCTGGCCTAGCTGGTCTTTTTCTGTTTTCTCTGCCTCTTCATTTTGTTGCCTGAGGCCAGTGTACTAAAAAGATTAGTTTCCTTGGAAGAAGCTTCGCCTTCAAATCCAAGGTTATTAGAGTAACGGTTCTGCTCCTCTGTTGATTCTTCTGTGTGTTGTCATGGACTGGGACAGTTTTCAAGCCTTGGACTAACTGTGGTGATCTGTGGACTATGTTAAGGATGTGCAGTCCCTCCACTGGCAGAGGGCTTGGGTGCACTGGGCTGCCAGCTCCAGCAGTCAGGCAGGGTGGGAGGCAGTGGGAGGGCCCGGCGCCACAGCCATGTGTGCCTGCGAGGGCAGGTAATACAACGCTGTCCCAGGGAGAGCACCAAGGGTCACAGGTGGAAAAATACAGCCAAGGCAGTGGGTGAAGGACAGCAGCAGCCACAGGTTGACATAGGACACTGGGGTTCTGAGACCCAGGAGGGGAGAGGAGATGATGAGGGTGATTTGGAATGGAAGAGTGTCTGTACGAGAAGGGCAGTGGGCTCACTCTGGTGTCCTGATATCCTGCTGGGGGGTAAAGTTTCTTGTAAGAGCCTGACTAGATCAGACAGAAAACAGGGATTAGGAGGCTGATTTATTAGCTGGAACAGGACTTTCCCTGAGTGTAATTGATGACTCTTATTTAGGAACAGGTTGCTCATTTCACAACGTGGAATTACTACCAGTGCTGACCTTCTAATCCTGGTAATCCTCTGAGGTTTCAGAAGGAAATACTTCCCCTGCTCCTACCCCTTTCCATGGTGAAATTGGTTTGTGTTCAATTTAATTATCTTCTTAACCAGTTATCCTGTCACTGTGTACAAAAACAACCTTAAAAACTCACCTTCCTCATTCTGTGTCAAGATTCTCATAGTTGGTTTTTTTCTCCATTACGAGTGAATGTGTGACAGTAAGATTTCTTGCTAAAATAGACTGACTCCATTTTCCATGCTTTCAGAAATGCCCTTGAAGTCTTAGAAAGCATTATCCCGTCATTTAGAGTAACAAGAACTGAGATAAATGATCAGTTTCAAAGAGGAATTAAAGCCTTGAGTATTCTATAGGGGAGTCGTATTTTAGAAGATCACCTTGGACTGTATTTTCATCAGAGTGAGTTTTGGAAGGTTCTTCTTAGGATGGAAGAGTGAGGAGGAGATGTCCTTTCCTTTAACAGTGTCGGATCTCACTAACATCTCTCCTTTTGCTTGATTTTCTTTAGTCATTGTCTTGTTTCATCTTTCTCTGTCATGCTATTCACGAGGGAATTTTTCATCCTGATGGTGCTCTGTTGACTGCCAATGTACCCTGCTTGCCCACCCTTACTCATCCTTTTGTGTGGGGTTGAGAGTCTCTCAGTGAGGTCTGCAATCCATTTGAAGCCTTCATGTTGTAAATAGGCTGTGTAGCAGTGTTTTCTTGAGTCCATTGATAAAAATTTAATTTGTACTAAATAACTCAGTTTGGCCCAGCAGTGCAAGGCACACAGGGGTGCAGTGCTGCTGGGACCCACTGGGCTTCGTCCTCTTGCTTCTTTTCTGTTGGTTTTCCCTCATTTTTCTTATTGTGGGGCTCCAGATATTGCCTTTCATGGTGATATTGCTGTGAGGTCTCAGCAATTAGGATGAGCATCCAAGGCAAGTTAGTACTTTCTTTTTTTATGAGTAAAAACCATTTCAGCTTTCCTCATGGGGAGTCCTTTTGAGCCTCTGAAGTTATTCACAAATATGGTAAAGTCTAATTTTACTCCACAAGAATAAAAAGAGAATATTGCGCTTTTCTTCTTCAGGGACTCCACCCTCCCTCTGGTTTTGCTGCCCTCTGCTTAATCGCTTTCAGCTCATTTGCAGGCCCCTGGCTGTATGCAATCCCAGCAGTTATTTTGGTCTTAGTAAAAATCACTTTGCTTTAAGCACAGGTTCTAGGTGAGTGAAACTACTGTTTCTTTGAAAACTCACCTCAGCTGGAAGACAGACCATTTTGTTCGACTTTGCGTTACTGACCCAGGAGGCCGTGGTCTCCCACACATGCCTGCTTTCTCAGACCTTCCAAGTCATCCCTCACCCTCTTGCTTGGTTGATTTCTGTAGGTCTTCCTGGCCATAGAAAAAAATTATTTCAATGCTATTTATTATCCATCTTTAATAATCTCGTTATGTGTTAGTAAATGGGTAATATGCCGTCTGACAATTGTATGGCCAATTTTGACATTGAGGCCAGACATCAATATTACTCAGTGCATTTTTTATTTTTTCTTTACTAGAAATTGTGAATTTGCCTAATCCTTTTTGATAACCTTTGTTGAAGTTATTCCTGTAAAACCCAGCGTGTTTCCTTTCTCTGTCTTCCTCTCCACAACTCACCAAACCCTTGTACGTTGACAGAACAATCCATCTTCCAGAGTGGATCTCACAAAATCACTGAAGGTTTTTTTTTCCTTTTCCCTTTCATCTCTATCTCCAGTAGTTTTTATCATCTTGGTCCTTAGTGTGAAGCGAACAACCGGAAAATGAGGGAAAGCCCGGATCAATTAGCCTTAAACGTCAGTTGCATTCCTAATTCTGAGATAAAATGACTGATTTCTGTGGCCCAAATTCAGACATGCCACAGGAGGTAACGAATCATTCCTGTCCTTCTGCTAAAGTCACAGAGGCACCTTTTCCTTCTCATTCCCCTGAGAGAGTGTTCAGGTCTTTTAACTTTCTGCCGTAAGACCCCTCCCTCTCCTGGTATAGAAATATACGAATTAAATGATAAAGGAGTCAGTCACTGTAGAGTATTTTGAAGGACAGATATAAAATGTAATCATATTCTCCTTGGGACCTTTGCTGATTACTGTTTCATCTGAGGGGACACCTGCCTCTGGATCCCTAGCTGAAGTGTGGGGCTCTGACTAATAACAATAAGCCACTTCAGTATAGTGCTCATGGTGTGTCAGGAACTGTGCTCAGAGCTTTGTATATACATTAATGCATTTACAGGTAAGCCAGTGTTCTTAGTGCGTCTGATTTATATTTTTCAGGTTGAAAATTGGTGTCCTCATTTACCTTGGAGAGCAAAAAATCCCTATGAAGAAGCTGATCATAATTCATTAGTAAGTGATTTTGGAAACCTCTTATTAGTCTTGTGATTTGGGTCTGCTGCCAGTTGATACATGTGGAGTCTTCTAGAAATGCCAGTTGTAATCTGAAATAGTGGTAAACTGAAGAACTTCTATCCTCAGCCCTGTGGAAATCTCAGTGACCAAATCAGTCAACCAGTCAGCACATATATTTATGGAGCAATTCTCTGAGGGTCCTTAAGTGACAGGCTACTGATATGAATAAGACCTTGTGCCAGATGTGGAGGCAGTCAGGTCTGAAGAGGGTGATGGTTATAAGTAGTGACCATACCTGTGTGAATGCTAGAATACAGACCCGTGGGAATAAATGAGGAAGTGTGATCTCAGCCTGCAGGGATGAGCACATACTGCAAAGAGATGACATTGGAGCTGAATTTATGATGATGAGTGAGTTTATACTGGGTTGAGGAGGTAAGGGCACCAGCTGTGAGGGGAGAAAGTGAATATATAAGAGCTTGGCATTTTTAGGGATTAAAACACGGTTCAGTGGGACAAGGCCATAGGCATTTGGACACATTGGGGCGAAGATGAGATTGGAAAGGTAGCTAGGGGGACAGGGAAAGGTTTTAAATGCCACATTACAAGCTTAAGTCTTTCATCTTTACATTGGGGATCTATAAGCTTTTTAAGTAAAAGTCCAGATAGTAAATATTCTCATCTCTGTAGGCCATAAGGTCTCTGTCACAACTACTCAATTCTGACCTTGTAGCACAGAGGGCAGCCATAGACAAGATATAAATGCATGGGCATGGCTGTGTTCCAATAAAAGTTCATGTACAAAAACAAGCAGCGGGGAGGATTTGACCCAAGACCTGTAGTTTAGATCATGGGAATCTGGGGAAATTGTTGAATGAAGGAGGAATGTCATCAGGTGCGTATTGAGACTGAACCATGGAGACTGCTAAAAAGTTGATTCAGTTACATGAAATCAATACTGATGTTGTTATTATTTCTGTCATTTTAATCACTGGTTGTATGTAGCTGTATTACAAACATGTTCTTCCTGGCTTTTACATAGTTCTGGCCTAAATTTTAAATTTTATTCAGTTGTAATAGGAAAATGTTATTCCTGGCTTTTGAATTCTTTAGAAAGTAATGAACTTTTATTTGGATTGGGAAAAACCTGGAACAGGAGCATGTATTTCCCTACTTAATTTTGTGGACAGAAGGAGGCTTTTCGGCAGCCTCTACACCAGGGAGGCTGTTAAGAACTGACTTCAGTTTTCCCAGGATTGTGCTGCACTGCAGTAGATTGAAGTGGCCAGTAAATTGAGGTGCAAAGAATTTCAAGGTACATCAAACAGGTTTATTTAAAAAAATGCATTTTAACATAGCTCAGGGCTTTGCAGTGACTCTGCTTTCTTTCCCAATTTCTAATTTTTTAAATGATGTCCCTTTTGGCAGATCAGCAGTCAGGGGCCTTTGCTTCAATTTGCAATTCTGGGGCCTTAAAGTAAAGCTGTGCAGCGGAGAAGACTCACTTTTGAAGCCCTGTATTTAATTGAGTACCTCTTTCAAGTTTTCAAATGTCACTTCATGAAAACCATTATGCTTTCTGACTTTTCATCTCATTTTTATTAAATTTCTGTTTCTAGGCAGAAATTCGTACGGATTTTAATATTCTCTACAGTATGATGAAAAAGCACGAAGAATTCCGGTGGATGAGACTGCGGATCCGGCGCATGGCTGATGCGTGGATCCAAGCAATCAAGTCCCTGGCAGAAAAGCAGAATCTTGAAAAGAGAAAGAGGAAGAAAGTAAGTTTGTAATTAATTACATTCAGTTAGATGCCAGTTATCTTTTAAAATTCAAATTTGCTTGGAAACAAGGCTAAGAGAAATGTCATGCCTCAAGGATACTCCTTCAGTGTGAGCCCGCCCGGTCTCTCGTACAGCCCCTTTTGCATTTTCCTTTCCCGGGCTGCAGTCATCCTGCTTAGCTAGGTGCATCCAAGCAGAATATCTGCCTGGAGGATTTTCCTTTGAACCATCTGACTCTCTCTCTCAGTGGTGTCAGGAAACTTAATCCTCTTTTCTTTACCTGAATACAACCTTTGAGAGCTTCCTGTTACATCATCACAACAATTTCATATTTTTGGAGTTTGTCAGTTCCGAGCTTTGGGCAACTGGCGAGTTCCATTACTGCTCTGTACGGTTGGTGCTTCTGCTTACATTCTTGAAAGAGAGATGCTGTGAATTAAACTTGAGCCAGTTTATTCAAGTTCATGAGGAAGTGTCTGGAAAACCTCTAGAAAACTCCTGAGCATGGGAAATTCTGTACCCTATTAGTTAGATGCTAAGTGACTGTGGCTTTAGATTAACTGTTCTGATGATGAACAACTGAGCAAAGTAAACACGTTCCTATATCTACAAATAAATTTAAAATGTGTTTGATATTATTTCCGGTTTGGTTAATTTGATATCCCCGAAAAAGAAAATACATATGTGCTTCCAAATCCCGAGTCACAGTTTGGTGGGTCAGTTCTGCTTAGATCCCTGGAGTTTATGAGACAGCAGCTCCAAACATCCGGGCACTGAGTAGTCTTCTACAGAAAAGTGTGTGGTCACAGAGCAGGTGGGCTGGAAGAAGAAGTAAAGAGCATTTCTGTGTAATCCTGTGCAGTAGCCTCCAGGATATACTGTTAGGTGGGGAGATGTTAGGTGGAGAATAGTAAACATTATTCTTTGAGGGGAGAGAGAATTTATCTAATGATCTATATCTGTACTTCCATATATAGATGCATACATATATACACACATATAAAATGCAATTTAATATACTATACACTTCTTGCTCATATTTTTAAAAAATGGTTAAAATGGTAAATTTTATGATATATATACTTTACCACAATAAAAAATCTCAAATAAAGGGAGGGAGGGAATCGCATAGAGGCAACAACTATAGAGACCAGACAGACTTCTCTGAATATATCTTCCTTTGTAGATTTGATACTGGAATCATTTTACAGAAGTGTAAAAACTTAATAACCAATAAAAAGCAATACTTGCAAATCACAAGGAATATAAGACAAATCAACTCATTTCTTATCTAATTTTACATAAATGCATAAAGAAGGAGTATTTTTACTGATTTTAGAACATAGTAAATTGGACATTTTCTGATGGGATATCACAAGGGGCAAAAAAAACTGCCAAAATATCTTTAAACAGCCTTGGCCCAGTGGTTCAGTTGGTTGGAGTGTCATCCAGTGCACCAAAAGATTACAGGTTCAATTCCCAGTCACGGCACATACCTGGGTTGTGGTTTTGATCTACAGTTGGGGTACAGGATGCAGCCAACTGATGTTTCTCTCTCACATCATTGTCTCTCTGTCTGTCTCTCTCTCCCTCATCCTCTCTCCCCTCTTCCTACTTTAAACTCAGTAATAAAATATCCTAAGACAAGGATTAAAAAATATTTTTAATAACTTTTACTAATCATGTAGGAGGTGGGTAGTGGTCATATTCTGAAGCCATTGTGTATATTGGAATAAAGCAAGTAATTATGTTAGTGTACTTGAAAAGTGGGATTTTCAGTGGGGGAGAGAGGAAATAATAGACGTCAGATGGGTAATGTTATGTAAAATACTGTGATCCTGAGTTCCAATTGGAAAAACCAGTATGAACTCATGATTAGTTTTATCCATGAGGAGAAAGGCATTTTCTAGCTGTGTGCTCTGAAAAGGCCTACATACAGTGATAACCTAGAGCATCGTTGGTGCCAGACTTTGATCTTTAAATGCCTTTCCACCACATGATCCAAGGTCCTTAGAAAAATCAGCTGATTAGAGCCTGAGACAGAATGTATACGATGAGGTTGGAACACTTTGTTATACCAAGAAACTGTCAAAGCCTGAAGTATTTACTAGCCTTTTTTTTTAAATGTAAACCGTATTTCAGAGTGCTCAAATAGTTGATATAGGGTAGTTTCTCTTTATAGAAGTATTCCTGCTAATAAGTGCAGAAGAAATGAGAGAATATCACCACTCTGCCACCCCTAATGGATTAATGCATTTAGGGATCATCAATAGCTGCTAATATCAGAAAACAAAGGTTGTTCCCACCCATGGAAGGAAATGCACGGCACCACCTTTGAAGTAGTATTGCCAAAAACACAGTATAAATTGGGTCATCTCTGTAGATCTATTACTGATTTACCATAAATACAATCAGCAAAATCCAGAGTGTGAGAGAGACTACTGGATATACAACCTGATTTCTTTGACAAATGAATTACAAGCCCCTCACCACCCCTACCCCACCGCACCCCAACCCCTGCAAAAGGATGATCGGGCATACTATAGGGTAGAGACGGCTAAGAGACATATGAGGCAATTACAATTTATGCACTTTCTTTGACTTCTGACTAAAACAACTACACTTGAGGAAGTGTAAGCACTAACTGGAAACTGGATAATAGCAGGAATTAAGAGCTATTCTAGGGGTGTTAGTGATGTTATGGTATTTTTTAAGTGAAGATATGTTTCTTTTAGAAATATAAATTGAAATAGTTATCGGTGAAAACATGATATCTAGGATTTGCTTCAAGGCAAGCTGCAGGGGTCGGGAGAAAATGAGGGCTATTCATTAACTAAGATTTGTAAGAGTTAATCATTGTTGAAGTTGCGTGAGAAATACATCAGAATTGACTTTATTGTCATGTCTGCTTTAATATGTATTTGAAATTTTCCATGTTATGAGCATAAAAATATTTCAGCTGTGGAAAATAGCCCAATGTCATTAAAAAATATTTTATTGTTCTGGCCTACCCTCCTTTAATTTTGAGTTTTCAAATATATCCTTCTTTTTAAAAGAAGGATTACCTGTCCGTATCTCCTCCTCATAGCTGCACCAAAGGCAGTTGTTCCTCTAAACCAACAATGAAAAAAATCATTTCCTTTCTTCCTTTCTACTTTGTAGAAAAACTGCTTACCCCACGTTGAGATTCCATTACAAAGTAAACACGGCATTAGAATTGGTTGATCGCTTTTTAGTGTGTTACTGTGGAGTTCGTACTTGGTTCAGTGGGAATCAGCATGTGCCTCTTCTTTGTCTTTTTCAGGTCCTTGTTCACCTGGGACTCCTGACGAAGGAATCTGGATTTAAGATTGCAGAGACAGCTTTCAGTGGCGGCCCTCTTGGTGAATTAGTTCAGTGGAGTGATTTAATTACATCTCTGTACTTACTGGGCCATGACATTAGGATTTCAGCTTCACTGGCTGAGCTCAAGGAGTAAGGAGATTATTTTTCAATTTTAAAATCAGAATATAAAAAGAAATTGTAAACTCTTAAAGCCCTCTATTAGTGTGTAATTTCTTGTGGAGGAAAATGAAAGTGATAATTCACTAAACAGGAGATAAGAAGATTATTTTCAGGAGCTAAATACATACACTATGAAAAGGATAATATGTTTTCATTGTAGCTACAGGCTCCAGAGGCTTCATAAATGAATGCCAGAAAATTCAAATTAAGGGGTTTATTCTTTGCTATTACAGGTGCTTCCAACATCTGCAGCACAAAACATTACTGACTTTTCTAATTCCCTGTCTTTTGCTGAAATTCATACCATTCCCTACTCAACATCAAGCTTTCTAAATCTTGAAACAGAGCAGGTTCCTGTTTATAATTTAATTTGGATAGAATGAGTTTCCTGAAAGCCCTGATCCAATCCTTTTTCAATTAACCAACTTTCAGCTCAGAGTCTGTTAACTCTGCCCGCGTTTTCTCTTCCATGGAAACTTGCGCTTGTGGCTGTAGCCTTCTCTTAATCTCTTTTAGATTGACACAGCTGGCTAAGCAGGAATGCTTAGATCCCCTTCACTCCTTTCAGGTAACTGCCCACTGAAATTTTTCCACCCCACATTCAGATTGTCTTGTTGCAATAGGTCAGATGTTGCAGAAGAGACACGTTGAATGAATGTTCTGTATTCAACGATTATGTCCCACCTCGCTCCTACTTTACTGTTGAAGATGTTGACTGCCAGAGAGGTTACCTATGTTAAAGTCCAAGGTCTGCACCTGATCAGTGGCAGTGTTGAGATGAAAGCAGTATCAGTAAGATAATATTGGCTTTCATTTGTTAAACGATTTCCATATACTGAAACTGTGATAAGGGCTTTAGTTACAATAGCAGTTTCAACAATGATGACAACCATGACGGCTATTAACACCATTCAGATTTGTTGAGCACTTACTGTGCTTCACATACTAAGTATTTTATATGCTTTCATCTTATTTAGTCATTAGCACAAAACTGGAAGCAGGTGTTGTTGCTTTCTGCATTTTAAAGATGAAGAAACTGAGGTTCAAACCAAAAGTGAGTTGTTTAAGGTCATGAGGAATATGAACTTGAGCCCTGTGTCTGTCTGATCTCAAAGCCTGTGCTCTTGACCTCTGTACTACATTGCTCCTTTCAGATCTGGATAAACCCAAGTTCTTCTGAACCCTTAACCTCCACTCTGTCCCTTTTGCACGCTGCCTCATGTTGCCTCCCTCCTGCTTACTTTAAAATACACTGTGCACACCGCCTATGAAGTGGGTGCATTCATGCAGTTAGCACTCATTCCTTCAGTGCTTCTTGGTGTGGGATATACAGATATGACCAGCACATGCTCAAGGAGATGCCAATGTTTTGATAATTACAATTAATACATTACATAATAATTACACTAATTACAATGTGCATAGTGCTAATTGAGGTGTGGATGCTATTATGTAAGCATGTGAAGTGAAGAAACTGTGAATGTTATTCTCCACTGTTATTCAGCACCAGAAAAGTGCCTAGCATACACTGGGTACTCCTAACTATTTACTGAATAAATGAGTGAAAGGGTGAATGAGTGGATGGGTGAGTGAGGGGGTGCGTAAACGAAGAGAATACAGTAGGAGCCCCAGGGACAAGTGCTTTCTAGAGAGGTCAGGAATGGCATATTAGCGGTCTGTCAGGCAAAGACTTGGTTTTGTGGTCAAGAGGAAGTCTGTAGAGGTCTTTAAGCATTGGCAATAGGGACAGATGTCTCTTATTTAGTAAGATAATTGTGGAAGAGCATAGAGCAGTGGATCCCAACCATGCCCGTACATTAGAACCTCCTGGAGATCTTTAGACTCCCACAGCCCAGACCATATGTCAGACTAATTAAGTCAACACCTTTGGGGATAGGACACAAACATAAGTACCTTCTGATGCTTCAGATTATTCCAATGTGCAGATAAGTTCAGAAACCAGTGAAAACCGGGTGGACCAGGAGTTGGGAGAAAATGGCTCAGCAGGCCAAGTCCAGCGCTGCATGTTTTTGTTAATGAAGCTCCATGGGAACTGTGCCCATTGCCCATGTATTGTCTGACCGCTTTCGCTCTGCAATGGTGGAGTTGAGTAGCTGCCACAGAGAAAATGTGGCCTTTAAAGACGAAAGTATTTACTATCTGGTCTTTTACCTCCCCTCCCAAAAAAAACCTCAAAATCTTGGGAAGAAATTGCTTCTAGGGACCAGAACTGAGGAGCAAGGTGCTCAAAGCAGTGTCAGTTTGGAGCTAGAAAGCCGAGCCCTGTGTGTCGCTCTTGTCCTCTGAAGTAGCATGTCCACCCATAACTCGGTGAAGGGCTGCTGGGCGTGAGCAGGGATGAATGGCCTCAGTGATGACCACTTCTAGGAGAATGGCAGTACCCTTAGCAGTGTACTCCCACAGGTGAAGTTGGTGCACAGTCAGGTGTGTTGGCTCTCTGAGTACAAGTGTGAGTTTGTATGGATGGCTGGGTGGAAAAAGGGTAATGAATAAGTATAAACCATGGTGCCAGTCCATCATATAGTCTAATTAGAAGGAACAACTTGACATAAGAGAAAAAACTAGGAAACAGCACAAGGCACTATAGAAAGAAATTTATACTGCAAAGGCTAGAAATAGTAGAGGTCAGAAATAGGAGGTCAATAAGGGCTGGAGTAATAAGAAACTAAGTCACTGAGTATCTAGAGTACATTGAGCACTTTCTATTCAATACCTCATTTAACCACCGAAGAATCCCTGGGAGGTTGCTATCCAATCCGGTTTTGTGGTGTTTTTGTTTGTTTATTTGTTTGAAAATGAGGAAAGATTCTGAGGTTAAGTAACTTGTCCGAGATCTCACAGCTACTGGATAGGGGAGAAATTCAGACCCATCTTCCTGGGTTTCAAAAATGGTGTTTGTACACCATCATTTGCTCTTGCAAGAACCAAAGTCAGGACTCTGGGTGGGCCTGGATGGGCCTGGACGGGTGGGAAGAATTTGGATAAGCAGTGACTTGGGAAGAGCCGTGCCATTTTCCCCGTGTGGATTATTGGATGTTTATTTTCCTGTTAAAGTTGTTAAGTATAGTACCTTTAAGTAAATTGTTTCTTTTTTCCTCTCTTCTGCCCTTTCCCTAGAATAATGAAGAAGGTTGTAGGAAACCGATCTGGCTGCCCAACTGTAGGAGACAGAATTGTTGAGCTCATTTATATTGATATTGTAGGACTTGCTCAATTCAAGAAAACTCTCGGACCATCCTGGGTTCATTACCAGTAAGTGCTACGTGCAGTTCTTAAGTTTGTAGAGCTTTTTATTTACTTTTTTAAACATACAATTGAATGGCTATAGATAGAAAAAAACATATCAAATATCTTTTGAACTGTGAGGAGTATGTTTACCATTTCTGAATTGAAATTCAGATTCTCTACAGTGACTTCTTACTTTCAAGGGCTATTCATTATTTTCATTGATTTCTTTTAAAAATAGAAAACAAATGTTCAACCTCCTTTTTACCTTCCCTCATACCTCTCTCAGTATGCCTACAACAATTTCATCTATTTAATCAAATAACAATTTTGATAAAATATGGACAGTGTCTTTTCTTGTGTTTCTTAGGTCTGAGATAATGATTCATTTCTCTTCACCTTTCCACCAGCAGTATTCCTGGAAGAGAAAACTGGGGGAATAGCTTGTCTGAAAGCTGAGGTCTTGCACTTTTTACGATAAGCCTCGTGCATAGTAGGACTCGAGTGCATGTGCTACCCTGTTCACAATCTTTACTAGTTAGTAGAAGAGCTCAGTGTTCCCCTTGCTGTGGGTGTGGGGCATGATTTAGTATTTGAAACTATTGTCAGTGGAACTCAGGCTCTTGCATGAGGTCACAAGGAAAGCATTCCAAGGACCCATGCACAGGAGATTATGATGTGGCAAGGTTTATTAGGGTGGAAATAGAAGCTGCCCCGTGGGTTTCCAATATCCCATCTCTGCCTGTCCTGCCACAGAAAAAGTCCAGCCTTGTCTTCATCAAGGCCAAGACAAAAGCCAGTGCCCAGCATTTTTGCTTCATATTAAAGCTTAGTCCTTAGGAATCCACACAGTCAGCTGTGGGCATTCCAGGAGCTTGCTAGATCCACATGGTCTTGTGCTCCCAGGTGAGAGAGTGCACAAACAAACCGGGTGAGTGTGGGTCATGAACAAGAGAGAGCGCGAGTGAGCAAGCAAGCAAGCGCAAGCGCTTCTTTGTTTCCCTGGGGTTATAGTCAGGACATTTTTCAAAACAACCAACCAACTTCCCAAGCTTTGGGGGGCTTTTGATAGGTCCTCCCCCTAGTCAGACTGATAAACCTCTGTGGTCAAGTACCTTCCCCTGTGCCCCACTCCTCCAGCAATCTGGTACCAGAGGGGGGTGGGGGGAATGTTAATCCGCTTGGCAGAGCAGTGCTATGGTCCCCTGGCATGTGAAGCGGCAGCTTCCTGGTGAAGCAAACAGGCTCATGCTCCCAGTTTATTAAGCTCAGTGTCTAATTTCCTTTGCTCTCTGTCCCATTAATAACTGGTTAACTACCTAGGTAATAAAAAGGTTTTGCATGATATACGGCATAATACTAAATGACATTGAATTATATAATGAAGTTTATTAATTTTTCAGTTTTCTTTCAATCTTTCTGAAAAAGACTTGGTTTGATGTTACTGTCTCTCCAACTTTACTTTTAACACTGCGTGCATTTTTAACAAAGTGAGGGTACTGCACATTCTGGCCTTCAGCAGGCAAAAGTCACATGCTCTTCCATTTACTGCAGTTGATATTGGCTTTTACTTATGGTCTATAAAAGTTTCCAGTACATTTTAAAAGGTGAATAAATTTAAATAAATATTATGTTTATTAGTAGTGTCAGTGTTGCTTGAATGTGGGTGGAAAACTTGATGTTAATACCACCTTTATCAAGGACAGTAAATATTAGTCTATAATTTAAGTCAACTTCCTAAGAGAACACTCTGAAAATCTTCCAATTGGAATGACTTGGAAACCCCTGCAGTGTTTCTTTTCTATTGATGCTTGGTAAAGAGGTGTTTTCATGTGTTCTTTTAACTTCACCAATAAATGAATCCTTAATGGCCTGAACTAGATTTCCTCATTTCAGGTTAGTTTATAGTTTAATATTATTAACTTTCATTTCCAAGGTTATGCCAGATTGGTAGTCCTTTAGAACTGGAAGCAACGAAACTTCGAAATATTAAGATTCTTGTCAAACAACACAGGGGAGAATCCCGAGTCCTAGAACTTCCTTGCAGTAGCAATGATTTTCTCAGTGGGCAGTGAAATGCTCACAGGCAGAGGAAAGGGGCTGATTGAGGAGCAACTCTGTACTTTTCATTGCCTTTGGATACAGTCTCATAAAATAGCAAAATGAAAATTTGGTTTGGGCCTGGATAGCACTCTACCTTCCGCATCAGGTTTTTCCTGGTTTGGGTTTGCTGTTTTCTTGAAATCGTCATGAGTCCCAGGCCATCACATTTGTTCGCAGTTACATAGAAATAACAATCTCTCTTCTTGGTCAATGAGCCATGCAAGAAAACAAACATTTTTTTTTCTTTTTAGCTACAGCATTAAAAATGAAAGAAAGGCAGTGTTGTTGTATCCTAGCATTTTGCAAATGGCAGGCATCTGATAAACGTGCAATAGGAACTGGCCACAGTGGGCACCCTGGACTCACATGTCCTCACCATTAAGAGGGGCTGTTTGGATGGGAAAATACTCTCAGTGGTAGTATTCAGGTCAATTAAAAAGGACGATTTCATTATTAAAATGGTCACCGTTGATTGGTATTTGATTCTTATTGGATGAAAAGACACCATCTCAGGGGTTTATGGCAGAGTGTAATGTTTATCCTTCCTTGCTTTCATAAATCAGCTATGTTAATGGTGTTGGTGAGTCACTGGCAGGAGGTGTGATAGTGTGTTAGCCCTGCAGTCTTTGTGATGTGATGAAGCCAAGCTTTCATCAGAAGGCCAAGCAGGTTTTCTGAAAAGTTTCTTGCTCGTTTCTTTGCTTTTTGAAGATTAGAAATTGTCAGGGCTGTCTGTATTCATTTTGGTTGATGGTAGATGGTATGAATTCCATCAAGTGTGAAGTTATCTTCTGATTTTTCATTTGGGGCAAACCCTTGAGTCATATTGATCTTGGAAAACGTTGATCTTTGTAAATTCTTTCCAATATATGTAGGGATGCAGAAAACTCAAGTATTTGTTACTTATATGTGACTGGTATACTGCTAGTACTGCAAAACTCATACCTGTTTTGTTTCATGTGAAGCCTTTGCTGAGCAGTGAGAATACACAAGACAGTGAAATGCAAACAGTCTAACACGTACTATATCTTACATCAAGCTCCAAATTAGAAAGTAGGTTCTGGCAAGGAGGTTGTAAGTATCCATTTCACAGTAGTGTGACTCAGAGCAGAGGGAATACTCCAGGAGTTGTTTGGCATAACTGCAGGAATCCCTGTTCGAAGGAGGCCAGCTGCTTGGGCAGCAAGGCAAGTATCTTTTTAAGTCATCAGTCTGTTTCTCATGCTCCACACACACAAAAGACATTAGAGGATGGGCATAAATATTAACAACACAAACACAATTCCAGAATATACATATGTAGAATGTGATTGAAAAAGAAAAGCTATGTTAAGCCTCCTCTGTCATAGAAAGAGATCAGTGTCCTGCTTCTAGTTATAAAACAAACCCAAATAAGCTAAAAACCAGACAATTTCTAAATCAAAGCTTCAAGTATGAGGATGTAGAATTAGGAGTATCCGAGACATGAGAGCATTCATTCTGTAGCCTTCCGTTGGGAAGAAGCCCAGCATTACACAGTGGACATCTAGGCACTTTAGGAAAAGTCCGGGCTTCTAGGAGTCAGGCAACTACCAGGCGTCTTTACTCATTGGACTTTATTTTAATTATCCAAACTGAAAATAACACCGGTACAACTCCAAGTCAAAAATAGAGTGACAAGCCAAAGCTAAAGAGGCATATAGTCAGTCAATTGCAAATAAGTGGAAGCAGCCACAGCCTCCAGGGCAAAGGATCCTTCAGACAGAGTGCCTGTGTGTCCTGCCGCGCCTGCACACAGCGCCGTGGCCCTTGGATCCCAGCTCGGTTCCTCTGGCAGAGCCCCACCTGGCAGTGTGCCCCTCTGCCTCTTGCAGCAGCCTTCTGCAGAGCTGCCACTGTCATCCTTGGTGTTCCCGAATACTTCCATCCTCCTCGGAAGAAAATATGCGAGCCCCAGTCAGTTCCTTTTGCATCCTTATTTTAAAATGAAAACTGTAAATTATGTCATGGGAATGTTTTATTAAGAAGAGAAAAAGGAATGTTCTGAGCTGTTAAAGAGCAGGAAAAACATGTGTGGCCAGTTCCTCGCATCCCTAGCTTTCTTTCTCCTGGAATGTGGACGCCATTTCTGTCTACCTGTTGGCCGCGCAGCTGATAACATGTTCTCGGTGATATTGTGGAAAGTGTCACTGTGATGATAGCATGTTCCTCGAGAGCCACACAGGGATCCAAAACAAGGGACTGCTTTCTGAGGTCAGCCTGTATTTCACTTGCGGTTATGGCTGCCCCCCTTCCACCTGCCTTCCCTCTTTCTTCTCTTTTCTTCCTTGTCCAGACGGTGACGTCTGATGAGAAAAATCATTACACCAAATTGATAGTTTACTATCGCTCTTTCTTGGAAAACCAGTCTGGTGTTTGCATTTTCTTTTTCTGCATCACGTATCGATGTAAAAATTAAAAAGCTGAAAGAATGAACTTCCTAAAAGTGAAAAAAGGAAGAAACTGAATCAAATACTTAAAAGTCATGGCCATCCTCTGATTCTAAAATGTGGGCTTTAATCTTTATTTACTTTCATGCTTTATTGGTTCAGTAAGAGCTGTTTGGAAGTACTATTGATACATGACAACAGAAAACAGTGCTGTCTTAATTGGCCATTCATGAGCTAAATTTACATCAATGTTTTGAGAATCAGTAATGAAATGTCACCAAAATCAATAAATTCTGTTTCAGTATTGATTCCTTTCTTCTTATCAGTGATTCATGTGCACTCTAATGCAGTGGTCAGTGGTCAGCAGGCCGTTTCTGTAAAGGGCCCAATAGTAAATATTTTAGGCTTTTACTGGCCACATGGTCTCCATCTCTCTCATTGTGTGAAAGCAGTCACAGGTAATATGTAAAGAATTGGGTGTAGCTATTGTTCAAATAAAACTTTTTGAATGCTAAAAATTGAATTTCATATAATTTTCACATCACAAAATACTATTTTTATTGTTTAACTATCTAAAAATGTAAAGCTCATTCTTAGCTTGAAGGCTAGATAGAAATGGGTGATAGACGAGATTTGGCTGACCCTAAGGCTTTGTTCTGAGACTGGTGGCACAGCCAAATGAAACATCTCACTTCCTCAGGCTCTGAGAGAAAGCAGTAGCATTCCCTTATTATCAGATACATAAAATCACCACTGCCTAGGAAGCCACCTTCTAAGCTTTACCTAAAAACATATTTAAAGCAGAGTATTAAACATACTGTGATTAATTGATGAAAATGTTGAATGGTTGTTGAAAGAGATAAGGCATGCCATGTGGTTTAGGCAGAATAAGACTGCCATCTGTATCTGCTCAGGCTGCTATGACATAGTACCACAGACTGGGGGCCTTATGAACACCAAGCATTTATGGCCCATAGCCCTGGAAGCTGGAAGTCTGAGACAGGGTGCCAGCATGGTCAAGTGAGGGCTTTCTTCCAGGTTTCAGGCTTCTTACCTCCTCACACAGTGGAAGGGGCTAAGGAGCAGTGTGGAGTTTCCTTTGTTTTTTTTAAATATATTTTATTGATTATGCTATTACAGTTGTCCTATTATCCCCCCTTCATTCCCCTCCACCCTGAACACGCTCTCCCACCCACATTCCCCCCCTTTAGTTCATGTCCATGTGTCATAAGTTCTTTAGAT
>CM052541.1:89659023-89712100 GCA_028533065.1 Trachops cirrhosus
ATGTGAGACCCATCTTTCATTCCATCACTATTGGTTCCCTGTGCATTTTTCTTCATTAAACTTATTGTAGCCTGCATTTTTTCATCTAATTTGTGACCAAAATCAACCAATTCTGTGAGTATCCTGATCACCAGTGCTTTGAACTGTGCATCTGATAGGTTGGCTATCTCTTGGTCATTTAAAAGGATGGGTTCTGGGGCTTTCAATTCTTCTTCTGTTTGAGCCATCTTTTTGCTGCTTTTTTTGTTTGTTTGTTTGTTTTTTCGTCTTGTCGAGCTCCTGTAGTGAGGGGCAGGGCCTTAGGAGTTCACGAGGGTGGGGCACCTCAGTCGCTGGGTTGTGATGCTGTATGTGGGGGCGGGGTCCGAGAAGGAACAATGGTGCTTGCTCTGCTCTCTGTAGGACCTCAGACCCTTCCGCCACTTTCTGCAAGCTAACTGGGACCCTCTGGCACCAATTCCGGTGTGGGTGGGCCTGTGCACCCCGTGGGACCTTCCTTTTCAGTCAGTGACCCAAAGCTCTATTTCCCAGTGCTGGGACCCTGAGTTGCGCGCAGTGCCCTGCTTCACAATGGCCACCTCACTGGGTCTGCCGGTCACCACCCCCTGGCCGGGGGCCCAGCAGCCACCGCCGCTTGTGCGCCCAGGGTCTGCCTGCTGCGGACTTACGCACTGCCCTGGTTGCTCAGGTCTGTGCTCCGCGTCCCTCACCTGGCCTGACTCCGTCCCTCCTACCAGTCTGGATGAACGTGTCTATTTTTAAATCCTTGGGTGTCCGACTCCATACACTTCAATTTTCTGTCAGTTCTGGTTGTTATTTTGTTTCTGTATTGTTGTTGTCCCTATCTTGGTTGTGCGTGGAGGCATGGTGCAGCTACCTATGCCTCCATCTTGGCCAGAAGTCTCCCTTTTACTCTGAAGTTTCCTTTGTAAGAACACTTTTTCCATTCATGAGGGCCCCATGCACGTGACCTCATCATCTCCCAACAGCCCCATCTTGTAATGCGGACACCTTTGGGGATTAGGATTTGAACCTTAATTTTGGGGGGATACAGACCATCCATAGCAACCTCTAAAAACTGGTAGATCTTTGTTTCTTTAAGTGTTCATTAGGCATCACTGTATGCTTGGCCCTGGCTGGGGTTACAGCAGTGGACATGCACTCTGTGGTTCCAACTTTCGGAAACTTTGTATTTCACGGGTATTTGACTGATCATCTGTGATTAGTCAATTAATCTGAAGCAGCTATATCTGCTGCATGATCATCCAGACTCAAAAGTCACACGTGGAGATGCTTGGTTATACAACATATTCTAAAACCTCAGTTCCTGTCCAGTAGCATTTCTCATTAAAAGTGTCTGTTCATTTTTGGTAGTGCCTGAAAGAGGGCCTACAGCTTTTACTTCCTGAACTTTGGGTCAAGGTTGTAGTTTTACCCACAGTATATTTTTCTTTCAGATGCATGCTCCGAGTCCTGGACTCATTTGGAACCGAGCCAGAGTTTAACCATGCTAACTATGCCCAGTCTAAAGGCCACAAGACCCCCTGGGGAAAATGGAATCTGAACCCGCAGCAGTTTTACACCATGTTCCGTGAGTATTCGTGCTGCACCTCTGCTTTCCAGAACACCACTAAAGATAAATGGGAAAAGAAATTAGACAGCCATGCATTTTTGGTTATGATTCCCAGAGCCCCCTGCGCTGTAGAAATATGTGCCGTTGAACCTTGGCCTTGAGAATAACTGATTTTTTCTTAATTACAATCAAAAGGCCATGTGAGCCTTTTGTGAAAAGCCTTAGAAATGTTCTGGAGAAAAATGTTCCCGTAGGAAGTATCACAAGAAACCACTGGGAAAGGGTCTTGGGCCAACTTCGGACTGGCAGGTACTAAACCTGCTTCCCGCCGCACAGGTACTGTTTAGGGTCTGCTGGATCAGTGATGAAAACGTGTCCACACATTTTCCAAATAATTAAATCTTAATTATTTCCCCATCAAACTTTTCAAGGAAAAAAGTTAGCCTCTTTTAAATGGAACTTTTAGAAACTCGATTTCATACATTACTGACTTCCTTAACATGAGACCCGGAAGGAGACCTCACCGTCTCTGTTCCTGAGGCAGTGGATGCACTGGAGATGGTGCCCTGACGGGCCATAGCGGAAGGCTCTTAGCATTTTTCTGTTTCTGCAGCGGTTTTTGTTCCCCACTTTCACCATCTCTTACTGCTTCTATCAGTTTACCTGCCTCTAGCCTCATTTCCTTCCTAATTAGCTGAGTACTCTGAAGCCAGATTTGTTATTTAAGTCAGTAGATCTTGGTGATGAGGTGAAGTTCAATTCTGTAAATGAAAGGTCACATGAACAAAACAGTTCATTGGGCTGCTCAGAGTGGAGAATTCTCATTTTCCAAAATTATCAGATAATTTTATTCAAGAGGTTTCCATCCTAGAATGAATTATCTATGAGGTAAATCTATTTCCTTTGTATAGTTGTGACCCAAGGAACCCCTACCCTGCCTTTGCCCATGTGGTTGCTACACCCACTTGTCTGCAGCCACCTGAAGGTGACTTTTTTCTCAGGCTCACTAAGGGTGACAGCTGACACACTGGACTAAGCCCTGGGTGTAAGGTATGAGAAGGGGGAGAATTACGAAGGATTAATTTTAACAATCAGCTCATGTTTAAATGTTGTTTTTAGCTCAAACAAATTGATGAGAGCATGTTATGTGCATGGTAAACATGATTATTATTGTTCCTGAAGCTGTATCATCCTGTCCATGGGGCACAGTTTAGGGGACAAACTAATATATGGCATGTTCAGTGACAGATGGCTGGTCACCATGGTGAAGCATGTATAACTTTGAGAGGCTGGGATCAGGTGGTACCAAATAATGTAAGAAGTGACCTGTGTGGTACATCAAATGAAAAAAAATGTTAGCTGTGTCTAAAATGGCCAGAATTGATATGTGTATGCCCTCCACGAGATGGTGTTTCTCTGCATCTAGGGAGTAGAAATAAGAACTTTTCCAGAAAGTATTATAAAGTTCTCTTTTAGAGTGTTAGAATTCAGAGTCCTGAAAAACCTGTTTTGTTGCACATGAATGGAGGATTTCCACAGTATTGGTTGATTGAACTGAAAGAAATTCACTGCTTCCAGTGTAATTAGAGGTGAAACCAGATTAATTCCTGCTAACGTGGGAAGTGTATAAGTGTCCTAATGGGCTCATAGTCAGCAGGAAAAAAGGGGAAACTGATGCATTTGACAGCCCTTAAAAAAAAAGAAACTGTGGCAAAAATAACAACAATGACACCATAAGCAAATTCTGTAGCACACGATTAGTATCACTAATATATAAAGAACTTCTAAAACATGAGTAAAAAGTTCTGCAATCTAATATGAAAATGGGGAAAAGCTATTACTGGTTCAGAAAATAATGAAATATGTTACTTCAAACATATTAAAACATGTTAACCTCACTCACACTAAACAGAAATGAGTTTCAGACTGCACCAAGACACCATGTCCCACATATCAAGCCAACATCCGAAAGTTTGCTAGCCTAGCTGTTCCAATATCGTGGCCCCGGAAGCCGTCTTTTCCTACCCTGCAGGTGAGAATGCAGTACGGCACCGACTGGGGGAGGGTGGGTGTCACCATCTTGCCCAACTACCTGTGCATCTTTCCCTGGACTGAACAGATCACATCTAGGACTCTGTCCCAAAGACATGTGAGCAAAATTTAAAGAGGCACGTGCAAAGGCCATTTATTGCGGCACTATTTTTAACAGACAAAGACTAGAACCCTGGCTGGGTGACTCTGTTGGAGTGTCCTCTCATCCACCAGAGGGTTTCAGGTTTGATCCCCAGTCGGGGCATGTAAGGAAGGCAACTGACTGCTGTTTCTCTCTCACATCAGTGTCTGTCTGTGGTCGGTCTCTCTCTCTCTCTCTCTCTCTCTCTCTCTCTCTCTCTCTCTCTCTCTCTTTCTCCCTTCCTCTCTTTTTATTTTTTTTTTACGATTTTATTTATTTTTTTTTAGAAGAAAGGGGGAGAAAGAGGGAAACAACAATGTGTAGTTGCCTCTTGCATGCCCCCTACTGGGGACCTGGCCTGCAACCCAGGCGTGTGCTCTCACTGGGAATTGAACTGGCAACTCTTTGGTTCACAGGCTGGTGCTCAATCCACTGAGCCACACCAGCCAGGGCTCTCCTCCTCTCTTTTTAAGATCAGTGAACATATCCTTAGGTGGGGATTAAAGAATAAAAAGACTAGAAATACCCCAAATGTTCCTAACAGGTGACTGAGTGAATAACGGGTTCACTGATAGAGTGAAGTGCAGTGTAACTGGGGAAAGCAAGGGCGAGGTCTCCACTGCCTTGGATGGAGACGTTTAGGATATATGAGGTGATAAAAACCAAAGTGCAGGGTAGCACACAGGGTTACTCCCTTATGTAAAAGAAGGGTATGGAGGAGGAATGTGTGAATACATTTGTGTGTGTGAATTTGCTTGTATTTTCAAAAGAAACAGTGGAAGAATAAATAAGCTAATAAAAATGATTATCACTGGAGGAGGGGTGTGCAGGGTCAGGGATAGAAAGTAGGTGTTCTTTAACGTACCTTACTTTGATTTTGGAACCATTCATTGTTTTACATAGCTTAAAAAGAAAAATCAAAAAGAGAAAAGCATTCACTAATAACTGGAACAGGTTGAAAAAATGAAGCAGACCTAGTGATATATCAGGTTAGTGTTAGTCTCTTACACAGAAAAATAATGATTTCAAGTAACTTTGAAGCAGTCTTTGGACCATACATTTATAGGGGGAAACATTTATATTATTATTTGAAAATATTGCAAGTATACTGTAGAAATCAAAATTTTCAGCATATAAGAAAGGGGGAGTACTTAAAGACTGTATAATACCTAATGTGAATAGGAACTATCAATATGAACTTATTTTTTTCTCTCTTTAAAAAGATAGTGTTTCCCAGACTGGTACTTTGAAAAGGATCAAAAGTAAAGGTGACTCACTAGCAGGCAATATTCTTAGCACTCAGACTGGGATTCCATTCTGAATACCATTCAAGATTCCATCCTAAAAAACATTCCCACCAAAAGGAACCTCCTGCTTCGATAAGTAGCTGATTCCCAGTCTAGGCATGCAGGATCGGATATCTTGTCCTGCCAGACAGCGTGGAAGCTAAGGCAGACCGGCAGGGTGGAGTCAAAAGGAGACAGGAGCCAAAGACAGGTTAGAGCATCAGAATAATGACTGCAGTAGGTTGAAATCAGACCAATGACAAATAATCCATAAGTCCAGAATTCAAGATACTTCCAATGAGAAAAATCCCACAAAATCAGTTGTTATCTTAGCAAGTTGCTAGGACACTCTTCATTACTCTGAAAAATAAAGGGAAGGAATCCTGTTTTGATCTTGATTTTCTAAGACAAATTGTATTTGAAGACAATCAAATAGTTGATGAGAAAAAGTTGTTAATCATGCAAAAACACCCAAGAATTAGAAAATCAGCATTGTATAAGTCCTAATGAGATAATGGAGCTATGCAGGGATCCTCAATGGTTGAGAAATTCATTAAGTAACAGGTTTGTGGGGAAATTCCTCATGGATGAAGCTGTCTTGAATGGAGGAAATAGGGAAATGAAGCAGTTTGAGATCTTTTATCATGCTGAGATGTGTCAGTTGGAGGATTTGCAGCTGAAAACCAATGCTGTGCCCTGTTTCCCAGAGCCTGACCTCAGAGAACTTGGGTGCATCCTGGAGAGAGGAGCCCTTCCTTCCCACACGGCAAAGGAGTGGGGTCCAGTCCAGTCCAGCCCTGTCTTTCCCGCAAAATCTTTCATTCCCTCACTCTTTGCAGAAAATGTGGCTATTCTAGTGGTCTAAAGTGCAGATTTACTAGTACTCAGCATATGGGCTGATAGTCATCATTATATAATTGATGTGTAAATGTGCACGTGTATTGCAGGTGTACTTAGATTGTTTTCCACTGCTGGGTGCACAATAAAAAGTCTAGAGACCACAGAAATAGAGTGTTGTAGGATCAATTTGTCTTCGAGTACACCTGTCTTCTTTGAGTTTAGTAGTGTTCTACTGGCATGTGTGGAGTGCAGGGAGAGAATGGGAAGCCTGGTCAGAAAGGGCCCAGCAGGAGGATAAAGAAGGAAAAATGTACCAATAGAAGCATTTTTAGGAGCAATGAAGTGAGATATTTCTGACCAGAACACATTTGTTCTCAAATATTTAGAGTACACTTTTCACTTTAAAGCTGTTCCTGTTTCTCCTCTAATTCATTTCCTAAGTTGAAGGAGTTTCTAAAGTTGAAAAGGCTGCATTTTTCTTTATTGCTTTCCCGCCATCTCAGAATTTCACTGGAACCATCCTTTCCGTGTATGCTGTTTGCAATTGGACAGTTCCTTACGTCAGGGTAGACTGTTTCTGATACCTTCCTAAGCAGCTTCTACAGGGCCCAACCGAGTGGTCAGACAACCTATTTCTGTTGAGCATCTTTTTCTAAGAAGCTTAGAGATCTGGTTGTTTGTTCATCTCTTAAGATGGGCCCCTCTTTTCTCCTTGTCCACACTCTAGCATGGCCTCTGAGCGAGGCGCTGAGGCCTTTATGCTGCCACCAGAGCCGGCTCTTGAAAGCTCAGCTCTGGCCAATCTATTTCTCCTCAGAGATCACAGTGCCTTCTCTTTGCCCTCAGAGTCAGATCCAAAGTTCATAGCAAAGCATTCAACACCCTCGTTTCTCGGGCCCCCTGCCCTTCCCGGGTCCAGATCCCAGCCTCACCAGAAGGCCTGCTGGTCCTGGAAGAGGCCACCCAGATTCCTCACCATTCCTGCCTCCTTTAAATCATTCTGACAGCAAAATTTTAGTTTTTATCTTCAAGACTCTATTTAAATGACTTCCTCCATTTCCAGTGAAATTTAAAAAGAAACATAACCCTATTACAAAAACAAAGAAAGCCCCTTTCCACCAAAAATGTCTCCTGTATCCTAATGTAAGCATTATTATCTTTTTTTTAATTGATTTTAGAGAGAGGGAGGAAGGAAGAGGGATTACTTATCAATTTGTTGTTCCACTTATTTGTGCATTCATTGGTTGATTCTTGTATGTGCCCTGACCAGGGATCAAACCTGCAATGTTGGCATATTGGGACAGCGCTACAAGCATCTGAGCTACCCAGCCAGGACCATTAATATCTTTTACACACATACATTTTTACATGGGTTTAACACACATACTAAAATTTTGTTTCTCCTTTCCTTCCACGTATATGTCATAAATTTCTAGAACCATTGTTTCCACATCTGTTTTATAGTGCGTCACGTGGCTAGCTCCTAATTTGTATTTATTTGGAGATTCTTTTGTTATTTCTTATTGAGAATTAATTGTTGCCTTTTCTGAGCTTGTCAGGGACCTGGCTGACCCTGTGGGTAAGCATTATTTCAGCCAGTGTCCTTTAATCTGCTGTGCATGCTGCCTTTCCCTAACTCCTGAAGACAATCTCCTTTCTTTTTCTCAGTCCCAAACAAGCTATGTTTTACTTCAGAATGAAAGAAATCTGCCCATAGATAAGCCATTTACCTACACAATTTAGAAGATAAAAATAAACCCTAAGGTGATGACTTGTGCCTTGAGTTACTCCGTATTTAGGTTGTTCTAGTTACTGTACTTACTGCAGGTGCTCTCTTTCACAGCTGCTTCTGGCTCAGGTAAAAACAGCAGCAGTGGGGAAATATCTTTATCTAATGAAATTGTTTCCTTTCTTTCCCTGGAGACTGGCTGAAAGTAGCAGAGGTTATCAGAGTCCTTGTTCCTGGTTTTAGGCAAGTTTCATTTCAGACTTGTATTTATATCCTATAGTTGAAAACTTGGAAGAATGTTTAGTAGTCTGTCTGCTTAACAACCATACTATTCATATCACTGTCATAAAACATCTTCTTATTTTCTAGCAAAGTTCTGGGTATAAATGTTTATTATTTAATAAACTAGTGTTTTGAGTACCTGCAACATTTCAGCTGTCATTGACAATATGAAAACACTAAAGAATTTGCCTTTTGGGTGCTTACGGTCTGTAATTATAGTCAAGGCTGAAGAATAGTCAGCGTTCCTTGGTTTTGTGGTAATTAAGGGCAGAGAAGATGGAGATGTAATGAAGTCGAGTGAAGAACAGACTGGAGATTTGGGAGGCATTAATTTACAGCCTTTCCATTTCATCTCCTATCCATCTTTTTTTTTTTAACAACCCACTCCTTCCCAAATCTCTGAGGTTGTTCCTTAATAAGGCCTTAAGAAGTGACTAAGCCTGAGTATATTTGCTTTTTCATTGTGAGAGTGAATTGAAGACTTAGATTGGAATATTTTGAGATGGTTGATTTTATCTACTTATTCAATATAAGTCTACTGACCATGTACTGTATAACAGGCTCTGTGGGATCGTGAAGTGTCTGCTCTCTGGGTTATTTCTTTATGGGGCAGGAGGAACATAATAAAAAATAAGGCTTTATCATTGTCTACATGAGAAATTACAGAGCCAGTTGAACAGGGCAGAGGCAGAGCATATCCTGTTTGTTTTATCACTCACTTCTGAGGATGTGTGTTGAAGTGTTGGTTCACAGTAGGGTGACCAGCTCATCCCAGTTCTCGAGTTGAATGGCCCGCATTGTGGGAACACCCTGTGTCCCATGCAAACCGGGATGGTTGTTCAACCCATTTCCCAGTGAGGAGAGGCTGTAGAGTGGAGCAGAGGGCTGTGTAGAGGAGGAGGGAAGAAACGAAGACAGCTGACAAACACCCATTCCTTGGGCAAAATCAATGGAAAGGGAAGCAGTGCAGGGGAGTGAATACCTCACTCTATGGTGATTGGAAAATAAAGTCATTCAGTTCTCCAGATGATGCCTCTTTAGTTGACAGAGCATCTGTCTAGTGTTGTCGCTCCTTTGAGAATTCTAGGTGAAGTGTTGGAATAAGAGTTTATGGTCTTCTTGTGAAAAGGATGCAGGTGAAGACCCACTTGGTGTGCCAGTACATCTAATTGGGATTAGGATTCGGTGAGAGAGAGGGGCCAAGTGGTAAATAGAAAACTACCAGCTTTGTGTTTGTACTTGACATACGTAATCCTGAGTAGTCCCTATTTTTCAAGTTGGGCATCAGAAGTTTAAAGCAATTGGCGCCAAATAGTAAGTGGCAAAGGTAAGATTTGAACAGAGCACTTCACAGCCCATGGCTCATTCTTTCCCTTATGCTCACGGCTGAAAGATCGAAAGATTCCTGTCTGGTCTCACCTTCTCTTTTCCAAATGAACACACCGTGGGAGCCTTTAAGGAGGATATCAGGTCCTAAGTCTGAACTCCTCATCATGATTTCTACACCATCTAGCCCCTGTTGGCTTCTCTGGTATTGTCTTGCTTCCTCTTTTCAGACCATTTCATATGCTGTTCCCTTGTCTGGAAGCCCCTTTCCTGCACTCCCCATCACTCTGCTCACCCTTTAGGGAGGTGTCACGTCCCCAGGAAAACCTTCCCTCCATGAGCCAGTATCTGCTGCTCTGTGGCTCCATCAACCTATGTTCCAGCCCAGAGCCCACTTGGCAGCCCCACGAGCATGATCGCTGCCACGTCCTCAGTGTTTGAAGTAATTAGACACCACTGGTGATAAATATCTGTTGAATTAATAAATAAAGAACAAATACCCCAAACTACAAAATGGAGTGAATTAAAACGTCAGTCAGATCATGACCCTCCTTGTCACAGGGCCATGGTATCGCGGTATGGGAAAAGAGGTGAGTCATGCCAGTGGCCTCAAGGCCGGCTGTGGTCTGGCCCCACAGCCCAGCTGGCCTTTTCCCTTCCCACGTGTCATTCTGCCCCCCTGGTATGTATCAACAGGGGTTTTCTGTCTGTTTTCTTCATTGCTAAAACTTAACACCTTGAAAAATGCTTGGCACATGGTTGGCATCCAGAAAGTATTTATCAATTGAATTAAGTTAAATTGAATGATAATGCCTGTTCTGTTTCTAGTCCGTGCAAGAAGGGTTCTCTTTGACTCCTGACAGAGTTTATTTACAGGGGTGGGTTTCAAGAATTGTCCAAATCACACTGGTTACTGTCACTGACGTTCTAACTCTTTGAATTTCTCCAAGGAGTTGAGGCTTCCAGCCACAGTTATGTGCCTGATCAGATCAGAATAGTGGCTTGGAGACCAAAAATTTTGCCTGACAAAGCAGGAATTTTAGAAACAAGCCTCTTTTTTTGTTTTTCTTTTCACGTAAATGACAAACCTGTTGGCTTCAGTTGCTTCCGTGTATGATTTTCTTTTTAGGTCCTGACAAGCGAAGGAGCTGTTTGAGACTTAAACTGCCTTTTGGCCTTTAACTCGGGTCAGAAGGGCTCTGCACTTGTGTGCGGACCAGTGAGTAATAGCATCAGCCTTGGCAATTTCTTCTTCAGTCTGAGTCTCTTCAGGAGTGATGTTCTTCTAAGGAGTCCATTCCTCCTAAATTGTTTTCTGACACTTGAAAAAATTACTCTAGTGTACTTCTATCAACAGTTCAAGTACTCATCTTTTCAACTCAACTGTCTATAATAGGTTCCCTAGCTTGTATCCCAGCCTTTGGTCTCTCTCAAAGAAACTGGTATCACCACCATTTCAAAAAAATCAGTTTGGGTAAAATTCAAAGCATAACATCACTCACTATCTGTGTACAATTTTTAAGACCAGATCACTACTTGTGTGATGTAACTTTATTTTTCAATAAATTTTTCTATCATGTCAGTTTCATTATCATGGAGATCAGAATTAACCATGTGAATGTGACAGTAGGCAATATCCTCCTTGTTCAACAAAATTCTTCAAATATGCAAAAACAGTGAGAGAAATGTACAGTACAAACCCAGCACCTAGACTCTACAATTAACAGTTTGCTTATTCCATGATATATCTATACATGAATATCTTCTCTCCATTCATCAGTTCACCCTTTTCAATGCACATAAAAAAACACTTAATCCTTAGATGTTTTAACATGACATCATTAACTAGAGTTCAGTGTTAGTCACCAAACCAATTATGTTTATTTCTTTGTTATCTGTAACATTAAATTATTTATTTACTACTTGTCTCCCCAGCTGAACATAAGCTCAGTGAAGGGAGCCTCCTTCTGGCTTGTCAGTTCACTGGTATGTCCCAAACTCCTAAGTTGTTGCTTGGCTTGTAGTAAGTGCTCAATAGATGTGCTGATTTTGAATGAATGGTGGTATTTGAAAACCTGTGATGTTAGAATTTTCAAAGCCTATATCATTGATTTGTTTCCATTCTTCCAACATCAACTTAGTGACCTAGATAAGAAGACATGTTAATTTATTGGTTCAAAAAATGTATATTGATCACCTATGATATATCAGACCTGAGCCAGGTTCTGGGATAGAATGATAAGCTGCCTTGAAAAACAGGCCTTGGTTTTGGAGCTTTGTGTAAAGAGCAAGATACTAGAAGTAGTTCAGCCATAGCCTCTGCTGTCTAATAGTGTAGATCTACCCACAAATCAATCACACCAGCTAATTAGACATTCCTCATTGACTTAATCAGTCATGCATTCAAAAAATATTTGCTGACTTTCTATGCTTTGGACTCTGGGAATTTATAGACACATAAAACAAGGCTCAGTCCGCAAAGATCATGTTTTCTGTTAGGGGAGATGGCGATGTGTAATGGAGCTCTAACTTTTCGGGTCTGAGAGGAGAGGCACTCATCTCAGTCTTAGGGAGTTAGGGAATCCTTCACATGGGAGGTGATGGGAGCTGAGACCTAAAGGAAGAGGGAAGTGACAGATGTGTCACACACATGTCAGCACAAGACAGGATGGAAAAACATGGCATTAAAAACCCCAAGAAGTTTATCATGGAGCAGAGGTATTGGCTGAAGGATGACCCGAAATGAAACTAGAATGCTAGATGTTCTGGGCTTGCTTCGTCCTGAAGGAACTGAAGGTTTTCAGCAGAAAACTGCTGTAGTCACATATTTGTATCAAAAACTATCTTGTCATCAGCACAGATGATGGATCAGAGTTAGGGAGCAGAGGGAAAGGGGCAAGGCTGAAGGTATGGGGACTACTTACAGGAGCCACTGCAGAGTTTATGAGGGTGCGATGATCTCTGTGATGTTCTTGATGTAGATAGAAAAGCATTGGACATCCTGAATGTCTTGTGGCAAGGTGTATCAGGCAGGATTTCCGTCTTACTGACTTGACCACAAGGATTTGTTGGCTCTTGTCACTAGGAATTGTTGAAACTGGCTGTAGGTGGAACTGAATTCAGGACTTGGAAGATAATCTTTACTGTTTCCATATCTTGGCTTTGCATGTCTCCAGATTGGCATTTTTCTCAGGCAGGCTGTCCTCACGTGGGCACACAGATGACACCTGTAGCTCCGGGCTTCTACTCTGACAACCTTGTGAATGTAGCAGAAAGACAGTAACTTCGTCTATGGCCCTACCACCCTAAACACCACAATCTCGTCTGACTAGACCTAGAGCTACTGTGATTGGCAGGACTTGAATCGTAAACCCATCCTTCAACTAATCTTTGGTCAGGTACAGTCCCTTGGGTTATGTGCCCTGCCCTTGGAGGCACAGACAGTTGGGGCAGTCCCAAGATCTGGATTCTGCCTGAATGGAAAAGAATATCATGGCCTAGGGAGGAAGGGCAGTTGGTTTCACAGAGTAATGCTGGCAGCCCAGAAGGGGGCGTTCCAGCTGATGGAATGAGTTCATGCATGAAATATTGTTCTGTTTTAACAAGCAGTGATGAGCTGTGGTTATTAACCCAGAGAGATACCTGTGGCACATTGGGTAAGTGAAAAAAAGTCTCCAAAGAGCAAGTATAGTATAGGACCCAATTTTGACTTGATCCATAAGTGTAAGAGGAAAGCCCATTAACAGTGGTTATGGCTAGGTGGTAAGATGATGGATGTCATCTTTATGTGTGTTTATGTGTTTCTAAGTTCTTTATTTTTAAGTATATTTTATTGGTTATGCTATTACACTTGTCCCATTTTTTCCTCTCCCTTATTCCCCTCCACCCTGCATCTCCCACCCACCAGCATTTGCCCCCTTAGTTCATGTCCATGGGTCGTACATATAAATTCTTTGGCTTCTCCATTTCCCATACTATTCTTAACCTCCCACTGTCTATTTTGTTACTACTATTTATGCTTCTTGTCCCCTGTACCTTTCCCCCATTCTCCTCCTCTCCTTCCCAGCTGATAACCCTCCATTTGATCTCCATTTCTGTGATTCTGTGATTCTGTTCCTGTTCTAGTTGTTTGCTTAGTTTTTGTTTTTGTTTTTTTCTTTTTTTAAGTTCAGTTGTTCATAGTTGTGACTTCGTTGTCATTTTACTGTTCAGTTTTGATCATCTTTTTCTTTTCTGAATTTTTAAATATATTTTATTAATTATGCTATTACACTTGTCCCATTTTCCCCACTTTATCCCCCTTCCACCCTGCATATCCCCTCCCACCAGCATCCCCTCCCTTAGTTCATGTCCGTGCGTCGTACATATAAGTTCTTTGATTTCTCCATTTCTTATACTATTGTTAACCTCCCCCTATCTATTTTCTACCTACCTTTATGCTACTTATTCCCTGTACCTTTTCCCCCATTAACTCCTGGTGATAACCCTCCATGTGATCTCCATTTCTGTGATTCTATTCCTGTTCTAGTTAGTTGTTTGCTTAGTTCGTTTTTGTTTTTGTTTTTTTAGGTGCAGTTTTTGATAGTTGTGAGTTTGTTGTCATTTTACCGTTCATAGTTTTGATCCTCTTCTTTTTCTTAGATAAGTCTCTTTAACATTACATGTAATAAGGGCTTGGTGATGATGAACTCCTTTACCTTGACCTCATCTGGAAAGCACTTGATCAGCCCTTCCATTCTAAATGATAGCTTTGCTGAATAAAGTCATCTTTGATGTATGTCCTTGCCTTTCATGACTTGAAACACTTCTTTCCATCCCCTTTTTACCTGCAAGGTCTCTTTTGAGAAATCAGCTGACAGTCTTATGGGAACTCCTTCGTAGGCAACTGTCTCCTTTTCTATTGCTGCTTTTAAGATTCTTTTCTTATCTTTAATCTTGGGTAACATAATTATGATGTGCCTTGGTGTGTGCTTCCTTGGGTCCAACGTCTTTGGGACTCTCTGAGCTTCCTGGACTTCCTGGAAGTCCATTTCCTTTGCCAGATCAGGGAAGTTTTCCTTCATTATTTTTTCAAATAAGTTTTCATTTTCTTGCTCTTCCTCTTCTCCTTCTGACACCCCTGTGATTTGGATGTTGGAACATTTAAAGTTGTCCCAAAGGTTCCTAAGCCTCGCCTCATTTTTTTTTTTTTTGAATTCTTATTTCTTCATTCTGTTCTGATTGAATGTTTATTTCTTCCTTCTGGTACAAATCATTGATATGAATTCCAGTTTTCTTCCCTTCACTTTTGGTTCCCTGTATATTTTTCTTTGTTTCACTTTATGTAACCTTTACTTTTTCCTCTATTTTGCAACCATATTTAACCATTTCTTTGAGCATCCTAATTAACAGTGTTTTGAACACTGCATCTGAGAGGTTGGCTATCTCTTCGTCACTTAGTTCTTTTTCTGGAGTTTTGATCTGTTCTTTCATTTGGGCCACATTTTTTTTTATCTTGGCAGGCCTGTTATGTAGCAAGAGGCAGAGCCTTAGGTATTCGCCAGGGTAGGGCAACCCACATCCCTGCTTTGTGGCACTGTATGTGAGGGAGAGGTCTGAGAGGGAATAATGCCACTTGTTCGGCTCTCAGCTGGCTTTCAGTCACTACCCCCGCTACCCACAAAAAAATTGAGCCCTTCTAGTGCTGATTCCCATGTGGGTGGGTTTCTGTACATTCTAGCACCCTGTGGGTGTCTCCAATGAACTCTCCTTTGAGGCTGGGAGTTTCTCCCGCCACCGCAAGCCCCATGGGTTTCTGTAGCCAGAGAATTTTGAGGCTTTATTTCCTCATGGTGGAACCCTGGGTTGCATGGTGTGTCTTGCTCCCCAGTAGTTCCTCCCAGTTTATTTGCATGCAAACGTGGGACCGCCTGTCTACCAGCTGCCACCTTGCCCTCCCTGGTCTGCCAGCTGCCACCTTGCCCACCCAGTCCTCCAGCCAGTGGCTTGCTGCTCATCCTCTCCAATCCAGCTGTTCATCTCCGCCCCTCTTATCAGTCTGAATGAATGTTTCTTATTTAACTCCTTGATTGTCGAACTTCCATACAGTTCCATTTTCTGGCACTTCCGGTTATTTTTTGTTTTTATATTTGTTGTTGTCCTCCTTTTGGTTGTGTGAGGAGGCAAAGTGTACCTACCTGCACCTCCATCTTGGCCAGAAGTGAGATGTCATCTTTATTTTCCTTGTATCTTTCTCTATTCTCTGACAAAAGTTTTACACTGAGGGTATATTTCTGTTATAATCAAGGGGAAAAATACCAACCCTGTTTCTGTTTAGGAAAAAGGAAACCTTATGTATTGCAGAAGTCTTGATGAGGCCAGAACTGAGAAAAGTGAAAAGAGGAAAGGAGTTGAAGAATTTTTGAGAAGCTGACATCCTTGGGGCTTGGTGTTTGACTGGCTGAGGGAGGAGCCCAGGCTGGCTGTGCAGGTTCTGCCTTTGGAGACCTGGCAGCAGGTGGTACCCAATGCTAGAGCCAGCTGAGGATAGAGGCCAGCAGACAACCTGTTCAAATGAATATTTGCACTTCTTAGAGATTTTGAGGACTTAATGGTGGAAAAACTGACCCTGGAGATTTATGCAATGAAGGAAGAGTCCATTTGATTTAGTAAAATTATTGATTTACTTTTTAAAAAAGGACATTATTACTGCTTGGTAGATATAGTGTATACCTCATTTTTGGTAAGCTCTGTGAGGGCAGAAAATCATCTTTATGTTCAAAATCACTCAATACTTGGAATATAACCTGGTTTGTAAAATAATGCTTTAAAATGTTTGTCACTGAATGAATTATTGAAGCCAAACTAATATTAGTTCTTAAAAGAAGTCATCACCATAATCTCAGGAAACTCATCAAACTGATTTGTCATACAAGTGTATTTGTAAAGAGGCACTTCCAACGTGCTTAAAATAATGCTTTTCTTAAAAAGAAAAAAAAGTTTGTCCCAAATTATTTTAAGATCATCGTTAATGTTTAGCAAAGCCCTCCTAATTTATACAAGTCAGAAAATCAGCTTGGTCCTACATACAAAGAGCATAAGTTGCTCAAGACACTGAGGTGACAGATGAGATACAGGGTCCGGCAGAAGTAGCGCCTGCATGAGTGTGGTTGGTAGGTAGTAATATGGATGTGATAATTTATAGTTTCTATTTGAACATTTCACCTAAAATGCCATATGGTGTGCTTGAGTGTGATATTGTTATGTTACAGAATTACATGCTTATGATTTTGTAATAAAGGATTTTGTAATAAAAAGGGGCATTATGCTGTACACTATATTTTTCCCTGGGTCTTTCTTGTAACATTATTTTCCTCTGAAGCATGTTTACCACTATAGTTCACGAGCCCAGAAAATAAGTTATTTGGACTATGAGGCTATATATTAGAAGTGCTTTAAGGAGCGTGGGCTCTGGAACCACTGGCCTGGCTCTGAGTCCCAACATTGCAGTGTGTGGACTAGGATGGGTACTATAACTCTCTCTGTGTTCTCACCTATACAAACATATTATCAGGGTGTCACAAAGATACAGTAAAATAGTCACTATAGAATACTTAGCACAGAGCTCAACATGTAGTGAGAACTCAAATATCAGCCATTTTTAAACACAGACTTGTTTCTCTTCTGGGACGGAGTGATTTCCAAAACGTACAGGATTTCCTGTGTCCCATTTATGATGGGATTTTTTTTATTTACCTTGAAATATGTAAATACCTTCTCAGAAACCTTCTCAATACAGCTAAAGTCTGTGTCACCATTTGAAGGCAGACCAAAAAGACAAACCTTGGTTAAGTTTAGATCTCCTCAAAAAGGTCATTTCAGATACTATCAGCCTGACCTTGAGGCTTTTGATTTATCATAAGCAGTTTTAGGATGTCACCATGCAGTACCTGGCTGCTGGCCTGCCTTTATTTCCAGATCACCTGTTGCAGAAGCCACAGCTGAGCAGACCCTCACGCTGCTGATCTCCAGTGTCCTGTGAAGGTTCCATGTTACCTGGGAAGGATCATAGAGGGTTTGACTCATGAAATGCAGTGGTGCCGTTTGTAAGCACTACTGGCACTTCTGCTTAAGTCTTGTATGAGGTCCTTAAACTGCACTTGCTCACTGTTGATCCTCAGGTTAACATCTCCAGACAAGAGAAAGGAGTTGAAATAAAGTGTTTGGATGAAAACTTAAATAGAGAAGTTGTCAGTGTAATTCAGTCTTCATACAGTGCCAAAGCTGATTTAGTACCACATTAGAGCCGCAGTGCAGCAGAGGCCTGCCGTTTCTCACAAGTTTTTAAATAAATGACGTACTTCCCCTCCTTACTACTCACACTATACACTAGGGAGATCTTTGACACAAAAATGTAAAGATATATGAGTCTTTTTTCTTTGGGGGGTTTGATGATCATTTTATTTTTGACTACATCTGAGTGTGTTTTAACATAAAATAAAGCCTATTAAGTGTTTTAGATGCCAGATTATTTCATTTTTTAATAAAAGTGCCCACATAAGGACTACAGCACTGAACTGCAGAGACATTCCAAAGCAAGAAGCTTTGGTCACCACATAACTTCACTGATGATAAAAACGTCAGATCCTATTTCAGAATTTTTACAATTAAAGTTTTACGAAGAAATATTTAAAGCTGTATTCTTCACATTCTGAATGCTCATAGAGTCTCTTCCCTACCCCATATGCCTTCAAATCCCCCTTACCCAGCTCCTAAAAAAAAAAAAAGCCAAAGAAAAAAAGGCAGCGATTGCCTCTTGCTGGCAGTAGCACTTATTCAGTAATTTACTTTCTAGCCAACTGCAGCCGGTGCCATTGCCTCTGGGCACTTGTTCAAAAACACAGAAATGCAGTAACAGATTGGCCAGACCTAACACAACTCCCCGGTCTCAGCCCTATTATCTCCTCGTGCTGTCGCCCCCGTCAGGCACAGCCCTGGGAGACTGGGTGGTGATCAGTCAGCCTTTGTGCAGTCCGCTCATCTCCGCAGTTCAGGCCATTGCTGCCTCCTCCACCTTCACTCACGGCTCTGGGGAGACAGGCCTGGGCCTCCAGGACCCTGGGCCTTCGTTGTGAGGGCTGTTGTGCTGGTGTCCTACCTGGAAAGGGCTCCTGAATCCTGAGAAAACCAGAACCAGACAAAGAAACAGCTTCCTCTGTTTGTTGACCACCCACCTGTAATGAACATGGCTGTGTTGAGTGAATATGTACTATGTGGATTTTACTCAGTGTCGAGTATCTCTCCATTTAGGTTATTTATACTTGACTCAGGTCTGAGTCAAGCAGAGCCTTTGCTTCATTTAATATTGCAGACCGCTGCAGCACCACCTCCTTGAAAAACAGATTTCTCTGGACAGAATGAATGTACAGGAGAAGAGTGCCTTTTTACCAAGAGAATTGTTTTCTGATTGTTGCCTTCTGGTAAAATTTTTTTTTAAATTATAGGCATAAAGGCAAATGTTTGATGAGGGTTTGGGGCTGCTTTCTGCCTGGGTCAAGTGTTAAAATAATGAACTTTTAAAACTTAAATTATGACAGATTCAGAGGAAAATGCCTTTTCTCTTCCAGAAGACTCTGTTCTGTGGACCAGACATTGGTCATTGGGGGTGGTTGGCTTTTCAAAGTGAGCCAACCATCTTACAGTGAGCTTTACCTTTTTTTCTTCTTTATTTCATTCATTGGTTCAAAATATGGCCCCATAATTACATCTTTCATTAGTAATTCTTAGAACATTGGGGGTGACATTGCTGGGCTTTGCCCCCAAATCCCTTTTTACCCAGCTGGATGGTGAACCCAGGTGGAACCCAAATAGATTGTGTGGGGCCCACCGACAGCACCCCCAACCCAATGAGAACCCTTGATTCAGCCCTGTTCCCTGCAGAGTTCTGGTTATTAGTGGATAAAACCCAGATGAGGGCGTTTCTGTCAGGAGACGGTGGCCTTGTTCTGAGGAAACAGGAAGGAGGAGAACACACAGCTGAATGCTTTTTAGACAAATGTATTTTTCACTAACAAAACGAGTATTTGGTACAGGTTAATCCATCTGAAGAGAATTATTCTTGTGAGAATGTTTTGCTGGGATATGTGGGGGCAGGCAATTCCTCGCCCCTCCCAGGTAGGAAAGAACAGGGTAAAAAGAAAACATTTAATTATGTGCAAGATGGCTTGTTGTTAAATGTAATTGTTGTTTCTTCTCTCTGGTGAAATCCTAACTGCCCTGCCCTTTCCTTTCCACATCAGCTCATACCCCAGACAACAGCTTCCTGGGGTTTGTGGTGGAGCAGCACCTGAACTCCAGCGACATCCACCACATTAACGAAATCAAGAGACAGAACCAGTCCCTGGTGTATGGCAAAGTGGATAGCTTCTGGAAGGTAAGTCAGTCTGTATTCCCCCCTCTGTCTCCCTGAGAAGATGCTTGTTGGGTAATTTAATTTAGATTTGATCCAGGGAGTAATCAAGCCAAGTGCCCTGGGCCTAATGGAATCTGCTTAGAAGTAAACAAGAATGTGCACGGATTTGGTTGCTCAGCATCTGGGTATCTATCTCATCAAGGCTGTACCTGCTCATCCGCACGGTGGCTGCCCCACAGAGCCCTTCACTCTTTGCATGTTGGAAGTGACACATCACAACTTCTTTCACATCTTGTATTTGCTTCTGAAAGCCAGGTTCCCACAGAAGCTGCGTATCTCTCTGGAGCAGAGCATTGCACAGAGGGACCCTTTGCCAAATGGCTCCTTGCCTCCGCTCCTTGGGAAATGTTGTGTGTGAAGACGGGCAGCTTCTTTTGTGTGGGGAGCTCAGGGGCCCTCACATTTGCATGGCTGTCGGCAGTGCTCACAGTGGTCAGTGTTCAGCTAACCAGAAAAGGAACGTGCCTGCCAGGGCTGACTGTGGAGGGTTTGCTCAGGGACACCTTGGATAGAACAACATTCTTGGCCACAGGCTGACTGGGCTTTCCAAAAGTGCTGGGCTCTTGGGCCCCAGAGGGCCCCTTGGCTCTTCTGGATGCTTTCCAGAGCACATCTGGGGGAGATCAAACAGGAAAGGAACCGATTGACATGACGTGCAAATATCTTGATTATTTTTGAGGACATGTTTGTGTAGCACAAAACAAACTCCAGGAGTTCAAAACATGCCTCTTTCTAAACATAAATGAATCACTTTCTGGAATGATCAGGAACTGTGGTCCCACATGATCATGTCTTATTTATTGAGGAAGTTAGAAATCAGCTCACTGAGGACATGCGCACACGAGATGTCCCGTGTAGAATTACTGCTGTTGGTCTTCTGACCCCTGGTCAAAAAAGGGAAAGCACTGCTGCCCGCTCTTCAGTTCTAAAATTCTCACTGTGCCAAAGAGACGATTCGGTCGGCCTGTTTCCAGGGCAGCGGATTTAATTCCAGTGACTGTCTTGCTGTAAATGTCCAGAATTTTGTCTCCGTACAATACAGTGGTTCTCAACTGGGGGCAGTTTCACCCCCCACGGGACATGTGGCAGTGCCTGGAGACAATTTTGGTTGTCATGACTGAGGGGAGGTACTACTGGCATCTCGTTAGTGAAGGTCAGAGTTGCAGCTAAACATGGGACAGGGCACAGGACAGCCCCACAACAAGGAATTATGTGGCACAAAATATCAGTAGTGCTGAGATGTTGAAACCTGGGCTGGTGAATAAGATTTTCTTCCTACCTATATTATTCTACATTTTTTCCTCTCAATTAAAATAAAATCAGGCTGAATTATAAATGGTTATTTAAGAACTTCCTATAAATTTATACATGTTTTGAAAGATGTATGAAAAGATGTGTGAAAATTGCCCATGCTAACAGCATTATTCAACTAAATTTTCAGCCCATTTTGGGTTAAAAATGGCACATTGGGCATTGCCATTCTCAGCTCCGTTGTGAAATAAACGGAACACATCACTGGCTTTAGGAAGGCGTGGGCTCCTAAAAAAAAGTGCAACTGCCTTCTCGCCTCTGCACCTGCTCACAGAAAATAATTTGCATGTCTCTATGGACTTGACCTTCAAATTATATCACTTCTGTTTCGAAAGCAAGTGTGGCTTCCTCCTAGGTGCCTCTGGCAGCTTTTTTGGTCTTCCTAGAAAACCAAAACAACAAAGCACTTCTGAAGACTTTGGGGTCACCTTTTCTTGGATAAAATAAGGCTGCCACTGCAAGAATGATTTCTTGATGCCAGGTGGAATCCCAAAAGTATGAATCATGTGACTTGGCGTGTGGTCAGGAAATTCTTCCGAAATTCTGTGGATGATCCGAGAACTATACTTTCAAGTACTGTGCATTGCCCAACTGTGACACAGTGCTGAGTGGTAGTGTACCTACATTAGTCTGTCTAAATACCAAAAATCTGGGCTGTTTTTTTTTTTTTTTCAGTTTTACTACATCATCATTACCTAGCATTCATTGATGAGTAAAGTGCAAAAAGATGAAAAGTACTGTTAAGGTTTCACATAAATTCAGAACATCTCCTAAAACTTTTGAAAATAGCACAGCTTTGAGAGTTCAGCTTCTTTTTTCCAAAACCGTCCTTACCCCATAGTATCTAGTGAGTGTGCACAGAAAACAGATGCGCCTTTTAGGTGTGATGCTATAGCATCCACATTCCCAGAGTTGCATTCCACACGGACTTGAGCTAGCAGGAAGTTTTGGAAGTTGCTTTTCCCACCACTTGTTCCATTCTCCCCCCACCCTTTGCATCAGAGATCTTCAGGAAGGGGGGTGCTTCAGTCCTGGGAGCATTCACATGGCAGTGGAGCACATGGGTATGCACAGGTCTGCACCCAGTGATCTCGGGAGGTCCTCTCCTCTTTCCCTTCAGATTCTAGGACTCACTGGAATTCTGAAGGCGCCTTGCCATGCTGTCAGTCCTGCTTCACCATCTTCCTCCTCCTCCTCCTCCTGAGGGAATCTCCTCCCCTGCTGGGGCATCTGAGTGATGCCTCCACCCATGGCTGGTTGGCCCTGGGGTCGTCCTCTGCTCCAAGGCAGCCCACCTTATTGGTGGTTTGGCAGTTGTGATTCTGACTCAAAAAGTCAACCTATACCAATGAGAAGTTTCACTTGGCATTGCAAAATAGAGGGACAGTGACAGCCATAGGGACAGAAGCTAGAAGGATATATCCACAGTTACCATGAGGTCAAGGGAGAAGACTTCCAGAAATTCAGTGATGAAGAAACAGGGCCAGTTTGGAAAGGGAGAGGGCACTGTCAGCATGATGGAGCAGAATCTCAGGGAAGAGAGGCGCCACTGTGAGAGATGTCGGGTACTTCGAAGGCCAGACAGACATAACCCTTGCAGCCTGAAGAGAAAGGAAAAGCAGCTGCCACTGTTCTGGAAGCTTTCCTTTTCCTATCCTACATCCTTTTATCACACTCTGTTCTTTGCAGTAGCCTGAGTGGTTTCTGTCCCTTATAGTCATGTCAAGGATGTCTACTAACATACAGGGTGAGGCAAAAGTAGGTTTATAGTTGTTGATCTGTAAAGTAATACAATAATTAATATATAATAATATAAGAATAAACTCTGTTTTGCATACTTATAAGTGTAAACCTGCTTTGTCACAGGCCTTCGCTGCATTCCAACTGCCTAGCAAGAAACACAGCCTGTTCAGTACAGAGGCTGAGGAGGAATAGGCTACCTCCTCAACTCCTCCCCACTGGCCGCCAATTCATGGCCAAGGTTCCCTGTGGTCTTACCCTGATGTTATAATATATGGTGGAGGAGTGGGAGGGACATTGCTATCTGACTCCCGAATCCCATCCGCATCAGTTTAGGAATCATCTCTGCACAAGACCCTTAGCATCAAATGATACTTCTTAGAACCTAATCCCAACTACAAATCTCTTCCTTAGCCCAAGAACCCACAGTTCTAGGTTCTGGACATCTACCTCTGGCACACTGATCATTAGTATCAGCTAACACATGTGCCAGGAAAAGAAATCTGTCCAGTGTGGCCGAATTCAAAGACCTTCAACACCAGGGAATGAAAAATTAGTCAATTTTATAAAAATAAGAGATTTTGAAAATTATGGAAATTAAAATCAATTGAAGTTTTGCTTAACTGTATTATTTATTTCCACATTTCTTTAAAAAATAGCAGCCTGCCATGGCTGGTGTGGCTCAGTGGATTGAGTGGTAGCCTGTGAACCAAAGGGTTGCTGGTTTGATTCCCAGTCAGGACACAGCCTGGGTTGCAAGCCAGGTCCCCAGTAGGGGGCACGTGAGAAGCAACCACACATTGATGTTTCCCTCTCTTTCTCCCTCCCTTCCTTTCTCTCTAAAAATATATAAATAAAATCTAAAAAAAAAAAAATAGCTGCCTGGCCCTGGCCAGGTTGCTCAGCTGGTTAGAGCATTGTCCCAATACACTGAGGTTGTGGGTTCAGTTCCCAGTCAGGGCACATACAAGAAGCAACCAATGAATACACAAATAAGCGAACAACAAATCAGTGTTTCTCGCCTCCCCCCACTTGTTCTCCCTCCCTCCCTCTCTGTTTCTTTCTCTAAAAACACAAAATTAAATAAATAATAAAAATAAAAATAGTGGCCTGAACATAACTGAATCTTTCTTTGATGGTGCAGGGTCAGCATATTACATATTCCTGATCCCACCAGGATTTTCTAATTACTCACTGATACACAACTGTGTTAGGGTAAATGTCCTGAAGGTCTTGCTTCAAGTGCCTCTAGGGAATAAGCATGGCCTCTGAACCACAGGCTGGGACTCAGAGGTGGTCCTGCAACTCACCAGCATGTGAGGCTTTGAGTATTTGTTCCTGGCCTGCAAAAGAGGAGCAGTAGCATCTACCACACAAAACAGGGCTGTTCTGCATGCGGATCACCTGGCATCTTGTTCAGATGCTGATTGTACAGGTCTCCCAGGCACCAAGGTGACGCTGACCTGCTGTTCTGAGTAACAAGGCGTTGGGTGTTTAGGATTGTGCAGAGTGGTTGGCAATGAGTAGCTGACCGCGCAGGGAATGAATAATTCCTCTTTCCTCTTTCTTTCACCTTCTTGCTACTCTGTCAGACTGTCAGCTATCATGTTACTTCTTTTTAGTATTCACCCCTGATTCTAGTCACCCCTCAATCTCACTTCCCTCTCACTACCCTTGCAAGCCTCAGCCCCTTAAAATGGGGTGAACCTGTGGTAAGCAGTGGACTCTAAGAGGAAGTGAAAGATGTAGTGTCTTCTCATCATCTGCTCTCCTGGTTTGTATAGTGGTGCTTACTGGCAGTATGGCATAGTGGTTAAGAACACAGACTCAGAGCAAAGTAGCTGGGTTCAAGTTCTGCCTCTTCCACCAGCTGCCTGATCTTGGGTTATTTACTGAACTTCACTTGGCCTCATTTTTCATGGAGATGAAAACAGGGTTTCTGTATAGATTAAATGAGTTAATGTATGCAAAGTGCTTATATTCACTCACAGTAAGTCTGCTGCTATTAGTAATATTAGTTCTGAGGCCATAGTAAGAATGTGTGTGGGTGTGAGACTGCAGTGGGGCAGGGGTGAAGTAATGCCTGTTAGGAACTAGCAGATGCAAGCCTGCCCAGAGATACTCAGATTCCAATTTTTAAACTATGTTAGTGGTTGGCAAACTCTGGCCCTCCAGCCAGATGTAGCCAGCCATTTATTTTTGTAAATAAAGTTTTACTGTAACAGAGCTACACCTGGTGGTTGTCTGTGGCTGGTTTTGCATTAAAATGGCAGAGTTCTGTAGTTGTGACAGAGATTCTCACACCAGCAAAGCATAAGATATTTATTATCTGGCCCTTTACAGAAAAAGTTTGAGACCCCTGAAGTATCAGTACATCATGTTCCAAGCAAATCAAACCTCCTGTAGGATACATTTAGCCAATAGTCCCTGGCATCAGAGGCCTTTTTAGGTCGTTTGTGTGTTCTTGATTTTTTTTTCTGTATATTGAGACTGATAGATAAGCAATGGAAAAATGAAGTGTGATTTTTTTTTTTACTACAATCTCTGTTACCTTAAACACAAAGCCCCAGGCCCTGAGCCTGGCCTCTCTTAGTAGGCATTCAGTACGGCTACTGCTTACTCGATTACTAATGCATCGATAATAAGAGACCTTATATTAGTGTATTTACACTTCTCTGAGCCTCCACAACCATCATTTAAGGAGGTACATGGCCACTCCTTCTGAGGAAGCGTGAGAAATTTTCATCCTCCTTCACCATCCTGGGGAGGACCTGGCCTGAGGAAATAGAGTGACTTGGCCAAGGTCCTACAACAGGTTATGTGATGAGTCCAGAGCCAGGATCAGGGTTCCGACCTCTTCTCTTAGGATCATCTCCCTGCTGCCACTTGCAGGAGGTGCTGTTCCTCTGCTCCTGCCCTGTTCACAGCAGCATTTGGAAGCCAGGAAGCAAGGTCTACAGAGTAACTTATGTAAGCAGCAGGAGCCCTGGGCAGATATTAGCATACCAGGTAAAGTGTTGCTCCTGGCTGGTCATCTCCCAAATGACAAAGTCTGCAGCAGCCTTGCACTCAGTTCTACAAAGAGTAAATGATCCTCAGTTGGGCAATGCAGATGGTTTCCACCTCCAGAACCCGAGGGCCTGGCTTGCCCAGCCCTAGCCTGCCCAGCAGCAACCACAGTCAACCAGTGTCAGCTGAGTTGCGAAAGCCCCTTTTATCTACATGTCCAAGATTGTGTGGTGTTAAAGCACCCCCTGAAATGATATGTGGTTTCATACCCACAGGCCTAAGCAGTAGGGCAGCCCACCTTCCTGAAATGAGGTGCAACTTCTCCTTTCACTCCATCCCTGATTTCTTGCCCTTCTTAATCCATTCACACAGCAGCAGCCAGGGTGATCTTTTTAAAAATGTGAATGTGATTGTGTTTCTCCTTTTCTCAAAAGCCCCCAATGGATTCATTTTAAACTTAGAGCATACCATAGTTATGATGAAATCCAGTCTCTGCAGTGTGACCTAGTGAGGCTGTCTACGAGCAAGCCGAATGTGCCCTGAACCTACCAAGGCTCTGGCCATACAGGGTCCTGCCACTCTGGACCCCGAGGCTTGGCCGGGCCTCTGTAACAGCTGCTACCTGCCCTACTCTGCCCCCACCCTAGCCTCCTAGGGCCATCCTGTCCCACACATATGCCCTCAACCAACTGTCACTTCTGCCCATCCCTATCACAGCATCCTCTTCCTTTTATGTAATTTTAATTATTTTGTGATCATGTATTTATCTTTTTCTGTCAGTCTTTCCTTAATTCCTAAACTATAAATCTATGTAAACTCTTTGAGGGCAGAAGTCATTATTGATTTTGCTTTACCCCACACAGTGCCAGGCGCATAGTAGGTGCTTGCTCAGTAACTACTAGATGAAGACATCAATCTTCTTTTGATTTCATTAAATGCAGTTTACCTGGGGATCCTGGGATATGACTTGGAATGTGTTTTGCTTTGGTCATTGGCCTGTGCTCACAGGTCCAAGGGACACTAGAAGAAAGGATTTGAAGGAAAAAGAGTAGAGCTATACCTGTGCAAATTCTGCAGACTACACAGAGGTCTCCAGGTTTTCAAACCCCTGGTGAAATTAGCAGGGAGATGGCATGGAAAGGAAACAGTACACGGGAGGCGGGGCCGGGCTCTGCGCCAGCTCTGCTGTCAGCCACGTGATCTCTGGGCAGGTACCTCCAGCCTCTGTTTTCTCACTTGCATGCATGAAGGTCCTAGCAAGAAGGAATGAATTCTTACACAGTAACACAATGGACCTTAAAATAATTATGCTGAGTGTAAGAGCCAAACATAAAAAAGAGTCTAGACTGTGTGGTTCTGTGTATATAAAACTCTAGAAAATTCAGACTAATCCATAGTGACAGAGAGCAGATGGGTGGTTGCCTGGGGAAGGATGACAGAGAGAAGTGGGTGTGTCACTGTCTTAATAGTGGCCATGGGTTTACAGTGTATCCACATAGGCACACTTACAAAATTGTGTGCTTTAAATAGTGCAGTTTATTATATGCCAGTTATACCTCAACAGTGCTGTTAACACAAATTACAGCTGGCAAGCAGTGACCTTAGGGGCCAAATTTGGCCTATGATGGCCTACATGCGAAAAATGTTTTTTCCATTTTGAAAGTCTTAAAAAAAAGACTAAAACAAAAGAATGTGTGACAGACCTTATGTGTTCCCTCATAGTCTAAAATATTTGATATCTGTCCCTGCACAGACCAAGTTTGCTAATCCCTGGATGAGAGCAATAATTATTTACCGATGTTCTTGGGAGCACTGGCCAGGGCCCACTGCTGAGGGAAGTTGGGGGGCTGCACAGTGTGGGTCCCACCAGCCGCAGCAGCTCTGATTTACCTCCGGTAGAGACTTGGATGCTAGTCACAGTTCACTGCGAAAAGCATTCAATTGCTTTAAACAACCAAAAATAAATCTGGAAAGTCTCTAGACTAGGTAACCTCTGAGTCTGAGATAGACTTTCATTCTAAAAATTATGTAATTATCTCACTAATTTGGTTGACTTGAGCCTAGCTTAAATTAATGCAGAATTGGAAAGAGGAGAAAGAGAAAAATTAGTTTGGAGAAATGCCATCTTATTTCCTAATACAAAGTAACTGCTCTTAGTTATATATTGTTTTACTAAACCACCAAAGACCTTTGTAATTAGAGAATGTACTGGAATCCTTGAAAAAGGCACCTTTTTGTAAGTAGGTTAAACCTTGTAGTCCTGTTTGTTCTTTAATCTGCTTGGTCAGACCTGTCTTCCCAGATAATGTAGATGTCAACCAGATAAATTTAAACCCATCATCAGTCAAATTGGCAAACATTCTGAAATAGTGAAATTGGAGTTTTGTGAATTTGCCGGGAAATCTAATGTGGTTACAGTTCTTGGTTCTGGTTTCAGCCAGAACATTCAGAAGCATCTCCGTATCATCCCCAATTTATTCCCCTTGGGGGAAAAGTCAATCAGAACAGACCTAGTTATGATCCCTCAGGACCACACTGGCCGGTGGCAGGGATCACACTGTTTTTCCTCAGGGAAGACTTAGGTGTGCCAGTGGAGAGGTAGCCCCTCCAGGGCAGCCCGGCACCCGTCCTCGGTCACCTCTGCATGGTTTTTCATCTGGCTCAGTTCTTCACACGTGATAAAGTGCAGTCACATTGCAGAGCCTTTCCCCAAAATTCAGGTGCAAATTTTGTGGGGGCGGGGGGAGGGAACAGAGAGGAGAAACCAAATGCAAAGAAAAACATCAGAAATGAATCATTGTCTTTGAAGATTCCAAGGGCTACAGTTCAGAGAACTTAAGGATTTTCCAAAAAGTGTTGGTTGTGTGCTGACTATAATCTAACTCCATGTAGCATCGTTGTGACCATGTCAGTGTTTGGTGAGCACACGTGGGCAGGAAGGAACTCCGAGCTCTGAGAACCCTTGGGGAGCCTTTTCTTCTGTCTCATCAGCCTAGTGGTCTGTTCCCTGTTGCAGCACATTTTCTGCTCTCATCTTAAACACATGGGTATTTACTTGTTCCGTGAGCACAAAGAACACATTCTTCTTGTGCAGCAGCTCCTTGAATAACGTCATTTCATTCAGCATCCTTTCACTATGGTGTTGATTAAAAATAATTATTCCCGGTTGGGGCCACTGACTGTGGAGTTTGAATGTTCTCCCGTGTCTACATGGATTGTCTCCAGGCTCTCCACATTCCTCCCACATCCCAGAGATGTGCACGTCAAGTGAACTGGCGTGTCTGCTGTCCCCGTCTGAGTGAGTGCGGGTGTGTGAGTCATTTTGTGATGGAAGGGTATCCTGTCCAGGGTGGGTTTGCTCCTTGAGCTCTGAGCTGCCAGGAGAGGTTCTGGCCATCCATGACCCTGAACTGGAGTAAGTAGGTTAGAAAAGAATGATTTTGTTAAATTCATCTCTCTTAAATGTATGTATAGCTCACATTTATTTCAGTGCTTATTATTAGAAGTGTTTTGGCTCTTCATTTAGAAGTTTGGTGATTTTTTTGTGTGACCAGGAATATGCCATAGGAACTTAACTCATTTGTATCAATCAGCCTATAGTAAAGTTGGTTTTCATGTGCATTATTTCCCTTAAAGTCTCAGTTTCCAAGAACCTATCCTGCACATTAAGTGAGGACTTGCTGTAACTGTATTTCAGCCTGATGCACTGATTGGAGACAGTCTGGAGCAGTTGGCAGAGCTCTGGGTGGGAAAGCAGACGCCCAGATTCTAATTTCAGCTACACCACCCACTGGCAGCTTGTCCTTGGACTTGACTTGCCCTCGGGTCTAGCTTTCCTCATCTGTAAAACAAGGCAGAGGACGAGATGTTCTTTTGTTTTACTCCCCAGAGTTCCATGATTCTATAATCTAAACTCCTTGGCTGTCTCTGATTTTTTCAAGAGCAAGGGCACAGAGAAGACAGCCTACAAGACAACTTTATGGGCCATCAGAAATAGGACAGGGGATGATAATTGGGCCAGACCAGGCACAGAGTCCATAAAGCCAACTGCCTGAGGAAAGGATGGGGTTGCTATGACGTAGCATCCATGGGAATAAAAGAGATTTAAGGGATTTGTTCACAGTAAGCTCATGTGAGTCAAGTGTGGAGAACTGCCAACAATTCATAATGGATCCTTAGTTGACGCATAACATAGAGAAAGAAGGGCTGTTCGTTCCCATCCATTTGAGAGCACCTAGCGTGCCCCATTGCCAAATGCTGTGGGCATGTGGGTGCACTTCCTTTCTCTGCACGGTGAGCCCAGCTGGGAACTTGGAGAGCCAGGAGCTCGGACTGTGGAGCCAGACTGGTGGTGGGCTCCCACCCTGGTGCTGCAATGACTAGCTGTGTGACCGCAGGCAAGTGCCTTGGGCGCCCTGTGCCTGTCCTCTCATCTGTAAAAATGGGTGGCAATAATAAAAACCTCTTTTAGGGTTTTTATGAAGATCACATGAGTAAATAAATACCAAGGTATTAGAATAATGCCTGGTATTCATTAATGTCTATGCTAGTTTGCTGTTATGGATACTATCCAGGCAAATCAGAACCTTTTGACCAGAAGGAGTAAAATGTGGGGTGACCCACAGCCATGCTTTATGGAGACTGATTGAAGAAACTGACATGTCTGGCCAGGAAAGAAAAAAAGGCTTATTTGAGTCTGCAGGTGGGTGGGTGAGGATTCCAAAGGAGTGGCAAACAAATGAGGAATCTGATTTGTCCCGGATGCCCCTCAAAAGGACAGAAAATAGGCCACTAGTGAACATGCTGAGCTTTCAAGGGATAGCAGGAGGTGTAACTGAACCGTCCAAAGATGAGGTGAGCCACCTGGGAAGCCATGAACTTCTCATCGCTGTCAGCTGGAGGGACATTTGGCAGGGCTTTGGGAGAGGTGTCACTGATGCCAGGGGGACATTGGACCGCCTGAACTGTACTGGCAACCCAGAGATTCTGTATTTGTAGAATGCGATGAAGAGAGACAGGAGGGAACACTCCATGGAAGACCGACTTATCCATAGCTGGTGGAGTCAGAAAACATTGGTCCAGTTGACTGTTGTTTTGTCAGGGCGCAGCTTTATGCCTGAAGCAACAGATACAGCCTTGGACTCCACAGATCAAATCCAACTCACAGGCATTTTTGTTTAGGTGGCACAATGTTTTTTAAATTGGAAAATTGGCCATTTGGGAAGGTTCACCTGTAAAGCTGAAATTCTTGTCTTCTTGAAAATGTAGATGGTGTGCCGAAGTGGACTCACATGCCAAAGATTGGCTAGAGCTGAGTAGTGGCTGCCCATGGTTGGTTTAGGTGTTCTGGCAATGACAGTCTTTTCGGGGTCTTCTCTAACCCATGACCCATTTGGCCCCCAGGGCTATTTCAGTTTGCGACCTTGCACTAAGGTCAGGAAGACACTAACCATTTCTGTCCAGTCCTCTCAGAGAATAGGTTTCCTCTAAAGAGGGCTAAGTTAGAAAAGGAACTTTGAATGGAATAATGAATTCCATGTTTCATCTGGGCCAAACCATCCTTTGAATGACCTGTTTGGAAGTCTGTCGAGTTTTGAGGCATAAAGGTGGACACGGAGGAAGACCACGGCCCCCTTTTCAGCATGCAGCTCCAGCAGGAACCCCAGGTTCTTAGTATCTATAAGTTAAACGTCAGGTGATTTCTTCTTGTCCGCACCTAGCCCATGAGCACTTTCTGCTTGACAGCCCAGCCCTGATTGAGCCGCCAGAGCTTTTTCTGCCAAGTTTTCTTGTGGTTGAAACTCAGTTTTCTTTGGGTTGGAAGTTGAGGTGGATAGGAAGAATGCATAGCAACTAACTCAGTATCTGGGACTTGAAGTCAGTTGGCTTATTGCTCTTTCATAATGTAGTAAAGTCTTTAGAATTCCTCCCTCTTGGGAGCAGGAAGCTCTTAGAAGGCACTGATTGATCCTCTCATGGCTACAGTTTCTAGTGGTAGCTCTGTTGTAGGTCCGTGCAGGAACCTGGCATGGTCCTCCGGAGTAGCACTGATTTATGGGGTGTTTGGCTTAAATTATTTCCAGCCTTGGGGTGTTCCAAGGAAAAGCAGGAAAACTTACATTGGTTCTCAGAATATAGGTCAGTGATAAACAGACGTGTTTCGTCATAAATCCCAACTGGGAACTTAAACTTCTAGATGCCAGGGACTTTCCTCAGCCTCAAGGGACCTAGCAATGTATGTTAAAAGAATCAACGGGCTCCAGGTGACTCTCTTAAACAGGAAGTTTGGGAAATACTGCACTAGGGAGTCACCAATTTTCATAGATCAGAAAAACCTCAATCAGCTCCTTTCCGCACATGGTATATGGCTGCCGTGTTACCAGCAACCACCGAATGTCGTAGAAGACACAGACGCCCTTGTTTTGCCCGGCTGCATCCTGTGCTCCGGGCCTTTGCTTCTGAGTGCAACTCACCAGCGCCATGACCCATCTTTGGAGGACCTGCCCTCTTATTCCCGTGTTAATAGCAAGTCACCTAAATTAATCCTTGTGAGGGTGCAGTCGGCTGATACAGGTTCCAGTGAAGTCTCTCCCAAGAATGCTTGCCTGCTAAGCCAGTATTCAAATAAGAATTTGGAGGAACTTCAGAGGTTGCAAAGCACTTCCACATAGCTTCATGAAGCATGTGTCAGTTTTACAGGTGATAAAACAACCTCAAAGACATTTAGGAAAAAAAAAAACAACCACCTTAACGTAGGCGTGTGTGATAGACTTGTTGATGTCATGTATTCAGCTGTGACATTGATACTTTAGAGAGGTCACTGATGGTGCAGAGGTTTGAGCAGTGAGTGGTCGAGTTGTAGGCCTTGTTGCAGGTGCTTGCAGCTGCCTTGGAGGAGCCTGGGGCTGGAGAGTAGTTTTCTGGATGCCCCTCAAGAGAACCCCCAGCCGGTCGTCTGCTCTGTCAGTGACTGGCAGTCCTCCCAGGGGCCCGAACAGCTGAGTGAAAATGACTGCAGCTGTGGGAGGAAAACATATAAAAGCATTGTGGGTGAAAAGAGGTCCCTTGTGCTCAGCAGAGGGTCTCCTCGGAAAGCCAGGGCTGGCGTGGGCAGCCGGAGGCTGAGGCAGCCAGCGAACATCCTGAGGGTGGGGTGCTTCTATAAGGTTCTGAATCACTGCCTGCCACTTTCATAGAGCTGGGACAAGTTCATTTGTCGCTCTTAGTAAACACAGCTGTTGTGGTTGTAATCGCCTCGAGGCTTTTACTATTACTCCAACCCTAACAGTTTGGCAACTGATAGAGGAACAGTGGTGTTTCAGGGATGGGAAAAGAGTTGCTGTCTGTGAACAAAGACAAGACTCTGGACTATCTGTAGACAAAAGCCACTGAGCAATCCAGAAGCCAGGCGTGTGAAAACCTGCTGCACACAGAAGGCGGCAGCCTCCCAGGTAGTGACCCAAGGGTCTCAAGCACCCAAATGCTGAACAGCGGGGGAGGAGCCAGATAACCCCTGCAGGAAGGAGTTATGAAAGCCTGGCAGCGTTGTTCCCTTGAAGCAAAGAAAAGGGTTAAAGTCATTCTTGAAAATAGAGGGAGACTTAATGCCTCTGAATTTATAGTGGTCTGAAAGGCACAGCTTTCTGAATGTGAATAGGCACAGATTATAAGATCTGAGATATTATATTTTGACTGATTTTTTTCCCCAAATAGAGCATTGTTAAAGAATAGCTTTACAAGAAGGCTGTTTTGGATGAAAATTCTAGGCAGAATTCAGGTTCTTCCCAAAGCACGGTCACAACTCGAAGGTTCGTACCTGTACTCACAGTGCCAGGCAGCAGTTGGTTGGGCTGGGAGGACAGAAGAGCACCGTTATGTCCGGGATCCTGCCGACCACAGCAAAGCCTGGCCGTGTCCCCACTTATCCTCTGTTAGCATCTCAGCCCTGCTGAAGGTGTGCAGTCCTGGAGACTGTGAGAGGCCGGGGAGATTGTCAAGGGCAGGGGAAGGGGAATTCTGATGTCTTTGTTTAGCTCAGGATTAGGAACCCTGAGGCTGCTGCCCCTGGGAGAAGGAAGCTCCTTACCCACTGATGCTGTTGGAGAGGGTTCAGACACCTGGAAGGGGTGTCTTTAACAGAGTATTCTGTAGTTCTTACACTGGCCCTTGTTTAGAAACTCAGCAAAGAAAGCAAAATTATGGCAGTAGAAGGAAATAAAAGTGCGGTGCTCTGGCTGTTTCTTGGAAGGAAAAGCAAAGTAGAAGTTTTTATAATAAAAGTGGAGAAGCAACTCAAATCTGGGAATGGCATTCCAATAAGCCAATGGGGTGTGCTGGGACTGTTGAAGGAATTTGGGCCTTTTTCTGGTGCCGTCTACACTGCCACGGAGAACGGGTACATGAGGTGGTAGTGTGAGTTGGCACCGGCTGGAATCCTTGAGGTCTGTTTTTTTGGTGGAAACCGAACCCCTGGGATTGGCCCTGTGGAACCTTCTACATCAGTGCAGAGGCATGCTGTCGAGACCTTAAAACAGGCCATGCAAGGGCACAGCATGGTGATGGAGCCTTATCTCAAAGATACAGATTGGGAGCACATTTTACAACGTAAAGTGTTTGCAGGAAGCAGAATCCATCGTTTTATTATAAGAAGAGGTTTTATAAAATTAAGAAACACTGATAAAGCAATTTAGAAAATATTTTAACTGTAATAATGTGTGCTTTTAAAATCATACTTAGCATCTATATAAAGTCATATTTAAATAAAAATCATGTAAGTGGCATGTGCCCATGTAATCTAGCTGAATGAGCCCATGTGTCTTCAAGATAACTCACGACGCCCTTCATCCCCCCACCCCACCCCCTGCTTCCCCCCCAGAATTTTGGTCTAGTTCCAGGGACAGCAGAGCTTCAGGGGATATTGGCATTGTCCCTGCTCAGTTGGAATTTTGACAGCTGGCTGGCCTTTGCTCTCCCTTCCCTGATTCTATTTTTGACTAGATTGAGCTCTTTGAGGAGATGATCATGGTAATGAGGACTAATATTTGAGGACTTCCTGTGTGCCAGGCCCAGTCCGTGAAACTGCGCTGTCGAGTGGTGCTGTTAACCCCACTGTCGAGCGACACAGCTGAGGCGGGCAAAGGTTAAGATCCCACGGCTAATGTCTGAGTCGAGATTTGAACTGGTAGAGTGTAACTACTGTAGCCAGCCCACTGCACCGCCCCCCCCAGGAATGGACTCTCTGTGGCAACTTCCTCCTCTGTCTTCTGTTCATCCCCTCCAAATCAAGAGGCTGACTGTGTTCATGATGGCATGGGGCACATTTCTAGAAATAGGTCTGTAGGATTCTGTGTGGAGACTTAAAATCTCTTACAAAGAACTAGTGAAACTGAATGGGTGAAATTGCTTGCCTTTTCTCAGATGTAAAGATGAAAGATGTTCATTTCCATTATACTTACAATGATCGTTGTCATCTGGAACTAGTTGTTAGGAGCCTGCTTGCATATCTGAACTTGCAAAGACATGTCTGCCCTCTGGGAGCTTGAGAGCCAAATACTGACCTAGACAAGAGAGAAGTGGGAGAGATTTTAAAATGAAATTGAAAACTGGGTGGGAGAGCACTGTTTGAGCCCAAATGGCTTTTGAAGAAGTCAGGAGTTCAAGGATGGTTGTGAGACATGAGCAATCGTCCACATGTGGGTTGAAGAACTCACTTCCTTAATAAGTCCCAACACACATCTCAAGTGCAGGAGAGAGGGGACAGCCAATAGCAGTGGTGGTGGGAGGGGTGGGGCCCAGGAAGCTTCGACCTGGTATTTTCATCCTCTGTCCAGGTTGCTGGGGAGCTTCGTGACCCCACAATGGGAGCCCGTGGGGGGCTACCCCATAGCGTCCTGCCTGCCCTCGGCACAGCCCAGAGGGCAACATGCCCGTTGCAGGGAATGGAGTAAAGCCATGATTAGCCCCGTTGATGCAGACCAATTAGGGATCATTCCAGGTCCTCCAAGTCTGCCAAGGTTTGCCCAGGCCTCCAGATGGTGCCCATGTACTTGCAGTGAGGATGTCAGCCAGGCAGGAGCTTCCCAGCAGCCCTGTCAGACAGCGCCACTGTCTGCATTCTACCAGGAGGACATCAGGGTCTGGGAGACATGGCGTTTTAACCCACTGCCAGAGAGAGGCTGTGTCCAGAGCAAAGACTCTCTTTTCCCTCCCTCCCTTCGTCTTCTTTTTCTTTTTCTGTCTTTTTTCCCCCTCTTCTCTCCTCTTCTCTTCTCTCCTTTCCTTCCTCCTCTTCCCTCCCTGTCCACTTTTGATTTAACAACAAACTTTATTATATTTTAGAGTTGGTGCAGAGAAATTTTCCTAAATCAAACAGCGTCTTTTTATATTCCTATTCTCAAATCAGTGATAATTTTCACGGAATGAATTGGCATTTGGACTGGTTAAACCAGTGGCTGTTGGAGCAGCACTTTGCAAGAGAAGCAGAGGTGCGGCCGCTTTCAAGGACAAATTCCCCACTGTTTGGAACAGATAGTAATTGCTCCTCAGTGACCGCTTAGCACAGGCAGGCAGGGAGAGTCTTGTGGTTGAGCCTAGGGACAGAGAGAAGCTATCCCTCATCCTTACCCAGTGGCTCCCCATATGCAGCTGGGAATTAACGGCCTCCTTCCATCCTGCAGCTGAGGCCGGGGTTCAAACTATGAAATTAGCCTGCTTAGTTACGTTTCGTGAGAATGTCCTGGCTCTTGCAGGATTTTAACCTAAGGATGGGGCCTCCAAAAATGGAACTGAGTTGGCAGCTAGAGTGGATTTTCCTACCAATAGCATCCAAGGTGATAGGAGCTCGGCAGACCAGACAGTTTCCAGTTCTGCTGCTAAACACCTCTGTGTTCCACCCAAACCACTTTCACATGTCTAAACCATATCCCTATCCTGCAGATGGGCTCACAGCACATCTTCTGCCTATTTCATGGGATGGACGTGAGAGTCAAACAAGAGAGAGTTGAAAAAATGCTTTTTGAACTATCACGAGCTAGACAAGTGTGCCTGGGAACTGTTCCTCCAGGTCAATTAGAAGTGCATTCAGCATCAGTGAGCAGAATACCTCACCCACAGTGATTCATACAAGAGCCTAGTTCTCTCACATCAAGTCTGGGGTCTGCAGCCCCAGGCAGGGTTCTTCTCCACATTAGAGTCACTGAAAACGCAGGTCACTCCTGTCTTTCGTGTTTGTCTTCCTTAGTGTGTTAACTTACAGTCATCGGGACTCCAGCAGCACTAAGCATCGTGTCTGCGGGCAAAGCAGAAAGAAGGGTTAAGTGGCCGGAGCCAGACAACTCCGTTCCTTTAGTCAAGAAACAGAAGCTTTTCCTGGCCGTCCTCCCCGATATTTCTCATTACTTGCCCTGGGTCACATGGCCATCCTTGGCTGCAAGAGAGGCAGGGAGAGTAGAGTACAGTGTGATTGGCTTATCAGTCAGGATTCATGGTGTCCTCGTAAATATTTGGATTCTTGTAGCAAGGTAGAAGGGAACAGAAGTGGATTTTGTGTCTGTGGCACATTCACTTCTTCTCTGTATCATAGCTAGACGACACTTTGGATGGTAGAGGACACCACGGGCAGTGTTGTTTGAGACAAAGTAAAAAGCCTGTGCCCTGCCAGGGCCCTGCCCTCCCCAGTGGATGTGACCTGGTCGTATAGAGGGTTCCCACCTTCAAAACTGGTAACTTTTTTCCTGATTTGGTCCTCCTTTCTCCCACTTGTTTTCCCATTCCTGTTTTCTGGAGCAGAACTGCTAACTTCTCTTTTACAGAGAATTAGCTAATGCTTGCACTGACCTGACTACCAGGTACGTCCCAGCAGATACCAAGGGCTTAATTCTAGCACAGTCTCAGCAAACTCCATGTGGCGGGTACTGCACCCAGCATACACCTCGCCCCCTTTTCTAGCCCTCCACTCCCAACCCCATGAGAAGGCCTCCAGGCACATGGAGTTCCCTGACCTTGGCATGAAGGTAGGCCAGCATGCCAGTTACTGGCTTCTTGCTGCTCTGTCGATTTACCCTTTCTGAAGTAGTTTTCCTTTGCAGCTGACACCAGAGCATTGTCAGTAAAAGTGCTAGAAAGACATTACAGGAGGAAAAGGACTTCCCATCTGATTCTCTAGTGACTCCTGCAGCACCCACATCCTGTAGCTGGAGGAGATGGGTCCATGTGGCTGGGGCACAGCATGTGAGCTCAGGGTCCGTCATCTGGGAAGCAGAGCTTGTAACAAGGTTCTCATGTTTCACAACTAGTCTCCGTTTCTGTCTCTTATTTACTTTCACCAAAGTCAGATTTAAGAGGTCATTCAGCCCTAGAAGTGTCTGTAAAACCCTCGAGGCAAGAGCAGCAGTTAAAAACAGGGGCTGTAGAGATAGACCAGGGTTCATTTCTAGGATCTGCCACTTTTACTCACTGGGTGCTCTTTTCCCTGACTTAGCCAATGTGAGCCGCAGTGTTCCCATCTGCACACTGTGGGTAGTAATAGTATGCAAGTCACAGGGTAATCTGGATGACCTCAGATAATGATCATAGATGAATCACTTAGAACAGTGCCTGGCACGGAGTAATCTCTCCATAAATATGAGCAGGATTATGTTGTGGCTGTTGTTGGGGCACATTGGCCCTCAGTGGCTGACCGCACTAGATAATTTCTGAGTCCTTTCTGCTCCCAGTTCTCACCATAGCAGCGATCCGCCCAGCTTCGCGCCTCCTGCTGGACTCATCCTCTAGTCTGGCTTTCTCTTCCTTCTCTCTCCTGTTCTCTATGGTCTCTCCCTGCTCTTCCTTGTCCTCTTCTTCTTTTGTTTCTTTCCATTTTTTCTCCCTATTTTCCCTATTTTTAGGCTTTTGCTCTATTGAATTAACAATGGTTTGATGAACTAGTTTAGAATGCGTTTTCTTCTTCTTCTTTTTTTTTTTTTTTTGCTTAGGGCCCTTGCAGAAGCAAACGTGCATTTGTTCTGAATATTTTATTATCTTGTGATGACTTGGTAGTATTACTTGTTTGCAGGGTCAAGTGTTCCCTTCCAGTTTTGTTCTTTGAGGAATAAGATAAGAAGGAAGCACTACTGTGGCCATGACCCAAAATGCAGATGAGTCACAGCTCAGGAGCAGAAACAAAGGTCTCCGTGTAAGTGGTTTCTTGTACTTAGGAGGAAACATCTGTAAGTTTCGAGGGCTCCCCTTCACCAGCTGGATATGGAGTTCAAGTAATAAAAATTCACGCAGACAGACGCAGCCTGCCGGCACGTGGAAGCCAGAGAAAGGGGCCCTCAGGGTCAGTGCTGCCTCTGCTAGCGCCGTGCCCTGGCTGCACCGTGCACGTCCTGAGGCAGCTCAGGGGTCCTTGTTCACCTTTGATCCCCACTGCCCAGCCAGGCTCTGGCCACAGGAGGAACAAAGTACTATTTTAAGAGAATGAAATGTGAACCTGTGGATGAGGAGGGCAGAGGAGTGTGCTATTGATTCCATCCCTACCATGGGAACTCCCGCATCTTTCTGTGAAAGAGAAAAGCAGGGTGGTTTGCATCTGGGAGGTGTATTCCTAGGAAGGGATGAGGCCACAGGCTCTCTGGACTTGCTCTCAACTCCACCACTTGCCCTGCGGCCCCAAGCACGTTTTAACCTCTGTAAATGCTGACAGTACCTAGGCCACTGGGTTTAGAGATGAGATAAGGAAGGTCAAGAAGTGCTTAATTTAGTGCCTGGCATGTAGTAAGTTCCCAAGAAAGGTTTGCTGGCAGCTTCTTTTACTGTAAGTCAAGGGGAGTGACATTCAGACATAAAAATTTTTAACATAAAGAATGGGATTGAGAGATTATTTTGTGATTCGGGCTCTATCATTCCTGCCCTTAAATCACCAACTTTTTCAAATGTCATCTGCTGAACAAGGATAGTTATACTCACCTTGCAGGATTGTGGGAGGAGTAAACTAGGAATGTGCATGTAGCACAGTTGCTGGCGCATAGTAAATGCTCAATGAATGGTAGCTATTGTTGTGTTATTGCACCTTACTAGCACCAAGCAGTTATCATTCATGACTGCACTTAGGTTAGCTTTGTTAAGATAAACAGTCATCTCTGTTAGCTTTATGCCATTAAACTGCAGGTGCACTACAACCCTCCGCTCCCACCCCTCACCCTCACCTCCATCCCTGGTTTGTAGTGTGGTTAAGAAAGGGGAGAGCATGGGTTAGAAGCAGACCCTCTCCTGCCCACTTTGCCACCCAGCACTGTGGCCTTGGACGAAGCCATCTGTCTTCTCCAAGATTCAGATTCCTCTTCTGCTGACAGGCTTGCTATGAAGATCTCAGGAGAGGAGTGTGGAAACGGGGGCCATGCCAGAATGGAAGTCATTGTTTTTATGATTATGTCTCAATTCAGTATTGCTTTCACTGCCATACGTATGGTTAGATGTTCTCATATTTAGCTGTTTTGTTTTGCTCCACCCCAGCCAAGTGGGTTATATTCAATTTCTAACTTTCCAGAGGGCAAGAACCTTGTTTCATTGATTCAAATATATGTGTACTGTATGCCAAACATTGTTCCAACGTCTAATACTGCAAGAGTAAGTAGGCTGTAAGCTTGCCTTTATGGAGTTCATATTCTATTAAGGAAAATGAAGGCAATAAGCCACTAAATAAATGTATAGTGATATGTTCTGTGAGCAATAATAAAACCAGCTAAGAAAACTAAAAGTGATGAAAGTTGCCCCCCTTTTTGGGACAGGTAGCTTTTTCTAACACATATGCCTGTCCCCTCCCCAAATTCCAGTCATGTCCTTACAAATAGAAAAGCCTATGTCACTTTTTTTGGAAATGAGACCCGAATTCTTCTTGAATCATGGGAGGTTGAATTCATGTCTTTAGCCTGATTATGATGACTTGTGGTTCCAAGTACCCAGGTAAATGCCAGGAAAAAGTGGCTGGTTTCCTACTTTCTATAGAAATGCAAAGTTTCCAGAAATCCTGCCCAGGCACCCAAATGCACATCTTAGTCATGGCTACTTCAAACCTTGCAAACCAGCTCTTACAAACGTGGCCTTTGTTCTTGCAATCATTTCAATTAGCAGTTCTTTAGAAGTTGATTTTTAACTGCCCATATGCCTTGGGCCCTGCTTAATTGTGAACATGGGTCTTTTCAGCACATTAGAAATGTATTTTTTTCTTTTTTTATTGACATTATTGGGGTAATATTGATTAATAAAATTATACAGGTTTCAGATATACGATTCTAGAATACATCATCTTTATTGTGTGTTCACCACCCCAAGTCAAGTCTTTTCCCATCACCATTTATTCTCCTCTATACTTTCTTCTACCTCCCCCACTCCCTCAAATGTTTATTTTTTAATGCAAAACATGATTTGTGTATTAAGCCCTAGTTATGTGGATTTTCAGGAATTTGGGAGCATCTGTATGAGCCGGCCCCATCTAGAATGCTAGCCCCAAGTGCTGCTGCTCTTAGAATGATCTGGAGTATTGTCTAAAATCTCAGCGCCCAGACCTCACCCCAGACCAGTTAGATCAGAAGCCTTGTCAGCCTGATAAAAGCTCCCAGGTGATGGTGATTACAATGAACGACCAAGGTTGACCACCGCTGCTGTGTCTGATGGGAAAATTGAGGCTTCAGACAAGCTTCCTTAAAGGGTGGTTTTCAAATGTAGCATGCATCACAATTGCCCTGGAACTTGGCAAAAGCAGTTACCATCCCGAGACTTGGATGCAGTAAGACTGGATAGGCCTGAGGATCACAGGTGTTCTGGGTGAGTTTGATACAGGTTGTGGGGGAACCAAACTTAGATACAGCCTTTCAACCTATTCCTCCCCAGATGATTCTGACGTATTCCAGGGTTGAGATCCACTGTACTGCAGAATTCAGAGTAGACCAAAAGAGCTCTTGACTGGCCTCCAGTTCTCAAAGCTCTGATTAACCTACATCTGCCATTTTCTTTGTCCAGTGTGCCCAGGCTCACAGCCCGCCACATGGTGGGGCTGCTGGGCCACCCTTACAGCAGCCACGCACACTGCACCCACAGGGTGAGCTGTGTGCGCGTCAGATGTCAGGTGTGTCTGCTGCCGCACCTGCTGATGCTACATGCCCTGTTTTGTAATTACATAATTTCATTAACTATCACATAAACGGATGAGCTGTAAATGTTGAAATTCAGAGCAACAGTTTCTATACAAACTTAGATGGTAGCTGTAGAAGGATTTGATCAAGACGAGACCTCTGAAAGAACTTGCTATGAAATTATACGGATGGTTGAGACGACAAACAGTAATGATGGTGAAATTTGCAAAAACTTGGAGGCTGCATTTATGATGCTCTGCAAGTAATTTTAAGTTTACATGCCACTTTAAAGAAACTTTAGCAATTGCAATGTAGTTTAGGTTATGAAACATTGCTGGTGTTGTTTTCGTCTGCTTTGGAGGATTCTGTTGGTTGATTGACTACTTCCCCCTCTTGTGTTGTGTGAGGATCAGTGAGCAATGATGTCTGCTGTGGGTAAGTAGGAGTAGCTGTGATAATCATTAACACATTAATACAGCATCAGTTTGCTACTTGTTTATTTCAATAACAGTACATGATTTAGTGAACTTCCTGTTTTTCTTATAAAATAAAGTAATTTAAATGAAACACCGAAAGGAAGATTACTCAAGGACCTTGTTACTAATCTAGCTATTGAACTGCATTTCATTAAAAGATCTGCTTTTGAAATTCTCTTCCTCCTGCTGGCCACCCAGGCTGTTTTCAATACTGTTGTCCACGTTGGACAGTTGGTATCTAATTGTTATTTATAATACAGGGGTTAATCACACCCCTAAAATGCATCTCAAAGCTCTAACCCAGGGTAGCAGATTTCAGCCTACAGGCCCACTACCTGTTTTCACATGACGCATGAGCTAAGCATGGTTTTGTGTTTTTAAATGGGTGAAAACAAATCAAAAGAGGAATTTGTGACACATGAAATTATATGAAATTCAAGTTTCAGTGCTCCATAACATTTTATCAGGACACATCCATGCCCACGTGTTTGCTACCCACGCTGGCTGCTTTCACCACAGTGGCAGAGCCCAGTAGTTGCAACAGACTGCATGGTCCATAAAGCCTAAAATATTTGTTATCTGGCCCTTTAAGAAAAAAGTTGTGAACCCCTGACCCAAATGTCAGGTCTGCCTGAGTCTCCTACCTTTATAGCTGTTCCTCTAGGCAGCCACTGCTCTTGTCCTTCACTGTCCTTGAGAGTTTGCTGGGAGCCTGCCTGTAAAGTGAACGTGTTGAATGTAACTGGGTCAGTTGTTCAGGGGTTCTTTGTTCACCTTCGTGAATCTGGCCAGTCCTCTGGTGTGTAAGAACCAAGCTCCCAGCTCTTCTAAGCCATAAAATATTTGTAAAACCAAATCTTAGCCTCTAAAATGCAAATGGTTCACAACTATTTGATTTTTACAAATACACATTTATTTTAAATACCTCAACTCGATTTTGATGCACCTGTTACCTCTTTGAAGTTGGATGTGCAAGCACTTCTGCTCTGTCACAATCATCCACATTCCTGGGGAACAGCCTGCAGAATTGGGACCGAAGTGACAGGCCTTAGGAGAACAATTGGGCTGGGCCAGACCACTGTGAATCTAAAAAATTTTGTTCCAAAGTAAGTATAAAAATATACATATAATAATCCTAATGAAAATTGCAGCAGTTTAACAAGGCATATTTAAAGCCTAAAAAATAAATACTATAGTACATGTACAACCTTACCTTAAAAATAAGTCAAATAGTGTAATTAGGTGGAGGTCAGGCTTCAGATGACTTGAGGCTACTTCTGCTCTGTGGGAACGCTCACAATGACAGAAGCAAACCCCATGGGAGCACTTCCAAGACAGAGCCCGTGGCCACACGGAGCCAGCAGAGAGAACAGGTGTGCAGTGCTGTGCCCCCTCTGTGGCTTATGCACACAGCTGAGTGAGTGTATTTTGTGTTGAGCTGCTGTTAATGATTGTACAAAATATGAATGTGCCGGGGGAAGAATTGCATGTGTACCAAAGTGACTTACATGCTCCCTTGACATCAGTCCTCCTCATCCTTCATGTATGAGCTTATCAATGTTGGAGGAGTGTGCATTTTCGCAGAACAGACTTCACTTCCGCCTTTAGTCTCTCTCAGTTCTTACCTTTCTCCAAATAATGTTAGACATTAACCAGCAGCATGAGCAGAATCTGAATCCCCAAAACTAGCCAAATAAAAAAAACAACCAAGCAGATATCAAATAAGCATTAAAGATTTCAGGTCAGCATTTATGTCAAGACAGCATGTATATTCCGTAATGTATATTAAATCCGAAGAGAATGAAGAATACAAGGGTGACTGGGATGTCATTCATCACCTAGTCCTTCTAGTGCCATTTAAAGCCTGTCCCTTCTGGCTTCCAATCTGGGGAGTGTGAAGCTGCCAGTTGAGTGCTGTGCTCACTTCAGATGGGCCACATTACATGTAAATGTACATCACACAAACTGGGGGTGGAGAGCAATATTATTTTCAGTGTCACAGGATTTGAGGTAGCAAGATAAGCCACAAAGATTAGGTTCTAGACATACATGTATCATTTTTGTCAAAGACACATTAAAGGTTGGGTATTTATAAATATATTCAACACATGTATAGGGTACAACAACATGAAAATGAAAAATCAGTGACAATATGAACACTGTAAAAAGATAATAAACCCACAGAAGAGGAAAGAATATTTTGCATTCTCAGGGGGAGAAAGAAATACAGAAAATTAGACTTTGCTAAATGCTTGTTACAAGGAAGATAAGCCTAGCAATTTATACTCGGGGCATAGAAAATGAGGTCATATTGGTCCTAATAGAGAAAATAAGGAATAGTTAAGCAGAAGCTATGCTAAGCAGCTGCAAAATCTCTAGGAAGGTGAGATAAGTTGTAAATAACACCTTCTTATCAGCAGAAATCACCTCACAGTAAGCACTGGACACATTTTGGTATGCTGGTAAAAATCCTCAGAAGGGTGTCAGAGCAAAACTTCGATGGGAAATAAACTAATGGGTAATTTTTAAAAGTGCAGAATTAGCTTGTGGCTGGACTACAGAAAGTCAGTTAAGTGTCAAGGCATAAGCAGCTATCAGAGGCAAAGTATGAAATGTTTGAACAAGCCACTGATGGAAAATGCAGAAGGGAGGAATGACCTCAGAGGTGTTGGAAGACATGTCATTCAAATGAGTGCCTTTATAGATAAAAGATTGGCATGAAAGTTTCCCCAAATTGAAATGTTGCATTTGGGTGGGTATATTAATTCAGAATCACATTCAAATGTGAATATTACAATAGATTGACACACCCAAAAATGAACTTCTCAATAACTTAAAAGTTTTATCTCACTTAAGAAAGATTGGCAATTCAGGGGTGCTTTAGTGGCTGACCTATCATCTGGGTCCCAAGCTGTTTGTCTTTTCACTCAGCCATCTTAGTAATGGTGCCCATCCTCAAAGTTGATCCAAAGTGACTGCTGGAGTTCCAGCCATTAGGTCCTCAATCCACCTAGGATGTAAGAAGAAGGGAAGGATAGAAAGGGTATAATCCTCTGCTGAGGCAGCTATCTTTTAAAGAGCTCTCTCGTAAGTTATACTCAGTCTTTACCTACTCTAGTTGCTGAGGAGACTTGGAAATGTGATTTTTTTATCTGGGACTATTTCTGATCCAAATAGAAGAGGAATTCTGTTCATAAACAAGAAGAGGGGTATCTACCAGCTGTCTCTACCACAAAGGGGATATGTGCTAAGCTAATCTTTGTGTTAAACAAAATGGTTGGGAGGATATGCCCAGCCCTTTATGTGCCCAGAAATAGGTTTGTGTGGAACATCTCAGAATAAGCAAAAATTGGGGTGAAGATAAAAATAAAGAGCTACAAAAATGTTATCACACTAGGAATATAGCAGAGACTACTTGGCTAGATAAAATATATATGATGCATTCTCTTTGCCAAGCTGGCACACAAACTAGCTTTCATAAAGCAGTGCCAAAGAGCTTTGTTCTGATTCTGATTCTGCCATGTAACTTACTAGATGACCTTAGGCAAGTTTCTTGACCTCTCTGAGCCTCAGTTTGTCCATTTGCGAGATGGAAACAGCAGCCCCTTCCTCCTAAGGTGGGGGTGAGAATTAACTGAAATGCTGCATAGGAAGTCATTGTACAAAGCTGAGAGCCAAGCACCATGCCCACTAATGTAGCTGTGCCATCTCTGCTAGAAGTCCTGTTCAGCTGAAAGCAAAGCACCTGGCAAGCTCTTCTCTCATGCACTCCGTGCTGGAGGGAGAGGGAGGAGGTGTACTCATTCTCCTGCCTCAGTCCTGAACAATACAGAGAGTGGTTTGGTGAAGGAAAACAAGAAGGGGCAGGAATGTGGGGGGAAAGCAGCGCTCTTTTAGCCACAGAGGGTTGATTTTTCAAATGTGTATCCGAGTCCCAAAGCCAAGGAAAGGATGTCTATGAATGGAAGACTGAGTGGAAATCCCCAAGGGAAGATGACTGGTTAGGTGAGTGTTGAAGAATCAGGACACTTTACAACATTATAATGTGATCATGGCAATCTCTGTGATGAGAAATTAGGAGACACTTGAAAACATCAGCTTGACTTCATGGGGATCAGAGCCTTGGGTTTTAGAAGGATGCACAGATGACCAAAGCAAAGCAAAGAACTCAAAGGTAAAGATAAGATCTGTCTAAAGCTCAAAACCATATTGAGGACTTCTGATCAAGATGGAGGTATAGGTAAACACAGCTTGTCTCCTCACACAACCAAATCAAAATAACAACTAAATTATAGAACAACCATCTCTCAGAAACAGCAGAAATTGAGTTGAATGGAAGTCTGATGACTATGGAATTAAAGAAACCACATCCATCCAGACTGGTAGGAAGGGTGGAGGTGCGGAACAGGCTGGTCCCACATCCACGTGTGGTGGACAAAAATTCGGAAGGGATATCTTAGGAGTGAGGAGTCCCAGCCCCACACCAGGCGCCCCAGCCCAGGGTACCAATGCCAGGTAGATAAGCCCCCATAACTTCTGGCTGCAAAAACCAGCAGAGATTCAGTCGGTAGAAGAGACTTCTGGAGTCCCAGGCAGTTCCTCTTAAAGACCCACACACAAACTTAGTCTCACTCCCTCTGAGCTACAGCACCAGGGTAACAGCTTAAAAGGCACCAGTGGCATACAGGGAGGAACTGAAGTGTTTGGCATCAAGGCGAGAGCTGGGGGACGCTTTATTCCAGATCGAAAGTCCAGCAGAGCCACAGAACCAATAGGTAGATGCCATACCTGAGACTCCATCAACCTGGCTAACACAGTTTGCCCTGCCCAGGAGATCCCCTGAGGCTCCATCCCACCTAATTTACATCTGTTAACAGTTTTTCCATATGAATGGCTGGTTTAAGCTTCACAACTTCCTAAATCCTTTCAAACAAGCAACAGCTGGCCTCAGTGAGCCCTCAGCCCAAGACCTCTTGCTAAGTGGCCCCAGGCCTGGCACTAGCAGCTGGCAGCCTTAATTTCACAGCTTGGCTTCATCTGGGAATCTCCAAGCTCAGCACAAGTAGCAGCCATCTCAGATTGCTCCATAGCTCAAGCAAGGTGGCCCCGGGAAAAACACAGGTAAGAGCTGCAAAACCCAGGAAACCCCAGGACCTATGCACCTACTGGACAACTACAGACCACATTGGGAAGCCACCACCCTACCCCCGCACAGCTGATCCTCCATGGAGGGCAAAGGTTAGTGGTCAGTGGTCACAGCCAATCTTTGCAGCTGACTGGCCTGGGTAAATCCTTCCCATTGATCTGCCAACAGCAACCAAGGCTCCTGACAAGAGGAGGGTCAGCCCACACAAAGGGCGCCCCTTGAGTACTCAGCTTCAGTGATAGGGGAGGCTGTGCCACTGTACCCTACAGGACATCTACTACATTAGGCCACACTACGAAGATAGGGAGTCATATCAGAAACAAACACAGGGAGGCTGCCAAACATGGAGACAAAGAAACATGGCCCAAATGAAAGAACAGGTCAAAACTCCAGAAAAACAACTAAACAAAATGGAGATAAGCAATCTGTCGGTTGCAGAGTTCAAAACACTGGTTATTAGGATACTCAAGAAACTTAATGAGGATCTCAGTAACATACATTAGATTCGGTCACTAATTGAAATAAAGAACAATTTACATGGAAACAACAGTAGTGTGGATGAAGCAGAGAATGAATCAGTGATTCGAAACATAAGGAAGCAAAAAACAACCAATCAGAACAACAAGAAAAAAGAATAAACGAGGATAGTATAAGCAGGTTCTGGGACAACTACAAATGTTCCAACATTAACGTCATAGGGGTGCCAGAAGGAGAAGAGGAAGAGCAAGAAATTGGAAATCTATTTGAAAAAATAATGAAAGAAAACTTCCCTATTTGGTGAAAGAAGTAGACATGCAAGTACAGCAACCACAGAGTCCCAAACAAGATGGATGTGAAGGGGCCCACTCACAGCATAATTAAAATGCCAAAGGTTAAAAGTAGCAAGAAAAAAAGAAGAGAATTACCTACAAAGGAGTTCCCATAAGACTGTGAGCTGATTTCTCAAAAGAAACTTCGCAGGCTAGAAAGGAATGGCAAGAAATATTCCAAGTCATGAAAAGCAGGGACCTAGAGCTAAGATTGCTTTACCCAGCAAAGCTATCGTTTAGACTCAAAGAGTAGATAAAGAGCTTCCCAGACCCCCCCAAAAAAACAGAACAAAATCAAAAAACAAAACTAAAGGAGTTCATCATCACCAAACCATTATTATATGAAATGTTAAAGGGACTTATTTTAAAAAAGATCAGAACTATGAACAATAAAATGACAATAAATACAACCTGTCCATTGAATCTAAAAAGCAAACAAACTAAGCAAACAAAAAGAACAGAAACAGAATCATGGATACAGAGAGGGTTTTGCTGGTTGCCAGATGGGAGGGGTGTATGGGGTAGTGGTGAAGAGATGAGGGGATTTTATGAAGCACAAATAGGTAGGTACAGAATAACCATGGAGATGTGAAGTACAGTATAGGAAATGGAGCAGCCAAACTACTTAAACGAATGACCCATGGACATGAACAACGGTGTAGGGATTGCCTGAGGGAGTGAGGGGTGCTGGGTGGAGGAGGGCAAAGGGGGAAAATTGGGACAACTATGATAGCACACTCAATAAAATACAATAAAAATAAAACCACGTCTTCCCCAAAAAGTCAAGGACAACAAATAAGACTTTTCCTCCTTTCTGAGTGTTTGAAAACTTTTCTCAGAATAAACGATAGTGACTTTTCTTCCCTTAAATTTTATCACGGAAAATTTCTAATAAAAGAGGAGTGTAATGAGCCCCCGTGAACCCATCTCCCAGCTTCAACTATCAACTCAAGGTCAGCCATGCTTCATCTCTACCTGCCCCCAGATTATTCTAGAGCAAACCCAAGACATCATATTACTTCATTGCTAAGTATTTCATTAGGTACCTCTAAAAAAAAGACTCAAAAAAATGTATCCATAATACTGTTACCTCCTAAAAATAGTAGCTTATTAACAATACACTGTGTTCAGATTTCTTACATTGTCTCATTTTTTAAAATTGTATTCAGTCAGGATGCAAATAAGATCCACACATTGTGATTGTGTATGTTTCTTACATCTCTTTTAATGGAAGTTTATGTGTTGAAGAGAGCAGATTACTGATCCCGTAGTCTGAATCTCACTAATCGCTTGCCCATGGTGTGGTTTACCATCGTTTTCCCCCTGCTGTATTTTCTGAAATTGGGAGATAAAATATTACAGCTTGATCAAATTCACGTTTGACTTTTTTGCAAGGCTGCTTCTTAGGTGTGATTGGGTATTAACACCAGGAGGCACAGAAGTCTGGTTATCTTGCTTTTCTTGATGTTCTCAGCCATTAAGGATCATTGCCTTAGATCTGTTAGTTCATTAGTCCTTGCAAATGGTGATATTCTAATTGTCTTTATGGACTCACTTAATTTAAATATATTTGATGTTTTTCAGTCCTTTGCAGTTATTCTTACTGATGTCATATGGACTTTTAAGTTTAGCCTATTTAAATTTCAAAAATGCTAACTTTAGGAACTCCTGAAAGTCATCTAAGGAAAGAGACCTGGATAACATCTGCACCGAGCTAGCAACCCTCTGCCTTTTCCACACTGCTCCTTTTTAACAGGAAAGCTTTTTCACTTAAATTTTTTTTCAAATAAAGTTAATCCACAGCCTCTGCACTACCTCCATATGCTTCACCACCTGAACTGTCAGACCCACCGGTTGGACAGGTTTCCCAGTGATGAGTGTTCTTTCCTGAGACCCAGAGGCCCGCAGTCATGCACATATGGCACGTCATGCCTTGGTGGGGAACTGAGTTAATGGTGTGTGAAGGTGACCCGAATGAATCTGAAGTCAGAACTGATGTGGAATATGGCAAGCTGTTCCTGTCATAAATTTGGAGTACTTGTGTTTTTGCCCAAGCAGGTGTTTGGTAGGCGACTCTCTTGAAGAGAAGCTGCATAGCCCTGACCTTAGACAGTCTGTTAAGGACACAGGAGACCAAATGCCTCCTCTTTTGATCCTTTTTAATGAGGCTGTTCCTTCTCCCTTTTCTATATCTGCTGGGCTTCCAAAGATATTATCATTCTCCTGTTACAATTCTTTTTGAATTGTACAAATTTTGTATTCAAAATTGTTATAAATTTGAGAACTTCAAGTGGCCAAGACAGATCAGGCAGTGGTGTGATCTCCTGAGCTTTTCCCAACCCTTCTAGGAAAAACACATGCCAGCGGAGTTTGCCTTGCAGGCCTCATTTTGCTGTGGTATAGTGGTTATTAGCAAGCTTCTGTGCAGGGGTGGATTGCCATTTGTTTTTGATCGTCGAAGCCATGTCAGTGAAAACAGTTTTGAGCATGCCCTCCCAATCTGTGGATGTTGATTTATTGATAAAAACGTACAGCAACATAAGAACATTATATACATTATAAAAACATTGGAAACTGTAAAGACACATTCTCATGGATTTTTTCTCACAGCCCCGTGGATGATCTTGTGTCTCCCCCTTTGGGGTCCGCTTCCTCAGTTAGACTGAGCACTGTGTGTGTGAGGTTCCAGCAAAGCCATGTGCCCTCCAGCAAACCAACACCAAAACAAAAACTGCAACTTCATTTAACTTTCAAAATCACAAAATATGGAAATAAATTGTTATTTTGAACATGTATGTTTCTGTTGCTTTCAGAAGTGAAATTTATTCTGAATAATATTGTTATAGAACAGACTGGGGCGGTGCAAAAGATATTCTATTACCAAAACGACCCCCCCTTTTTCTCCGGGGGTCCCTCTGGCCATACTAGGTTCGCGTTGCCCACTGCCAGAAGAAAGATGTCTCTCAATGCCAGAGATTGGTCAAAAGGAATTATTTATTTAAAAGTTATACAGACTTAGAGTAATGACTTAATGTCTTCATTAAAATACTAAAGTTCTTTAGAATACCCACAAACACACACAGTCCTTCCTTCTCCCCTTTGCCCAGTCTGGGGTCCCATATCTCAGGAAAAGAAGTAGAAGTCCATGATTCGGGCTTCTAGCACCACCAGCTGTGTCGCTGCCACGACCTCCAGTTAATACAAAGCCATGTGGCACCTGCTCATGGCCCACCAGCAAGAGTCCTTTCACCGCTTTTCTTCCTGGCAAAGTCTCTCCTGCTTCCTAAGCCACGTGGCAAAAGGGAGCACCCCAAAGCCACGTAGTCCTAACTCTCACCCGAGCTGCATGGTCCTCTCTTCTCATGGCTGCCGCATCTGGGTTTAAATCCCTGTGCTGATCTTCCTCTGCAGCCCCATTTCCGACTCCTCCCACAATCAGTTACACCTGCCAGCATTCCTGTATCCTCACAGCTTTTACTGGGCTGCCATGGTAAGTCTGAGCAGGTGTGGCCCCATGGTGTGGAGCCAGTCATCTCCAAGCTCTTACACAGGCGCTGTAATGGAGGGTGGAGGGGCGGGGGTGAGGGAGCTGCCTCCCAGTTACTTCATGGGTTGAGGTCACTCCTATCCTTCTGGCTCAAAGCGTGACCGCAGCTATTTAACATACCTTTGAAACAAGTTAAAGGCTATAGATAGCTTAAATGACCATGCGAGAGGTTAGCAGCAAAATGGTTGCTATGCAAAACAACAGATGGAGGCATAGGTAGACGCACTGTGCCTCCCGCACAACCAAGATAGGGACAACAATGATATAGAAACAAAATAACAACCAGAACTGACAGAAAATTGAAGTTTATGGAAGTCGGACAACCAAGGATTTAAAAACAGACACTTTCATCCAGACCGGTAGGAGGGGCGGAGTCGGGCCAGGCGAGGGACTCGGAGCGGAGAGCTGAGCACCCGGTGCGGCGCGCAAGTCCGCAGCAGGCAGACCCTGGGCGCACAAGCAGCAGCGGCTGGTGGGCCCCAGCCAGGGGGTGGTGACCAGCAGACCCAGCGAGGCGGCCATTGTGAAGCAGGGCACTGCACGCAACTCACGGTCCCAGCACCAGGAAATAGAGCTTTGGGTCACTGACTGAAAAGGAAGGTCCCACGGGGTGCACAGGCCCACCCACACCGGAATTGGAGCCAGAGGGGCCCGGTTGGCTTACGGAAAGTGGTGGAAGGGTCTGGGGTCCTACAGAAAGCAGAGCAAGTGCCATTCTTCCTTCTCGGACCCTGCCCCCACATACAACGTCACAATCCTGCGACTGGGGTGCCCCACCCTCGTGAACTCCTAAGGCCCCGCCCCTCACTACAGGAGCTCAGCAAGACCAAAAAACAACAAAACAAAACAAAACAAAAAACAGCAAATAGATGGCTCAAACAGAAGAAGAATTGAAAGCCCCAGAACCCATCCTTTTAAGCGACCAAGAGATAGCCAACCTATCAGATGCACAGTTTGAAGCACTGGTGATCAAGATACTCAACAGAATTGGCTGATTTTGGTCACAAATTAGCTGAAAAAATGCAGGCTACAATAAGTTTAATGAAGAAAGATGCACAGGGAACCAATGGAGATGGAATGAAAGATGGGTCTCACATCAATGGAGTGGAGCAGAAGGAGGAAAAAAACATACAACCAGAAAAGAATGAAGAAACAAGAATTCAAAAAAATGAGGAGAGGCTTTGGAACCTCCAGGACACCTTTAAACGTTCCAACATCCGAATTATAGGGGTACCAGAACGAGAAGAGGAAAAACAACAAGCGGAAAA
>CM052541.1:89719317-89833996 GCA_028533065.1 Trachops cirrhosus
TCCCCCCCCCCCCCCCCTGCCAACAGTCTGTTTTCTATGATTACTACCCAGATAGAGCTAGTAACAAAGCTCCTGGAAGAGTCTGTTGACGGATTTGGGCCACAGTGGCCTCTTTTCAACCTTTCAGTCTGTCTTCTAGGCACAATCGCCTGGCTGGTGGGCTTTGTTGCTTGAGGCCTGAGGCAGTCAGAGCAGGATAAGAGGCATCATTATCCATAACTGACTGCATTTGCATGGGGGTGAGGGGGAGAAACCTGCTTTACAAGTTGAAGACCTCCTGCCCTTCTCAAAGCAGAAAGGAGGTCATGCCAAATGGCTTCTTGTTTTCACAAACTGGCTGGCAGGTCCCCAGGGTCCTTTAAGAGGGACCCATTTGTTGAATAGCAGAAAGCTTCAGTGCTAAGGCAGAGAAACCCCTGGAACCTGAAAGTGCTGGGGAGGTAGGGAAGCACAATGACTCCCCAGCCGGTGCCCATGGAGAGATCCGAGGGGACAGGGGCACTGGTTCAAGCTGGGCAGTGAGGTGGAGGCTCCAGCCATCTTCGACCTCATTTCTGACTTGTCCCCCATTTATGGTTTGGGGCCAATATTGCCACTGTATATTTTAAAATAAGGTGTGTATTTAAACAGCTTTTACACATATTTCATTATTCCCAATTCTAGCTCAGCATGTATAGACAGTGTCTAAAATAACTAGGAAGTGATATTATCTTCTATTTATAAATCCATCAAGTTGCAAAAATAGGGCTGATTGCTCTCTCTGCATTACCCATTGAGCCTCAGAAGCCTCCCATTTTCTTTAGGTCAGAGACCAAAATATTCACCTGACCAGATAATAAAGAATAATAACTAACATGCTGGTGAATATTATTCCCTTTCACTTGCTCCCCATCTACTTTTTGTCCTCCTCCTAAAACTCAAAAGTAGGTCAGTTCTAGGGCCACTCATGCCACACTGAAGTGCAGCTTTACAGAGAGCTGTTTACCCATTGGTATCGATATAAGTCATCATTATACCAGGTGTGGTCCCATCAAGAAGAAGCGTGGAGCTCAGTCCAGCAAAAGGAAGCAGATCCCCTTATTTTTATTGCCTGTGGGCTTGTGGGAGACAAGAAAGTGATGTTCCCCCACTTTATTCCCACTCTAGTTACTGAGCACCATCCTGGACAGAGAAGGATTTGGGGGGGAGGGGTCAGAGGTGGACAGTCTTTGAGAATGTTGGCTTCTCAGGGTCTTCTAAAGCCCTACGAGGCCTCAGTGGGACACGACAGGACCCTCTCACTCCGCAACATGCACACCTCAGCCTTGGGAGGTTACTTGAAGTTGTTTCTTCTTTGCTGCTGAAATGAACCAAGATTTTCAGTTTAGAACTTTATTTCTGATCTTGAAATAGAAGACATTTTCATCCTTTTTGTACTGTGTGCAGCCTTCAGGAACAGGCAGATGGGGGTGCTGTCTTCTTGTCTCCCTCCTTCCTTCCCTCCCTTCTTGTTACCTCACCACTCCTAAGAGAATCTTTGACTTGGTAGCTATGTTAAAAGGAAACTGAATCAACCATGAATATGATTTTTAAGGTTTGCACTCTTTTATTTTGATGCAAATATATCCTTAGGTTAAGTCATGGACCTTAACCTCATTTACTGGGAGCAGGCTTTGTTGGTGAATAACTCGACTCCTGAAGTGAACTGGGAAGCTGGACTGGACCATGGCGGGAGTCTGAGGGGGCTGGCCCAAGCCTGCGACCCATCATGTCCATGGGCCCGCGAATGGTTTGTGGTTCATGGGGCCTCTTTGTTTCCTTCTCCGGCCACTGGGTATTTACTGAGCACCTGCTCTGTGCCAGGCCTCTGCAGGTCCTGAACCTCCCTGAGAAGTTCAGCCCCACAGGGTGGCCACACAGTGACAGCACAGCCCAAGAGCCCAAGCAGGAAGACACTGTTAAAAGATAAACTGAGGCATATTAATTGAGCTTATTTGAGCAAAAATTGATTCCAGTCAGTGAAAACCGGAAGTGGTTAGGAGCACTCCTCTGACAGGAGCCCAGGAAAGGCTTACAGAAAGCAGAGGCAAAGAAAGTGTTACCAGCATTGGGGTTCTTGGCTTCCCCAAGATAGAAACGCCAGGGAAATTTCCCAACAGACTTTATTAAGCTTGTGCTCTAGCTAGCACAAGGGAGGCAGCACAGAAGAAAGGAAGCCCTCTGAACTGGCTCCAGGGCTGGTTTGGCTCGGCTACTTTTATAAGCTGGGGACAAAAATGGCCTTGTACCAAAAGGCAGCCTTCTTGAAAGGCAGGTTTGCGGAATTTTTCATTTCACAGTCAGGGGACTTCCTTCTCCAGCTGCCTTGCCCGGTTGGTCCCGAGTGTTCTGCATGGGCAGGGCAGCTCACTACTGCCTCCCCAGGGATGTGGTGGAAGGGTCACACCTTGATCAACTGCACTCATCCATCAGTAGTTTTAACACCTACAAGGAAGCAGGCAGTTAGAGGGGAGATAAAATTAGCTACTTCCGTGTCTTTAAGTAGGGAGGGGAGATGATATTCTTGCAGTCAGCTTATCTGGCTTCCCTTCTGGCCACCTGGTCTTAACTGGGTTCCTGGCCTCTTGGTATTTTTTCAATCTGTCTCCTAAAGAGATTATTTGGTTGACTACAGCTTAAAGCCTAGTTGGCCATTTGTGACTGGTTGTCCTTAGCATTCTGATTTTGTAACCTTGGGGCATTTACAGGCTTAGATTTTTATTTGCTTATGTAGGAAGCCATGGGTTAGAGCCACCTCAGTAATGTCCTCCTTGTTTAATTTAACACTGCTAATAGCACAGAGGAGGTTAGCAGCTAACTTCACCTGGGCAAGCCAGGGAATGCCACCTTGCAAAGGCAGTAGGAAGGAAAGGCCTGTCCAACAAAGACAGTGGCAGGCCAGCTGTCTGTGACAGTGCAGGAGAGGTGTGGGGGTGGGGAATAAGTGGAGGGAGAGGGGGAGGGGGAATACATTTGACCCTTGAACAATACAGGTTTCAACTGCGTGGATCCACTTATACATGGACTTTATTTTTTTAAGATTTTGTTTATTTATTTTTAGAGATGGGAAAGGAAAGAGAAAGAGGGGGAGAGAAACATCAATGTTTGGTTGCCTCTCATGCACCCCCTACTGGGAACCTGGCCTGCAATCCAGGCATGTGCCCTGACTCGGAATCAAACCTGCGACCCTTTGATTCGCAGTCTGGCACTCAATCCACTGAGCCACACTGGCCAGGGCTACATGGACTTTTTCTCAAAAAATACCTGTACTATTTTTGATCCACAGTTGTGAGTGGTGGATGCAGAGGGCTGACCTTAGGCATTTTTTGGTACCATTTTACAGGGGGCTTGAGTATCCTTGGGTTTTGCTATCTGCATGAGTTCTGGAGCCAATCCCCCACAGATACCAAGGAGCAACTAAGTTTCTGGGGAGTCAAAAGTTATATGCAGATTTTTACTGCACAGGAGGTAGGACCCCTCACCCCTGCATTATTCATAGGTGACCTGGAGAGCTTCTGGAAGCCCTGGTCATGAAGGGCCTTGTGTGCATAGCTGAGTAGGCGCTCTTTTAATGCCATGAGGAGCCTTTGAAGACGTCATATGGGGGAACTGAACCTTCTTCAGTCTTGGAAACTAGTGGCACTGAGGAGGGTGGATTGAAGGGGTTAGAACCTAGAAAGAATATCTTAGCCCAGGGCCTCTAGAGAGCAGGGCCTGAGGCAAAGATTCAAGGAGTACTAGTTACTGGGGCAGGAGGCACAAACCCAGGGCAGTAAGGCAGAAGGAAAAGGAAGTGGGACTGAAAGAAGTGCAGATAACATGACGAAGCATGTGACCATGCCGGCTTCAGCCCAGGGGAGCCACACTCATGCAGCATCGTGGGCACTGGGCTCTGTGGACTCCCTGGAAGGTTTGCAAGGAGGACTTGTTCCATAGCTACCTAGTCTGCAAAAGAGAGAAAACAGGGCAGTGGTATTTGCCCTGCTCCCTTCTGTTTCCTGCTTCTCATTGTCCCTGGTTCACCTCACAGGGATCTGGGAGAGTGTTCAGGAATGGAGACTTCACTCCCCCATCCCATGGAGTAGCTTCTTCCCATTCAGAAAGTAGAGGGCAGCCTGGCTTGTGTGAACACCAGCTGAGAACTTCGAGGAAGAGCAGGCAGTCAGGGGTATCTGAGAAGGTTCATACATTGTGTTAACATTCAGACAAGGAGCTCAGCTCAGAGATTAGGACAGGCATTCGAGCAGGAGTGGATGGGTGCCAGAGCGAAGGAAGGAGGCTGGGTGTAGAGCAAGATTTAAAAAATCTTCATTCACTTGAGTCAGTAAGCCAGACCCCAACCTTTCAAGCAGTTCCATCACAACAGCTGATAGTAAAGAGCTTCCCGTGACTACTTTGGAACAAAGTGTACACTCCAACGTTGTGTTTCTTAAAACGTGATTCATCCTTACATATTCGTAAAACGATGGAGTGGACCAATTTCTGTATTTGGGTGGGGAAGAGGTAGAAGCTACTACTTTAAAAATGATTTAAAATTTACAATGGTCAAAATAAAGAATTGATCACAAAGGTCATGACCCTTAGTGCTTAAACGACAGAAGTCCAGATGTACTAGCGGACTAGCGGGGTACAGAGTGGCGTTTGGCTGACTCTCAGAATCCATGGAACGGTATGGACACGCCAGGATTGAGGCATAACTAGAACTGTGGACCAAGACCCTACCAGAACGTGAGCTCTCTCACGTTTGACCTTGTCTGAGCAAAGATTTCCATTTCCTTTGACTGGAGCCTGCCCTCAATGCAGCAGGACCCACGCTTGCTTTAGCAGCCTGGTTCAGAACTCACTGCTTTGCCTCTACAGAGGGATGGGCTCTTCCATACCCATTCAGCTTTCTCTGGAGTGAATACTCAATATTCACCAAGTACTCTCTATGGGCCAACCAACTCGGGGCAGGGCTGCAGCATTATTATTATTGTAAATGGCAGGTCACAAGATGCCATGTGGAGGAGGGGTATGGGGCCCAGAATGTGCATGTCTGCAGCGGGGAGCAGGATGGTTGCTAGGGAAAAGAGTAAATAATATCCACTGCAACCACAAGCTCGGAATACTGCCATTTGCCAAAAAAGCATTCCTGCACCCCTAATTCACCAGCAAGAGCAAAAAGCTCCTGGTTCTCCAGTTCCACATTTTACCTCTCCCCCTGCTGTGGAATCGCACCCTTGCCGTTTTAGATGGAATTGTCTTGTCTGAAGCTCTCTGTTCAAGCTCTGACAATCTTACTGCCAGTTCTGCAAATGGACCCACGTCCAGCTGCATCACAGCCGCTGAAGACACGCTGGAAACACTGCTCCTCTACTCCAGCACGCACTCTCCTTTCCCTCCACACCTGTGTAGATTTCAGTTTTCATCAGTTTGATTGATTGTGTTTAATGGGAATTTAAATTGAACTTGAGACTGAAGGCATGATGGGGCTGCAAGTTGCTCACCTGGGACCTTTTGGAGGCTTTACTAATCACCCCCGATGGGTGGTGGCATGCAGTGCTGGGATACTCAGCGCCAGGCCCCTCTTGACTGCATCTCAACAAACTCATAGTTGATCATTTTTAGGGAGTAGACAGTTTTCATTGACCTTGGTCTCTTAAGTCACAGAGGGAAAGCTCTCTGGGACTGACCCTGCTCCAGTTCTTGGATCAACAGAACACCTGCTTCCCTAAGAGAGGGTGAGGGGCGTGTCACTGGCACACTAGGCCTTCCCATGGGAAAGGCAGGCAGGGTCATGCTGAACAGGAAACCTTAGCACCCCACTTCTTAGTGGCAGTAAAAGATGGCAGTACACATTAAAGAGAGAAGGGAAAGGGGTTCTGCGAACCTCTTTATGGCAAGAACTGAGACCTCAGTGTGGTGTCAGTGGCACAAGCTTGGAAGTCATACTGGCTGCTTTCTGTTTTTTTCTTGATTGCATATATTTTTAAGTTTTCTATATTATTGTGAAATATATTAACTATAGCACATATACCTGCCACCCAGATTTATAGATGTTCTTATTTTGCAGTATTGTTCTTTAACAGAGAAAAGGTATCTCACAAATATCACTAAAGCTCCATCCACTTCCCTAAACCTCCCTCCCCCTTCCTCAGTGATTACTGTCCCGAAGCCAGTGCCTGTCATCTCCACGTGTGGTTCTGTACTTGGCTGTGTAACTATCCATGTCTGAGAATGTTGTCCTTGTACATTATATTGAGTAGTGTTGCTTCACATAGTTAAAAAAAATGGCATTGCCATACAAATTCTTTTGTAGTCTCAATACTACTGCTTACTTGTAGAAACCATGAATGAGCCACACCTTTTTGCATCACCTTTTTGAGCCACAGAGAGATGTGTTAAGATGCTGGTTTTATTAATCTTGATACAATCCAGGGGAGCGAGGATCAAGACCTAAAGAGAAGGAGACAAATGTGATGCTATGGAGTCAGAATCAGTGGTGGTTCCTGACTAATGTGATGTGTGGAATGACAGGTGTGGTTCCTGGGCCGGCGCCCAACTGAGACATGAATGTCTGTCGCTGAGACCAGGAACATGGTGGGGCAGCGATGCCGCCGTGGGGTAGGAAGGTGTGATGACCCCCTCTTTGACCTGTGGGGTTGGAAGCGCCTGCTGCACGCTCAGGTAGAGAGGCCCGAGCCGAGAGGCAGTTGGATCTTTGGACCTGAAGTTCAGGCAGCAATTCTGAGCTGGAGATTCCTCTTCAGGTTCCTTTAGCATCCAGTGAGCGTGAACATTGGGAAGGGGCAGCTCAGTGTGAGTGGCTCCCATGTCACCTTCACCTGAACCCATAACGTGGTTCACTCTTGCCAGATTCCTACAGAACTCTGACAAGTGGTGACATGAGACCTGGCTGGGATCACCTAGTGGCCATGGCAATTCCAAAGGTTAGGGTTCTGTTGGAAACATTTTTTTTTCTTCTAATAACCTGTTGTGGTTTTCTTTTCATGAAATTACATGAGTCCTCTCTGCAGGTAATTTCTGCTTTCATATTTTACCATGCCTTAATGTTAATAAGTTCATAGGCTTTATTAGTGCCTGCATTACTTCTCTATATCGGCCTGAACTTGGCCTCTGGTTGTACTCCAAGGAGGCTTGGGATTGCTGGTGTTACCTGTGTGTCCCAGATAGCATTCCCAGGCATTTGGTCTCAGAATCCCAGCCTGGAGTCTGTCCGCAGCTGAGTGTTCTTCCCCAGGACAGGAGCCAGGTGGACCATTCGTGTTCTCCTTTGTCACTCGCTGCAGACCTGGTATAGGGGCCTTTGGTGCATCTTCATTAGTTAGCAGCTGGTTTTCACAGGGAAAAGTCTCCTTTTGCTTAAAGGAAAGATGCCTTCCCCCTAGCCCTACTCCAGTCCCTACCAAAATCCCAGTAAAAGGTCCTGCCAGGCCTCCTTTTGGATGATAGGAATCCACCCAGAGCAACTCAAGTGAAGGTGTGAGGTGGGGAAGAATTTGGGCAGCTACTGCTATGGTGAAGATCCAAAAAGACCTGGGCACTTTAGGATACAGAGCGGCTGTGGATGGGACAGGACCCAGAAGCAGCTCTGGGCTCTGGTCTCTTCTGTCTGCTTCCTTTCCTCTCTTTTATCTTCTTCCTCTTCTTTTTCCTCTTCCTCTTCTTCCTCCTTACCTCTCCTCCTCCCCTCTCCACCGTCCTTCTCTGTCACTCCTCCTCCTTCCCTGCCCTCTCTCTGTCATACTTGCAGGGTGATTTCTAGGTCTCAGTCACTGTCTGGTCCCTCTTATTACCAACTCTCTGTCTTCCCCTTTCCACCTTTCTCTCAGCTCTTACCTCATTCTTTTCCCACCTCCACCCTCCAAAACTGGCAGCTGGCTTCCTCAGAACTTGTATCTGGTCTATGATTGCCCAGATTCCAACACTGAATGGCCTTTTTGCTCGAAAGCCCTGGGCCATCTGGCAGTAATCTCCCTGTGTACAGGATTCTGCGCTCCCAAGAGAGGGTCTGGTTGGCTCAGTTCATCTGCCTGAGCCTGAACACACTGTCCCGGGCTGCGGGCCAGCAGAGGAATGGGTGCCCCTCGGGTCGGATACAGCCTGGGCCAGCCAGCAGTGGCAGGGGATGTGGGTGGGGGTGGAGTGCCTGCAAGGGGGTTGTGGGGGTAGGAGTTACCAGGTAATAACTAGCAAAGAACAATGTCATAGAGCCCCTCAAATTAACTTACCCCAGGGGGGTGACCTTAAATTTGGCCCAAGCTCTGAATCGGAAGTCATGGTTTATAAACAGTTTGTAGTAACTTCTGCACTAATTCAAGAGTATACATCTCTGATGGAATGAATTTAACATTTTCCAGCCACACTAAACATGGCATGAAATTAAACTTTCAGTCAAAGTGTTCATTTTATTCACATACCAGGGTGCAGGGATGGACTGGTTGATTCCGAACAAAGTCCTCCTGGAGAATGTGGCCCGTACTGCTTTTCCAGTCAGGAAGGCTTTTGAAACATGTACCCCCAAATCTGAGAGTCCTTTGCAATATTCTCACCGGGACAGTGAGTGGCAGAGGGCTGACCCTGAGCCCCACTCATGATGCCATGAGGAGCTGCCCCACATGGTCAGAACCAGGGCCCAGTCCCCCGGGGCAGGCGGACCAGTGCCGGCCTCCGAGTGCTGGGGCTGCCGGAGCTGCACCCCTGTGGACCTTGTGGTGTTTAGTCACAAAGGGCTCTGACTGCGTTTGCCTGGAGTGTCTCAGGCTCAGACGGGAAACCTTGCCCCACTTCTGTACAACTGGAAAACATTATAGAACTTGAATCTTTCAAATTAAAAAAAAGAAAAAGAAAAGCAGCCCACAAAATGCATCGTATGCATCTTGACCACATGGGAACATGAAGAGAAAGGGAAAGGGAGCTTGCCTCTGCTTCATGGGTATATTTCATTTAGAAAATGTGCCTCAAAATTTAGTGCAGAAAAGAGGTTTTGTTTTGCTGCTAATGAAAGTAAAACTACTCTCGAATGTTTCAGAGCTCATCAGAGTTTACATTTAATCTTTTTTCCACCTTTGTCTACCTGGCTAGTCTTATCTCTCCGGCTGCCGAGTCAGTCACTGTGTACTGTGGGAAACTCTCTTCTCATCATGCAAATTAGGTGGAATCCTGTTCTGACAACATGAGTTAATCATCACTAGAAATATTGGCAAGAGCTGAGGATGTTTGCATTCCTCAGGGACAGCGTAGCATCTCCGGATAAAGATTCAAGTCCAACTGACTGCCTCCCCAGGGCTTTCCTTCCCCAACCATGCTCCCCGTAGGCAGACCAGCCTAAAGCAAAGTGTTGGGTCTTTGGTAGTTTACAAAGTGAGGACTGCACTCCAAAACAGTTGGCCTTGACTTAGCATTGGTATTTAGTAATGTGTTGCTATGTAATATGCTTTTTCCTGCAAAACTGTTCATTGGCCATGTGACCGTTTTTACCCTCAAAATCCTTTCAGATTCCTTTTGAAAGAAATGTGAAGAGTTGAATTTCCAAATTACTGCCATCTCCATATTAGGAACCACTGTTTCTGTGGCCTCCCCCTATATGACGGGTGGTTATGAGACTGAAAAGAAATGAGAAATACCTTCTTGTGTCCCCTCTATAGAATAAGAAGCTCTACTTAGATATCATTCACACGTACATGGAAGTGCACGCTACCGTTTACGGCTCCAGCACGAAGAACATTCCCAGTTACGTGAAAAACCATGGTATCCTCAGTGGGCGGGACCTGCAGTTTCTTCTCCGAGAAACCAAGGTAAGTTCTCAGTAGTTTTATAAAAATTCATCAGTGATACTGTTTTCAGGTTTATTCCACTGGCATTGAAAGTAGGGTCAGACTCTCTCACGCTTTCTTCTCAGTGTTGCAATAGCTCTTAGGTCATTGCTGGGCCGTGCTTTTCCAGACCGGCTGGAGCTGACAAGTTAGCGCATGGTGGAATGAGGTTGCTACAGTTTAAAACATACTTACTGAGGTTTTACTCTGTGCCAGGCATCAAGCAAGGGGCTGGGGATAAGGTGGCAAATAGGAAAGGTGAGGCCCTGTCTCAAGGGCCAGACTTCCTGACGGAGCAGCAGCTTTCCCAACAAGCCTGGGGTACTTAAGTCCAAGGAACCAGTTCCCCAACTAGCTTTTCCTCACATCTCCGTATTGGGACTGCACACTGAAGAAGTCCAGATGAGGGAAAAGCTCCTTCAGGCTCGAGGAGCAGGGAGAGCAACAGGAGAGACATGTGAGACAAAAAACAGACGGGGTGTGGGTACAGCTGGCATTTGGGACAGACAGACAGGACTGAGAGTCAGGTGATGGGGGTGGAGGGAGCCCGAAACCAGCCCAGCTAGTCTGACAAGTGTTGGGAAAGAGTGGAGGATAAAATGTGATAAGGGACTGAGGGTCTGATGGCCACAGACAGGAACAGCGTTCAGATCACGCGGTGCAGGGAGCTGGGGAAGCATTGATGGAGGATGGTCCAGGGGCGGGATTCAGGGTCACAAAAACAAGCAGAGCCTTGCCGCAGGGTTTAGTAAAGGATAAAGAAGCTCATTATCAAGAGTGAATTTTTCAGCTCTGGCCCCCAACTAAATGTGTTTTTACTTCTGAAGTAGGGGAGAGAGACTGAGTGGATGAACTTCTGTGGCATAATAGGGATTTATACTTATGGTGTGATATTTCAATTTCAGAAAGTGCACTCACACATGCTGTCCTATGTAATTCTCACAACAGCCTTCAGAGGTAGGCAGGGCAGGTGCTCTTGTTATCTTTCCTGTGAACGTGAGGAAACAGGCTGGAGAATTTGGCTTGCCCTCAGTCACTGTGGTCATCTCGAGGGTGGCCATAGCTCATGAATTTTTTTTATTGCAAAATAAAGCTCTACTGGCCCTTGACTTATCGACCTCATGAATAAACACTCACATTTAAGAACATTTCATGGATACTCCCCAGACAGAAGAATATGCATCTTTTTTCTGCCTCAGTTTCTCCACAGGCAAATAAATGCATTTGACCATTTCTACCTCTCAGCCATTTGTGTGAGGCCACAAATAAAACAGTTTGATAAATTACTTATCTCCTTGGCTGAAGATGTGGGTGCTTTAATTAGGATTTTCTTTCCTCCCAAGGTCATCTGTAGCCTGATGACTGTGGCAGGCAGGCCTGAAGTGTGTCCCCAGCTTTGCTGTTTGCTTCCCATTCACCTTCTGTCCTAGATGATATTTTGGAACCATTAGCATGTGTGAGCCCTTTCTGGCAATGCTGTCTTGACATTTGCCTCATTTTACTTTTCCCCACATAGATTGTAGGGAAAGCTTAAGCTCCTTTAAAATAACCTTTGGCAACGCTAGTTTTCAGCAGCATGTCGTTACCGTCTCGCACACTTCCATTAACCCGGCCTCGTGAATGTCTTACTCAGCCTTGCAAGTTTTGAAAGAACTCTTACTTACCTACCATCCATTTACCCTGTCAGAGAATGGGAAGCAGGCCGAGGCTGAGCCCCCTGTATCTAGGGGAGGAAAAGGGAAGAGGCCTGGAAAGCCCAGGCCACCATGTCAGAGATTGCCTGACAACCAAGGACTGCAGATTGAATTTTGAGTGCGAGAGGCATATATTTATCCTTGAAAAACTGGTGCCTTCAGAGGATGTCACTGGTCTCATTTTGTATCACCTAGTCATCTATCTAGAATATACTGAAGTACTTCACATAGAATTATGGCTAAAACAGTGGCAAATATGATGAAAATGAGGCAGCGTATTGCCGAGACACCCCCTGCCCCTTACACCCAGAACACAGCAGCAGGCACTAAAATTAATGAATCTTGGACTTTGAAATAATGACACTAAAGACCAGTCAGGCTTTGCATATATAACCCTTTCTGCCTCTAACTCCTTTCTCTGTGTCTCTGAGCAATTTAAAAGCAATTTATTCCAATCCACATTGAGAGCGGAGAACTGAAGATGCAGAGAAGCAAATGTCTGCGGAATGAACGGTTTCCAGGCTCGTTACTGGAGAGGAAAGCAATTCTGGCGTTCCTTGAGGTTTAGAGACATATAAATGATTGATGTTTAATCAGCTTTTGACTCATTATTTTTCTTTATGAGCCATCTTTGAATCTCTGCACCAAGCCCAGCAAATCCTCTGCTCAGCAGAATTTTGTCCTGGCCTGCCGTTCGGGGCTCAGGTGTCATTAGCAGACTGCAGCTGCAGGGAGCCTGTGAAGACAGAAGGAATTCAGTGTGGCACTGAAGCCGGGCTGAGAGAGCTGGGAAGTCATGGAATGTAAAAGACTCTTCTAATAGGCATATAAATTTGGATGAATTAATTATTTATCAGAGGGCCATAGACAAGTCATCAAGCCCAGCAAACTCCAGGGGTATAGTTTAAGCCAGCACATAAGCACTGGCTTAGGTGGCTTGTTTTGGCTTTGGTTTAAGTCCCCATCTCTCTCTTTTTTTAAGATTTTATTTATTTATTTTTAGAGAGAGGGGAAGGGAGGGAGAAAGAGAGGGAGAGAAACATCGGTGTGTGTTTGCCTCTCACGTGGCCCCTACTGGGGACCTGGCCCGCACCCCAGGCATGTGCCCTGACTGGGAATCGAACTGGTGACTCTTTGATTCGCAGCCCGTGCTCAATCCACTGAGTTACACCAACCAGGGCAAGTCCCCATCTCTTTTAATGTGATTTCTTCCTTCTCCTTCCTAATTTTAACCTCTTCATGCCCACTTCCCCTGGTTTTACCATGGTGGCTCCTTACAAAAGGGAGCATTTAGCATCCTCCCTTGGGATGGAGGAGCATTTGGAGTGAGCTGGAACAGGTACCTCTCTTTCTACAGCAAATGGCGAGGACAAATTCTGTTGCTGCACCCCTTCCCTACCCAGGCCTCTGGTCATTCCCCCTCCATCCCGGGATCATGATGCCCCTATTTCCTTACCATGTCAGCTCATAGCTCATTTGTGGGACTCACCTAAAACCCTGGGAAGGGTTGGAAGGTGTGCAGTATGTACTGCTCCATCCTGCCCTCATGTCTGACTCTCCCCCTGCCCCCAATCAACCATGACTCTTCCCACAAGCTTGGAGATTGCACAGCTTTTCTCAGAAACCCAGGGCTGAGACAGCCACCACCAGGGACCTGACTCAAACAGTTCCTGGCTTGTAGAAGGCCTTCAGATAATTAAGAATGAAGGAAGGTGTCAAGATGAAATCTATTCACCATCTGGGATCTTGGGGCCATACCCTCTAGGAGAGATTTCTTGCTTTTCTCATGAACCATGCACCTGGGTCTCCAAGATCTCCCCAGCAAGTGACCTTTCCTTCTGATACTCCTGGCCTGCCTCTCCTGAGAGAGAGCCCAAGAGCTCAGCTATCAGCTACTAAGACAGCAGTCCATGTTCCATTTCTGTTTCAGATACTGAAATACTCACCCTCAGGCAGTCTAGCAGTTTTCATCCTAGTAACCAATACTGAAAGTTATTCTTTTTCCAACTATATGGGAAAAACTTTCCATATAGTTTTGAATGTATATGGAGAAAACTTTTCATATACATACAAAACTATATGAAAAAAACTTTCCATATACATACAAAGTCTGTCCAGAAGGTATCCAGCCATTAATATGAAAAATAGAGGCATTTATTGAAGAAGATACAAGAAACGTTATAACATAGGACAATGAGGCCTCAGTTCCCATCACAGTAGTCACATTGGGACCTCACACAGTTCTCCCACTTGCCATCAGCTGCCCTGTTGTATTTCCCTGAATCTCATTGACAGTCTGAAATCTCTTCCCTTTCAGAGGTAATTTTAGTTTTGGGAAAAGCCAGAAGTCACAGGGTGTCAAATCTGGGCTGTAGGTGGGCTGAGCCACCTGATGATTTGATTTTTTGCCAAAAACTCTACACAAGATGTGATGCATGAGCAGTCATGTTGTCATATGAAGCTGCCAATCACCAGATACCCATAATTGCCTCCATCTAAATCATCTGAATAGTTTCCACAGAGAAATGTTTAAGCATAATGCAAAATTTGGCGCAGATACATTGCTCTACTCACTCATTTTGAATACACTGCCACACAGTACACATGCTCATTCAACAGTGTCTATAGCCCCCACTGACTAGTACAGTGAAGTCATCACTGTTCATGCATGCACATTCCAGCCCACTCCTCTTGGCTGCCAGGTTACATCAATGTTGTGCAAACCGTTCTTGTTATATTAACAATCATTGGACTTTTTCCTGACAGACCTCATATATTCCCCCCATCTTCCCCTCCCACATACATATGTAGAATGAAGAGTGTGTAGAGATATGGTTCAGTAACCTTTCTGACTTCAAGAACAAAAGTATATCGCCACATCCAAATACACTCAGAATGGTACAGCATCTCCTCACAGAGACACTTGATTGCTGGAAAAATCTAACCTATTAGTATTTATTTTTCTTTTTTCTTTTAAAGTATTTTTATTGATTATGCTATTACAGTTTTCCCAATTTTCACCCTCTTATCCCCCCTCCGCCCTGCCCCCCAACCCTCCAGCATTCCCTCCCTTAGTTCATGTCCATGGGCTGTACATGTAAGTTCTTTGAGTCCTCTGTTTCCTACACCATTTTTGACCTCTCCCCATGTATTTTATGCCCACTAATTATGCTCCTTCTTCCCTGTACCTTTCTTCCTTATTCCTCCCTTCCCTGTCCCCACTGAAATCCCTCCATGTGATCTCCATTTCTCTGATTCTGTGCCTGTTCTAGTCATTTGTTTAGTTTTTGTTTTCATTGTTTTTCTTTTCTTTTAGGTTCATTTGTTAATAGTTGTGAGTTTGTTGTCATTTTATTGTTCATATTTTTTATCTGCTTTTTCTTAGGTAAGTCCCTTTAATGTTTCATATAATAATGGCTTGGTGATGATGAACTCCTTTAATTTGACCTTATCTGGGAAGCGCTTTATCTGCCCTTCCATTCTAAATGAAAGCTTTGCTGGATAGAGCAATCTTAGATGTAGGTCCTTGTTTTTCATGACTTGGAATACTTCTTTCCAGCCTCTTCTTGCCTATAAAGTTTCTTTTGAGAAATCAACTGATAGCCTTATGGGCACTCCTTTGTAGGTAACTTTCTCTTTTTCTCTTGCTGCTTTTAGGATTTTCTCTTTGTCTTTAATCTTGGGTAATTTAATGATGATGTGCCTTGGTGTGTTCCTCTTTGGGTCCAACTTCTTTGGGACTCTCTGGACTTCCTGGACTTCCCGGAAGTCTATTTCCTTCACCAGATTGGGGAAGTTTTCCTTCATTATTTGTTCAAATAAGTTTTCAATTTCTTGCTTTTGTTGTTCTCCTTCTGGCACCCCTATAATTCAGATATTGGAATATTTCAAGTTGTACCAGAGAATCCTCGGCCTCTCTTCATTTTTTTGGATTCTTGTTTCTTTGTTCTGATCCAGTGGGATGTTTATTTTTTCCTTTTGTTCCAATTCATTGCTTTGAATCCTGGTTTCTTTCTTGTCACTGTTGGTTCCCTGAATATTTTGCTTTACTTCACTTTGGGTATCTTTCATTTGGTCTTTCATTTTGTGACCAAGCTCAATCAGTTCTGTGAGCATTTTGATTACCAGGGCTTTAAATTCTCCATCAGATAGGTTGGCAGTCACATCACTTAGTTCTGAGGTTTTGCTGTGTTCTTTTATTTGGGCCATATTTCTTTGTCTTGGTCTGGTTGTTCTGGTTGATTTTTTCTTTAATACCTTGGTTGTCGGAGTTCCATACAGTTTGATTTTCTGGAGTTTTTGGTTATTTGTTGATTTTAGATTGGTTGTTATCCTCCTTTTGGTTGTGCAAGGAAGCGAAGGGTTTCTATATACACCTTCATCTTGGTCGGAACTCTCCTATCTTTTTCTCACTTATCTGAAAAATGTGCATTAAGTACTGAATGTAGTCCTGGCCTTATTTTAGGCACTCTTGATACAGAGATGATTGAGGCGTTCGTGCCCACAATAAGTACACAGGTGTTGGGGAGGAGACAGACAGGTAAACAGGTAACTATAACAATCTGAAAAGCACACAGGTAGCATTAGAGATGACAGAAAGTAGTGATACCAGCATAATACCTCCCCACGGCGCCGTGAGCAGGTCAGCCTGTCTGTAAGTAAACTGCTGCACTGCGACTGGCGTCAGCGGTGGAACTGGAGGGGGTTGTCAGCCACCGTTAGAGCATTCAGCATGCTCGTTTTATCGAGGTGCACATGGCCACAGGGTTTTAATACAATAATAGCCATTTTGCCAACCCTTACGTTAAGCCCTTTCCATGAATTACCTCTTTGTATCAGAATTCCTCTGATCACGGTACCATTGGAACCCATCTTAATGCGGTAGTGACAAGACTTGTTGGGTGCTCACTGTTGGGGGCGGAGGGGTCAGCCTGGTGTGGAATTTGGGTGAGAGATGGGGTGGTTAGGGTATGTTCCCCCAAGGAAGTGATACCTGAACTGCCTTTTAGTGGCATACACTTCCTGCTGGCATGGCTAGAGATGGTCAGCATCCACAGTTTTACATTTATCCAAATATCCTCTTACTCCCTCATCTCCATCTACACTGCAAATTCCAAATCCATTTGATCCTGTACTGGACTTTCCCAAGGATGGGAGTGCAGGAAGTTTTAGAATCAGTGATGATGTTTGTGTTTTGTTTTGTTTTGTTTTGTTCCTGAAAGGCCACTTAGGTAACTGAGCACACTTTGGGAGTCTCTCCAGTAAGCTGGTCTCAGGGAATAATCTTTGGTTTAGCAGACCAGTTTGGGTGCTAAAACACGCCTTACAAGGATAGTTGTCTTTGTCTCCTTGGCCCTTCTGGCTCTTTATGAGAGAATTTGCAGGCAGCATAGGTCGGGGGCTTATGGAAGCCCATGGAAGCCCATGAGAGGGTGTAGCCAAACCCGTGTGGGAGAGAACGGCTCTGTTGTCTCGCCACAGCATTGAGTGCAAAAGGGAAGACAGATGGTCAAAGAGGGGGCCTTCAGGTACATGAAAGGATCACTTATCAGGAAAATTAATTTTCTCAATACCTAGCCATTGTGCAGATTCTTTTTAAAGATATAAAAGGGACATCAGAAATATAATGACTCCTGATCATTACAAAAGGAATAAACAAGGCTTAGCGACCCATGTGGCTCATGGGACTGGCGTTTCCATGAGGCAGTCACTGTGAACCATGTCCTCTCTCTCTTTCGATGGATGTCCCTCCCCCACTTTTAATCCAGGTAGTTTATGAAACAACGAGAACTCATAAATGCACCTGCAGGTGCTGAACATTTTCTAAAAACCCACAGCCACAACCCCTACACACCTTAACTCCAGCTGACCAGTACAAGGTCATGTATCTGTAGCTGCATGAAGTTGAGTCTGGATTTGAACTTGAACTGCTCTCGAGTCAACAATTACTATGTGCCAGGCTTTAGAATATACCCTTTCCATGAAATGTCTCATTTAATCCTCACAGCAGCCCCATGAAATACAGCACTATTTTCCCCATTTTACACATGATAGGTTTAAAAAGATAGGTTTAGAGAGCTTGTGTCACCTTGACCAAAGTCCCATAGCTAGAAAGAATAGATGATAAATGGACCTTCAGAATCTAGGATATGATGGAGCTGAGATGTGAGCCCTGGTCGCCCTGGTTCCAGAGCCTGTGCTGGTAACCACCACATTGTCCTGATCGCTTTGTGCCAGCAATCAGTGTAATGGATAAGCTGAGGTACTTCATTGCTCAAACTCCCTCCTGAGCCACCCCACCGAGCCACCCCACCGGGTTGGCAACTTAAAACTAGAAAAGTGCATGTTGATTGCGTATTCTTATTTTGGATCATCTTTCATGTTCAAAAGTGACTGGAAACTGACCAAACCCATGGAGACTTCCTAAGAACTACCTTTGTCCATGTTTAAAGGTTTCTTTGTTAACTACTCCACTTGGGCATTTAAAACAATTCCATTTCTCTTCACACAGAGTAACATCTGAGTGGTCTCACTGAAACTCTTTTGTTGATGTATAGGAATGTCCCAGTCTTGTGCCATGAATAAAACATATGGTGCTTCATCTGTTCTCTCTTGCTTCGTATTAGTTCAGAAATTTAATTTTAGAGCATGTAATCCCTCTGTTTAGAAATGCTCATTGATGGAGCCGGAGCTACAGCCATGGCACTGTTCTGTCATCTGGAGTATTCTCATTAGATTCTGGGCTACTGACGGCCAGATGAAGCATAAATAAAAGATGCTGGGTTTCCTCCTGAGACTTAAGCCTCTGCACTTGAATGCATTCTTGGAGTGTGTCTCTCGCCCCCATGCTAAGGAAGTCGGAAAGTGGGCAGAACGACAGGTAAAGTGGGAGGTTCAGGGGGAGAAGTGATTTAGTGTGGTTAAGGTACAAGTGTGTGAAAAACCCAGAAGCACTCAGAAGTTTATGGAATGCCCCTCGATGGTGATGAAACTCTCTCTGCCCTCCCCTGTTGTCATTCAAAACTCAAGTGTGCTGTTTGATTGACCTCATGTGTCCATTATAATGTCAAAGGAAATGAATGCAAATTTTTCTTGCTTATTGACAGAACAAAAATTTGTTATTTTGTGTTTCCAAGCAATGCATTTCTAATTTGTGTAATGAGAAAACTCATCACCAAGAAATTGTGATATTTGCTTAAGCTTCATTCTAAAATTGTGAGGCTTTGGAGAGTTAGCCCAAAGTGTTTATTTTATGTATACTGAGATATTCCAGTGCCAGGAGGGCAGAAGAGATGGTGCAAATTGTTCTTCAGATATAATTAAACCTAGGTCACATTCAAGTCCATTAAGCAAGAGCCTCAAATCCTTTTAATTAATGGGTTCAGATTGGTTGGTCTGAAGGAGCTAATTAATTTTTTTCCAGGATTTTCTGTTTAAATAGACAAACATTGTGTTTCCTGCATTTCCTCCAAAGATCTTTGCAATTTAGAGTTGATGAAGGTAACAGCTCCTTATGGCAGGCCCTGATTCTCAGAGGCCAGGAAACACTGAGCTCTGGGCTCAGATCAAACCTGTCTGCATGAAAACTTCATCTGCATCTCCCAGCATCTTTCTTCTCAAAGGGATCTGGAAGCCCTGTACCTTCCTGTGCCCAACCTCAGCCTGATAGAGGTCATCTTTCCCCTGTACAGCTGGTATATCCTCCCCAAAATCCTCCCCAAGATCACAGAAATCAGAGCCTCAAGGATGGGAGCCCTGGACCTTCATATTTAACAAAGCTGGGATGTCTTGGGACTAATACTTCCCCATTTCTTCTGTTGCTATTGGCGTGGCCCTGCTGAGGCACATGTGCGGACCATACCCTATACACAAAAATTCTCTCTGATAATCTCATTCCTGTTAGCTACAGAGTAAGAATAAGACCCAGAAACAGGGCTTCTAAACAGCGTGGAGATGCACCTTGGATCTTACAGCTGGCAGGCTCTCGCTACCGTGTATCCCTCCAGTCCCGTGTGTTCAGTGGTTCTGCCGCAGAGAAATGACCCAGCCAGCAGCAGGAGCTCTACTGGCCTCTCAAAGCCTGTTTCCTCTTTAAACACCCCTGCCTTGTGCCCTCATGGATGTTTCTGACAGTGTAGCCAGTGGTCTAAAGGTTTGTGGGAAATGAGTTTATTCCTCCAAACAACAAAATGGTTAAGTACCCTGTCCTGAGCAAAAGAATATACAGTTATAGGATAAAGAATCTCTCCTGAAAACCAGAGATCTTAGTTTCTTGCTATGGAAAAATCCCCGCAGGGGCTACATAACTGTGCAATATGCCCAATGTGGGTTATGCTCAATGTTTGGCCCTGGAATTGTATGCCCAACACATACATACATTCTGTGTCTTCCACTGTTGCCCAGGGAAGCCAGCAGCCTGGACTCAGGGCTCTCTAAGCAGAATCACTCTAAATAATCGTTCAATTAAAGCAGCTGCAAAGGCAGGATTGCTGTGGGGTGGGGAGGGCCGGGGCAAGGAGAATCTAGCTCGCAGCCTCATCCAGTTCTGCAGTGTCCTCCCTTCCCTCCCCGGGGCCTGGCCGGTCAGGTGTTCCTCAGTGTGGTTGCAGAAGGAAACAATGCCCTGGAGCCCAGTTATCCTTTGTCACTTGATGTGCCTCTGGAGACTGGAGTGATTTCAGAACTGGCTCTCGATGGGGGTAGGGAGAGCTCACAGCTCACCAAGCCCAGGCGCAGACCCTGCCCATCGGTAACCTACAGCCGTCCAGCAATGTGAACTGTCCTGTGGTGAGGAATCACAGTGAGGCATTTCCTTGAGCTATTTCATTTCTGGACCCAGCAATCGGTGCCACTGAACTGCAGCAAGTCCCCTTTGTCACAGCTGCTCCTGGATGCAGTGGCCACAAGGACTCTGATGGTGTGTTTTTGCTGCCATCTATTGTCTGCTGTGGGGAAAACACACGGTTTGCCTGCTGGAGGAGGAAGCAGCCCTGCCCGCCTAGCAGCCTGGCACCCTCGCCGCACATTGAGGGGAAAATAAAAACCAAGACATTGGTGTCTCCAAGTGAAAACCCCATTATGAAAACCTGTGTTTACTGACCGACCATCATTGTAAAGCAGCTCCGTTTGAACTGTAATCAAACCACCAAGTGACCTTTCTGTCCCTCTGCCCATCATCACTGAAAGGGCCTATTGTTCCTTTGGTTCAATGAAGAAACCTTCTGTTTAGTTAAGCAAGTGTTTTTCCAACCATGTCTCCTGGTGAGTTACAGAAAGATGATTGTTGGGTCTTGGTTTTTGTTGTTGTTTTTATTCTTTTAATACCCCATCTTATGGGTGGGTGGGCTGGAATGGGAATAAAAGATAGAAACTGTACTGAATAATCTAAAATAAAAAAATTTTTTAAAAAATACCCCCTCTTTCCTCCCTCCTCAACAGCCCATCCCAACACTTCCTTACTTTTTAAGCAAAGGAGAACGGAATGACCTGAGGAGCGCCATGAACCTTGAGAGGTCCCTGGTCCCTGGTCTCTATGCAAGCTGACTTCTCTTGGCCCCACCCCCCAGGGCCTGGGGACCCTCCCGAGTTTCTGAGACTTCCACACAGGACTGGGGCACAGAACAGCCCGGTGAGCCAGGGATGCCATTTCTGATCAATGCGCTTACATGTGGTGTGCTTTTCTGTCTTGCAGTTGTTTGTTGGACTTGGGTTCCCTTACGAGGGCCCAGCTCCCCTGGAGGCCATCGCAAATGGATGTGCTTTTCTGAATCCCAAGTTCAACCCACCCAAAAGCAGCAAAAACACAGACTTTTTCATTGGCAAACCAACGCTGAGAGAGGTAAGCATCTCTTAAAATCCTTCTACTTTCAGTAACATGATAATGGCTATTTATTGAATGCTAGGGGCCCATTTAAGCTAATAGCCTTGGACAGCAGGTGTTAGCAACTTCACTTAACACAGGTGGGTGGAAGGAGGGTGTGCAGGGGCTCAGAGAGGAAGCAATGATGACTCCCCTTAGCTCTAGGTAGTGGCAGTGCCAGGGTTTGAATCTATTTCTGCCTCTCCACAAGGTGTGGGTGTTTTTAGAAGATTATATGTATGTATGTATATATGTATGCATTGATTGATTGATTGATTGATTGATTTTTAGAGAGAGGGGAAGGGAGGGAGAAGGAGGGAGAGAAACATCAGTATGAGAGAGGAACACCAATCTGTTGCCTCTTGAATGTGCACTGACCAGGGACTGAACCTGCAACCCAGGCACATGCCCTGACCAGGAGTCAAACCCGGCAACTTTTCACTTTGCGGGACGATACCCAACCAACTGAGTCACACCAGTCAGGGCAAAGTGTGGGATTTTCTTCACTCTGCCCCAACTATCCATCTTAATTCAAACAGACACCCCCCAGCTGAATAAGCTGAACTCTGGTTTTCTGAATGTTTAGAGTTATAGAGTAAAGAAGTCAACTGATTACCAGGTGTTTCTGAAAGACCTACTCTCCATGATGAGTTGTGGGGTCCTTGAAAAAAGATCCACTTTGAGAAACAGGATGTATCGTGGGTGACTGAAGTAATGTGCCTGGTTCGTTAGCCCACCCTCAGAAGGCACCACCCGGAGAAGTGATCCTGCCATTGCTCCAGCCCTTTGCAGAAGCTTCATTTGAATTGCCTTCAGAGATCCTCTTGCAAATCCACAGGGGAGAATAATGAATCACCATTGGAGGCAGTCAGATTCCATTTGGGGCAATAAAACTCTTTTAGAGCCTGTGAGTGATCAAGCTGGGTGTTTTTCTGCTCAGAAACCGGTGTGTGCAAGAAACCATGACATTGATTTTTTATTATTCAGGTCTAGTGGGAGGAAGCCTCTGAGCCTTGGCATCTTTCTGTGGCCTCGACCTTCAGGGCCTTCTGCTGGGCATTGCACTGCTGGGCAGCGCTCCCGTGACAGAGCCGCCTGTAGCAGTGCTGGTTTTCAGTTCTGCTGCTTCTATACACTTCTGAGTCGACCTCCCCCACCCCCAGATACTGCACAAAATGCATTTTCCATGAGTATTCTTTACTTATCAGCAAGCTTACCAATTTATAGAGTTTTTTATTTTGAGAATTCTTTTATTTGAACCTCCTAATCATTGCTGAAATGGTCAAAGGAGGTAGAGGAAGAGCAACAAGATCCATAGATGATCCTCAAAAAGCTGAACTTGTGGCCGAGATAACCTTGGACAAGGGTTCACTGGGTGTGTTTACTTGCTTGCTTTTTCTTCTGCTAATGTGACAAATTTGAATTCTTCATTTTGGGGAGTAGTTTCCTTTTGGAAGGTCATTCCTGAGTTACTCCCGGGGCCCGTGTGCAGTCTGGCACTGAAGAGTGTGTTCTTTGGAAAGGCCTGAAAAGGTGCCCCTGGCACTGAGAACATGTGAGTGTAGGGATCTCTGCCTTGGCGTGCGGCTGACTTCTTTACAACTTTGGTATTTGGGATAGAAAATATGAGCGAATAAATGATCCCTATGTGTTCATTTAGGCGAAGGAAATCTCTGAAGTTCTATTTCTTTTCACATAGTATAATTATTTGTAATTTTCTATGTTTTCTTTTTACTTTTTTGTGATAACATGTCCATAATGTAAAACTGACCATTTTAATGATATTTATGTGTACAATTCACTGGTATTAAGTAGATTCAACATGTTGTCCAACCATCATTGATTTCCAGAACTTATTTATCATCCCAAACATAAGCTATACTCATTAGGTAATAACTTTATATCCTCCCCTCTCCACAGCCACTGGTAACCTTTCTTCTTTCTATAAACTTACAAACTGTAGATACCTAATATAAGTTGAATTATACAGTGTCTGTCCTTTGTGACTGGCTTATCTCACTTAGCGCAATGTTTTCAAGGCTTGTTCAGGTAGAAGCCTGTGTCAGGTTTGTTTCTCTTTAAGAGTGAATAATATTCTATTCTATGAGTATACACCACCTTTTATCTTTCCATTCTTGGGGTTGTTTGTTTTTTACTTTTTGTCTGTTGTGAACAATGCTGCTCTGAACATTGGTGTACAAGAATTTGCTTGAGTCCTTGCTTTCACTTCTTTGGAGTGTACCTACAAGTAGAATTGTCAAAATTTACTTTTTATGTATTTTGAAATAATTTTAATTTTAACAAAAAGTTGGAAAAATTGCAGAGTTTGGGTAATCCTTCTTTCAGCCTCTTCTAATGGTAACATATTACAAAATAATAGTACAGTTATCAAAACTAAGAAATTAATATTGGGCCCTGGCTGGTGTGGCTCAGTGGATTGAGTGCCAGCCTGAGAACTGAAAGGTCACTAGTTCGATTCCCAGTCAGGACACATGCCTGGGTTGCCAGCTAGGTCCCCATTTGGGGGCGCACAAGGGGCAACCACACATTGATGTTTCTTTCTTCCTCTTTCTCCCTTCCTTCCCCTCTCTCTAGAAATAAATAAATCTTTTTAAAAAATAGAAATTAACATTGGTACCATAGTATTAGCTAAACTACAAACTTTACATAGACTTCACCAGTTTTTTTCACTAATATCATTTTTGTGTTCCAGGATCCAATCCATGATCTCACATTGCACTTAACTGTCACGTCTCCTTAGTCTCCTCCAGTCTATGACAATTCTTTAGCCTCTCATTGTCATTCATGACCTTGACATTTTGAAAGAGTATAGCTCTGTTTTTGTACACCGTCCTTCAATTTGGCTTTGGCTGATGTACTCTGAGGATTAGTGTGAGGGCTCACACTTTGGCAGTAATACCACAGAGGTGGCCGTGCCCTTCTCGGTGTGTCATGTGAGCCGGGGCCTTGTGTCAATGTCTCTTATTACAGGTGATGTTAACCTTGATCACTTGGTTTTGGTAGTAACTGTAAGGTAATACTACACAGTTACTATTTGTCTTTATATTGGGGAAAATACTTTGAGATTATGCAAATATCCTGGTTCTCCTCAAACTTTTGCCCACTTATTTTTACCGTGTGTCAGTGGATCTTGCCTGTAGCAATTATTACTGTGGTATTCTATTAGTGATTTTCTTTGCCCTTGTCATGACTTGTTTTATTTTTTTTCATTGTCTTATACTTCACTTTATTGTGCTTCACAGATACTGCATGTTTTTATTTATCTTTATTGTATTTTTTCCATTATCATTTAGCCCCCTTATACCCCCTTGCACCCAGCAGTCACCATCCTGTTGTTCATGTCCATGAGTCCTTTTCCTTTTTGTTCAGTCCCTCCACTCTGTAACCTCACCTCCACCCCAGCTGTCATCCGGCTCTCCATCTATGAGTCTGCCTCTGTTTTGCTTGTTAGTTCAGTTTATTCATTAGATTCCACATAGGAGTGAAGTCATATGGTATTTGTCTTTCTCTGACTGGCTTATCTCACTTAGCATAATGTTATCCAGGTCTATCCATGCTGCCACAAATGGTAAAATTGTCTTTTTACAGCCAACAAGTATTTCATTGTGTAAATGTCCCATAGTTGTTTTATCTACTCATCTGTTGATGGAGACTTGGGCTGCTTCCATATCTTGGTGATTGTAAATGGGGCTGCAATTAATATAGTGGTGCTTATGTTCTTTCAAATTAGATCCCTTCTTATATATTCCCAGAAGTGGGATTGCTGGGTCAAAAGGTAGATCGATTTTTAATTTTTTGAGGTATCTCCACACTGCTTTTCACAGTGGTTATACCAACCTGCATTCCCACCAACAGTGCAAAAGGTTTCCCCTTTCTCCATATCCATGCCAACACTTGTTGTTTGTTGATTTATTGATGATAGCCATTCTGACAGGTGTGAGATGATATCTCATTGTGGTTTTAATTTGCATTTCCCTGTTGATTAGTGACCTTGAGCATCTTTTCATATGTCTGTTGGTCATCTGTATGTCCTCCTTGGAGAAGTGTCTATTCAGGTCCTTTGCTCATTTTTTGATAGGGTTGCTTGTTTTATTGGTGTTGTTTTGTAAGTACTTTATAAACTTTGGATATTTATCCCTTACCAGATGTATCAGCAAATAGGTTCTCCCATTCTGTGGGTTGTCTCTTTATTTTGTTGATAATTTCTGTTGTGCTGCAAAAACTTTTTAGTTTAATGTAGTCCTGTTTATTTATTTTTTCTTTTGTTTCCCTTGCCTGGAAAGATAGACCCACGAAAAATTTCTACAAGGAATGTCCGAGATTTTGCTGCCTATGTTTTCTTCTAGGATTTTTATGGTTTCTAGTCTAATATTTAAGTCTTTGATCCATTTCGAATTTATTCTTGTGTGTGGTGTAAGGAGGTGGTCTAGTTAAATGTTTCTGCACGTATCTGTCCAGTTTTCCCAACACCAGTTATTGAATAAACTCTCTTTAGCCCATTGTATGTACTTGCTTCCTCTGTTGAATATTAATTGACTGTAAAGGTGTGGATTTATTTCTGGGCTTTCTATTCTGTTCCATGGATCTAGGTGTCTGTTTTTATGCCCGTACCATGCTGTTTTGATTACTATGGTCTTGTAGTATATTTGAGATTAGGTCGCATGATTCCTCCAACTTTGTTTTTCTTTTTCAGGATCATTGGTGTTGGTATGTAGGGCCTTTTGTGGTTCCCTATAAATTCTTGAAATAATTGTTCTAGTTCTGTGAAGTAAGTTATTGGAATCTTGATAGGAATTGCATTGAATCTATAGATTGTTTTGGGTAGTATAGACATTTTAATGATGTTAATTCTTCCTATCTAAGAACATGGTATGTGCTTCCACTTATTTAGATCTTCTTCAGTTTCTTTATTTACTGTCTCATGATTTTCCATGTACAGCTCTTTTACTTGATTAGATTTATTCCTAGGCATTTTATTCTTTTTGAAGCAACTGTGAATGAAATTGGTTTCTTAATTTCCATTTTGGTTAGTTCATTATTGGCATATAAAAGTGCAACTGATTTCTGGATATTAATTTTGTATCCTGCTACTTGGCTGAATGTATTTATCCATTTTAGTAGTTTCTTGGTGGAATCTTTTGGGTTTTCTATGTACAGTATCATGTCATCTGCAACTAATGACAGTTTTACTTCTTCCTTTCCAATTTGGATGCCTTTTGTTTCTTCTGATCTCATTGCTGTGGCTAGGACTTCTAGTACTGTGTTGAATAAAAGATGTAAAAGCAGACATGAACATGTCTTGTTCCGATCTTAAGGAGAACAGTTGTAGTTTTTGCCCATTAGTATGATGCTGGCAGTGGATTTGTCATATACGGCCTTTGTTATGTTTAGGTGTGTTCCCATTTTGCTGAGAGTTTTTATTATAAATAGATGCTGGATTTTATCAAATGCTTTTTCTGCATCTATTGATAAGATCATGTGATTTTTATACTTTATTTTGTTTATGTGGTTAGTCACATTTATTTATTTGCAAATGTTGTATCAGCCTTGCACTCCCAGTATAAATCCCACTTGATCGTGGTGTGGGACCTTTTTGGCGCATTGCTGTATTATGTTTGTTAATATTTTGTTGAAGATTTTAGTACCTATATTCATCAGGGATATTGGCCTATAATTTTCTTTCACTATAGTGTCTTTATCTGGTTTTGGAATTAGGGTAATGCTGGCCTCGTAAAATAAGCTTGAGAACCTTCCCTCCTCTTGAATTTTATAAAATAGTTTGAGCAGAGATGTTAGATCTTCAAATGTTTGGTAAAATTCACCTGTGAGGCCATCTGGCCTGCGGCTTTTATTTTGGGAGTGTTTTTTGATTACTGCTTCAATTTCACTATGTGTAATCTGTCTATTCAGATTCTCTGATTCTTCCTGATTTAATTTTTGAGAATTGTATGTTTCTAGGAATTTATCCATTTCATCTAGGTTTCCAGTTTATTGGATTACAATTTTTCATAATATTTTCTTATAATCCTTTGTACTTCTTTTCTGTCAGTTGTTATTTCTCCTTTTTCATTTCTGATTTTATTTATTTGGGTCCTCTCTTTTTTTTTCTTGATGAGTCTGGTTAAAGGCTTATCAATCTTGTTTATCTTTTCAAAGAACCAGCTATTGGATTCATGGATGTTTTATATCATTTTTAAGACTCTATTTCATTTATTTCTGCTCTGATCTTTATTACTTCCTTACTTCTACTCACTTTAGGCTTTGTTTTTCTTTTTCAAGTTCCTTTAAGTGTAAAGTTAGACTGTTCATTTGAGCTTTTTCTTGTTTTTTGAGATAGGCCTACAGTGCTATGAATATTTTCCTCTTAGGATTGCTTTCCTTCTGTCCCACAGATTTTGGATTGTTGTATCCTCATTTTCATTTGCTTCAAGGTATCTTTTGATGTCTTCCTTGATCCCATTGTTACCTATTTATTGTGTAATATCATGTTATTTAGCTTCCAGGTCTTTGTGTGTCTTTCAGTGTTCTTGTGATTGATTTCTAGTTTCACAGTATTGTGATCAGAGAAGATGTTTGATATGATTTCAGTCTTCTTAAATTTATTGAGACTTGTTTTGTGTCCTCACACGTAGTCTATACCCTAGAATACATTCCTTGTGGACTTGAAAAGTATGTATATTCTGCTGTTTTGGGATGAAATGCTCTGAAGACATCAATTAAGTCCATTTGATCTAGTGTGTCGTTTAAGTCCACTGTCCCCTTGATTTTCTGCCTGGAAGGTCTGTCCATTGAAGTTAATGGAGTGTTAAGATCCCTGACTATGACTGTATTTCTGTTGCTCTCTTCCTTTATGTCTGTCAGGATTTGCTTCACATACTTAGGTGCTCCTGTGTTGGGTGCATAAATGTGTACTAGGGTTATATCTTCTTGTTGGATCACTCCCTTTATCATTATGTAGTGTCCTTCTCTGTCTCTTACTGTAACCTTGGTGTTAAAGCCTATTTTGTTGGATATAAGTTCTGCTACCCCAGGGTTTCTTTTTTTCTTTTCCATTTGCATGAAATATCTTTCTCCATCCTTTACTTTTAGTCTGGTATATCTTCCCATCTGACATGGGTCTCTTGGAGGCCATATATATTTTGTTTTCTTATCCATTCAGCTACTCTGTTTTTTGGTTAGAATGTTTAAGTCATTTACATTTAAGGAGGTTATTAATAGATATGTATGTAGTGCCATTTTATTATCAGACTATTTTCCTCTGTGTTTTTCTTTTTCTTTCTCTTTTTCTTCTTCTTCTTAAGGCAAGCCCTTTAACATTTGTTGCAGTACTGGTTTGGTATTAACAAACTCCTTTAGCTTTTTCTTGTCTGGGAAGCTCCTTATTTATCCTTCAATTTTAAATGATAGCCTTGCTGGGTAAAGTAGCCTTGGGTATAGGTCCTTGATTTTCATCACCTTGAATATTTCATATCTCTCCCTTCTGGCCTGAAATGTTTCTGTTGAGTGATCAGATGACAGCCTAACTGGTAACTACCTGCTTTTCTCTTGTGGCTTTTAGGATTCTTTTCTTGTCTTTAAGCCTTGTCATTTTAATTATGATGTATCTTGGTGTAGGCTGCTTTGGGTCCAACCTCTTTGGGACTCTCAGAGCGTCCTGGACTTGTCTTTTTTCTTCACCAGATTAGGGAAGTTTTCAGTCATTATTTCTTCGAATAGGTTCTCAATCCCTTGCTCACTCTCTTCTCCTTCTGGTATTCCCATAACACAGATGTTGTTACACTTCATGCTGTCCAAAATGTTCCTTAAGCTCTCCTCATTTTTTTAAGTTCTTTTTTCTTTTTGCTGCTTTGCCTGGGTGTCTTTTTCTACCTTGTCTTGCAAATAATTGATTCGATCCTCTGCTTCATCTAAGCTACTGTTTATTCCTTCCAGTGTATTATTTACTTCAAATACTGCATTCTTTATTTCTGGCTGGTCCGTTCTTATGGTTTCTATGTCTTTTTTTCATGCTATTGAGTATCCTTGTAGTCATTACTCTAAACTTAATGTCTGATAAATTGCTTGCCTCCATTTCCTATAGTTCTTCTTCTGGAGAGTTCTCTTGTACTTTCATTGGGATCTTTGTCTTCCCATTTTGACTGCTTCTTTGTTAAACTAATCAGCTTTAAACAGATCAATTGTTAAGCTAAGCATGCTGTAATCAGTACCTTGGCTTAAGCTCCACAGGGTAGGGCAGAGTAACTCCTGTGGGCAGGGCTCTTGCTTCCCCTCAGGCCGATGCCACTTGGGAGGGGGTTGCTTTGCCTGAGTAAGATGGCCACTGCAATCAATATGGGGAGGACTCAGCACAGGGAGCTTTGTGGCTGTTCCCTCAGTTCCCTCCCCAGAGCCACCAACCTCAGACTCTCCTCAAGCATCTCTAGTCCACTCTGTCCTCCCTCTGCCAAAGCCCAGATAAGTGGCTGCAAACAAAATTTTTGCCATTTTCCCTTTAAGAGGCGCTCTGCATTTCCAGCTATCTCCCCCTGGCAGACAGAACCTCTGCTGCCTTTCACAGCTGGATGTTATCTGGGTTCCTTTCTGACTTTTGTGCTGTAGGCTGGGGAGCCCAGCTTGGGGTTTAGACCCCACACTTCTCAGGGGGAACCTCCCAGCCACTGAAATATCCCTCTGGAACTTCAGCTGCTGCCGTGGGAGCCCAGCCAGACCTCTCACACTTCCTCCACACTCCCTACCAGTCTCGTTGTGATGATGTGGTTTCTTCTGTCTGTCTGTGGTTGTAAGGTTTCTCTCCAGGTAGTGTTCAGTTGGTTATTTGGATGATTTTTCTACAATTTAGTTGTAATTCCAGGCTGTTCTTGGGTGGAGGTTAGTGTGGCTTCCACTTACTACTCTGCCATCTTGGATCTCATGACTTGTTTTAAATGCCTAAAGCAAAGAAACCCATCTTTTTTCTTCCTGCAGTTTCTATGTATAAGCCTTTGAGGAATGATTGATCAAAAGTATTGTAGACTGTGTTGGCAACTAGCACCTTTTTGTTAGTGATAATTCTGAAGATTTTGATGACACTTTGTTACAAGTGAGTACTTTTTTCCTGGAAAAAACAAAATAGGACAATTAAACACAGTCTATTTCCCAGTGAATCACATAATAATACATAGACCAGATCAGCCAGTATAAAGTTACTGAGAAAAGTATGATCATTGTTTTCTATTAGTTGTCATCATTTACTAATGTACTTTTTATTGAGATCATGGAGAGTTTTTATCCTTCATGACTTAAAAAGAGAATAGGCATTGAAGCTGCCCTCTCACCCCCAGCCTTTGGTTCCTCCTCTCCCTTCAGATGATTCTGCCAGTGCTTGAATGAGACTAGTTAAAAGGGCACTTTGGGGTCCTTTCAGCAGCTGCCCAGCAAGTGACCTCACACAGATGACCCATGGGTCCTGGGCTCCCATTAGAGGGCCAGGATGCAGAAGGTCAGTTGACAGGTGTACATTGTGCTCTATACAGTCCGTGGTGCTTGTCGCCACATTTGGGGAAACTAATTAAGACACATTTCCTGCTTTCTAGGAGCTCATAATTTGATATGGAAAAGTGGTAAGACAGTGGGATGATCAACCAAAATACATAAAGCAATAGTAAAGTAGATTAAGGAGGGAAGTTAATTTGGAGTTGTGCCAGGTGGGGAATGTGCTGAGAACGGATGGTGGAGGAGCTGTGCCTTTAAGGAATAGAAGGAAAGTGGGATTTTAAGCTTCAGGGGCATGAATGTTGATGAGTTGGAAGGGAACCCCAAGGTCACATCACTTTATGCAAAAGGGAAGGTTCTATCTGATGTTCATCTCCTCTGCTGGAGACAATTCAGAGAGCAGGCTGGGAGCCAGCAATATCACATAGTTTTGAGAGGAGCTAATGAACTTGACATTAGGGCCAGGTGGGCCACGGGACTCTGCTCGTTTAGCTTGCAAAGGCCAAAAATGTTCCTAAACAAAGATGCTGTTAATTAGAAAACAGATATCAATAGTTCTACAGATTTCCAAGGGTCAAAAATCCCTAGAAATTATCTTTTTTTTCCCTCAGCAAATAGAAGAATTTAAACAGAAGTGTATACAATTATAGCTGTCTTTTTGTGCCCATGCTAATCTTTCAAGTTAAGCAAGAATTGATCCATATACATTGCATATATGTCTCTTCTTTGCCTCCTTTGAAGACAAGAAAACATCTAGATTTTTCTTTGTTTTTAGAAAACAAAAATACTTTGTCATTATTTTTTCCATTGGACGAATTTCTAAGACCATGATGTACACTGAAGGGAGCAAGTTCTACAATACCATCAGTAATGTGCTTGGTTCAAATCATACTTTAAATGCAACATAAACTGGATTTTTATCGTTATTTTGGGAAACATATTAGTGGGTTTTTGATCATTATCATGACACCTTGTAAACCATTAGTATTGCCTGGCTTCAGAGTTGTTGCTGTTGTTGTTTTTTCCCCATGAAGAGAATTCATGTCCTCCTTGGAGATTTAATAGCCGCTCTAAAGTAATGTCTCATATTTAATAAGATTTTCATTACCTTTACAAACTATACTCCAGTAAATTTGCTGAATGACAGGCAAGGAAGTAGCACAGATCAAACGGTTCTCAATAAATTAACAAGAAGGAACATGACATTCAGGGGGTGGGGGAGGAATAATGAATCACAAAATGCCTTACTCATAAAATTAAGTAACCCTTAATAAGTGTAAATTAATAAAATGTAATGGCTCAGCATTTTATGTTTTCCAAGAACTTAAAAGAACCTTGTAAATAAGTGAGGACCTTATAAAGGGTAGGGGAGAGAGACTGCTGTTATGTAAGTGGCTAAATAGTGACATTCATGCCAACTTTTGCCCTGATTCCATTGTAAGAATTAATTACGTAGTTGGTTCTCCAGGCCACAAAATGAATATGGCGTGACATTTGCTTATCTTTAGAAAAGGTCTAGTACAGGCATAAATTCAGCATGGGATTTTTTTAGGTTGGCAAGTTTTAAGAGAATGATTAAAAGGCTAGTATTTACATTGGACTTCATTTGGTCTTTGCCTTAAGAACCCAATAGCATCACTAATAATCATCATTTTCCTTTCTTTCTAAAGGTAGCAAGTTGTTGAAGGATCTAGGTTTGAATTTGCTCAGCTACTTTTTAGCCATGTGGTCTTGGGGAATTGTAACCCCCTCTAACCCTTAGAATCCTCACTGATACACAGGAAACCTGATAAATAATGCATGCGCAGGTGATTAGCACAGTATCTGGCCCTCCCAGGGGCTTCATCGTACACCTTGAAACTAAAATATGTGCTGAAGGAAACGCATGATGTTTTTACAGCTCTGTGAGCCTGTGGGCATTCTGAAGGGTCTATTACTAATCAGGGGTCTGAGCAAAAGAGGAGGTCACCTGTCAGAAGGAAGGAGAACCCAACAGGATAGCAAGGGGCGTGACTGGCGGAGAAGGCAGGAGCAAAGTCTAGGGTACCTGCACCTCAGAATTGCGTGGTATTCCCGATAGGGTGCCAGTGAAGGCTTGGAGCTGAGACTCAGTAACTCACATACCCTGAGAAGTGTGTACACGCCGTCTGTGTGGTAGGGCAAAGAACGGTGACATGAGCAAGATGAAGAGATGCCAGTTAAATCATTCAGTCCTCTTGAGTATGCTGGGGTCTGAACGAAAGAAAGAGCCATCTTGGCCCCTAAAGCAAGGGACCCAGCCCTACCAGACCCAACACCTTCTTTTATTACAAGAATAATATAACATCTACTTTTCTCCCTGAAATGAAATTTGTAAATAATATATCCTGCCTACATATGTAATTTCAAAGAAGAATGATTCTCTAACTCTAATATGAGAGAAATAAAAGCAAAATAATTCACAACAAGGTAATGCATATTTCAGTATATATATATATATATATATATATAGTCAAGAAATACTAATCTTTACCCAAGAACTATACTGGAGGACATCATGATATTTTGTTCCTCTTCCCAATGAGTAAGTTTGTGTTTAAAAGAAATAAAACATGCAGCTGAATCTGGTCATGTCTTTTTTTGCTTATAATTGACATGAAAGAGGAGCTAAATAAAAAAGTTCCTATATATACACACATACAAGTATGTAATTGACATCAATGGGGTAGCTGCAAATATAGATCATTTGGGTATGTCACACTAGAGATTCAAATAATCGGAACAATGTTGACTTTGCTGCCATTTTTCTGAAATGGAATCAGCTTATTGGTGACATTCTAAATAAAACAGACATCCCTTGATTTACGTGACAATCATGTTCCTAGCAAAGTCAGTGTATATAAAAACTGTGCCAAAGAGCTGGATCCTGTGAGCACACAGGAAAGCCCAGCAGGGCATGCGAAGGCTTTGTGGGAAGCAGACCATTCCTGCTGTACAGGACCGCTGTGCGCTTCGTGAGGTGTCTGACGGCCGTGGTCTCGCCCCACCCACTAAGGGTAGCACCCCCAGTGTTTGTGAGAACTGAAAATGCTCTCACAGATGCCCAGAATGCTCTCTTCACACCACAGCCTTCAAGGGATATAAGAATAAGGGGGAAAACACATTTGAGGGGTAAATTTAGCTTACTGAAAGAAAGGGCTCTTCGAGAGCTGAGATTTACCAGTGCTCATACTGGGCTTCTTTGACCACCTTTCTTCTTAAAATAAAGCCCTCTTCAGAGCAGACACTGCCTTTCCTTGCTTTCCTGAATCCAGATTGTCTTTATAAATACTAAGTCTTCAGTATTATGCTAATGATTATTTCTGAAAACCATTCCAAAATTCCCTGGTTTTCTAGCATTATTTCTCTTTCTGTCACCTTTTATATGTGCCATTATCCATCCTCCTATGACTTTAAAGCCTTTATTATAATTTTCCTATGCTTACCTGCCTATCCTAACTGGCTTTTAACATACACAAGTTAGCTGTGGGTGATTTCAGGGCTGGGACATGATGGCGGGTAGTAAATCTTCATTATTTCTTGTGATATTGAGGGATTGGAGCCACCTGTAACATACTCCGTGTGTCCTAGTTATGACTCTAACTCTTCTTTCCAAGTGGGGTACAAGATGTGGAGCCATCACCAGGGGTGTCTCGCAACCTCAGACAAGGCCATGGCCCACATGCCCCCCATCCTAGGGCCTCCAGGGGCCCCTCCAAAGTCCTGAAGTCCCATCTCAAAGGACTCAGGGTAGCCTTGGGCATCTGTCTTTTAAAACATTCCACATGAACCTGTTGGGCGTCCAGGCAGGTGCTACCCCAGTTTCCTCATCTGTGCCTGTTAATGCTGTGTCTGTGTATACACATGGTTCTGGGTGGGCCCAAGAAATGTCCCACCAGGTCAAAAAAATGTGGAGCTATCACTGTTTTCTTGTTATCTGCTAGTAGTTTGCTTAGGAGGTTTTGATAGTAAAGAAAGGACAAAAATAGTATCTTGTTACTTGTGCATGTACAACTGGGTACCATAAAAAGCCTAACACTTCATCTAGCACAGACACGTTTTTTTTTTAAGTGTATGTGAAGCTCAGATGTTTTATCTTTTCTTTTTTTTAGCTGACATCTCAGCATCCGTATGCTGAAGTTTTCATCGGCCAGCCACACGTCTGGACTGTTGACCTCAGCAATCAGGACGAAGTTGAAGATGCAGTGAAAGCAATTCTAAATCAGAAGGTTCTTTCTTTTATTTCATTTTTCCCCATTTGTAATGTGAACTGAAAAGTGTGGGGTGTATCACAGGTAATTAAAACGTTTCCATGTCAGTTTAACCCTGACATCAGAAAATAGCCAAGCCATTGGACTTGGCCTGGGGATTTCATAAGTGTTCTGTGAAATGGGAACAGAGCTGGTGTCCAGATGTGTGCATGGTTGTAAAACCCTTTGACGTGACTCCCAGGTCCCAGACATAGTAGTAGGAGCTTGGATCATAGTACTTGCTTCAGGGACCTAATGATGTGACCCCCACAAAGACCTGAAAAGATAGATTTGATCTTCTAAAAAAAGTGAGGATGAGGAATATTTAAGGAAATATTCCTGGGTTGTGCTTTTATGTTGCATCCATTTATTTGGCTTTTCTACCTAAACATTTTCTAGAATTTTGTATAAGTAACTAACATCTCTGGACTCTCCTGATCAATTCAGCAGACGTATTATTAAGTACCACCTGTGCACTGAGCACCCTCTGAGCCTCTCTAGGGGACGCTGATTTCCATAAACCTAGTCAAGGCTGGCTTCCTGCATGTAGGAAGCTTACCACCAAGTAGGAGTTATCTTCTCTCCCAACCCCAGGACTGTGGTGGCTTCTGTCATGTGTAACTTCCCCCTGCACTCATCCTATCAGGGAACTTTTTCCATTCTGTTATGATTTGTTAAGGGAAGCAGTATAGGCATAGTTGTGAAGGCAGACGGAAATCAAGACGGTTTGACTTTGGGTTCCAGCTCTACCACATACTAGCAGCATCCCATCAGGCAGTTACCTAGCCCTTGCGTCTCAGTTTCCTCATCTCTAATGTAGGCTAAAACTATGTACTTTAGAGGGAGGTTGTGGGAATTTAATGAGATAATGAACATAAAGAGCGTACAGCACTGTCTACCACATGGTATGAGGTTAGTTAGTATTATTAAGTCAATATTAGTATTATTTTTATAATAATATACTACTCTTATTTGTCATTGACAGTCTTGATTTCCACTAAACTCTAAAAACATGAGGGCAGTGAATACATCTGTCTAACTTTCTGTATTCTGAAAACCCAGCTTAATGATTGACCCAATGAACGGAGAGAGGGAGGCATAGATGTTTGTAGAATGTGTTCAGTGCCAATAACATGCCAAAGACTGAGGAGTGTAAGTAGGGGTAGACTTTCTGGAAGTTGCAGCATTGAATTAAGTCTTACAGGATGAGCAAGAATTTGCAAAGCTAAACTGAGAAGTGAGCTCAGAATGGCATGAGTTCCAAGCCCAGTGTGAGTAAAGGGAAGAGCCTGGAAAAGCATGAATCCTGTGAGGACTGGCCATTGACCCATGTAAAAGGCCATCTTTCCTCTTTGAGAAATGAAATGTGCGTGGCCCACTGAACTGCCAGTTTCAGTTCACTCAAAACACCTTCAGGGGAACAAGGGCACAGCTATGCATCACCATGTTCTGCCCCCTCTGAAGAGAGGTTGTTGTTGACTTTTGGTGTAACTTCTCAGAGTTCCCATTAATGACAGGTGATGTCAATCCTGGCCTTAACAGTTTATGGCAGAAGTCCCCCAGACATCTGGTGGCCAAGCCAGGAGAGTGCCAAGTGGAGTGTGGTACCACTGGACTCCATCAAAGTGTCCCCTGCACATCTAAAGCTTCCCCACCAGAAAGTCATTCCTATGGAGACTGAAGGTCTTTCTTCTTTCTTAAGTCTCCAAGTCCCATAGTGTATTAATTTCTTGGAACTGCCATAACAAAGAACCACAAACTTGGTGGCTAAGCAATAGAAGTTTATTTTGTGACAATTTTAGAGGCTAGAAGTCTGAAATTAAGATGTCGGCGGGACCATGGTCCCTTTTTGTCTTCCACCTTCTGGTGGCTCAGGTATTCTTGACTTTCAGCTACAGCACTTTAACCTCTACCTTCGTCATCACATGGTGGCCTCCCTAAGTGTGTGTGTGTCTGTCTTCTCCACTTCTTATAAGGACATCAGTCATATTGGATTAGAGCTCACTCAAATCCACTGTGACCTCATCTTAAATTGATTACATCTACAAAAACCCTATTTCCAAATAAGATCACATTCACAGGTACTGGGAGTTAGGACTTCCTCATATTTTTGGGGGGACTCACCACAACCCACATACTTAGTTAAGTGCACATCCCCCTTAAGTGGGGTAGTGTAAAAGCTAATACAGAGGTAGAAAACCATGGATCATGGAGTCCACAAACTTTTTCGATAGTAGATCCCTTTGGTTAATCAGAAGTCAAATGGGAAAGCCCAGCACATAAAGCACTAGGAGTGGGCAGCGCTCACTCCTGCATGTGCAGGCTCTGTTCACTCCGTGGAAACTTTAGTGCTCTACACCCATCGGCCTTTTTTACCTTATTCCAAAAACTGTGTAAGGCCACTTGTTAAAAAAAAGTAATTATTGTAGCTGATAGGCAGAGAGAACCTCTTTCTACTCATCTAGAATTTGTTTACCTTTATGAGCCTTATCCCTTTTACTCCCTCTTCAGTTGAGAAGATTAAGATGGAAGGAAATTAACTAATTTACTCAAGATCACACAATTCATAAACAGTAAAACCTGGATTGACACCTAGGTCTTTTTGACTAATTTGTTAAGGTAATACAGAAGATGAAAGGGAGAAAATGAAATGAACTAAAGGGAAAGATAAGAGTATGGAAGAGATGAAGTAAGGAATGAGATTAATACAAAACAATTGTCATTAAAATCCTTCCACTGATAAGAAATGGGTCAGAAATTGGGTGTAAAGCTTTCTCATCTTTAATTTACAAGATTTAAATTACATGACAATCAAAAAAGCAAGAAAACATGACTCATCATTAAGAGAGAAAACAGTGAATAAAACTAGACCTAGAGATGGCCCAGATGTTGGAAATATCATACAGCAACTTTAAAATGCTAGGATAAATACATTAAAAGCCTTGTTGAAATCAGTAGATGACATATGTAAAAAGATGGGGAATTTCAGCAGAGAGGTAGAAACTTCTTAAAAGCCAAATGAGAAAAAGCTGGTACTGAAAAATACAGTATCAGAAACAAAGAACTCTTTCAGTGGGCTTATCAGCAGACTGTACACAGGAGAGGAAAATATCAGTGAACCTGAAGACTTCTCAATAGAAAGTTTCCAGATTGAAACACAGAGACAGTGGAGGAGAAAGTAATGGAAAGTTTCCAAAGCCAAGAACGTTCACAGTGCGGGACCTGCACAGTGCGGGACCTGCACAGTGCAGCCAGCAGTCATCCTTCCCATGGCCATGTGAGTAGCAGTCCTTTTTCCACAAAGCAGGATGACCAAGAACTTGCCCCCGGCTCTCCACAACTGGCCCTGCTTGGGTTTCTCAGTGTCTGGTTGTGGTTTCAGCATTTCCTTTCATTCCGTCCCTCAAAGTAGCCTTGACTTGTTCCTGAAGGAATGTCATGCAGAAAACGATCACACACACACACACACACACACACACACACACACACCACACCCTTTAATCTGCACAACAGCTTCTACATCAGAGGCTCACTAGTGTTCTTCAACCCCAGAGCCAGGCATCCTGCTCCTGTCCACAGCAGGATGGCTAGTGCAACTCAGGGTGGCAGAGGTGGCTTAATACAATTAATTTTTTTTGCTTTTCCTTTAAGGGAAAATTGTTTGGCTTTGTGTCTTTTAAAACAGTGAACTGGACCACAAAGCAATGAATGAGTCAGCCTCCCTTTGGTTAAACTGAGTTTGGTTGCTAGGACAATACAGGAAGAACTATTTTTCTATACTACATTAGGCCCTTTGAACTAATTCACTTCCATTTCCAATGGCTACCCTTTGGAATATGTTGTAGGAATGGCCCTTGAGTATTCAGCCTGCTTCCTACCACATGACTGCAGCTGCTGTCTCATGACAGATGACTGCTGATGTTAGTTTATTTCACTCTGGAAATTCTACTTGTCTCCCTATCAATGAGCCCAATATGCCAAGGCCTCTGTTGTCAATTGTTTGTTTGTTTCTTCTATGAACCTTTGAAGAAAGACATGTCTCTAGGCCAGTTATAAGAAGCTTCTGGAATCATCCACTGACTGAGTGTATAAATAACCTTTAAAAGAAAAGATAAAGTTTACATTTGGTATGAAGGGCTATTTCAGGGTTAGAGGGGACCCGGCAAGTGCAAAAGCTTGAGATGAGAAGGCACAAGCTTGGAACAGGGAAGTCAGTTTTCAAAGTACTTTGAACTTTTCAGAAATGAACTATCTAGGAAGAGAATGACCTCTGTTCTTGCAGAATAGTCATGCCCTGATACCATAATGCTTAACGCTCCCCCTCTTTTAGCTCGGTTTGGATGGATGTTGCAGAGATGGTGAGATACAACTTGTGTGGTGCATCATCTAGTTGTATGTTTGAAGATATGAAATTAGCAATCATAGTTTAAGATTTAAAATGTAGTGTGTAAATTAACACAAAAAAAGAGAGGCTGCCTTGAGGCCAACTGCTTGTGCCCACAGAAGAATGTCTTCTCTATCAGTTGTCCCATTTTCAGCTCATAGATGTTTTGTCCAGTTCTCTACCCTGTAGTCTCAAGATAGGCAAGTATAGACTTCAGAGGGAGATGGTGAAGGCACCCCTGTCTCCGATTGCCGACAGTGCTGTCAGGCTCTAGGAAGCTGTAACACGCTGTTTGCCAATGGTTTCTGCCAAGTGAAATTTCCATTCCAGGTTGGAAGTGCTGGCTGGCTGCCCTGCAAACACGCGCTTCACAAGGCTGGCAACGCACTGTGCAGCAGGGATCGAACTCACATTCTCCCCTCCCCACCAGTGGCACAGTATTGATCAGTCTGCCTCCCCACCCCAGCAGAGCTCCCTCTGGGTCTCTGGCCACCGTCTAATGTAGTCCAGGCTCCTTAGCCTAGAGATCTCAACACTTTTGTGGAAATCCAGTGAACCTCTTCCCAGCCTTGTCTCCAGCCTCTGTGATTCTGAGCTCTACCCTCCTGCTGTCTTCTTTGGTGTCTAATCTCATATTACTCACTCTTCTTGAAATACCTTCTGCACTTTGGCTTGCTGGGATCACCATTGACCTTGACAGCCCAGCATAAGCATAAGTCTGCTTGGACCTCCCAACCTCCTAGAATCCTCTACTTGAACTCTTTGTGGCATTTTATCACTGTTTTCTTTTCTTTTTTCACCACCTATTATAGTTTTCGGCACATGTCAGTCTCACCTACGAAAGTAGAACAATGCTTTTGTCACCATCGTGGGTGCTTAAACCACTCATCATGTGCCTGTCTCAGAGCAGTGAGCATGCCTTCACTCAACAGCTGTTTGGGCAAATGTTGAGTTCCTGTATGTGCCACATGGCTCAGCACTGAGAGGCAAAGACAGCCCAGCAGCTGCGGACGCTGCCCCGAGGGGCTTACCTCCTCAAAGTGATTCTCCCCACCATTTGCTGAATGCCTTCTCTGTGCTAGACACTGAACTAAGTGCTTTACTTTCCCCTCCCCCCTACATAATCTTCACCACAACTTCAAAGAGGTAGGCTTTTCTGGTCACCATTTTCCACATGAAAACCTGAGGCTCAGAGACGGGAGGTAATTGGCTCAGGATCCCACAGTTAGTAAGGAGCAGTGAGGTTGTGAGCCCAGGTCTCTTCTGAGTTCATAGTTGCAACCCTTCACAAGGTTGACTACAGGATTGGCACCTGAGTGTGAGTGAGTCAGTGGAAGACTGGGTAAGTGTCTCATATTCCTTGTCTTCCTCTTATGATGCCATGTGTTTTTACCTCAGATTGAGCCGTACATGCCATATGAATTCACATGTGAGGGGATGCTGCAGAGAATCAACGCTTTCATTGAAAAACAGGTAAGGCTCTGCAGAGTCCATCTGTCTTTGCTGTGTCCTGCTTCCTGTTACCCAGGAGGGCTCTCATGAAGAGTGAAGAGCTCACCATGGCTTTGTGGTTATTTTCCTGATTTGAAAGACTCTAGAAGTTGGATACTGGCTTGTTGGAACTCTAAAGTGTGCCCTGTCATGGTCACCCAGCAGAGTCAGTCTGTCCTCGGGGGAAGAATGTTCTTTATGACAGTGACAGGCCAAAAGGAAACTTATGGGAGCAACAGGGTGGTCAAGATGGAAACCTGCCTTCACTGGGTTCTGAGAGACATTGAATCGGCTTGGGGGCGGGGCACAGAGACAGCCTCTGGTCCCACCTGGTGGTCTCTTCTCACTCCAAGAAAGGCAAGGACTGAACCCTGTGGTTTCCAAGCATTTCTTTAATATATGTTCCTTAATTCCAAATATGTTAGGACTTTTCAGCCGTTTGAAACATCTTTTAAAACAGGACCCCTTTTCAAATGAAACTTTACATGAAACCTAAGTGTATAAAATAGACAAAAGCAGAACTTGACTTCCAAAGCAGGGGAGGGTTCTGTAAGTCCCATGACCCTGTCAAAGCGTGGGCGCTGTGGCTTATGCTCGTGCAAGTAAAGGCCAAGAGTGTCATTGCCACCATTTATAACACTCTGATTCCTCAGGCTTCAAAAGCAACACATCTAGAAATAGGCAGACTGAGAACCCCTGTGGGTAGGGGAGTATGAACTCTTTGGCCAGATTCCAGAAATAAGGGGCTCCCCTTAAAGGGTAAAGCAGAGTGTCTTGGGGTGATCAAGAAATCTTTACACAATAGGGGATGAGGATTGTGCAGACTAAAATAGAAATGGTATGTTGAAAACGTAAGTAGGCATAGATCATAGGCCCAATATAGGTTGCAAAGGAAAGATTTGCTTTGACAGCCTGTGGTGAGCAGCGGACAGTCCCGGGTGCTGCTGTTGGAGAGCGAGGGAGAGCTGTGGGCGGAGGCTTCGGGGTGGCGGTCTGATCCTCTGATTTTTTCAGCCAAGGATGGCACACTCTGCAGCCAGCCACCTGGGTTCCAGTCCCACCACCGTGACTTTGTCATTGTATGACATGGGCATGTTACTCAGCCTCTCTGCCTTAGCATCCACTCCGATGAAATAAGGTTAATAATAGAACTGCAGAGGGCTGATGTGAGGGTTCAGTGAGCTAATACGTATGATGTGCTTAGAACAGGGCTGGCACGCAGTGCTCAATAAATGCAACCAGTATGTTGGTTACCTAATACATCCTATCATGTACAGTATTGAATTCTATCTTACGTAAACCTATTTTATTATTATATATTATACTGTATTACTCATCAGACTTTACCATGAAAGCTAAGCATTTGAATTATTATCATGCAGTTTTTGTCTGGCACCTAAATTGAGAATGACACTATCATCCTCCTAACTCGAGCAGCCATTTACCTACAGACTTTATGCCAGTGTGTACCGAGCTTATCACAGTGTATCACCTCATTTAATTCTCATGTGACCCTGGGAGGTGGCAGTAATGACCCCACTGTCTGGATGCTGGGAACTCAGTCTCACAGTCACGGGCTCACAAGTCCTGGAATCAAGGCTTGATGCTGGGTGGCCTGCACCCAGGCCTGCACTCAGGGCACTGCGGGGCCAGGCTACAACAGGTGGCCCTGAGCTACGTTTCTCATCTTCTTTTACTGCAAGCAGCTGCTGGTCCTCCCTAAAGGTGCAGCAGGAGCTGCTGTGACCTCCTCTGGCAGCTTAAGACACAGCTCTTACGACCATCATGGGAAGTTGCCTGCGATTTTACTAGGACCCCTGCAGCCACTGCCGAAACCCACCTCTTTCTTTCCCATCTGCACTTCCTTGCAGGGAAAAGGTTTACTCACCACCACAAGTAAAACTCTTCATCAGGTTTATTTGAAGGCTTTGCTTTCTTTGTTTTCTAGGACTCTTGAATCTCAGCCAATCCTTAAAAGTTCTCATGGGGCCCATTCTCTTTAAATCTATTACTCAGATTCCTTTCAAGCAGGGAGGTTGTGCACCCCAAACAGAACTTGCTAATGCTACATAATGCAGGGGCCATGCCCATCTTGTTTGCCTCTAAATGCCACATGCCTAGCCCTCTGCCTGGCACATAGTGGGTGCAGTGAATGAGTGGGTGAGAGGGTGAGTGAGCATGTGTACTCTGATTTTTTGAGTGTGTGCACCGGGAAGCTCATCGTGGGCCTTATGATTGGAAAACATGTCACTAAAACATTCTAATGAGAACATGCTAATGGAACTGCCCTTCCACACCACCTCCTGGTTGTAGGCTTCTCTGCAGAGCTCTGTGGCTCACAGAAATCCAGAGCTCGCTTTCTTGCCTGCTGTTGTCGTTCATTCATCTGCTCAGTAAATACATGTCAGCTGCGTGCTGTGGCCTGTGCCAGGGGCTGGGAGAGAGAAGATGTCAGAAGACTTGTCCTTGTCCTCAGGCAGCTTCAAGTGCCACAGAGAGGCCAACCCAGTCCACAGGCAAAGCCACTGGTGTAGGTTACACCCTGTAACAGTGATGTGACCAGGTGCTTTGGGATCACATAGCTGGGCCCGCAGGGTGGGGCAGGGTGAGGGTGGGGGAGTCTGTGCTGGAGCATTGGCAGGCGATGAGTCTTGAAGGCACACTGGGGCCACAGGGAGGGTGAGGAGGGCGGGAGAGTCAAGACGCAAAGGCCTGGGGAGAAAATAAAGAGAAATTGTGGTGAAATACTGGAAATTTGGCTACGACTGAAGAGAGAGATGATGTGAGAGGATGAGGCTGGGGAGGAGACAGATCACAAAACAAGGCAGACGCTCAGGTGGAGAATTCTGATTTGATTGTGGCACAGCAGGAAGCTAAATAAAGGTGTGACGCAGGGTAAGGGCAGTGGTGCTGTCAGATTGGTGTTTTAGAAAATCATTCTAGGAATCTTCTAGGTACTTCTTATTAAACATTCTCCCAGGGCTGCAAAAAGAGCCATGAAGGGGCCCATTTTGAGTTTATAAGGCTTCTGTGAAGGCTTTTATTGATGCCATAATGTTCCCCCAACTCCACCGGGAAGACAGGAAGCCAAAACTCCAGTGGCTGACAGATTGGGTCTTCTGCCTCTAACAGGTGCCTCCAGGCCACAGTGTTTTGGAGCTTCGGGTGTTCATTATTTTTGCAGCTAGAGGGATATCTTCAAAGAGCAGTGAGAGTGGAGAGAAGGGTGTTTCTGGTTTGAGCAGGAAAGCCTCAAGCTCTGAAGAGGTGGTAACACCTCAAGCTTCCCATAGGAGCCTCAGTTCTAATTAGACTGATCTCTCCCAACAAGTCTTCCCTGTGATCTACAAGAGGAACAAGGAAGCTTTCATCCCAGAGCCCTTTCAGAGGTGTCCATCATGCTCACTGAAGACGGTGGGAGCCGGAAGAGGCCAACTGACCGCAATCGCAAAAGCCCCAGGTGTCGGCGTACAGCTGAGTGGTTGACAGCAGGACACCTACCTCGTGCCTGCTGACCCAGCTGGCGCTTCCCACAAGAGTCCTGGCTTCAGGACAACCACTTGCTTTTTCCCTTCAATGTCCTTGCATCCCTTTTTCCATATGAAAAAAATGTTGATTTGCATCGCAAGCTCTTTTAAATCATCTCTCCCAATGAGGTCCTCTCTCCAGCAGTGGGGGTGGCAAGGCAAAGTCCTGTGCTCCAAGATCAGGAGCGCCATTCTTCCCTGACCTAGTGGGCCCAGGCCTGTCAAGTTTCTCACGTATTTCTTGGCAAAGACTTAGGTGTTTGCCTCAGGCCAGAGAGTATAGCGGGATCTTTTAAATGAGTGGCAATCAACAATGCTCAGATTGATTTCTGAAAACCATACCTATGTTCTTCAATCCTACTTTATTGTGCTCATGTTATTTGGCAAAGAGCTGTGTAATTCACGTAAAAAAGCATTTTGGAGATATGGAGGAAAAACCAAGTTAACTCCAGGAGCCACTGTGGAATCGGCTTCAGTTCCAGGGAAATTGACTTATCTTGAACTCCTTGGGAGTAAGGCCAAGCCTGGTAGCAAATCTGGATAGTCCAGTGGTGGAGGTGACAGGTTGCAGGGCAAGTGGTGAAGGTGACAGGTTGCAGGGCAAGAAGAAAAGGAATGGAAAAGGGGAGAGGTTATTGTTACCGAACAGGGGGCCGGGCACTGAGCAGGTCTGCCTGGGGCCAGCCGGTATTGTGTGGGTTCTTGACTTCATGTAGGAAAGATTTCACGGGTCCAGGTGACTATGAGGGTACATTTATTAAAGCTGGGGACAGTGAAACAAGGAAGGGCTTAACACAGAAGCAGCAATAGGAGAACCTAAGCTGGGCTGCCTTAGCTTACTGGGGAGTCAGAGAAAAGGGGGCCTTGGGGACAGGTTTGGGGGATTAGCCTGGGATGAGCTGCTACTACCTAGTGCTCCTCTGGTTGCAAGTCTAAGAGTTTTTTAGAGTTTAGGAGGTACATGGCCTGTGGGGAGAGAAATGGGGGAAGGAGAAAACAGAATGATTCAGGCTGCTCCCCAGAGGGAAAGGGTGCTTACTGAGTCCTTTGTCTTGAACTTCTATCTCTCTCTTGCAGATGGCAATCTTAAGGGAGGGTTTCAGCAGAATATTCATCAGCTTTCCAGGTGTGGTCTTCCAGGCTCCTGGTCTCCACTGATTGGTCAGTGCCAGGGCAGGGCACTAACTCATTAGTCATTGCAGCTGGTCCTGGCATCACCCACCTGGTTTGCTGCTTTTCTGGGCTTGGAGGTGCAACACAACTGATACTCAGATGTAATCTCTAGGGAGGTGACCTTCTGTGCCTGGCTGTAGATTGGTCAGCCATTGTGTTCTGCTCTCTATCTCAGTTGCCCTGTTCTACTGGCCAAGGAATTTTCCTAGCTTCTGACTGTGTCGAATTATCACTAGCTTTCAGTGCTATTAGCGAGACTGGGTGGATAATGATTAAGCAGTGGGCTCTGTCCCCACTCTCTTTGTGACCTGAGCAAGTTTCCTAACCTCACTGCTCGGTCTGTTCAGTGAGGATAAGACTGCCTACACCACAGGGCAGGGGTTAGGAATCAATACATGAACACATGTTGAGGGCTAAGACAGTGCCTGGCACAGAGTAGGACCTCTGAAAGCCTTACTACTTGCCACGTAGGAACCCAAACCAAACCAGGTACATCTGTGTGTGTTTAAGATTTTATTTATTATTTATTTTTAGAGAGAGCAGAAGGGAGGGAGACAGAGAAGGAGAGAAACATCCATTGGCTGCCTCTCACCTGCCACCCAGCCATGTGCCCTGACCGGGAATCGAACCAGCAACCCCTTGGTTCACAGGCTTGCACTCAGTGCACTAAGCCACACCAGCCAGGGCACAGGGTGTGTTTTTTTTAAACAGCTTCATTGAGGTGTAGTTTACAAACCATAAAATTCACTCCATGTGAGGATACAATTTAGTGACTTTTTTAGCAAATTGATAGTTGTGTATGTAATTACTACAACAATCTAGTTTGGTAATGATTTCATCACCCCAAAAAGCTTGGTTTGTGCCTGTTTGCAGGCAGTCCTTGCTCCCTGACCCACGCCCTAAGAAAATACTGATCTGTGTTCTGTCTCTGTAGCTTTGCCTTTGCTCGAGATTTCTGGTTTCTTTTCTTCAGCATAATGTTTGTGAGGTCCGTGCACATTGTAGCACATATCAGTGCTTTGTTCCTCTTTATGGTGGACTACTATTTCCTGGACATACCACACTGTGTTCATCCGCTCGCCAGCCGGTGGACATCTGGGCTGCTGCCACCTTTCAGCCACTGGGAAGAGTGCTGCTGCGAACCTTCACATGCATGTGGACGTATGTTTCCTTTCTCCTGGGCCATTCCCAGCAGTGGAAGGAGACGGAACGTGAAAGGTGAAACTAACTCTTTCCAGGGTGATGCTGTGGGCGCACTGATTTGCGTGTGTAGGCAGAGCCCGTTCACGCAGACTAGTCCCCATAGCTCAGTTTCCCCACCGCCCTCTCTGTTTCCCTGGTGGAAACAGCATTCACTCCTGCCACTGGGGATCTGCCCCAGGGGCCACGCATGGACAAGTACACTTGTCTGAGGACAGCACAGGCTGAGAATGGTGGGTACCAACCAGCAGGCAACCAAAGTATGTTTAATCTGTTCAGTCAGTCAATATTTTTGAACATTTTTTCTGTACCAGGCTCTGGATTCCTCAGCTATAATATAAATAACAAATGTGTCCCTTATCCCTCAAATAACTGGCTGAACTTGGCTCAGACCCTAATTTCATGATCTAGAACTTGCCCCTACTCCCCCCACATACAAACTTTTATTTTTTACAAATTCCTGTCCTTACTTACTCCAGATCCTACATCCAGTCCTGTATCTGAACATGTCCTTTCAGTCTGGACAATGGGAGTTCGCACAGAAATCTACTTGCACCTGATTATGTCATGCATGTAGTAACTCTTAAAGGTTTGGCCTAGGCTGCGTGGGGGTGACGGATTTGTGAAAGAGATCTCACCCACTATAACCAAAAGGGAGGGGCAAGCCAGCCCTCCACCAAGTGCTGCTCTCCCAGGGAGCCACCCACCCCCATCCGTCCTGCTCTCACGCGTTTTTTGTGAAGGACACTCCCCACCACTGTCACTTAGCCCAAGTTACGCACCTGCACGTCTTTTTCACAGTAACTTGTGTTCATTTGTTCAGAACGTTGCTTTTTCTATAAATTTGTGGTGATTAATAAACCTTTCTCATTATAATTGCTGCAGGAAATTTTCAGAATAGTCAAGCAAATGTAGGGAAATTGGGCAACTGCTTGAAATAATTGATAGAGAGGAACGCACATGTTCTCTGTTCCGAGTGGGCTTGTGAACCAGATTGAAAATCGCTATTCACGCCTCACTCTGTGTAAAGCCTCCCTCGGTTAGTGTGTTGCTCTTTCCTGCTTCTTCGATCAAAGCTCCAGCATGCCCAGCCATTCCATACGGTTGAACACCTCTTTACTGAACACCAATTATCTGCAAAGCACCATGTTTATGATGAACTGCTAACTCCTATTCAGCCTACAAAACCCAGTCTAGAAGTCTCTGTTTTCTGAAAGCCTAGAATAGCTCCCACTGTCGCCCCTCCCCTCCCCACAGAGTTAATTACTTTTCTCCCCTGAGCGGTCTGTCCCTTCTTATTTGAACATCAGTTTTGTACTGTTGTAATTTTTTTTGATGTTGGCCTCTCTTACCATGCACTGTGCACTGAGCCTTCAGCCCAGAGACTGTGCTTCATCCGTGTTCACATTTCTTTTACCTAGGAAGACTTTAATAGTCATTCGTAAAGTTTTGAATGGGTGATAAGAGAACCTTTAGAGCCAGACTGTGAGACATGAGTGTTTCATGGAGGGTTGCTGAACGAAGTTGCCTGTGTCTGGTCTGAGGCCATTGTCTCTCTCCCGCACTGTTGCCTCCCTTCCTGTCAGTCTGTCACGGGAGGCGGAACTAAAATGGGGCCCCTAGGCACTTCATGACCTGCAGGTCCTTCGCTTCATTCTCTCAAGATCACTTATCACTTTTTAACGTGTGTGTATAATTTATGTATCTTGTTTTTCTGTCTTCCTCACTGATTATAAGCTCTATGAAGACAGGGGTTTCGGTTCCTTTTTTTTCCACAGAGTCACCCCCATAGACCTAGGAAAGTCCCTTGCATATTGTAACAGTAAGAGCCAACCGCAGGTGGTGTTATTTATATCAGGCTAGATTCAAACCCAGGCGTTTGAGTTCTGGACCATTATGCTTTTCTGCTTCTTAGCAAGTATTTTGTTGCATGAATGAGTGAATGAATGAGTGAGAGCACACAGCGAGGAGACAAGTTGGCATTGCTATGTTAGCCTAGGCTGAGGCTGACAGAAGGAGAAGACCTCCAGCCTCCCACGAGCACCTGGGGGGGGACTGGATCTAGGGGTGAGGAGAGGCTATGACAGGGGTGGCAGTTACAGGTGTGCCCTGCAAGCAGCGGGGCAAAGGAATGTCTCTCGTGGACAAATTGCCATATGTAATCCAGGCAACTTGACTTTGTACCTCTGGACCCTGACGGCAAAAAACGGTTGACCTTGGAATATTATCTTTAACATTTCTAGGTACCTTCTTAAGAGTCACCTCATTTTACCTCACAGGAATTATATAAGGACTGAAGGAGGAATGCAGGGAAAGCTAAAGGGACATCTATGAAGTCCACCAGCTGGGGCCAGAATCACAGCCCGGATCCCCACACTCTCCCCCGCTTTACCTGTGACAAGGCACAGGTCCCTTGCTTACTGGGAACACCTTTAGGCCTCCCTTTGTTTAGTTTTACCAGGTGGTTCACCGAGCTTTAATAAGGTCCTGCTGCTATTTTTTCTATCCCCGATCCTACTGGCCTCCACAACAGACCTCTGAGAGGATGTCACACCAGCACCCAGTGAGCCCTGAGTAAGAGTGACGGGGGATCCCAATGCACATATAATTGAGCTAAGCTCGCCTGTTGAAGGGGATCTCAAAAAGGTCGGCTGCTGTGGTTTACTCAGACCCGCCCTGCCGCGCTTCCTTTGTGCAGACCTCAGGGTGCTGGGTGCCCGTGTCTTCAGATGCAACACTGCAGTTCCTGCAACCTCTGTGCGAGCACAGGCAACCCCCCCACCCCAGTGAGGGACAGCACGGAGGAGGTGAGCATGACTGGGCCGCCTGCTGCTTGCCAGCCTTCTGCCCCGGCTCCATCACTTAGTCTGTTAGCATCACTTTCTGCAGATGAGTGATGGGGACAAGACCAGACTGGGTAGCAAGCCCGAGGCACCAAATCCAGGCCTTCTGACTTGAAGTGCCTGCCTTGGCCACATCAAGTCCTCGTTTATTTTGACCCTGGGACTACTTCACATACCACAAGAGGCTAAAAATGAATAAAGAGCAGAGTTTCTTAAGAGACTGCTAAACTCAACAGGTCTAGAGAGACTGCCCTCAGCTCTAACTGCCTGTAAGTGTCATATAGGAAAAGACACTTGCGGTTTTCTTGCAAGCTCCACAAGCCAGAGTTTGAGCCTTCAGCCATGGTGGGCTTCCAGTTCCCCAGACTAATGAAGGGTTGGGCCCAGCTAAATCCGGGAGGCAAAGAGCAAAATTCTCACTTGGCTCCTAGCAGTGTAGACGCTGTGATCTGGCCTGGGTTTTCTAGTGGTTTGCCTGTTCTGGAGAGCCACAGAGCAGGCTTTGGTGTATGTTGGATTTAAAGTCTCCCTATTATAATACTGAAAGGCCACAGAAATTATCAGATGTCTCCTAACAATATATAAACAAAGTTGCTTGCATTAGCCAGCCAGAAAAACAAATTAAAAAGGATCCCTTAACCTTTTCCCAGTGTCCGTGTGCCCACTCAGCTCTCACCAGCAAAACTACATCAATCACCATGTCCTCCTCCTTCCTGTTTGATGACAGCCGTCCTCATGAGACGGACAGAAAGTAAGGGTCATCCAGTATGTTGCCTTATGCCGCCAGGTAAGAGAGGGACAGTCACCCGTGAACACCCTGTTTCCAGTCAGGTGCCACCAGTCCGCAGTCATGCAGCCACCCTTAGTGACCACATCCAGACCAAAGTTAGTGTGCCGCAGTGCCTCAGCCAGCAGGAGGTTTGAGCTCAAGATCATCTCGAACCTGAGCAGTCAGATCAGCTTCTGTCTACCCGCCCAGCGTGGGGCCTCTCTCCCGTGGCCGCCCAGAGCTGTGTGGGCGTGCACTCTGCTCACCCCCGACCCCCGTTCACTTTCAGAAGATTAAGCTGATCCTGGTATCTCTACATATGTCACTGTATTGCTGTGGTCTCCAAATTATTAATCTCCTGGAATCTTCTGTTTTCAGCTGATAGGGATCCAGGCCTGGGATTCCGACCACAGTGCATTGAAGGGTTTCTCTTTGTCAGCCTCACAACTCACCCGGGCTCAGTTGTGTCCCCTCGTCACAATGTCCTGTGATGTGGCAGACGTCATGGGTTTGCTTTATGTTTGGGGTCTTGGTCACTGATCTGAGCAGACCGGAGTAGAAGCCCCGTGAGTGCCCACCACCTGCCAGTGGCCTTTCTCAGCAGGTAGTAGCATCTGTCTTTCGGGAAGGAGGTAGGAAAAGCAAGAACCATGGGAAAACATCAGTCATCATTTTTATTTTTACCATGAGGAAACTGAGGCTTCATAACGCTATGCATATTGTCCAAAGTTTCACAGTTGGTGACAAGGAGCAGGAAGTACCCTCAGAGCCCGCTGCAGATAGAGTTCGGAACTCATTTCACTTTGCTCTTGTTTATTTTCATTTTGCTCGCTAAAAGTAATATAAGCACAGGTTTTTACAAAATCGCAAATGATACAGAGTCCCCTCCTAGGGGCAGCTCAGGCCTGCTTTCTAGGGGCCGCACCCACCTCTCCGCTAGGGACCCAGCCAGGCCAGGCTGCCCCGCCCCACCCTGCCCGCAGGGCTCCACGGCCTTCCTTTGCCCGCACCAGCCCCAACATTATCCATCAGCTCCTTGTCCACAAAGTGGGGAAGAAAACTTGAGGAAAAATAAAACATTCCAGAAGGACATACACTGAAAAGTAAATTTCCTTCCCACTCCTGATCTTGATCCTCCGTTTCCTTTCTCAGCAGCACCCGTGCCAACCAGGGATGTTCCTGCAGGAGCAAATGCACGTTCTTGTGCATCTTTCCATCTCGACCCCTAGGGTCTGACACAGTGGGAGCACCGCGCAGCCTTCTGCATGCGGCTGCTTTCGCCTCTCAGTGTAGCCTGGGCACGATTCATGCCTGCAGGGCAGACCTGTTGCACTTGTGTTATTATTTGTATTGAAACAGGTACCTGTTTCAATACAGATAACAGGCTGTTTCACTTCTAATGCTTCTACTCTGACAGTGCTGCTGTGATGTCCTGTGCAGGTGTCTCTGCACCAGGTGTCCCTGCATGTCTGTGGGGAAGATTCCTACAACTGGGATTCGGAGCCCAGGACCCTAACCACCACTGGCACTCCTGGGGACCAGCCGCCCCAAAAGGAGTTAAACTTGCAGGCCCTCTGCACAGACAGACAGCACCTTCCCCAGATGGGACAGACAGCCCAGGGATTCGGGGGACAGTGTGAGTAGAGTGAGCTCTGGCTGCCAGGGGTGCATGAGTGCCAGAGCCAGCACTGCTGGCTGCCCAGGGTGGCTTCGGGCACAGCTGAAATGAAAGCTGGGCCCCGGGCAGAGAGTCTCACTCCTCCTCTCCCTTTCCCCAGCCCCTCTCCCTCCTCTCACCACCCAGGATGTGCGCTCATGCTGGCCCTCCATCCACGGAGCTTCCCTCTGCCCACCCCACCCTGGGTCTTCCTTGGACGTTCTGCCCCCAGTCCCTCTTGACCCCGGGAATGACTGGCCTTGCCCCATTCTGAGCTCCCTACACTTGTACTGGGGGCGCCTCTCTTCGAGGGGTTTCCAAGTTACTTCACGTCCTATCACAGGTCCTCAGACTGTTTACCATGCTGTTGAATTAGTGTGGCATTGGAATTGTTCTCAACCAACAATGCCAGAGCCCCAACCAAAGCCATGACCCCTCGAGAGGCTCTGTGAGCGGTGCCCACAGGCACCTTGCCCTACGCTTTGCTTCATAAAGTTGAAACTGGTGCTCACAAAAGTGTCACATTAGGTAACTGCCAAATTAGGTAGACACCGGGAATGTCTTGGGAATTAGAGCAAAGGAAACTGAACAGCTGGTGGAGGGGGCCCAGAGATGGGCCCTCGAGGGTGGAGTACTTAAACAGCTGGATCGTGTGCTTGCTGGTGGTAATGGTAATAACTGGCCTCGGTCACTGGCGGCCCAGTGCTATGCACATGACAGCAGCACCTCCCGTCCTGAATGGGAGGTCCTGCTGTCCCCTTCACATTTGAGGAGGCTGGTAGGTGGAGAGGTGAAGAGCTGGCCCAAGGCCATGTTCTGGCTGAGCCCAGTTCCAACCCCAGTTTGTCTGGCTCCCACCTCCTCCCTTCACTGCCCCGCCCCTCTCAGCTGGCCACCTCCCCTTGTCCCACTGCGGGGCAGGCTGGGGATCACCAGCTGCGTCTTTGGTCCCTTGGCTGATGGCTTCACTGTCATTCTAGGACTTCTGCCATGGGCAAGTGATGTGGCCGCCCCTCAGCGCCCTGCAGGTGAAGCTCGCTGAGCCCGGGCAATCCTGCAAGCAGGTGTGCCAGGAGAACCAGCTCATCTGTGAGCCTTCTTTCTTCCAGCACCTGAACAAGGAAAAGGACATGCTGAAGTAGGTGCTGGGGTGGGGTGGGGTGGGGTGGGGGCAGCTCAGCTTGCCTGTGGGTTCGAGCTGGGTTGAGAGGGATGAGGTTTTCATCTCCAGGCTTGGGGACTGCTGGGGAAGGATTTGGGGAGCAGGCTGCAGCAGCATCCCCCAGAGAAAGTTAGCCTGGCATTGTTATTGTTAGGTGGATGAGGTCACCTGGCATGCTGACACATTTAGAACTCGAATGGGAGTGCTGTATTTGCATAAATAATGTCATGTCTGGGTTTGGAGATTGTGGGAGGTGTTTACTGTGCTGATGTTACACCAAGAACCACAGGAGCGGAGTGGGCACAAAACCACATGCAATCACCCCGTCCCCAGATGGCCCCCAGCCGTCCGAGCAGCACAGGCGGTGGGTGACAGTCTTGCGGGTGGGAGTCAGGAAGGAATGAGGAATACAGGCAAGGCGCTGGCACAGAACCACCCACGGCAAAGTCAACTGCCCCCTCCCCCTGCCCCATCCCCCTTTTTACTCTTCCCTGCACCTCTGGAACAGGTACGCTGCAGGGACAGGAGCAGGCCTGGCTCTGCCCTGGAGGGCCGTCTGCATTGCGTGGCCCTTTGCGCTCCCGTTTACATTGCTTTTACTGACGCCACTCACTTCCCTTAGTGTTGGCATGTGGGCTTTGGCATTTGCAGTTCCCAGATTTCCACGTGAGGTTTCTTCTTACCTCGGACTCATGGCCCCAGCAGTGCTGGATCTCCCCCTTTCCGTCACACCCCGTCCTGAGCCACACAGTGCCTAATTACTTAACCGCCCCCCACCCACCGCACCTTGATAGCTCTAATCAGATGTGTTCCCCTAAGAAAGAGGTTTGCTGTCCCAACCCTAGATGCGCAGTAGAGCAGTGGTGCTGTCCCGTCTTTAGGCTGGTGTTTAGGAGTGGACTCAGGGCCCCAGGCTTGCCCGTGCCCCGTCCTCACATCACGCCCTGTTAGACAGCGTGCTTGGCCACAGTGGTTGCCTGGGCAGTGGTCTGAGTTGCTCCGGTCCCACCCACAAGTCTCACTCTTCTCAAGGGTGGTATGAAACCCCCTTGAGAAAGAGCAATTGGCCTCTGGCATCACACCTGCAGGGAAGCTCTCCTGAGGAGGGCGGCCGGAGGTGCCATTTCTCCTGCAAAGGCCGCCTTGTTCACCCTCCGCCCACACGCCGGGCCGGGACAGCCTTGCGGTGCCTGCCGTACAACGGTGACACGTGTGAGGGGGAGTGGTGGTCTGATGTTTGTGGAAAGCTTACACTGGCCCCAGAAGCTTCCATTTCCACAGCACGTATACTGAGTCCTAGGGTTCCTGCAGGCTCTTCCCTCTGGCTCTTTGTACAAACAGCAAGGTGGCTTTTTGAGGACCCCGAGCGGCTGAGCGTCAGAGTGTGGATCTGCTGGGGGCAGACCAGGGACTGTACACACTGAACTGCCGGTGCGCCCCCCACCACCTGTCCCCACCTCTGGGGGAGGAGATGTGAGACGCACTGCCTGGTCCTGGGATCAGGGCCCCACCAGCAGGCCTGCCTCTGGGGCACAGGTCTAGGTCCAGTGAGGGGACAGGAAGGGGAGCTAATAGGCCAGTTTCCTCAGTTTTCCCACCTGTAAAATGGGGACATCCGGGGTGATGGTGACATGATGTGCAGCCAGTGCTGAAGGCAAGGCAGAATGGCCCCTGCTTCCTCAGAGCTCTGAGCAGTAGGGCCGCCTGGAGTCACCAGGAAGGACGGGAAAGCCAGGCCGTGCATGGGACCGCCCAACCCATCTCACTCCCCATTGTAGATATTTCTTCCTAGGAGACAGCGGTGGCGGCTCTTTTGCAGTACAGCTGCCTGAAATTAATGCTCTGAATGCAAGCGCCCTATTGAACACGGTGTTTCTGCATTCCTAAATACTGATCACGTTGTTAACCACCCCGCCCCCCTCACTGTCTGGCAGTCCATCGAGTGCCCCTCGGAGTGAGGCAGCCCTGGCCCATCCGTGTTTGTGGCCAGTTAGCAGTGAGGGGCTCCTACAGCCAGTGCTGCTTTCTCTTCTCCAGCTTGGGGCCTGGACTGTGACATGAATTGAGTCCTTCGGAGTGTCCCACGCTGTCATCTTGAATCTGGGACACAGGTGGCCAGTGTCTGAGCTCCAGTGCAGTCCGGGCGTGGAGTCAGTGCTGGAGGGGCGACCACAAATGCCTGCGCACAGAGCATCCGAGGCCGAGCTGTGACTTAACCTGACCCAAACCAGAGGGTAGAGACCCTGGAAGGAGCCCAAGTGCCCAGTGGGGAGACCTCGGCTCTGTGAATAAGAACGGGCGTTAATGCGAGACCTCGTTGGTAAATTGGCTACCTTTCCAAGTTGTATCTTCTAAAATTCGGATTGTTGAATTTGGGGGAAGTCTCAGCTGTGAAGTCTAGACTATGAGTGCCTTGGTGCACCCAAGAGAAGGAAGGTGGCCCTAAGTCCGAGAGGTCCAAAGGAAGTTTGGGGCACCTGGCCGATCCAGGGTGGAAATAAGCAGGACAGCAGGGAGGGAGGGGCAGCTCCAGGACAGGCAACCAGCTTCCCGCTCTCAGGAATTCGGAGGCCCAGGGAAAGACGGGACTTTGCCCTTTCATTCTTCAAGAACTATAAAATGTAAACGGAGGGCTGATGGGCCTCAGAAGCCCCACTCCCATCCCGTAAGAGAAGCTGTGCAGGCCAGCCAGAGAGGTCCGCACCTCTGCAGAAAGGAAACTACAGGCCGTGCCAGGAGTCTCTGAGCAGGTGTGAGTGAGTGAGTGTGTGTGTGTGTGTGTGTGTGACTGAGGATGGGTGTGGCAGACATCCCAGGAATACAGGCAGAAACAGTGACGTGTGCACCCTGAAAAGCACAGGGCCCACGGGTAGGGGGATCTGGACGCACTGCCCTGGTGGGGAAAGCCGCCCCACCTCTTCAATCGCTGCCATGCACTAGTTAAGCAAGAATGAGGGAGTGGCCTTCCTGAGCAGCCAGGGCTATGGGACAGGGACCTGCACGCTGAAAAAAGGGAGAGCCCCCGGTGGCCAGTGGTTTGGATGGTGTCCAAAAGTGGCCAGAGCTGTGCTCACCCATGGCACAGGATCAAGGGAACCCTGGGGGGGCTGCCTCATAACGGGGCTCCCGTGACTCTGGTGGCACATGCTGTCTAAGCAAGCACTTGGTGGCAATCAGGGCATCGTCCCAGGCAGGCTGCTTGCACCGAGGCCTCTGCCGCCGTGCGCTCACACTCAGGAGGCTGGGCCAGGAGCCAGAAGCCAGGAGACCCTGGGGCTGGAGTAGGAGGGTGTCTTCATGGCTCCTGACAATTGTACCCCTGGCCATGGGGTCTGAGACTAGTTGCAGACATTTCCACGCTCCTGGTGATCAGGGTACGAGGCAGGTGAGTTGACTTAAGACATACCAGCTGCAGAAATTCACCTAGATAAAAAAAGAGCACAAGCATAGCTGTTTCCCAAGGCCACGCTCTGCATGGAAACGTTCAGTGCGCAGATGAGCTCTGGAGACCCCTTTATGTGGCTTGGCCGGTGGGGGCATCTCGTGTTGCATGCGGAAGCTCCAAATCTCTGACTCATTTTCCTTTAGGAAGTCTGTAAAACCCACACTTCCTGCCCTCGCCTTCATGGTCCATGACCTTAACCCTCTGGGTGCCTCCATCTCCCAGCTGACATGCCAAGACCAGAGGTGTTAGGGCGTTTAGAGATGTCACAGAGCTCTTTGGCAACTGCAGAGCAAGATAAGAGGGAAAACTGCCCTCCGGGGCAGCAGGAGCCCAACCGGCAGCCCCCCAGAGCCCCTGCGTCCCTGCCAGATGCACTGGAAACCGCCTGATTGATGTTGGCAAGGGCTCCCGGCCAGGGAGTTTGTCAGTTGGCTGGAGGAAGACCAGAGCGGGCAGGAGTAATGGGGGCTGTGAGAGCAGGGGGTGTAATATGCTGCTTCTCTCCCAGTATATGGAAGCTTTCCAGGGGCAGCAGGAAACCTCAGGCTCCCCAGCTGGATCCCCACCTTGTCAGCAAGAATCGAGGCTTCTGTGAACACAGGAAAATGCAGACGGCGAGTGTGGGGGTCAGTTCACGCTGCAGGGCCGAGGAGGAAGGTGGCCTAGACCACCCCGTGTCTGCCAGGGCAGGGTGGTCACGGCCATGATGATGATTGTAATAATAACCCTTCCGCAGACCTAGACTAGGCCCCGTGCTCTGTGAGTGCTGCTGTCCTTCCCACACCTCCCCTGCGAGTGAAGGTTGTCCATCCCCAGGTTACAGAAGAGGAAACTGAACCACAGAGAGGCTCGGTCATTTGTCCAGGGTCACAAATGGGGCCAGGACTCAAATCCAGGTCAGCCTAGCCTACCTATACCTTCTCTGCAGCTCCAACCCACGAGCCTTTCTCTTCCTCCTCAGGTACGAAGTGATCTGCCAAAGCTCAGAGCTGGCCAAGGACATCCTGGTGCCCTCTTATGACCCCAAGAACAAGCACTGTGTGTTTCAAGGCGACCTCCTGCTGTTCAGCTGTGCGGGCGCCCACCCCAGGCACCGGAGGATCTGCCCCTGCCGGGACTTCATCAAGGGCCAGGTGGCCCTCTGTGCAGACTGTCTATAGCGACCTCCGGCGGGGCCCTGCACGAACGCTGCTGGGGAAGACAGTGACCCCAGCCCCGTCCTGGCAGAGCCAGGGGGCAGACGTCATTTGGGGACTCTCACCAGAGCCTGGACTTTTTGGTGGAAGATTTCGATTTGGTGTTGCCCTGCTGGGGTCTGAGCATCACAGTGGAGTTTTCACCAAAACACAACAAGAGCAGACAGCAGGCCAGGAGCCTGGTTCTGCTCCCTGGCACAACTCTGTCTTATTTTTTGAGGAGCAACTGTAGAGAGTGAATCTCAAGATTCATTTAAAACAAAAAACCAGAGGCGGAATTGAGCTGGTCGGAAAGAACTCTGTGTTGGGAACATTCCTAAATCCATTAACTTATTTATTTGGGGGGGCGGGCAGGGGATCAGGGAAGGGCAAAGAGGTCTTGATTACAGGTCTTGTTTCTTTGATTTTCCACTGTTTACCATCCACCTTCACTGTACTATTTTTTTTGTCTGCTTCGGGTGGGGTGCAGGCGGGAGAGACAATGCTCCGAGGGACTGGGTGCACGCCTGAGGGTGGCTGCCGGTGTAGCCCCTTACGGTGGGTGACAGCAGCACAAAAGACAGTCTGATCTGTGTGCTTGAGGGGTGGCAGCCACAGGTCAGGCGCCGCCTCCCTGTGGCGGGGGACAGCCCAGCCAGGGCAGGAAGTGCAAGGTTGGGAAACTGACATTGCGTGCGTGTGGTGAATCCGAAGTGCAGGACTGAGAGAACTACTTGAGACTCAGTTGTGATGTTGCCTGTGAGCTGGGACTGGACAGGAGTGAAGCTGATCCCTATCTCCTGGTGTCATCCATGGAGCTGGGCTCCAAACAGGTGGGCTTGTTACATTGCCTATAATGTCTGATACTGGACCAAAGTCCAAGGATGGGATCTTGGTGAACTTGACATTGGCTGGGGTAGCAGGGGCAGACCAGGATGAAACTGACTCACCATCCTGGCCACTCACCTGTGGGGGTGGGGGTGGGGGCGGCTTTCACTCCAGGCACCAATATTCTGAGGAGGACAAGCCAGTTGCCAGGTTACCCAGGCCAGACTCATTTGACCCCACCACCCCCCAGCCCTGGAGCCCCTGTGCTCTGCTTTGTGTGAGTTCCCCCCGCCCCCAGCACCCCACCCCCACTAAGCACTGTTTCTGTGCTTTGGGTGCTTTCCTGTGAAGCCCTTGGCATCCCGTGCTGGTGAGAATGAGCCCTCTCCTCCTCCTTAGAGAGTCTCCCTGTTGTGAGCTGTTGTGATACACCCAGCCCTCAGGGTGGTTCTCAGTGCCTTGGTGGCTCTGGCAGCCCTAGCTTCCCAGCATCCTGCATGCCTGGGGCAGCTGGCCCCACCTCCAGCAGGCAGGACAGCTGGCCAGGCTAATGGCTGGGTGGGCCTTCGAGAAGTGAGACTAAAGGAAGGGCTGTTTCCTGAGGACCAGAGCAAGTAGGGTCTTTAGGTGTGGAAAGTTAGAGCTGCCAGCTTTGCAGTTCTTCCCAGGTACATAAATAAGACCAAATGCACAACCAGCCCTTTTTTTTTTTTTTAACTTAGATTCTTGGTCTGAATCCCACCTCCAATCCTAGAGAATGGAGGGGGTGAGGAGGGCAGCTGGGGTCTCTGCCACCCCTCAGGTGGCCCCGAACACATGTGCTAGGGAGAGTGCTGACCAGGAGGCCTGGGCCTAGCCACAAGGGCACAAGTCCAAAGGAAACCTTGGTAATGGGGTGTGAGTGAGTGTGGGTGTGTGTGTGCTTTGAAGCTTTGCAAGGGCAGTTTCCTGCAGTAGGAAGAGAACTGCCTTCCGTGCTGTTAGGAATTGCTTTTCCCCGTGAAGGGGCCTCTTGGCTGCATCCTAAATTGTGGGAATTTGCTTGAGTTCCCCACCCTGAGATTCCTGGGCCGGTGCTGCCCTCTCCTGGGCTCTTCAAGGAGCTTCCAATGGTGAGCATGTCAGTGTAGGCATTAGACCAGCAGGGGGAGCCTGCGGGCCAAGACCAATTTCCCACACTCCACAAGGCTAACCCATTTTGCAGAGGGCTGTTTAAATAAGCACAGGAACTCAGAAAGCAAGGAAGGTGGAAAGCTACATTCTGCAGAAAGATGCTGTGCCTACCTTATGTTCCAGAAGCTGCAAAGATTGTTTGCTGGCTGCCCCAGCTCAGGGCCTCCCCTTTTCTCCTTTCTATGTCAGGACCTTCGAGTCAGGCAGTCCAGCAGGCACTTTCCCCACTTCAGGTCTCTCTTGCCTCCGCCAGCCCAGTATTGGTCGAGGTAATGCGGAGTTCCGCAGGGGGGCTGCTGCGCGTGGGGCAAACCAACCCACACTCCACATGGTGAAGGCATTATCAACAGAGGCAGTGACACTGGAGAGGTGCTGGCTGTCGGGCCCCAACAGACTTAGCCATCAGCCAGTGGTACACAACAGGAAACTCGGGAGGGCCCTGCCTCTGCCCTGCGTGCAGGGAGGCGTGACTCCTGCCAGCCCCGGAGGAGGGCGCCTCGCAGGGTGTGGGCCTTGGGTGATTTTTGTTAATAGAGTCCTAAAGCAGCATGTAACTAGTGACAGTCCCACACCGAGAGGGGTCCTAAGCCAGGATCAGCGTCTTCCTGTGCTAGGAGCATATCTTGCCCAGTCCATAAGTTTTTGTACATTTTTTTCCTAAGTGAAATTTGTCCCCCGCCCCACTGTGATCTTGGGCTCTTAAGAAACTTGAGGGAAAACATTTAACTAATTTATTAAAAGAGAAAAAGCTTTCCTTTGACATGTAAACACTTTCAGGAGTAAAAGCTCCTCAAAGGGGAAACACACTTTTAATGCCAGTAAACACCTCATTTTATTTTTTGTATGTAATCTGATTTGCACATGTACAAATGGAGAGGGATCTTTGTGCATTTTTGCTTAGATTGCAGTTTTGTCTCTGCTTACAATTTTTTTGTGTTTGCTGTGTGTTTGGAAATATTGAGAGTCCATTTGTTTGTTGATATTTATTGTTTTTCTGATGTGCCTTTTCACTTTTCTTTGGGGTTGGTTTTTGGAATCTGGGTGCTATTGAAGGAAGACAGTGGACTCCTGCAGCTTGGAGATGGGACCTGTCCTTTATCACTGTGGAAGCTCAGGCTGGGCACCAGCAATGCCCTTCAAGCCCCCTAGGCCACCACGTGTACACACATGCTCCCCCATGCAGCCTGAGAACCCCAAGAGAAGTGCTGGATTTCTGGAGACCAGCCCTCACCTTCCCCAGCTGCCTGGTCACAGTCACGTCATCAAGTCTGGGGGCTGCTGGCTGCCCCTGTGCCAGTGGGCCTGTGCTCCGTGCCGCCAGGCATGTGGGAGGTGTGGCCCAGACCAGCCCTAGCTGATGGGTTGCACTGACGGGGAGCAGTACCCGCTGAGCTCATGAGTAGCACTGGCCTGTAAACACTCTATCTGGTTCACATCATGAAGGGGAAGGGATATGCACGCCTTTGTGTCCTTAGTGAACACAGGGTTTAATAAAGGTGACTACTGGGCTCCGCGTGGGAGCAGAGGCTCGGTGCTTCTCACTGGCCACGAAGGCATCCGTGACAGGCTGACGGAAACTGCGTGTTCACAGGTGGGTTTGTGCTTTCCAGACCAGACCCAGGCAGGCCACCCCGTCTCCACGGTGGTTTACCTGGATTGTATATGTGATCGGGATATCACCACCCTCTTCCATGGCCCCCAAGTTCATGATTTAAAAAAGTCCCTTTTGTTAAACGGTAGGCTCTGTTGTATGTGCTGCCGTCCCAAGCCTGGGTTGTTTTATTTATGTAAAAAAATACTTGTTTTCACATTGGCTTCATTCTAATTCCATCCATCCCTACAGGGCAGGCCACAGAGCACCTTCATGTGAGGAGCTGGATGGACATGAATAGATTCAGTCTCCTTTATGAAGGTGGGATTTCCTAAAGCGGAGGGCGAGTTCCCTTCATTCTTGTTGGCTTCAACAAAAAGTGGAAAACCAAGTTTTTATCGCAAAAGGCCAAATTAGCTGTATAGTCTCAGATGCAGGAAAAAAAACTAACCTAGCTTTCTTAGCACTTAGGGGTTTTGTGAGGATTCGGTGTTTAGCAGTGTCTGGCACATAGTAAGCCCTAGTAAATGTTAAATATTGTCGTTATTAGCATTTCACAAAACTTGAGAAATAAAGAGTTGAGCTCACTCCCTATCAGTTGATTCATGTAATACCTACGTGAAACTGTCCTGGGTTGATGGAATGTTGTAGAGGTTCACGGACTTAGCACATCCAAGGCCCAGCCCACCCTGCTGCTGGGGACATGTCTGTGACCCTGAATGCACTGACTGATCTGAAAATGTGCCTGGCTTCAGCACCAGATGAAACCAGGCTGCAGGGACTTGTGTACAGGAGATGACAAGGGTGACCTCTGGCCCCATGTGGGACGTCACCCCACTGATACCTCCTGGACCATTCCAGAATTTCTCTTTATGCAACTTCTTGAGCTAGAAATTAAGGTGAATGCTGTCATTGACTGTACCCCTTAAAAGTTAACTGTATTTCTCTGAAGTGTCGTAAGACAGGCTTTTCTGTTTTGAAGGGGAAAGGAAAAACCAATTGAACTTACTCATTCCCCAGGAAGTCCCTTTGCTGCCCCCTGCTGGTCAGGGCGGCTCCTCCACAGTCCAGTCCACAGGAATCAGACTCCTGGGCTGTTTAGCTGTGACATGTTTGCATGGGCCCCAGTCTCAGAGAAGATACCCTTCTCCACCAGGCTGCTGCAGCTAGACTGAGGGGCCCCAAAACTATCCCACCTTCCCGGTGAAGCCATGGGCAGAGGCTGGGAGAGTATCTTCAGAACCATTCCCAGAGGCTGCTCATGGTTCAGTGATTTTTTTTTCCCAAATTGCCCAAATATCAGTTCACTTTCTGTTTTGTTGGGGTGTTAGCGTCTTGCTCCCTGATCTAGAGCTGTATGTCCTCTCCTGTCTCGGTGCTCTTCTGGACAGGTTGCAGTTGTGGAATATGGAGCAATTTAAGTTCCTTCGTTTCCAGCAGAATCAGCAGTCTTAGACTTTGGTGGGTATAGGACTAGAATTTACCTCCTTCAAAGCATCGTTTCCTCGATCCCTGATTCTGTGGAGCCTTAGATTGGTTCCCCTGCCCCCTACAGTTGGCGAGGCGTGGCAAGGCACAGAAGGCCAGCACGTGCCCATAGGACAGTCAGGTGTGTCTGGATGGTGCGGGTTAGGGGCACCAGAGAGCATTTGCCATGCTGGAGGTCTGAAAGCCTGGCTGGGACAGTAGGGTGGGGACTTGGCGCAGTCTGCCACCTCTGCCAAAGGGGAGATGGCGCAAACTGGGGAAACATTTTGTTCACTGTCCCGCCCAGGTGTTAATAGGACAATACCGGAACAATCAATGCCAAAGGAGATGGTGGTGTCTTTTCTACTGTAGCTGCTGTCACTACCTTGATGTCTTTGAGCTAATGACCGTTCGCGTCTGTGTCGTCACACAGCTCCTGGCTCACTCTGGGTTACGAAGTGCAGGGTTCTGCAGGTGTGCTGTTGCCGTCCAGACATCCTGTACCGGCACAGAGAACACTGCTGTGTTTCCCACTGTTGTAGACAAAACTAGGGAGAACTTTATTTTTCAATAAACTTTTCTTGTGTGACAGGTGGGAGTGATCTTTGGGGGGCTGGGGGGGCAGGGCCACCTGTGGGTCATAACCCAGCAGCATCCCCCATGCTGGCATCACTACTGCATTTCCCCGTTTGCAACCACTGCTGAAAACGCTGGAAGGTCACATGAAAGGAGCAGAGGACGACGGGCTCACTGTTGAGTATTCTGTCCCTTAACGTCATACCCACTAGTAACTGATTTCAGAGCATTCACCTAGAAGGGGGTGAACTTGAAAGTAGACAGATGGGCCATGTTTTTTGAGATAACTACTACAGCAGATGTTTAAAAATCTTTAAGGATGTGCTAGTAAAATAGTCCCTAAAAAGGCTCAGGGCCCGTTAGAACTGGAATACATTTCCTCCTTCACAAAGAGGACTCTGGCACAGGGCTCAGTGGCCCGTGAGCATTTGGTAAGGCACGTGGCCTGGAAACAAGGAAGGTCAAACCCACGCTCACACCAAGGGCTTGTGGGCATCAACGCGGGAGGCATGGCTCAGCCCTCGACGGCACAGCATCTCGCAAGCTCTGCCCTGAACAGGGACAGTACACAGTTCCCAGATATAGCACATTGGTGACACCAGTCCCAGGAATGTGCAAAGAAAAACGTGTGTAAGTTTAGGGGGGCTACACCCTAGCTTCCCTTCCCCGACCTCCCACACTGTATAGTAAATACACAGAAAACGCACAGAACAGAAAGCTGTTGCACCTTGCATTTCCCAGACCTATTTGAACAGTCAACCCTTTATTCCATGTAGCACGTGGAAGAGGATGACGGGCTCACTGTTGAGTATCCTACAGAGCGGCTGGAGGAAGCTGCGCTGACAGTACCAGCCTGAACCAAGGTCAGTGACCTCTGAGACCAAACCACCTTCCTCTAACCAGCCTGAAATGGCTGGTGGGAGGTAGGGTGCAGGTAGCGGGGGTGAGGTCGGGGGAGCAGCCGTCCCTCAGTCCAGCAAGGTCAGCCCAAGGGCCTCGGGCACCACCAAGTCAATGTGTGGCCGCTCCCCGCCCCGGGGCGGGTGGGCCTACCCCACAGAGGCACAAAGCCCCTCACCGCAGTGCTTCGGCATCTCCGCTCCCACTCCGCCAGGAACAAGGGATCCGGCCACGTCATTCTTCAGCCACAACGTCAAAGCTGCCCGTGACGGTGACAACTCTCAAAGAGAACCTCCCCATACCATACGAAACAGGTAAAGGTCTTTATTGGTCAGACACTGTCACCCGGCTGGACAAGCAGCAGTGCCAGAGGTACAGACTGCTGTGTGTTGGGAAACATTTTCACAGAATCTATGCTCAACATTACATGAACGGAAGACACCTTGTTCCTTACAGAGGAATCCGCCACCCCTAACAGACTGCAATGTACCATCACCACTTAACACAGCATGTAGATATATGCACATAGGGGTCGATTATATAATTATTTATTACAAATAAACTGGTTTCACATCTGTCAAAAATGGATCCTGTTTTCACATGTATATTCAGGTTCTGAATGTACCAGAAAGGGTCATGTGCGTAGTTCATCCATGCAAAGCTCATACATACATCACTAAGTATTTGAAAAATAGAATGGTCTCCTTTTGAACAAATCTGTTTAGATTTAGGATTAGTAAAACAGTATGAAACTAATGAAATATATTGATAGAAATTAGGAAGTGCTATATGCGGATGGTTCTGGGTATGTAAAGGGGTGAGGGACACAAGGATGCATTCGGTCTTCCCTTAAATTCTGCCGGGAGATGATAGGTAGGCTCTAGAACTCCGAGGTGGCTGGAGCCCGTCCAGAGGAGGTGGGTCTGGTCAGTTGCCATCTATTTCAGGCCTTGAGCACCACAGAAAAACTTTCTGCCAAGCAGAGATCTTATCCCACCCACAAGAACCCTTTTACTCCTGAAAATAGAAAAGGTCAGTTCCCACTGGAAATGGGAAACCAGTCTCCCCTCCTATGCACGTCGTCCTATTGGGTGTAGGGGGGCAGTGGAGTGAGGGGAGCAGTGCAGACCGACCTGCTGGGCAGGCCGCGTTCCCATGAACACACACTTTCCAAAGAAGAAACTGGATGTTCAGATAAATATTGGCACCGTCCGCCTTTGTGGAAACTTCTCGTCGTCCCGACGGCCTTCATGCAAACGCAGAACTGGCAGCTCTGGCCCTCTTCACTCAAACATCTCATAGTGGCGCGTCTGCCTCACCCTGGGTACCATGTCGATGAGGAGTCTGCAGAGAGGAAACAGACAGGTCACCCCAACACAGACCCTCCAGAGCCCTGGGGTGTGGGCACTTGGGGAAGCAGACAGCAGAGGCAATTGCAGCCTCTTAAAATATGTGATCCAGTGTTTTTTAGTATATGCATAGATGGTCCAATCACCACCACCTCCTAGTTCCAGAACGTTTTCCTCAACCCAAGACACCCACTCATGTCACTCCCTTCTTCCCTCTGCCCCGGACACTAATACATGTTCCCCAATGAAGAGAATATGTAATTTATAAAAGTGGACATGTACACAAGTTCTTTACAATTCACCTAATTGTCGAAAGTGTAAAATTTAATGTTTTATTTGTTCATATATTTTGTTTTCAGATTTCAAATATCAGTGAGATCATATGGTATTTGTCTCTCTCTGTCTGACTTGCCTCACTTAGCATAATGCCTTCCAGGGCCATCCATGTGGTGGCAAATGTAAGATTCTTCTTTCACGGCAGAGCCATATTCCCTTGTATGTATGACCCGCACCTTTTCTATCCCCTCGCCTATCCATGGACACTTAGGCTGCTTCAGTATCTTGGTTATTGTAAATAATGCTGCATATATCTTTTTGAATTAGTGTTAGATTTCTCTGGATAAATACACAGAAGTGGGATTGCTTGGTATGTGGTTACACCTATTTTTAATTTCTTTGAGGAACCTCCGTACTGTTTCCCACAGTGGCTGCACCAATTTACAGTCCCATGAACGGTGCACAAGGGTTTCCTCTTCTCCACATCCTTGCCAACATTTGTTTGACTTGCTGACAGTAGTCATTCTGATACATGTGAGGTGGTAGCTCACTGTTTTTAATTTGCCTGTCGCTGATGATTAGTGATGTTGAGCATCTTTTCATATGTCTGTTGGCCATCAGTATGTCCTCTTTAGAGAAATGTCTATTCAGGTCCTCTGCCCATTTTTTAATCAGAATACTAGGGGTTTGTTGTTTTGTGTTGGTGTTAAGTTTATGATTTCTTTATATGTTTTGAAAATTAATCCCTTATGGGATATATCATTGGTGCATATCCTCTCCATGCAGTAGGTTCTGTTTTGTTGGTTTCTTCACTATACAAAAACTTTTTAGTTTGATATATTCCCATTTGTTTATTTTTTCATTTCCCTTGACCAAGAAGACATAGTCAGAAAAATATTACTAAGAGTGATGTCAAAGCGTCTACTGCCCTTTGTTTTCTTCTAGGAGTTTTATGGTTTCAGGTCTTATAATTGTCTTCAATCTATTTTCAGTTTATTTTTGTATATGGTATCAGAAAGTGGTCTAGTTTCATTCTTTTGTACATGTCTGTTTCCCAACACCAATTATTGAAGAGATTATCTTTACCCCATTGTTTATTCTTGTCTTCTTTGTCATAAATTAATTAACCATATCATTGTGGGTTTATCTCTGGGCTCTCTTTTTCTGTCTCATTGATCTATGTGTCTGTTTTTATGACAGTACCATGCTGGTTTGATTACTATAGCCTTGTAGTATAGTTTGATGTCAGGTAGTGTGATAAACCTCCTACTTTATTCTTCTTTCTCAAGATAAATTTGGCTATTTGGAGACTTTTGTGGTTCCATATAATTTGTTCTAGTTCTGTGAAAAATGCCATTAGTATTCCAATAGGGATCACACTGACTCTATAGATTTCCTGGTATAGTGTGGGCATTTTAACCATGTTAATTCTTCCAGTTCTTGAGCAGAGTGTAGCCTTCCATTTATTTGTATCTTCAATTTTTTTCTTCAGCATCTTACAGTTTTCCAAGTACAGGGATTTTACCTCCTCAAATTTATTTCTATGTATTCTTTTTGATGCTATTATAAATAGGATTTAATTTCTCTTTCTGAATATTAATTTTGTATCCTGCTACTTTACTGAATATGTTTATTTGTCCTAGCAGTCTTTTTGGTGGAATCTTCAGGGTTCTGTCTATATACTATCATGTCATCTGCAAATAATAAGTTTTACTTCTTCCTTTCCAATTTGGATGGCTTTTATTTCATTTTCTTCTCCGATGTTGAGTAAAAGTGGTGAAAGTAGACATCCTTGTCTTGTTTCTGACCTTAAAGACAAAGTTGTCAGCTTTTTACCATTGCATATGATACTAGCTGTGTGTGTGGCCTTTATTAAGTTGAGGTATGTTCTCTCTACATCTACTTTGCTGAGACTTTTCATCATAAATAGATGCTGGATTTTGTCAAATGCTTTTTCTGCATGCATTGATATGATCACATGATTTTTATCCTTCATTTTGTTTATGTGATGTATCATGTTAATTGATTTGGGGGTATTGAACCAATCTTGCATCCCAGGAATAAATTCCACTTGATCATAGTGTATGACCTTTTTAATGTATTGCTGAATTCAGTTTGCTAATATTCTGCTGGGGATTTCTGCATCTACATTCAAAAAACATATTGGCCTATAATTTTCTTCTTTGTAGTGTCTTTGGTTTTGGTATCAGGGTAATGACTACCATAACATGAATTTAGGAGCCTCCCCTCCTCTTGAATTTTTTGGATAGTTTAAGAAAGATAGGTGTTAATTCTTCTTTGACTATTTGACAAAATTCACCTATGAAGCCATCTGGTCCAGGGCTTTTGTTTGTTAGAAGTTTTGTGATTACTGATTCGATTTTGTTAGCAATAATTGGTCTGTGCAGATTTTCTGTTTCTTGTATTATTCTAGGAATTTCTTCCAGGTAGCCCAGTTTGTTGACATAAAATTGTTCATAGGATTTTCTTATAATTGTTTGTATATCTGCAATGTCACTTGTCCCTTTTTTCTTTTTTAATCTTTTCTTTTAATTTTTCAATTACAGTTGACATATAATATTACTTTCAGGTGTACAGCCCAGTGATTAGAAATTTATGTAACTTACTAAGAGATCATCCCAGTAAAACTCATACCCCTCTGACACCATACATTGTTATTGACTGTACTCCCCATGCTGTACTTTACATCCCCATGGCTGTCCTGTAACAACCAAATTCATGCTTCTTAATCCCTTCACCTTTCTCACCCATTTCCTCAACCCCCCTCCTATCTGCCAGCCATCAAAATGTTCTCTGTATCTGTGAGTCTGCTTTTGTTCTGCTTGCCCATTTGTTTTTAGATTCAGTTGTTGACAGATATGTATTTATTGACATTTTATTATAACTTTTTTTTTCTTCTTCTTAAAGAATGCCCTTTTACATTTCATGTAATACTGGTTTGGTGGTAACAAACTCCTTTAGCTTTTTCTTATCTTGGAAGCTCCTTATGTGTCCTTAGATTCTAAATGATAGCTTTGCTGGGTAGAGTAATCTTGGTTGTAGGTCCTTGTTTTTTATTACTCTTAGTATTTCATGCCAATCCCTTCTGCCCTTCTAAGTACCTGCTGAGAAATCAGCTAGAAGTCTTACAGGAGCTCCCTTGTAGATAACTAACTGCTTTCCTCTTGCTGTTTTTAAGATTCTCTTTGTCTTTTTAACCTTTGGCCTTTTAGTTATGATGTGTCTTGGTGTGGGTCTCTTTGGGTTCATCTTGTTTGGGACCTTCTGTGTTTCCTGGACCAGATTAGTAAGTTTTCAAGTCATTATTTCTTCTAATAGGTTTTCAATCTCTTGCTCCCCCTCTTCTCCTTCTGGTACCCCTGTGATACAAATGTTGTTAGTCTTGATGTTTTCACTTAAACTGTCCTTATTTTTAAATATTATTTCTTTTTGCTGTTCCAATTGGGTATTTCCTACTGCCTTTTCTTCCAGATCACTAATTCAGTCCGCAGTGTTTTGAAGTCTGTATCTGATACATTGCTTAGTTCTCATGTTTAGATCTTTTTCTGGAGTTTTCTCTCCTTTCATTTGGGGCATGTTTCTTTGTCTCCTCTTGTTGGTTGCCTGTCTGTGTTTGCTTCTGTGTATTAGGCAGATCTGCTATGTCTCACAGTCTTGGTAGAGTGGCGTTATGTAGTGTCCTGTGGGGCCCTGTGGTGCAGTCTCCCTGCTCACCTGAGCCAGGTGCTCCAGGGGTGTCCCTTGTGTGGGCTTTGTGCCCCCCTGTGCAGTACAGCTTTGACTGCTGTTGGCACATCAGTGGGTGGGACTGACCCTCAGGCTGTCTGCCTGTCCATGAGTACAGCAGACAAGCTGTTGTGCAGGGCTAACCACATAGTAGGAGTCACTCTAGCGGGGTGTGTCCACCCTTCAGATGAGCCATTTGTGGAGTGGCTTGGGTGGTGATCTGATGTGGTCTAAAGCTGGCCGTAGGTATGTTGGTTCTGGAGCTTCTTAGGAGGGGCTCCAGCGCAGGCCAAGGTCAGCTGTTGCTTATGACTGGCTTGGGCCTGCCTGGTAGGAGCTACACAGTCATTTGTGGTTCGTTGCCACTTACTTGTGCTGGGCTTGTGGCTTTGGAGTCAAAGCTATGCTCTAAGATAAGATTGGCCAAAGTTTATGTCAGGCTTGGGGTCCCCTGAGGGGAATTACAATACAAGTTGAGATCTATCACCACTGTCCTGAACATGCCAAGGCCAGCTGCTGCTTGTTTGGGGTTTGTGAGCCTTCAAGAGGTTTTAGGAAAGTCCACATCATCAGCCAAGGCAGGCCCCCTGTGTGGATGATCCACTGGAAGCACTCAGACTGGAAGTCTGAGTTGAGGCAGGGAGAGGGGAGGTCTCAGAGAATGGCCAGAGTAATGGAGAGCTCAGACTTGGCACTCACCTGTGCCTGAGGCTGAGTGAGGTAGGGCTCAGCAAAGCAATTGTGCCTGCCAGGGCTTCCATCCCTGGAGAGAGCTGCTCTGAACCTTGCCCACCCCTTCAGCCCTCGCCATGAAGCTAGTCGGTTCAGTTCCTCCCTGCATGTCCCTAGCATTTTTCAAGCTGCCTGCACTGGAGCCCAGAACAAATGAGCTTGTGAGTGAGCAAGTCCATGGATAGGTCCCTCAAAAGGAATGCTTGAGACTCCAGTAGCCTTCTGTCTCACTCAGATGCAATCCTCCCTGGTTTTCACAGCCAGTTTTCACCGTTATGGGGACTCCTCAGCCCAGCACTTGTGCCCATTGTGACTTAAAGTCCATGCCTTTTATCAATGTCCTTGCCTCACTTTGGTGCCAGCCACAAGAATGTCTGATCCCTGATGGGAATGTTTTCAGTCACCGGACCTCACCGAGGCTCAGGAGGGTTGCAGGTATGAGGTGTAACCATTAGGAGTAAAAAAAAAAAAAAAAAAGGAATACTCTTGGCTGCAAGTAAAACAAAGAGAAAAACAGGCACTTACTTGACCCCATAGGCAAATATTGTAAGGCCAATCAGCACACCTGTGCTGCCATCCAGGTACCAGACCGCTGAGTTATGCTTGAACACCTCAGCACTCAGAAGAATAGAGAAGCCCATCACGCCTCCCACGAGGGAGTTAAACCCTGGGAAAGAAGCAGAGAGAGCCTGACGGCAGTGCCGCATGAACTTTCTCAGCCCCCAAGAAGCTACCCAAACACCAAGCATGCCTCCAACATCCCAAATGTGTGCTACACGGAATGGTGCCCAGAAGCACTCTCGCAGGTGAGAGCCGCCAACTCAGACACCTATGTGGCTTGTCATATCTTTGTTCAAATGTCACAAGAGACCTTGCTAGCCAGAGCTGTCACCCCCAGTGTCAGTGTCCTTCCCCTGCCAGGCACTCATGCCCGCTTGACACAGCCTGTGCTCGCTGTCAGTCCTCCTCCCTCCCTCGCACTGGCTCATCCAGTCCCCATGAAGTTCAGGGCAGCACCTGGCATACAGGACACATTCAGATACTTGGTGCCTCAAAGCTGTTGCATGTCTTCTGGGCCCAGGACCTAGCTGGGATCTTCTCAATCCTGTGAAATCTGATTATTATCCAATTTTACTGATGAGAGAACTAAAGTTAAACGAAGTGCAGTTAAATAAATTGACTGAAGTTATAAAGATTGAGAGGAGCAGGGCTAGGCTTCTACCAGAACCCACATCCTTTCCTCCAGGGTATGTGTAAGTCACCTGAGGATTTTCACTCTCTAGGAAGAGAAATGCAAAGTCAAGAACTAGGTGCCTGGTTGTGGAAATGGCAGCCAAAAGACAAGTGGAGCTAACAGACACGATCATCTCCTTTCACATATGTCACACCTCAGATGGTCCCCAAGACTTAGATGCCACACTTCCATTTTACCTGTGAGTTTTCAAAGGCCACATGGGAAGGGATTGGCTTAGAGGGGCTCCTGGGGCCACACTGTGGCGTAGGCCACTAGGCTCCCTGCCTGCCTCGGAGGGGTGTAATGGTAGCCTGGAGAAGCTCTGGGTCCATGCTGGCCTGGCGACCTCCTGGCAGCTGGTCTGCACAGGGTCAGTAACCTTGCCAACAACAGGCCCTGTTTCATTTCCAGGGCAACTCCACCTGTATAAGTACCATGGTTTCGCTGAACTCAGAAAACTAAGATCAAACAATCTTAAATGTATTTACTGGGGACTGTACACCTAGAGGAGAGGTTCTAAAGGAAGAGCAGCAGGGGGAGGAGGAGCATGGGGGTAGAGAAGGTTTGAGCAAAGCCTGAGGAAGACCCCTTCTCAGGATCCAAGGTAGAGACTTCAACAGGCTGCTCCCCAGCAATGGGACCAAGATACCCTGGCTGGCCCTGCAACCACATCTCAGTGGATAGTTCCCCCCTCACTCGTCCCTCAAATCTGTCTTCTCCCCACACCCGTTCTCAGCTGATGACGGCCTTGTTCCCCTTAGAGCGCACAGGTTCGGGCAACAAACTCCATCCTCCCAACACAAGTACACCGCCCTCATGACAGTCACCCCCCACTCAGCTGCTGCTCCAGTTCCCGCTGTTCCTATGTAAGGCTGACCCTTCACACCTGTTCACCAAAGGCCTTTGTTCTAGAAATTCTTCTTCCTCTTCTGGAACATTTCCACTGGGATGAATCTTCCCATCACCCACTGCAAACTCCTGCCTGACCACACACCACCCACATCACAAGCCCCATTCGCCATCGACATCTACAAACTGGAACGGGTGTCCACCCGACGGCACCTCCCATTCTCTCTTCACCCCATTCCAGTCAGGTCCTCTCCCGACCAGAGCGGTGTCTGGGGCCAGTGGCTCACTCCCTGCTGCCACACGCCGTGGTTCAGCCGTCCTCTCCATAGAGCCTCCCCGGAGGACTTTCCTCAGCCTCGGTGACTCTGCTGGTCCTCTCCTTTCCACTCCAGCTCTTCCTTCTCAGTCTGCTTTGCTGGATCCTCTTCTTCCCCATCTCAGCACCCTGCCTCAGTCCCCTTACTCTTCCTCTGTCTACATTCTCTGTAGGCCGTTACCTCTGATCCCGTATGTCAGTGTCTCCCAGGTTTCTCTCTTTGGCCTGGCGTTCCCCTTCAGCTGCAGACTTACTCATACACGCATCTCAAACTGGCCATGTTCAAAGCAGAAGCCTGTTTCTGCTCCAGCACACCTCGTCCCTCTGTAAATGATGCCACCATTCACCTAGCTGTCAAGGCCAAAAATCGAGGAGCCCACCCTTCTGCCACACCCCAAATCTAATCAATCCCCACATCTAATCAACCATCAAGTTATTCTCTTACCTCCAAAACTCATTCTCCATCCCTATACCTCTCACCACCCCCACCGCCCCAGCCCAGACCAGCCCCCTCATCACTGGCCTGCACCCCTACCTCCTCACTGCCTTCCCTGCTTCCCCTCCTGCCCACATCTCTCTTAGCCCACCATCCACCCCCCTAACAGCAGCCAGAGTGACCTCAGTAAATGGACAGCATCTGGCTGTCCTCTGCATCTTCTTGTTCTTTTTTTTTTTTTAAAGTCTCTGTGTTCCACATCTTTTCTCAGAAGGCCAACAAAAGAAAGAGCAGAAGCCATTAATTACTCTGACACCAGTGACCTGGGCTGGAGTCTCCCTCTCAGCCACTCTCAAACTTGGGGAGGTTTTGTTTGGAGAGTGGCTAGAGGACAGGGAGAGACAAGAAGGAGGTGACCGCTGCCCCAGGGCAGACTGGAACCTCACTCCTCTCCGCGTCTCTGCCACAGGCACGCAGGTCGGCTGGTAGAGCCCTCCGACAAGCCTAGTGACACTCAGAGAGGGTGCAGAGAGAACGTGAGGTTCCCCAAGACGGCCACTAGATGTCCACTCAGCTCCACCAAGTCACCAGCTCAGCCAGCCAAGGACAGCCCAGCCCCCTGTTTCTAACGGCCCACCAGTGTGCGCCCCCAGCAGGTCACAGCTGATGGACTCCCCGCTACCCACCTGGTTCACCTGCACCTTCCAGGAGGAGCCACTGGCCTTCTCCGTTCTGCTCAGCCTTGGTTATGACAGAGCCTGACTCATTTCAGCTTCGCCTTCGCCTCTTACAAGCCTGCAGGGTAGTACTGCACTGGGCTCACAGAGCCTGGGGGACAGTCCTGTGTCTGCCCCGTAACATCCTTTGGAATGTCAGAGCTGTTCCAGCCGCACACACCCCACACAAAGACCCCTGAGCTGTCAGCCTCGCCCAGCAAAGCACTCACCTGACCGAGGCAGCACACGAGGCCTCTCCTCCAGGGTGCTGTCCCCACCCCACCCAGGCCCAGAAGCTGGTTCCTGCCTCCTCCTTTAAAACCAGAGCTGTTGTCAAGAATAAATGCTGTTGGCTGTTTAAGAGGTTGTCTTGAGTAGACACCGCCATTCTGGCCTTAATGACTAGATAAGAATCTGTATAATTAAGTATATCAATTTTATGAAGAAAATTCTGATTAAAAGTTTTCATGTGCTTAAAACCATGAGAGGCTCTTGGCATTTCAGGTTGTGAAGGAGTGGGAGAAGAGTCGGCGAAGGCTGCCCTACTCGGGCCTTCAGCCGCCCCCGTGGGCGACGCGGGGGCCCAGCTCCCGGCTCCCCGCGCAGACCTGCCCCAGGGGCCTCTTCGCAATCTTCCTCTGCTTGGTCTGTGGCGTGAACTTGCTGCACAAAGTCATTTACCTTAAATAATGCAAGCCAGCTTCAGCCTAGTGCTGAGAGCAACAATCACATGTTGATTAACTAAATATCTAAAGGGACAAAACCTAGTTAGACAAGATTTACTGCACTGTACAGCACAGAGTGGGGTGTCTGGAATTTACCCACAGCCCGATGACCCCATTTCTGAAGATCTGCTCCTTGTAAGCACACAACCCAGCGACGAAGGATCTGGTGGACTCAGCCTGACCCAATTCACATACAGCTTCAGCGGGGGAATCAGCCACCTCAGCAGGTGACAGGTGAGGCCCATGCTCCCTGCCTGCACCAGCAGCACTTTGTGGAACTTGCTTTCTTCTTGGAGAGAATGGGCCAGACCGCAAGAGGGACACTCTCAGGGTGCCCTCAAAGGATGCCCTCCAGAGCCAGCCCCTCAGAAACCCCCAGCATCAATGACGGGCCCGTCTCCCCAACCCCGCCACCTCTCCCCCTCCTCCCCGAGTGAGGAAAGAACCAAGAGATCATCACAGACGGTTCCCTGGCTCTGCTAATCAATAAGTGAGTAAAACCTCATCCCAGAAAACACAATTAGCAGGAGGCAATTACCTCTGCATATTTTGCTGACACTCCCGCCAAGCAAGGGAGAGCAGAGTACACCACGCCCCCCAGCCAGGCCTCTGTGGGTGACAGACCTTCCAGAGAGAGAGGCAGGTGCTCTCTCTGCACCTGCCTTCCTCTCACCCTGCCACCAACCAGCAGGGCCATATCGCTGACGCTTCTTCACACCGCTAACCCTCTACCCTCTGCCCTCACCCCTGTCCAAGCCACCACTCGCCTCGCCCAGCTCCCCAGGGACCTGCCCCTGCTTCAGCACTCCCGCCCTCCATTCTATTCCACGCCTGACTGATGGCCAGAGGGCTGTTTAGAAAACATTAATCATGTCTCCACAGCATTTAAATATTTGGTAAAACATATAAAATCCTACCCTTGACGTGAAGTCCTGCATGATCTGCCCTTACCCACTGGTCGCCTCTGCGTGCCCCCTCCTCAGCAGCCCCTCAGATGCCCCGGCTCCCTCCCAGATTCCCTCAGCCTCAGGAGTGCTCTTCCCTGCTTTCCTGTTTGTGGAACAGTTTTCCCTTAAACCATCCACTTTGTAATGACCCCTCCCTGGTTCAAGGGTATGACGGAAATACTGCTTCTGTGTGTGGATAGTTTTGTGTATGAACAATATAGTCAGAAGTTATTTCATCAGGAAAAAGATACCTAGCATTGGGGTCTTCTCTGTGTGCCGTATAGAGTGGTGACAAGTTAAAGGAACAATGAAGTGTAAACAGAAAGTGTCTGGGAAAGTGTAAATAGCAACATGATACAGAACTACTGTCAAGGCTGAGGGGTCACTTGCTCTGGGAAGGTCAAGCCCCACGGTCACGGGTACGAAGGCCTGACTGCTGGGTCCACCCTCAGACTCAGAGAGCACTTCTGTATGCGAACAGATAAAATGTGAGGCTCTGTAAGTCAGAGGGGCTTTGTGACTTCAGAGCTCAGCTCAGGACTGGGAGAGGACCGAGTTCCCCGTGCTCACCACCCTGAGCCCAGAAAGCTGTTTAGGCCGTGCAGCCTCCCCTTCCTGGCCTGCCCTCCCATCACCCACACTCCAGGCACAGAGACACGAGAGGGAGGCACAGAACACACAGCTGGAGAAACCAGGGTCCAGCCAGACCTCCGCTGTGTTCAGGCCTAGACGGCTCGGGCAGCTATGTCCCTCAGAGCCACATGAAGGAAACCTGAGGGTGACCGGACCCAACACAAGCACCCCTGCGTTGTTCAGCCCTAAGAAAAGGACTCCATAGACAAAGGAGGCATTTTCTTTTCCAGATTAAAAAATACCAGACCACAAAGACCACAAGGAATGAACACTTCCCCCCAAATTCTGGGTCAGCCGCAGAGAGGAAAGAGCGCGCTCTAAGGTTCAGTTGGATGCAAACTGTCTCTAAATCCATGCTGTCAGCGTAGGTGACAGAGACTGCACACAGCACCAGGCTGCGGCCTCCGGCAGGCTTCCATCATTCTCTTGGGACTGAGTTACAAGTTCTTCATATCCGGCCAGGTAGGAAGAGCTATCGCTTTACACCAGGGGCAGGACTCTTTATAGCAGAGGGACACACAGGGGAAAGAGGTCACCTGACTGCACTAGGAGCTCGGTCCCCAGCTAACATGGCACATGGCACAGTGCCAGGCTCAGAAGAACTCTGCAAACCCACTGGACGGGGTCACTGCAGTATGAGCTCTAACAGCAGCCACCCCAGGACCTGCTTCCGCTGAGTCCGAACTGCACTGGGCCGGCCAAGGACGGCAGCCCCAACCGGCTGGGCCTCCTGGTCCACACAGGGACCCGAAAGCAGAGCAGGGGAGCAGAGGCCCCGATCCCAGACACCAACCCTTTTACTATTTTAAACAGCTGTTACTATTTAAAAAGCTTGGTGTTGATGGGCACATGGCCTCCACAGCACAGCGAGAAAGGTGTCGTCTTGCAAGGACAGAAGCAGACAACAGGCCCTGCTGGTCAAAATGGCATGGGGGACACTGCCAGGTCCACCTCCCCTGGGGGGCCACTTGTCCTGGCCCTTTGAGGCAGCCATGGAGGCAGCACAAACCTCAGGGTGCACCACACAGACTGGGCACTGGCATAAAATATGACTTCCTGGACCCACCTCTGTCCCCAGACCCAGAGTCTTCAGAGGTGAGGCCCAGGAATCTGTTTTTAACAAACACCACAAGCAATGCTGATGTTGCCAGTGGTCGCGGTCAACCGACTAGTGTCTGGGGTCCCTGTGTGCAGTGAGCATGTCAGGTCACATAAGACCCAACAGCATCAAGTCTGTTCAAAGGAACCACACACATGCACACACACACATACACGCATGCACACGCGCACGTGCGCACACACACACACACTGATGGTGCTCCTCCCAGGGCAGCCGTGGTTGCAAAGTTGAAAACAGTGCTGTGACTTCCTGCCCACCTGCCCCACTGTCCAAAAGCCCAGCTCCACACACAGCAGGGCATCAGCACAGGATGAGGAGTCAAAGTCCTCACCGTGTCCCCAGGTTTTGTCACGTGGGAGAGAAGGGCCCTCTGCGCTGCCACCCGCACCCTCCACAACAGAAATGACAGCCAGCCACCCATGCATGTCTGCCTGCACTCGCCCATTTCACAGAGAGAGAAGCTTGAGAGCTGGCAGGTGGAAGGGGAGAGGTTATTTTCTTAAAGAAGAAATCTAAGCCCTGGCTGGTGTGGCTCAGTGGACTGAGCACTGGCCTGCAGGCCAAAAGGTCCCCGGTTTGGTTCCCAGTCAGGGCACATGCCTGGGTTTTGGGCCAGGTCCCTGGTTGGGGATATGCGAGAAGCAATTCTCACACTTCAATGTTTCTCTCCCTTTCTTTCCCCTTCTGTTCCCCTCTCTCTTAAAATAAATAAATAAAATCTTTTTTTTTTAAGAAGAAATCCAATGATTTCTGCTCTATTTTCTGCAGACATACACATCAACCTACAAGCTTTTACCCTTTGACCTCTCCCCCAGGGTACAAGTGTTCATGTTTCGACTCCTGACCCTCCGACAACTGTACATGCTAAAGAAAAAGAAAAAGAAAATGGCCAGGAGATCATGTTTGTCAAGTGTCTCGTTTTTGCACGGGCACTCATTCTCGGACTGAAATGTGTTTTTTCTGCTTTCACACACCCTTCTCTGTCACCCCAAGGTCATACAGGAAGCTCCCACTGACCCCTAGGGACACAGAGGGACCCTTCCAGCTGGTTTGGGTTTCCGGCAGAGAGCACATGGATCACTTTTGCAGCGAAGCCCTGCTAATTGCAACCTCAACTCCCAGGTGAGTGTCTCACTAAGTGGAGGGGAAATGAGCATGGAGAATCCACAAAGAAAACTTATAGATTCCAGAAGAGACTCTGACTTTTTATTTAGAGCAATGCACATAAAATCCAAGATTCTAGAAAACCCTTTGCATTTCATAGTTAAGCGGCTAGGGAGCCCCAATCTGCCCTGGTCGGAGGTCAGGGTGGAGGTGATCCGTGAAGAGTTTATTATATTCCCAGAGCACAAGCCCTCTGCCCTGATATGTGAACCCTGAGAATCATGAAACGGCCTGGGAAGGCGAGGCTTGTGAGAACCGACTCCCAATTGCTGACCTCTTCTGCAAGACAAGCATCTGAAAGCGATGCACACAGCATCTTCCCTCACTGTGACCTCAGCCCTAGGAGATCAGCCGCACTGGCCTTACTCACCATCTGTTATGAGCGCTCTGCTGGTCAGAACCTTCCCCAGCATAAACTTCAACACGGCCAGGATGCTGCAAAGGATCCCACTTAAAATGGAGACACTGAACAGGAAATCATCCTAGAAGAGAAAGTTCCAGATTTCAACAGTTCACCTGCTAGAGCAGATTACCTGCAAATGACTTCCTTAAAATCAGCTTTGTTCCCAGAACAATCAGTCAAATATGCTGCCACCAGTTGAGGGTGTGTTGCTTGTTTTCTTCTTAGTTACCTGTGTCCCTGGGAACTGGAAAAGATGATCAAAAACAGATAATCCTGACTTACATGTCCTTAGAAACCCATTAAGTATTTCTTTTCCTGTAGGAGACTCCTTTCTGCACTATTAAGCCAAAATGATTGGCAATCATTGACCATAACAGAGTTGGTCAGAACTGTGAAAACAATGCCTTTTATGTAGAGCTTTTCATAGATAATTTTAAAAGCAGCTAATGAAGAATTTTGGAGCATCTATGTAAGTGTACCACTGGCCTCAGAACACGTCAGCACAGAGCCACTAAATCAGCCATACTTACGACCACATTTTTCCCTTAAATTCACATGAAGCAATTAGAAGTTCAACTATAGCCTTCAAGGTGGGGAAAAGACATCTAAAAATACAGTCTGCTAGTGACGTTATCTTAGCGCTTCCTATAAGTCCTTACCTCGCCTTTGCAAGCAAATGAGTGAGTCACATGCCAAGGAGAGCACCGCTGTCTCATGACCTGAGGGCCCAGGACGCTCCTCAACCTCAGCTCCCCTGCGTTGCTCCCACGGGACACAGCCTCCAAATTCTCCACTATTAAAATGCAACTGCCAGCAGAAATCTCATAAAGCATCATATATACGCAAAGAAATTGGATTCCTTCAGCATTTTATTATTCAAAATCACTAACCTGCTGACAAAAAGTTGGGAAGAGGGATGACAGCCTGATTTCCCTGAGTTCAAAACTGAACAAAGTCACTAGAAAAATCACCTCGCTGAAAACAGGACAGATATCTGTATGGCGCCAAAGCAACTCCCCCACTATCCTGTTCAGTGGTGGTTGGTTTTAACACATGTCCACAAATCTTTTGCAACTCCTCTCTCTGGGAGGCACAACTTAACGCCCCCCAACCTCCCCTGAGTGTGGGCTGGACTTGTGACTGGTATCTAACCAATAGGGCATGGAAAGGGAAAGGTAGTAACTTAACAGTGGAGAGCCTGGCAAGTGGGCTTAGCCAAGTGGTCAAGATTAAAATGACCTGTAATAAATTAAGCTATCATGCGCCTCCTAATACGACATGGCGAGAAGAATGCCACCTGGTGTTCTACCCAAAAATCCATAACCTCAGCTTAATTGTGAAAAACATTAAACAAACCCATATTGAGGGACAGCCTACCAAATACCTGAGTGCTACTTTTGACACATGCTGAGGCCATGAAAGACAAGGAACAACCGAGAAACTGTCATAGATGGGAGGCTAAGGAGACATGAAGACTAAATGCAGCACTGCGTCCCAGACTGGGTCTGGAAAGGAACAGGTCAGCGAGTGGAAAAGCTGGGGCAATCAGGCAGTCTGGAGCTCCGCGACCAGTGTCGCCAGCACCGCAGTTGGGGTAAATGCTGCCCAGTCAGCCACGTAAGATGTTAAACCACAGGGGAGGCTGGATGAAGGGCATACCGGAACTCTCTGTAATCTCTTTGTAACTCTTACACATCTATAATTATTTAAATTTCTTTAAATAATCACCTTACTGAAGTTTCACCTCCTTGAATTATCAGTAAGGACCACACCACGCCTGGTCCCTTGGCAGACCCAAGTCCCTGCTGCATGTGAGGTTGCACTGCAGGGGCCGTGGCGGGAGGACCCTGAATCAGATGCCCTCTGTGCAGGGACTCTGCAGACGCAGGGAGACGGCACCCAAAGGAAACAGCACAAGCATTACTGCGCAATCACACTTCAACACAGACTCAGATGTTGATGGAACGCAGAAAGCTTAAGATGGGAGACTGGGGCATTCAACTAAGCACTTCAAGGCCCCAAAATCAGAGGCTGAATTCTGACCTTGCTCACCCCGTACCTTTCTGGCTCCATTCAATCACTGTGTTTGCAAAGCCCTCATCCCTAAATCTCCCAAGGTGGATAAAATCTGCATTCACCCCACCCAGGGCCCAGGGCACGGGAGTTGAGGTGCCCCCCACCCCCAGAGGCAGCCGGAGAAGAGCCACTGTGGCTGTGGCGGTCCTCTCCTGGGTCTGCATATCCAGGAAGCTTACTGCTGACAAAGGGCAGGGACGAGCCAGCAGGCCTTTGTTCAGGTATAAAATCCAGAAACAGAAACAAAGGCAACCTCTCAAATCTCAATTCTCTTTTCTATAAAGGGCAGCGAGATACCTACAGACCCCAGCAAACAGCTGATGTGCGGCAGGTCGCAACTGTCGTCCCAGGGCCCAACGCGCCCTCCAGGCACTAACTTACTCCCCCCAACGGCTGCATGAGGTGCTAACAGTAAGCCCCGGACTAAGTATGGTAAACATTCCCGTAAAAGAAACAAAGCGGACTTATTACTGGGAAGAAGGTATGTGTGGTGAAATGTAAAGAAATTTAAGAGACTGCGATTGGGACCCACAGTGGCTTATAAAGAGAGAAGGGCTGTTTGGGACCTATCCTTCACTGCAGAAGCTTCATCTTAGAGATGTTCTCCAGGCTTGGGTGTCTGTAAGGTCCAATTCCTGGAGGGACAGGGAGGGGTTACTGACGTCATTGAGTAGTAGTTGAAGGCACCGAAGCAGGAGCCTCCATGAGTATCTATGTGACTCTGGGCAGGTCACTGACCTCCCTCTCTTCCTCCACACCCACCTCTGTAAAATGGAGAAAAGAGCAGACCTCCCACTCCTGGTGGCTGCATACTGTGTCCACAACAATCAGCAGAATTCCCTTCCCAGGTGGCTTTGAGTCACACTTGGCCACTAGAGACATCTGTGTGAGACTTGGAAGGTAGAAGTGGAGTGGTAGCTCCTAGTCCCTGAGGGCAGGTGCAGGGCCAGGTGCTGCCGCAGCCCACGATGGGCTGCGGCTCCACTGGCTCCCCTTAGAGGGAGGGCAGCAGCAGCCCCCAGCCCGGCCGCATTCCACCCCGTCCTGCGTCCTGAGCCCAGCATGCGTGTAGCCTCACAGCGAAAGGCACCCACATCATCGGGGTTGAGGCGGTGAGGGTCAGGTGTGGCTCCAGCCCATCGTCGGGCACCCAGATGGTCCCTGCTCTGCGCCACTCATTACCCACGTTTCCTTCCTTCCAGGCCCCTGTGACTTCAGGCCCAGGTTCCGGTGCAGCCTGACCGGGGCTCTTCCACAGCCCCCAGCACCCTGTGAGGTTCCTCCCCGCAACAACGTCCTGTGGGACCACTGAGAGTGGGGCTGCTTCTCTGCCTGGAGCTGGCACACCACTTCCTAAGGGTGATTCAAAGTGGTTAGCCTGTGCCTAGCACACAGTAAGTGCTGTATTTAAATGTGGAGAAGCCAATATGCAAAACCAAAGTTTTTCCTGTCCGTGGGTTATTTCTGCCACCCATGCTGTGTTCCCCAGGTCAGCTCTAAAGGAACAATGCCTTATCGCACCCTCCTGAAGTCTGAGAAAACAGAGACTGCACCATCTCAGGCCTCGCCCAGAGCTACAAGGTTTGGTTGGCCCACTATGGCTGCACTGACCTGTCTCTGAAGGAAACTAACCCTGAAGGACCCATAGAGGACCTGGGCTGGCACAGACCTGCCCGAGTCCCTCTCCCAAAACTGTAACCAAAAGCAGGTCCAGCTGCCCGCTACAGAAGCCAATACTCAAGAGGTGGGTGCTGATGTAAAGGAAAGGGATTTATCTTCAGGTGTCGGCCATCTGGAAGATGGAGGCCTCCCGTCTCAAAGCCCACCTCCTCCTCTCAGTGGAGACAGAGGTTTTTATAAGGAGGGAGGGGAACAGAACTAAGTGACCAAGGGAGTGGGTTGAGAAGCTCTCCACGCGCAGACCCTTCCAATAAGGTGTCAACGTGAGAGACATTTGAACCTGTAGAGGACTTTGGGTGAGTTTATTGGAGCCAAATTGACCACAACAGCCAGGAAGCAAAATCTCAATTAGACAGGCTCAGTTAAGGTGAAGGTTGACCTTTATTAGAGAAAGATGCTGGCCTAGGACATGACTACCCGCCATGAACTGACTTTAGTTAATAAGTGTTCATTTCAGACCATCCTTTGTGGTTAGGTCTCTAACTACCTTGGTCTCTAACCATCCTTTAGGTCTCTGAGTTTGTAAGGCTGCCTCACAAGCCTCTCCTGAGCTTGTCAGGTTAAGATATGGCCCCTTTTCCTCCACAAAGGCAAGTGACCATCCAGAGTGCATCATCCTGGCTTAGTCATCAAGGATTCATGTCATCCTGGCTCCATGGCCGAAGGTCAGGAAATCTCCCTGAACTGGGATGCTTGAAGGTCAGAGTCTGTATCTTTTGGAGTTCGTGCTTAGGATTCTTATACAAACACGCTGTGCATCTACAAGCTACACATTAGTCAGAGTCAGCACTTACAGATACAATGTCCAAAGAAGGGTGGGGGGGGTTTCAAGTTCCCACGGTTACAAAACCAGCTTTCAGAACCCTAGAGAGCTCTGTGATTTCCCCACCAGAGCCCACCTGGCTGTCCTCTCTCCACTCTCCCACCGCATGTATTGTTAGCATGAGCCTGCTCAGCACGGTAGTCGCTGTCACGGACTGTTTGTGTCCCCCAAAGTGTGTATGTTGAAGCTGTAACCCCACATGTGATGCTGTTTGGAGATGAAGACTTTGGGAGGAATTACAGTTAAATGGAGCCATGAGGATGGGGCCCCTGGGATGGGATTAGGTCCTCATAAGAAGAGGAAGTGGGCTCTCTCTCCACCTGTACCCACTGAGGGAAGGCCAGGTGAGGTCGCAGTGAGAAGGCAGCTATCTCACTGAGGTGTGAGCAATAAATTCCTCTCATTTAAGCCACCAAGTCTCTGGCATTTTGTTATGGCCTGAGCTGACTAAGTCCCTAGGTATAATAAAAAATGAAAGTGTTTCTGAGAGGATTCCTCTCTAAGAGTTAGGGAGCCAAAGCAGGCACGGCTAATGATAAGAAATTACAACCCTAGCAGGCATGGAAACACCGCTGACTTCTTTCAAAGTGCAGCCACACCCGTCGTGCCTCGCTCGATTCTCACGGCCAGGTCTAGCCGGCATCTGACAGGAGGAAAAGCAGATGCACAGAGGCTGAATGACTTGCCCAGGGTCACTTAGTCAGCAGCAGGACCTGGATCAGATCCCAGCTGTAAACTGTACCAGGTTGCTTCACCGGTGGCCTCGTAAACATCTCTCACAGCATCACTGAACCACGGACTCTGTAAGAACAGAGGGACGGCCATTTCCTGGTTAGGTATTCAGTTCCCACTGTTACTAGCACTGGGCCGCTATGCTCTCAGATTTGGATAGAAGATGAGGGCAAAAAGTACAAGAAAACTGGCCACTGACTCAAAAGTCAACTATGATTTAAAAAAAATAAAGGGCAGCCAGAGATTGGGAAAAAAACATTTGCAAACACATTTGTTAGAGATATTATACCCAGAATATATTAAGAAATTCTATAACTCAAGAGAAGAAAATAGGGGACTCAATTTTTTTTAAATGAGCAAAAGATTTGAATGAAACAATTTACCAAAAAAGATATATGATTAGCAAATAAGCACAAAATACTCAACATCAATTCATCAACAGGGAAATGTAAATCCAAACCACCATGAGATACTACTACATACCAGTCAGAGTCAGTAAAATTAAAAAGAGATAATAAGGATGGTAGTGAGGATGCAGGGCAACTAGAACTCTCAGGTGCTGCTGGTGGGAATGTGAAGAGGTACAGCCACTGGGTAAAACGGGTTGGCCAGGTAAAGTTAAATATTAACTTAGCACAGGACCCAGTAATTCAACTCAGTGGTGTTTTCTGAAAATAAACCAAAGCCTACGTCCACACAAAAACCCGAATACTAATGTCCTTAGCCACTATTGTCATACTGTTAAAACACTGGAAACAACTGACATGTCCATCAACTGGTAAATGGATAAACCAACGAGGAGATCCACCCATACAGTGGAATACTGCTGGGCAACGAAAAAGAATGAACTACTAAAGCATTCAGCAAGATTACAGCTACACTTCAAAAGCATTATGCTAAGTAAAAGAAGGCAGACAGAAGAGACTAAATATTTTATAATTCCATTAATATTACCATCTAGAAAAGGAGAATTATGCCAACAGAAAGCAGACTAGTGGTTGGGGAGGGGCGGTCATTAATGACTGCAAAAGTATATCATGGAACCTTTTGGAGTGACAGAAATATTCTGTGTCTTCATCAGGGTGGTAGTTCTTTGACTATAGACACCTATCAGACCCCATCAAACTGTATGAGAAATTTTATTGTATGTACATTACATAGCAACGTAAGTAATTTTTTAAAAAAGCAATTTATTGCCCTGGCCGGGAGGCTCAGTTGGTTGGAAGATCATCCCATACACCAAAAGGTTGTGGGTTTGATCTCCAGTCAGGGCACACACCTAGGTTGGGAGTTCAATCCTTGGTCAGGGCATATACAAGAGACAACCAATTGATATTTCTCTCTCCCTCTCTCTCTCTTCTCCTTCCTCTCTCCCTAAAATCAACAAACATATCCTCAGGTGAGAATTTTTTAAAAAGCATTTTATCTCAAGGAATCCTCAGATAACAATTACAAATACTTACATAGTTCAGCTTATGCACATTATTATAATATACATAATGTCCATTATCAAGATATTAGGAAGGGGAGAGATATCAGACACAATCATTATAAAGATTAAATCAGAGGCTTAGAGAGGTCAGTGGTGGAACATGGGCCCTGATGGACCGACTGCAAGCCTCGTGAATTTTCTGCTGATGTATTTCCACTGTCTGGGTGGTAAACACTCCTTTTTATAGACTTATCTCAAGTGTTTCCTCCTCTATTGAGCATTTCCTGACAATTCACACTCTAAGAATGACCGCACCCCACTGGGCCATGTCCTCGGCCCCTGTTTCTTTCCTTGTCTCCCTCTCCTGTAAGATCACTGCCGGAAGAGACCCTTTCTCATTCACCTCAGCATCTATCTCCATGACAATAAAAAATGGTGATATGAACTACCACACAGCACAGAGGGATGTCAGAGTCATAATCACCCAGACTTTTAGAGCATTTTATGGAAGATGCAGAAACATTATCCATGTAGCCATTTGTCATCCTGACCCACAGTGCACGTCAGTGGCATGAAGTTACAAAACCGCGTCAGTAAAGGCGTTCCTGGGGTGGTGGAGCAGGGAGAGGAGAGGACTAAGCTGATGGATTTCTAATGATCAAAGGGGATGTGGGAATGCACCTCGGAATGGGCACCCTTGAGCACCAGCTGTTTCTCTGACACTTTGGAGGGAAGCAGGACTTCAGTGAGGGCAAGGCCGAATTTCTGCAAAAGGCGGGGAGGGTGACAGACCCTCACAGCCATACACAGGCTCCAAATTACCAGACACGAGGTGGGCCTGCACATCTCTCTCTGCTCCCACCAGCCAGGGCTGTGGGACATGAAGGCCCGACTCTAAAGGCCTCCCCATGCCTATCACCCCATAGCCCCAGCCCAACCTCAGGACAGCCTAGGAGAAGTCACCTCAGCCTGGCCTCCACCTTCCAGACCACACGTGACAAAGGCCAATGGTCAGTCCATCTGAGAAGAGGGTTTTTTCTAAGACCTAGTTATACCCTAAATCTATAATTTCCCAACCTCATGGGTCCCAAAACATGAAAAGCAGCACCTTAACTCAATGGAACAAATCACTTCATATAGAAATTCTAAGACCCTGACAGACCCCTGCAGCACAAAAAGCTTTCCACCCTAAACTCCGTGGTCTGTGCCAAGACTAATCCTGTCCTGCCTAAGAGATCACGTCATAGAAACACCCACATGCCCCTGCTCTCACCCAGGTTCTCCCCACCAGCCCCAGCACCAGGCAAGGGAGAGCCCACCTTCCCCATAAGCATCGAGTGGTCTTAAAATCACAGAGCATTAGAACTGGAAAAGGGCTTAGAGATCATCTAACTGATGATGCAACTGGGGAAACTGAGGCTCATACAGAGCAGGTGGCTCCCCCACAGGCAGCAGAGAGCAGCAGAGCCCAGGGCTCGGACCATCAGCTGCCTTTACCTCAGCAGCCAGACACTGTCAACTCCTTCTCATTCTCTGCAGTGGAACACGGTGAAAGCGACATGGCTAATTTTGGGATTCAAAGGCACTTAGGGGAGAGCTGATAAAACTGGTCTGGGGAGGATCCTTGCGCAGACATGTGGTGTTAGTCATCACACACCCGCTCGGCCAACCTTGGTCAGCCAGATCGGGGCCACCACGGTCAGCCTCCCTCCAGGAGGATGCAGGGCCCTGCACTGCCCCACCCACAGACTAGGGCCCTGGCAGATGAGTTCCTGTGACCTGATGTACACTGATAAAATGGTGATCTTTTCCAGCCCCTCTCAGCAAAGCCAAACCCAACCAAACCAACCGAATGGAGCCAACCCCTCTGCCTCACCTTTACCATTTTCCCCTTCTCCCACTCTGCTCCAGTCACCCTGGCTTCCTCCCTGTTCCTCGGACACAGCGAGCACACTCCTACCTCAGGACCTTTGTTCGTGCTGTTTCCTCTCACTTCCTCATCCCTGTCGTATCTCTGCTCAAATATCACCTTCTCAGTGACGCTGTTCCTTGACTATAAGCCCTCTCCATTCCTGATCTTTTATTTTTAAATAGCACTTTTCACATTCAAACACATTTATGGATACTTAAATTTAAAATTACAGTAAAATGACAACAAAACCACAACTATCAACAACTGAACCTAAAAAAAAAAAAACAAACTAAGCAACAACTAGAACAGGAAGAGAATCACAGAAATGGAGATCACATGGAGGGTTATCAGCGGAGAGGGGGAGGAGAAGCAGGGAATGGGGGAAAAGGTACAGGTGATAAGTAGCATAAATTGTAGGTAGAAAATAGACAGGGGGAAGTTAAGAATAGTATAGGAAATGGAGAAGCCAAAGAACTTATATACATGACCCATGGACATGAACTAAAGTTGGGGGGAGGGGAATGTTGGTGGGAGGGGGTGCAAGGCAGAGGGGAATAAAGGGGAGGAAAAATCAGACAAATGTAATAGCATAATCAATAAAATACATGTAAAAAGAAAAAAATAAAACTGAAAACTCAGTTTCTCATTTGACTAGCCACACCCCAGTGCTCAATAGCCATACATGGCTATTGGTTGTCACATCGGAGAGTGCAGGTTTAGAATATTTCCTTCATCACAGAAAGTGTTACTGGACAGTACTGATTTAGAAACTAGTTACTTATTCCCTCTGAACTGGAACAAAGCAGCAAGTGGCCAGAACGTGTTCTAGACAATTACAGGGCAGAAGCAGACAGATTATGACCTGACACAGGGTCAAAAAAAGTTGTTAAGCAAGGCATCAGACCTAGAATTTAGCGATCTAAAATTCTAGGGCTAAAATTCATCACAACTGACTTACATCAAGCCTCCAAAAGGAATCTAGGAATTAGTTTGTTTTTTTTTTAATTATTGCATAATTTTTAATTGAGGCATAATTAACATATGATAAAATGCACAGGTTTAGACATTCAATTTGATGAATTCTGTGGATGGTAACACCCATCAAACCATTCCTAAAACAGAACGGAAAGCATTTCCCTTACCGTGGCAAGCTCCTTCGTGTCCCCTTTGCCACCCCCTGCAACTACTTTCTGACCTCAACTACCATGGATTAAGTTAGTCTTCTCTCAAATTTTATGTAAATGGAATCATACAGTATCATGCAGTTTTGTGTGGCTTCTTTTGTCAACATAATGTTTTCAAGACACATCTGTGTGGCTGCAGGTAGCAGCGGTGTGTTCTGTGCCATCGTGAGCCTGAGTCTGAGTCTGGTGATCAGCGCCACAGCCCTCCCCATGGAAGGTTTTCTCTCATTCAGTCCAAAGGCCTCCAGTTCATACTAGGCTTTTAAATCCAGGTTCCAAATGGAGATAGGCAGTTGAGATGCAAGAAACAGGCAAAGAAACAAGAAGAAAGTTGATGGGGTTTAATCAACTCCCCTTATATAGGAGACCATCTTCCATCATGTACCTTCAGATCAAAATATCAGGGTAAAATGACCTCAGGTAGAGAAACTGCTAGAACAATCTCTCCCACCAGTGTCGATCAGCAGCCTCTAAAAAGATTAGTCCAATCACTGACCAAGATCTTGGCTTTAGGGATGTCCCAATGCAACTGTATAACCCTATCAACCCGCTGACCAAAACTGAACTCTACCGCTCTCCCCGCTACAGGATTGCATGCTTGTGTTCCCCTGAAATTCCTATGTTGAAGCTCTAATCTCCAATGTGATGGTATTTAGAGGTGGGCCTTTGGGGGTAATTAAGCCATAAGGATGGGGCCCTCATGAGTAGGATTAGTGCCTTCACAAGAACAGACACAAGAGAAAGGATCTCTCTCTGCCATGTGAGGAGACATTAAGAAGGTGACCATCAGCAAGCCAGGAAGTCTGCTCTCACCAGACACCAAATCTGCTAGCACCTTGTTAACCTCAGAATTTCTAGCCTCCAGATCTATGAGAAATAAATGTTTAAAATTCTGGTGAAAATGGAAGAGTAGGTAAACATTGTGCTTGCCTCCTCTCATGATTACATAAAAATTATAACTAAATTATAGAACAATCTACCTGGAGAACCATCTGAAGAAGCTGAACAGAAAGAAGTCCTATAACTAGGGATATAAAGAAGCCACATTGAGACTGGTGGGAGAGGCAGAAACACAAAATGATCAGGTCCTATAGCCACATATTGTAGTTGAGAAGCAGGAGGGATAGCTCAGCTTCAGAGGACCCACCTCCCAGAAGCAAAGTTTCCAGCCACACACCAGGGTCCTCAGCCCAAAGCACCAGTGCTGGGAAGAGGAGCTCCTACAACATTTGGCTGTGAAAATCTGAGAGGATTCCATCCATCCATGTGAGACAGAAAAAGGCTGTTACAAACTCAGGTATCCTCTTAAAGGACCCACACACAGCCTCACTTGCTTGCAGGCACCTACTCTGGGCTCCAGCACACTGCCTGCTTTGTAGCTGCTACCAGGTAGCCCCAGGTCAGTCCCAGGTAGCTGCTTACCCTGGCATGCACTGGAGTCCCTCCTAAAAGGCCCCAGAACCAACCTGCCAGGTGCCCGGCTTCAGCCACAATAGAGCAGCAAACCCAAAGGGAGGTCTTGGCACACCAGACCCTGCTGGGGAGAATCCCCTTCTTTGGGGTCAGCCTCCACACAGCAGCTTGTATGCTGTGGTCATGGCCAACCCTCACAACAAGTCAGCCTGAGGGTCGACCCCACCCACTGACGTGCCAACAGCAGTCAAGGCTCAACTACAACAGGAGGGCACACACGGCCCACCTAAGGGACACTCCTGGTGCACTCGGCTCAGGTGACCAGGGAGGCTGTGCCACTGGGCCCCAAAGCTCACCTACCATATAAGGCCACTCTGTCAAAACTGGGAGATGTAGCAGATACACCCAACAGAGAAACAAACACAGGGAGACTGTCAAAATGAGGAGATAAAGAAACATGTCCCAAATGAAAGACGAGGAGAAAACTCTAGAAAAAGAACTAAATGGAAGCTAGCAATCTATCAGATAAAGAGTTCAAAAAACTGGTTATAAGGATGCTCAGTGATCTCAGTGGGAACTTCAACAAAGAGATAGTAAGCAGAAATAAAAGTTTGTTGGTTAAGCCTCCCAATCTACATATTTCATTACAGTAGCCACACAGACGAAGACATCCACCATCACTCCCACCAACTCATACACCAAAACGGAGGTGGGGGTGTGAGTTAACGTCTATAAACCAAATTTGTTCACATTATCACACAGAATGGAGGATCCTTGTTTCTGCCTGGTCATCAGCCAGCAGCAGCTTCTTACACTGTGATACTGAGTTTCTCCCTCCTCTCTGCCACCACCCCCATTTTTCCACATAGCCTCCTCCTCTCAGAGTGTTTTTATTCATGGTTTCTCACAGGAAAATCTTCTGTAGAAATGAATTTATTTTTTGCAGTACCACTTGTCACGTCCTACTCTAAGTTTATTCCTTACCACAGTGACACCAGTAGATGCAATTCCAGGTCACAGTGAACTGTGGTCACTCACACCAGACAGAGGGCCTGTCTGAAAATCCAACTCACCCATTCCCCAAAGACCAACACTCCCCTTTCCATCAGCTGTGCGACAGCACACGGGGACATATGGACACTCGCTTGCTTACGACTGCAAAAAAATGCGTCCTTTGCTTTCCTAATGAGGACAAATTTCAAACCATTCTGACACTGCGCATGTTATAGAATTACCCAGGGACACGCTAGTGCTGGATGAATAATAAATGTATATCGATTTATGGCCCCAGGTGAAATTAAAAGTCACTCTTACCCTCAGATCTTCTTGTCCCCCACTCCCACCCCCCAGGCAGAGGAGAAAAGCTAGCAGATGTGGAGAAAATTATTCAGAGCACAAGCCTTCAATTTCCCCTGGTTATTAAATTATATTGACAAATTGCCATGGATTCACATTAAATGACTTCACAATTTAAAAATTAACATATGAGACCATTCTGATGTTGGGAGGGTCAAGAGCTCATGTTTACATAATCAGGTAAGCAGCTGGGAGGTTTTGTGGCTGGTGGACACTGGGGTCACTGGTGGGACTTACAGACTGGAGAGTCCTGGTCCCTGGTGATTTCCAGTGGGCTGGCCCACCTGCAACATCTTGTAGAGGGAGCAGACGCCCAGCTCCATGGATACCGTGAAGCTGAGGTAGGCAGGGTCACGAGATGCCAGAGAGGACAAGACAGTGTCAGCTGGGGCAGTGTGACTGCCTCAGGGGCAAGGTGGGTGGTGTGAAGTGCTTGGCTACCACGCTAAGATGCAGCCTCATTTCTGTTAACCAAGGCATCAGTCTGACAGAGGTTTGCTAATGCAAGAGGGCAAAGCATGGCTCACTGGGAAGAAGTCCTCTAATCCCTGAACACCGCCATGAAATCTGAGGTGAGCCACCCTGGCTAGGCTCACACACCTTCTTCCCTGGAGGACCACTGGACATTTACAGGGAGAGACACCTCCAGGTTCCCTAAAACCAGGACCAAGCATAACAATCAGCTACCGCCTCACGGCACAGAGGCATCGCGTCATGAATAGCTCTTCCCTGCAAAGGAAGGAGGACCTTCTGGTGGCTAGTTCTTGCCCCCATTGTTGGTATGAACACCACGCCAACAACCCAGTACAGAGTTCCTTAAATAACAGTCATAACAATATAAGCAGATACTATTATTAATGCCCATTACAGATGAGGCTCTCTTTACAAAGGCTTAATAACCACTTTTGTTTTAAACATAATCATTACAAGATTCACAATCTTCTCTAATGTTGTCTGATGGCCCTCAGTTTCAATATCGGCTTAAAAAAAAACAAATAATCCACATTGAACAGAATATCACTTCATATACTAAAAAGTGCCTTAAAATCAGAAGGGCCCTGGCCAGTATGGCTTAGCTGGTTGGAGCATCATCCCATAACCAAAATGTTGTTGGGTTTGATTCCTAGTCAGGGTACATGCCTGGGTTGTGGGTTCAATCCCCAGTCCGGTCAGGTACAATCTCCTGTTCGGATGTGTGGGAAGCAACCAATCAATGTGTGTGTCTCTCTCTCCCTTCCTTTCTCTAAAAGCAGTGAAAAAATGTCCTCAGGCAAGGATACCTATACAAACACACACACACACACACACACACACACACACACACACACATATAATCAGAAGGGATTCCTATTAAAGATCATGAAATGAACACACATATTCAGCTTTTGTAAGGCCACTAAATGGCAGCACAGGAAGTTTATGTTAAAGGCATGAACCTACAAGGAAAATGAAAACAAGAGAAGGACAACAGCCACCAAAGTGTATGAGCTGGAAAAGAAGACAAATGAGTAGTAGCTGCCTTTTTAAAGGTTCAGGGAACAGTGGAATCCTAGAGCAAGGGAGAGGTAGAGAAGCAAGATGCCCAAACCCCAGGGACTCAGGAATCCATGCCACTGGGCACTCCTGGAATTGGGGTAAAAGAGGTGACACTAAAGCAGGAAGATTAATTAACAATGTCCTTAAGAGGCCCTGAGCCCCTCCTCCACTGGGCACAGTGTGACAGCACAGCTGCCAAGCAGGTGGGAAAGTGCATTCACCACAGGGATCAACACAGAGGGTCTCTGCCCTGGGCACACCAGGTGGGGCGGACGGCAGGGCCACTGCCGACAAAAGTGGGGGTTGAGGGAGTTTACCTTGTACCCTGCCAAAGTGACTAGCCCAGGAGAACAGAGAAAATTATTTAACTGTATAAAGTAAAATGTATGGACTTATACAGAAAACCAATTATATTTGCAAACAATAAGACTGCTTTAGTAATACAAGTGTTTCTTTCTTTTTTTAAAAGATTTTATTTATTCACTTCCAGAGAGAGGGGAAGGGAGGGAAAAAGAGAGGGAGAAAAACATCAGTGTGTGGTTGCCTCTCAAGTATCCCCTACGGGGGACCTGGTCCACAACCCAGGCATATGCCCCAACTGGGAAGCGAACCAGTGACCCTTCTGTTCACAGGCTGGTGCTCAATTCACTGAGCCACACCAGCTAGGGCTAGTAATAGAAGTGTTTCTAAATTAATGTACTAAATAGCAAAATCCAATAACATCTAATAAGTACAGTAATTTTAAGTTGTGATAAGCACAAAAAATATTTTGAGGTATCTGCCAAACCAATCTTAAGTAAAAAAAAATCTGATTTTTTCATTTTATTGGTGAAAAAGTCACAAGAACTTTAATATTACAACTGTGTTATATTATCTAACTTTATAATGGAAGAAACTGCTAAATTTTAGATAGAGGTGAAATACAAATAAAGACAATTTTTTTCAATTAAAGTTTCTGGACCCCCTAAATTCTATCCATGGACCCAAACACCATCTTAAAAGCCCCTGCCCTTAATTTAGATCATATCTGATAAGCCTCACCTATGCCCAGTCATAAATGTACTCTTCTTAAATGTAATCAGTCAGTCAATGTTCACCAGACTTTTGGGGAGCCGTCTGATATGAAAGACAGAGATCTAAAAAACAGAATAATGACACTTGGCAACAATGGTATACAGAGAGATAAAGACATTTTAAATTATTGATAACATCATTAGAAATAGAAGATACTATACTTTCATATGAGAAAAGGATGTTATAAAAAGAACACATCAGGAAAAGAAGTTCTTAGAATTTATAACACGGTAACAGAAATTAACAACTTTAAAAGCATCAGAAGATAGGATTGAGGGAGTCTCTCAGGAAGAAAAAAAACACAAAAAGTAAAATATAGAAGAAAAAAATTAGAAGACCAGTCCAACATCTGAATAATATAAAGCCTAAAAATATAGAACAGAAAAAACAATAGTAAAAAAATCATTAATAAAATAATTTAAGAAAAACCTTCCAGGATTAAATGACATGAGTTAAGTCCTCACCAAGGCTAAACAAAGACTGTAAACTTTCAGAACACGGAGGACAAACAGAAGATCCTACAAGCTTTCTGTGAGGATAAACAGGCCTTGGAAAAAGGATAGGCTATTAGAACACCATTATCACTTCTTGGAAACAATATTAAAAGTTAGAAGACAGTGGATTAATGCCTTCAAAACTCTAAAAGTAAACTCATTTCCATCCAGGCAAACTACCAAGTAAAGTATGAAGATGGAATACCAACATTTTCTGACATTCAAAGTCCCAAAAATTTTGCTTTCCCTCTATCTGTTCTTAGGAAGCTACTGGAGGATGCGCTTCTCCAAAACAATGGAATAAACCAGGAAAAACAGCAACATGGGACCCGATAAGATACATTTACTTCTCCTGAGAGAAAGTAAGACAAATCCCCAGGATTACGATGAACTGGGCTCTAAGATGACGACCGTGGCGCCGACCCAGAGTGTGGCATATACACGTGTGCGTAATCAACATCACATATCCAGGTATTAGTACGAGAGAACAACGATGTAACGCAAGAAAGGAAAAAATAAATCATATGAGACTCCTGGACTCAGCTCTGAATAACGTATATAATATTAATAACAACAATGCTGAATATTGATCTAATCAAAATATCAATGTGAATATACTGGGAAGTAATTAGGAAATGATTAAAGGAATGAAGGAACCACTAAAGATGAAAATTTAATGAACAAGAGAGCAAACTGACAGATTTGATCTACAAAATCAAATGCAGGTTTTTAAAAAAGAAATGAAACAAACTTGTTCAAGCCAGCTTAAGAGACAAAAAGCAAGAACACAAAGAAGCATTATCAATACGTGCAGATAGATTAGATATTTTAAAAAATCACATGAGAATAACAGGAGAAACATTAATGCAATAGATTTGAAAGCCTAGATAAAATAAGCAATTTTCTAGAAAAACAAATTTTGAAAATTGTTCCAAAAACATAAACTATAAAAATATTTAAGATGGCACGGGGGAAACTCAATCATGATAACAACAATGACAGAAGCAACACACACACCCGCTGTGGCGCCGAGTGCTGGGCAGTTTGGAGACGCTTTTTACACGCACTGCCTGAGTTCATCCTTCCAACTTCATGAGGCAGGCACCGACGTTAATTTCATATATGAGAAAACCAGAGCCAAAGAAGTGAAGTAATTGGTGCAAGTCTCACAGCTAATTTACACAGGGAGTCTTGGTTCCCGAGTTCACTGGCTCAATTTTGCAGTTCTGTTAAAACTTAAAGGAAAGGAATGGATAACTCCTACAGTATAGCCAGTATTCCAGGGCACAGAAAAGGAAGAAAAGCTACATCACAGATGAATCAGATCATCCATATTCCAAATGTATGTGAAAATGGTGACTTTTACATTATTACATGCATTTCACCCCAATCAAGAAATACATGTGTTGAATAAAAGAAAAAGAAAAGCTAGGTAAATCATTTGGCAGGGTGGGGAAAAAGTAGGTTTACAGTTGTTCTCATGAAAAATAATACAATGATTAATAAATAATAATGCAAGAATAAACTCTGTTTCATGTGGTCACAACTGCAAACGTACTTTCACCCACCCTGTCTGTGGTACACAAGGTCAGGACTTTAGATCAGTGTCACTTATGAGCAGAGACGCAAAGAAATCCTAAATGAAATAGTACATGGAAACAAGCAATGGATTTAAAAAATAATACCTTCTGGTCAAATGAAGTTTATCCCAAGAATATAAGGATGACTAGATATTAGACTATTGCTTCAAAATATGAACATCTTAGAGGAAAAGAAATATCTCAGTATTTACAGAAAAAGTACTCAAACTTCAACACCTATTTGTGATTAAAAAAGCAACTCTAAGCAGGACAAAAAATGAATAGTCACTTCATCACTCCAAAATCAGAGGCAAACTTAAATATATTGTATTGGAGATCTTGGCTAATAAATAAGACAAGAAAAAAAGAGAAACATTAGAATTGTAAAGAGCCAAATCATTACTACATAATACATCCAAAACAATGAACCGGTAAACAAACCTAACTTCAGAAAAGTCAGCAAGGTTACTGCCTAACAAAACCAATATTCAAATGCCATTAGCTATTTTATGCAGTAATAATTTAGAAAGTGAAATAAATATGAACCCTTAAAGTAGCAACAAAACTCATAAAATATAAAGGAATAACCCTAATAAAAATGTGTAGGGTCCTTAAGGAGAAGATTACAAAATTTCACTACAGGACATAAAAGAAAAATATGAATAAAGAGAGAAGAAATGGAAGGGAGGATTTAATAGATAAAAGGAACCAATTTACTCAAAGTTAATACATTTAATGCAACCTCAATACCACAACAGGATTTTTCATTAAATTTGGCAAACTAATTTTGAAGTTCATATTGAGTACTACAAATTCAACAGTAGCCAAAACCACTTTGAAGATTCCAAACATTAAGACTTCTTATTATAATCGCAGAAATTTAAAAGTACGACGCTAGAAGAGAACCAGCAGATCCGCGGAACTGAGCGTGACTGGCCCAGGTCCAGACGGCCACGCCCCGGTGGGAGTTTGGCATGTGACGGAGGTGGCCTTTGGAATGGAGGCAAGAAAGTCCTATGTTCATATTAAAAAAGTAATCAACAAACTTGGATCCCTACCTCATACCAAACACACACAAAAAATTCTAGACAAATTAAAGATTCAATTTTAAAATCTAATTTTTTATGTGTAAAAAAAATAAGGATATTGGCATTATTCTTCATCGCATCAGGGCAGTAAAGCATTCTTAACACACTACCTCCCCCAACGAGACAAAGCCACCGTTGTCCCACAAAGGAGATGACTGATGAATCTGAGCACACCAAAATGAAAGGTGGGGGTGGGAGCTTCTAATAGCAAAGGATATACGACATTAAAAAGAAGAACTAGATGTTAAGAGAAATTATTTGTAACTTGCATATAAGACTGATGCTCAGAACCTGTAAATAACTCCTAAAAATCAGTAAGAAAAAAAAACAACAGAAAAATGGGCAAAGGAAGTGGTTTATAAAAAAACACAGACAATAAATATTAAGAAGTATGATCAACTTTACCAATAATCAAGGGAAAACAAACTAAAATAAGAAATCATTTTCCACCCAGGAGCCCGGAAGATGGTGGTAAGTCGGGAGGTACCTAGCGTGGTGACATTCTGAGAACGTCAACTGCTGCCGCCACACTGAGGGGCGACTTGGCACCATCTACTAACGCACGTGCGCCCTCTACTGCCCGAAGTTCCTCTCCCAGGTATTTACCTAGAGAAACACCATCTGCACAAGCTACACTCTGCCATGGTGTACTACAATGTTCATTCCAACAGATAATAATAAACCACTAGAAACCCAAATGCCCAGCAATGGGGAAGTGGCTGCAATACATGAACTTATATGTAGGCATTAACATCCTACATGTTCTAGATCTTAAAATCATGTTGATTTAAAAAGTTGCAGGGTAATATGTGTAATATCCATTCAAGCAATAACACACACAACATTATACTTCTTAGGGATATAAATATGTCTCATACAAAAATCAGGGGTTATGGTCAAAGCAGCCATATATACATGGGCCACCTGCCTGCAGATCTCCTGTTCACATACATCACTAGCACTGCAGCACAGAAAAGAGCTCAAGGCTACGACCAGGGCGGGCGGCGGGTAGGGGGGCGGTGGTGGTCTGGGACAAGTCCTCTTTGCTAGCTCTATTTCTCCCAGAGAGGTGTAAAAACGTCCACAGCACAGACTCTGTTTAAGGATCCTTGAAAGATTAGCTCCACTTAGTTACATCCCATTTCTAAGTGTGGAACTGGCTCTGCCTGGTATAGCCAAGGGCTTCACACATGCATAAATTAATTCATTAACATACATTTATCAATATACATTTATTAAGTTTCTGCTACATGCTGGGTTCTACTCAGTGCTGGGAGGAGAGTGAGTCTTAGTCCTCAAAGAGCTTACAGTCTATTCAGGGAGACAAGTAGAAAGAAAATTACACCACAATGTGGTCAGAGCTACCAGTGCAATCAGCACTAGGCACTGTGGGAGCACCGAGGACGAGCACCTACACTGGGGCAGAGCGGTGTTTGGGGAACTCCAAACGGAGGGCGATAAGGGTAGGTAAACAGGACAGCAGGCAGAACCTAGTGGCAACACGAACTGGCACCAACACTGCTTCTCCCTAACGGAAGGGGGCAAGTGTAGAGGCCCACAGCCCTCAACAGTGAGAGCCTTAACTCAGCTGTTCCTCTTGTAGCCATCTCTGCATACGCCCTCTCTCTGGAAGAGTCACCATACAGAAAATAACGGAGAAAGTCCAGGGTCCTATGTGATGTGGCCGGCCCACACACGTGCCCAGGGCCAGCCTGGATGAACAGAGAGCCTGCTTTAATAGGATTCTTAAGGAATCAAGAATTTTACCTAGTACCCCAAATCTACTTCCCAAAAAAAGTATCAGCTATTTCCCTGACAATTCAGTAACATGTGTGGCTTTGTCACCAGATACTTGGCAGATGACTCCGGAGTAACAGCACGGCTCCTGTGGTAGGAGGACGAAGGAGCTCTTGTCACTGCTCCCAGGCACCCGGGGTACTGTGAGCGCCGTATCAACAGGGCTGTTTCAGTCAAAGCTTGGGAAACAAAAAGGCATTGGGTCTGATTCTCTTCATTAGCTGAGCAATTAACAGAAAGCCAGAGAAATGTTATGAAGAGTGCATTGTCCATGGTATACTTAGGAAAGTGAATGAGAAAATATTTACTTAAAAATGTTAAACATCTTTAAAAATTTTTTTCCAAAAGATAAGGCAGTGCTCTTAAAACCTCAGAGAAAAAGAGATGCCAAGTTAGAAGTGCTGAATTCTCACATTCCAGATGGAATGACAAGTGCCAAGAGATTAAATACACTTCCCAAGGTCAAGCACAGATGCACGTGAATAGCAAAGTACTCAACCTTGATTTAGCAACACCCGTCTCTGGTAAACACCAGTACCCTTAAATACACAGATTCCCCCAAATTAGACTAGGGGGGCATTGGCAGACATGGAGAGAAGTAAACACACTTCCCTCCCTTCCCTCTTCCCTCACTTCCTTTCGCCTGGCCACTTTCGTTACCATAACCCAGCAGTCCCCCTAAGGCAGGTTTTCATGGTATATGTCATGTGGGAAGCTTCAAGGCCACTGGGGAAATGGGGGGCGAGGTTCACTCCATTTAGTAGTGAGCAAAATTCTCGACTTGAAGCTTATTCAGAATCTCCTGTTAAACTGAGTCTCAGCCATTTTTTTCAATCAGGAAACCAAGCCAGCAGATCAGCTTTTCTAGAGAGCTGGCTTTCAGGCCTCACACTCCGTGGTGCTTGAGGGGGCAATTCACAGGACAGAAAGAGCCCTGTCAGAACACCTGGTCCTGTGCCTCTGTGTGTGTGTGTGTGTGTGTGTGTGTGTGTGTGTCTGGAGGAAGTCGTCTTACTTCTTTACCTGAGATTTTGTTTCCTTATTACAAAATGGCAGTGAGTCTAATGCCCCTATATACTTCAGGAATATTTATTGTGAAAGTCTAATGAGACTCAAGCTGAAAAGTACCTTTTGAGATAGAAAATACAAAGAGGCACAACAGAAAAAATAAAGCAGCATGGCAGACGGCTCACAGACATATCACATTCTGATTCAAATCCAAGGTTAACACAGGTAGGAAAAGAGAACCAGTCAGCCATTTCCTAGGTAACACTTGAGCTGACAAACAAATCACACTGTATGCAAGAGACCAAAAAGACTGAAAGCACCTTTCCTGTGCTTTCAGGTTTAAAATGGTTAATCCTCTCAAGAGCCTGAGCCACGAGCAGGTACCCGCTGAGTGTTCCCAGCAACAACATGAGATCAGTCATCCTTCAGCAAAGGCGCCTCTTACTAGGTGCCTCTGATGACAGCTGTTATCTTTAACCAACTATTTACACTTTCCCCTTATCATTCACTTTGTCTTCATATTACTGCCTATTTATAGTGTAACTTTTTAGCGGTGCTGTCAACATCCCAGCTACTGAATGTATGGGAAAATAAAACCTAACTTCATTGCAACTTAAAATACTTATTTTGCATACAGTTGAGCAGGATTCCTACTTGGCCTAGCAATGTGAGGTCATGTGAGGCCAAGCATGGCCTATGGATGTACTTGAACTGCATATATTTGAAGTATACAGCTTGGTCAGTGTTGACATATTTTTGTATCTGAGAAACCATCACCAAAAACAAGAGAATATGGCTATCACCCCCAAAAGTTTCCCTGTGACTCTCTAATAATTCCTACCCCCGCCCACCATCCTCAGGCAACCACTAGCCTTCTGTTACTATAGATTAGTTCACAGCTAAAATTTAACGTAAATGGAGTTCTGTATGTATTCCTTTTTGCCTTGCTTCTGGTACCCACCTTAATTATTTTGAGGTTCATCCATGTTGTTGGATGGGTCAATAGTGCCTTTTTAATGCCGAGTGCATTCTATTATGTGGATATACCACAATTTGTTTATCCATTCACTTGTTATACATTTGGGTTGTTTCCAGTTTTTGACATCAGAAATAAAAATGTAATAAACATTTATGTAGGAGTCTTTGTTCAGACATATATTATCATTTCTCTTGCATAAATCCCTGAGGGTGGAATGGCTAGATCATACAATAAATGCATGTTTAACTTTCTGATGAACCTCTGGACTGGTTTCCAATGTGGAGGAGCCACTGCACTCTCCCACCACCTGTACATGAGCTGGAGATGCTCCACACATGGGCTTTCCTTAATTCTGGGCATTCTAATGGGCACGTAATGGTATTTTATGGTGGTTTTAGTTTACAACCCCTGATACTAATAATGTTGAGCATTTCCTCGGGAGCTAATTATTGGCCATTCATTTATCTCTTGTTTTGTGAATTGTCTGTATAAATCTTTTGCCGATCTTTTTATTGGGTTGCTTGTCTTCTTATTAAGCTGCTCTTTACACATCCTGGATACAAGTTCTTGATACATGTGTGTTGTCTATGCTGTCTTGTCATTTTCTTAACGGTATCTGGGAAGAGAAAAGAATTTTTATTTTGATGAAGTCCAACTTTGATTTTTTTATTTTATGGTTCATGTATTTGGTACTGTATTTAAGAAATCTTTGCCTACCCCAAGGTTGCAAAGATTTTCTTTTTTTTCTTTTAGAAATTTTAGAGTTTTACATTTTAGAGATTGAGCCTTATGGTCCATTTTGAGTTAATTTGGATAGAAGATTGGATGTCCACTTTTTTCCACATGGTTATCCAGCTGCTCCTGCACCATTTGTTATACTTTTCTTTCCTCCATTGAACCACTACCTTGGTACCTTTCTTGCAAACCACTTAGCCAGATATGTATAGACCTATTTCTGGACTCTATTCTCCTCGAACTCACTCAAGCCAATAATAATCTTCTTTCATCAGTGCTCAGTTCTGTTCTGTTAAGAAGTGGGTAAATCCTTTGCACTGGGATGGATGAATAAAGAGGTCCATCTTGCTTAAGTAACAGAGTTATTCTGTCTGAAGTAACCAAGGTGGGCCCCACTGATAGTCTGACCATGATTTCTGCCTTTCTTTGCATAGTGCTGGGGAGATGTTAGCAGGGGGTGTAGAGGACTTTGACTGTGTGTGATTATTATTTTTTTAAAGTCAACACAGCTCCCAAATTAAATTGAGAGTTATGCTTGACAGCGTGCCATACTGGAAGATGACTCTCTCTGTTGCTGATGGTGGATCCAGGATTTATAGATTATTGCCCAAGAAGAAGCCTACAGCATTACCCAGTCTTCACTGAGAATACTGTCCCTGAAGACATTTCCCAGTCAATGCAATAGAGTCTCAGCTTCCAGAACTAAAGGCATCAAAAGGCCCACCAACTTCCTTAGAAACTTCTCTAGTCCAATAATATCAGCCAACGTTTATTCAATAGTTATATGCTAATAAGCACATTACTTATATACCTTTTTATTTTGTTTGCTTAACAACCCGACAAAGAAGGTGCCATAATTATTTCCATTTTACAAAGAAAGTGAGGCAGAAAAAGGTGAAACAACCTGCCCCAGGTTTCTCCAGGGAGGAGATAACAGAATTGAGATCCGTCTGCCTGACTTCAGCTCCCAAACCTTACCTTCAAGGCTACACTGCCTCAGGGTACCGGGGACTGAGGCAGCATTTAGAAACTCACTCCCACAGATGAGGTGCTTGCCCAGAGGACCTGAGGGTGGGGAGCATCTCTGTGAAACTGCTCACTTGGCCCCTAAGGTTTGCTGGGAATGCCACCATTCTCCCTCATTTCTTTCTGTTAAATATCTCCTACCTCAAAAGGGACCCAATCTGAAATTACCTCAGACCACAAATTGGAGTAACTTTGATTAGCAATTCAGAAATATAAAAAACCAGAATGTTAAGAGCATAGTTAGCACTGTCTTCTAATGACAATTATTTTAATTAAATTACTAATTTGACCCTTATCAGAAACCTCTGATGTAAGTACCATCTCCATTTCACATATTGGGAGGCCCAGGGTCAGGAAGATGAGGTGACTGGCCTGTGGTGGTCACGGGGCCAAGAGAGGCAGAGAGGGAACCCCGCCTCACACAGGGCAGCCCACCACATCCTCAGCACGTCCACCTGCTAAGAGCTTCCCTAAAGCCCAAGCCCTCCCTTCCATTCGATTCCATGTGTCCCATGATTCCCTTACGCCATGCTCGTCCCACTGCATTTTCCATAGCGCTTAATTCGCCTGCCTGTGGGTGTTTCAAGAGACAAAGCAATGGAGGCACATGCTGGCCAGTGGCACAGAGGGCAGGGGAGCTGCAACATAAAGGGTTGGGGCAGCAGAAGTAGCCTGAAGGGCCAGGAACGGGACCACCTAAGGGTCTGGACACCCTCCCTATAGGACGGCCTTGGCAGCACCCACTGCTGAGTATGAGAAGACAGAAAAACTACAGAAGTGTAAAAAACAAAAACAAAAATAAAAATCAGAAAAGAAGAGAAACCAAGAGGTCCAGGTCTGAAAAGCCAAAGAAGAGCAGGACCACGTAAGCCCACAGTACCAAGACCCCAGACAGGCCCAGACTAGGAGAAAAGAGTTCAAATCCAGGCTCAGCCACCGGCCAGCTGATGGCCTCAGGAAGATCACTTCACCTTTCAAAGCCCCATGTCTTCCCAAAAAGGTGAAGCATACCCCTTGTCCCTTTTTACCAAAACAGGGTGTGACAGACAGAAAGCCAGGAAGAGGATGGTGCTCTTTCCAAAACCACCCACAAACGTAAGGCAAGCACTAATACCACACTTGTGGCACTGCCCACTCTGCCTGACTGTAGAGCCACGGTTCACACAGGGCTTCCAAGAAAACGCCTTTGGGATTCGTTTCATTAATGATCCAATGCAACTGTATACAGGTGGCGAGGGACCAGACTTAGGCTGTTGTTATGAAGCCCTTGCAGCAGACTCCACAGGTTCCTAGGGCTCCCCAAGAGCTGGGCTGGCTAGACTGTTCTAGTATAAGGCCACCAAGGGGCAGGGGACACCACCAAGGCTCAGCCAACTGACTTTATGGTTAGGAAATTCCTAACTGCACAGCTGTCTTAATCAAAACTTACCCATTCTTGCAATTACTCTCTCCGAGAATTATGCAGCTGACATTAAAAAGAAAGCTGCCGGGGGAACAGAACCAGGGTAGGGAAAATACTGCTTCTGACAGACCTGCGGTAACAACTTGACACAAATCACATGTGAAAAGGCAATTCTGTAGTTAAGGGCAAGGGTGAAGCTGACACTCTGACCTAAGCGCACCGTATCTAGGCCCTAAACACCAGTCTCTCTGGCTTCAACCACCACAGGCCACGGGCAGCCAGAACGCATGCTTTATGGGGCCTGTGTGAAGTTGGCCACCTACTCCCAACCAGAGTTGTCAATTTGTTTCACATTGAACACAGGTTTTCACTTTCTCTTAAAAACTCATGAGCTCTGACAACCCCCAGGTTCACATTCCCACAGGGCAACTCCACTAGGGGGCGGACCTGTGCTCACCCAGGCATACACTTTCTAGTTGCCACAGACGTAGGCAATTTCTCCTGGTTTTGGACAGGCTTTGGAGGGCATCTGAGACTGTGACTCCTAATTTAGATGAGGCACTGTGGACAAACACTCATTCTGAATTTCTGCAGGGGTTGGGGAATGGGTCGGTGGTCTGGCTATAGCCTACTGGCTTCCCCAGATTTCTAGAGCAGACACAGGGAATCAAAGACCCAATATGAAACTACCATCGGCTCCAGCCTAGCAGCATTTACCTGGCCCCATGTGCCACTCAGCTCAGTAGAAGGCCTCCCCTCTGGATAAGGGAGCTCACCCAGCTTGAAGGCACCTCTGTTACCTTTCCATAACACTGAAGGCTTAAAAACACACACACACACATAAAACTTCCAGAGGTCTGAAGGGATCACCATGAATGGGCATGATTTTTAAATCTCATGCTAAGACTGATAAAAGATGCAGTGGGTGTGAGTTCTCCAAGGACAGGTCCAGTCTTGGGCAAAATCATGAAGTTCTTAACCCTCTCTGACCCCCATCCGGGGCAGGGGATTAGACATTTATAGCTCAATGTGGAATTCAAGTTGGTAAGCTTTGTTTCGTAGAACTATGTGCACCATAGGATGTGAGACTGTTCCCAGTTAAAAACTGTTCAGCTCTCAGGGGGAAAACAAGGAGGCCTCTGCAAGGGCACGTGAGCACAGCCATCCTCTCCACATCAAGCCAGTCCTGCTGGAAATTATTTGTAATGCCTGAATAAACGGGTGTGTCAGCTAGCCTTACACTGAAATTCCCACCAATAAACAATACTTAGAGTGGAGTCAGATTTCTGTACCCTGTAAAATGCAAGCACGCTATCTGACCGACACCTTAATTAATCACATATAATCCTCTCCTGACTACACATCTCGTAAGTTTCAGATTGTGACAGAATGGAACACAGAATAGCAAGTCTGATGAAGGAAAAGGATGAAAGAGGCCAGATCTTAAGCAACCACGAAGATCAGGGTAAAACCACACAATAGTGAGATGGTGAGCACAGAGTATAATAAATAGTAATACTTGCTTGAACCAGTTCTGCTCAATAAGACTAAAAACCATAGGTAGGTACATTCCTACCCTGGTATCCATCTTTTCTTCCTGTCACTGAGACATTAGAGAGCAAGCTTTTCCATCTGTGATGATAAATAATAGTTACAGTCCCGATGAGTTACCAAAGAAATGGCTCTAATCTCAGTGTGGGGGAGGAGCAACTTAAAGCAGTTGCTTTAATAGCTCTATGAAATGCAGTACCATGTCCCACTTCATTTTCACCTTCCCCATAAACATGTGCGCACTCACGCACGTTACACATTACCCCAAAAGGAATTAACATACTTTCCTACAAGTAAAAGTAAGGGTCTAACAATTTAGGCCTTATATTAAGATGGTGCACATAGCCGAGCTCAAATCCAGTCACATCCTAAGAGCTCTTATTTTTGCATTAAAATCACTATGCAACTTGTATCGGGTGGTGCAAATGTAAGTTTACAACTGTGAGTACATGAAACACAGAGTTTATTCTTGTATTATTATTTATTAATTATTGCATTATTTTCCACATGAACAACTGTAAACCTACTTTTTCCCCACCTTGTATATAGAGAATTGTGGTGATGGCAGCATCTTCATCTCCCGGTAAGTAAATCTGCTGCCTTATATGAAGACAGCCTGATAGGAGACTAAAAACATTTCTTTTCTCAGCATTCATGAAAGGGGGGTGGGGGAAGAATCAGAGGGCAGGTAATGATTCTCACCCAGAGAACAAAGCGGTCAGAGACACACTTCAGTATGAAATTGTGTCCTCCAATGTCTGCATTCGCACGTCAACTGTGACAAAAACCCGAACAGATCTGTGTATGAGGTGCAAAGGAGAGGAATAGTTCTCATCACAACAGTCATTAAGCTGGTGACACACAGGACAGCAGACTCAACAGCACAGACTGACTCACATGGCCATGTAAAAATCAGCCTGCTTCTCTTTACATAAAAGACATCTTGTTTTAAAAAATATCAAAAAGCTAAGGGGAGGGACACAGAACCCCACACAGGTGCAACTATCTGAAGTCTTTTCATCTTGCCTAGTGCTTCTCTCTCCCAAGTCATCAACACTCTGCAGTGAGCCTTCAGGACTCCTAAAATGGTGTGTATCCTCTTTCCACCTGCCCAACTTCCACCAGTAAATCTGTGAAGAGGGGTAACACAGGAGGGATGGATTCTTCAGAAAGAAGAAGGACCTTACCACTTCTGGGAGCAGCTTAGTTGAGAGGTCATGGATGGCTTTGACCACTATACAGATGGATGACAGAAGAAATATCACCCCCAAGATGACACAGGCTCTGCAAAAATAAATAAAACATTAAGAAACTTAACTAGGAGAACTCCACTCTGCTGATTTACATAATGACAGTGACAACGGTGCAATCCAAGGCACTGAGACCCAATCACAATTTGCCGCATTCCCAATGTGACCACCCACACACAGTCTCAGAATTGGGAGTGAACCCTTTCTAAGAGAATGATTCAGAATTTTGTCATCATGGGAAAGGGGCTCACCGTCCTGCATCATCTCACAGCTTCCCATGAATGCTGGCATGCAAGAATCTCCAAGGTGATGAAATCCCACTCCCCCAGTTCCCACCCCACACCCCAGCCTGGCAACACAGTTCACTCCTCCTCCAGCTGGAGGGTGCAGAGTTCAAGAGCAAAGAGTGGAGGCTGTAGTACGAGATATCCCAAGCTCTATCATTTAACACCTTGTTTGATCTTGATCAAGTACTTGACTCCTTTTAACCTCTATTTTCACATTTGCCAAATGGGAACATTTTCTACCTGAAGATGCAATCAGATAAGACACAGAACAGAAAAAAGTAACCCATGAATGCTGGCTTAAACAAAGAAAAACAAAAGTACGCTGGATGTCTGTGTCTGGGGATAAGACACCTTTGGATTTTACCACGGATAGAGGAATGATCTGTTAATAACAAAAGACAAGAGTATTTATGACAAAATGGGCAGTTCTATTTTTCTTAAACCTTCACCCAAGGATATGTCTCTTAATGATTTTAGAGAAAGAGGAAGGGGAGCGAGAAGGAGAGAGAAACATCAATTTGTTGCGAACTGTACATGCCCCGACCAGGGACAGAACCCTCAACCTAGGTATGTGCCCTGACCGGGGATTGAACTGAAAACCTTTTGATGTACAGGATGACGTTCCAACCAAATGAGCAACCTGGCCAGGGCAAGATGGAGCAATTCTTGAGAAAGAAATGAGGGGAGAGAAGTTAGGAAGAGATCAACTAAGACACCCAGCACAGGAGAAGGCAGGAGCAAGGTGGGGATGCAGCCAAGGGTGAGGTGTGGGGGCACCAAGGAAGCTTGTGGGGCTCAGACACAGAGCTGTCTCTGGCACCCCAGACACAACAGCTCACAGGAGAAGATGGGATATGAAAGCAAATATGAGGAAATGATAGTACAAGGATCAAAATACCAAATGACAATGAAAAGACAGAGAAAAGAGAAAAATACGACAACGACCACAGTTAGCTCTCAGTCATTCCTGTCCCGTCCTAATCATTCAGTGGCCTCCTCCGCCCTCTTCCCCCACTGTCAAAAACCACCTTTCTTTACTACCTGGGATTCCCTTCTCTGGACTAACAGAACGGCCCAAAGTTTCCCACCTAACACTGAAGTGGCACCTACTTGGAACAAACATGTAGATAAACACGTTCCCCTAACACAGCTGCTGGCATCTACCTAGTAGGCTCCTAACCCACACTGCAGTTGTAGGTTTTACTCATCCAACAACACAGACAGGAAGAAGCCATCATTCTGGCTGGGGTGAACCACAAAAGAACCTAGGGATGTAAAAAAGTTAATGAATGGACTGAGGGTTTGGTACAGACTTGAGCGAGTGAAGTCCTGGCCCTACAAATCAAATGGGGATCTGCCATGGGTGCCATATATCCTTGGAATGAGCCCAGGGGTGGGAAACTCACACCAAAAGGGGGAAAACATAATCCCGGCAAAAAGAACACACTGACACAGCAGCAGGAGTGAAGGATGCTGAGAGGCCGTGGGCTGCGGGCTGGTTGGCACGGTCCTGGCAGGGCGATCAGGGTGAAGGTGGCCATGGCCAAGAGGGGAGTCACAGAGGAACCAGGAGGCCCTTCAGTGACAAGATATTGGGGCAAGACCAGGGATTCCCAGAGGTCGGTGGATCTATGGTTCCAAAGCAACTGGCCCGAGTTCCAGCTGTGCCCATTTCTACCTGCAAGCAAATGGGACTGTGAGATTTCCCATTAGAGGAAAGAGCCTAAAGTCAGGGTAAGGTTCCAAGATCAGATTTGTGATGTGATTTTTTTTCCCTCCATTCAAAAAATCCCTGAGTGATTAGCAGAGACTCAAGGATTCACCCTTTCAGGTAAATCAACCACCAGCTCAGTGCTTCTCAACCCTGAGGGCACACTGCACTCTCCAAGGGATTTGTTTGAACAGTTGCCCAGAGACTGTACCAGTTCAATGTTAGCAGAATCTCTGGGAGTGAATCCAGGCGTCTATTTGTTTAAACATTCCCCAGGCAAGTCCCCTGTGCCCTACTGCTCAGGGTGCCTGCCCAGAGCCAGAGGAGGCCCTGTCCTTAGGGAGCTTCCATTCTGGGTTAAAAAAAACCACAACTCTATGGACAGAGGCAGAGAGGGAGCGGTCATCCCAGCTGGTAAGGAAGGAATGGGTCTAACGGTCCCTAAGAGACTCGTAGTGTATGTATCTGTGTACGGAGCAGCTGCCTCCCCCGGAGATGTGGGTAGGGCAGCCACCACTTGGGTGCCAGGCCTTCTACAGAGAGTTTGTTGCAACATCCTTGAGAAGCTTCCAGCCCCACACTCCTCTGGGGGAACAGGGCTGCCACAGGAGTCTCTCCCGGGGCCCTGCCGTCACGCCTCCACAATGCACAAAGTGGATTCGGGTGTGGTTTACTTGGCTTAAGGAGATGTGTATTAAGAATACAACAATCTCCTTATATAATATCTTGCTTCAAAACTACATTACAAATCCTTTAAGGGCAAGAACCCTATTTTTAGATCTCAGTGTCTACAGCAGCTAGTAGCAGGTGTTCCTCACCCATCTGTAAAGGGGATGTAACAATTAACTAATTAAGTAATGACTAGCTGATTTGTATGTCTCCCCCCACGGAATCTAAGGGGCATGAACCACTTACCGACGTTGATAGGAGGAGGAAAAACACCCCTAATACATCCACCAAAATGCCTATGGAATAACCCACATTGTGAAGCAATTCTGAAGGGTAATGAAAATCTAAAGAAAATGATGATTTGGTTTATTAAAGTTGAATTATACAAAGCTGCCATTGTACCTTCTTCATGAATATACCTATGAATATGCTTAATAATGTTTTAAAAACCTATTTTCGTCTTCTTTTAAATGTGTTTCAAATTAAAAAACCACAGTCTCCCTGCCTTCCCCACTGCTGGGAGCTTGCGTGTCAGATCAGCTTCCACAGCCTAAAGCAGCTATTATTAGCAAAGGGTGTGATGCTATTTTTTGACATTTTATTAATAATATATTCTGTTTACACAGCAGCTTTCTCCTCAGGCACTCCAAGTTCACACATCAACTCACAGATGCCCTAAAGGCCACTCCCCAGGTCTGGGTTTTTGTTTTCCTGCTATTTCATAGGCTGGGAGGGGAAGAGGTATGTTTCATCAACACAAGTAGTCAAAGTCGGGGACTCAAGGACTAGGCAGCTTTTCCAAGGTCACCCAAGGAGTATGAGGTCCCCACAGATATAGAAGCAAGTTCTCCTGACTCCCTCCCAGGGGCCACTGCCTGTCAATCAGCCGGCTGCTAGAAGTTTCTGGGCATCCACAGTACATCCTCACACCACCACTGTCCTGGGATGGGGATCATCTCCAGGATGCGGCAGAGATTTGTGTCTGGAGAAAACAAGCCCATCACTGGAACGAACACAGACTCCTTTGCCCTCCTGCCCAACTCCAGAACAGGAAAACACTGAGTCAAAAAGAGGTCCTTAAACCACCACCCCCTTCAAAATATTCCCTCAATCAACCCAGGCTGCAGCTGAATTTAAATTCCTACAGGATCGGTGGCTGTCAAAGAGTGGACGGACCACAGATCAGCAGCATCAGCGTCACCTGAGAACTTGTCAGAACAGCAAATTCTGAAGTCCACGCCAGATCTATGAATCAGTAATGGTGGGGAGGGGCCCGGCGATCTGTCTTGTACTGTGTTTTAATAAGCCTGTCAGGTGATTCTGACACGCGCTCTAGTTTATGCCTGTATTAGTCTTGCCATAGACACACTGATGGCTGAAAGAAGACTTGTAAAGAAATAGCTAAAGCACTGGCACCTTTTCTTTTCCTTCTGCTAAAGAGTGCAGATTGCTAATTGGGTACAGCATTTTAAATCTATAAATAAACTTGCAAGTAAGCATTAATTTTTCCTCTGAAATTGTAAGAGCAAAACCTATTGACAGATTCTCTCACATCCAAAATGACGTAAGGTTGAAAGTTTGGTCCCTTGTCAAGTGTGGGTTTAAAGGCCTGTGGTTCACATTAATACAGCCTGAGTCTCATCAGACCAATTCTAACTTCTTCTCCAAAGAGAAGTTTCTTCTAATCACCCCTAATTTATACAGGATCTAAAACATAGTAGCCCTGGCAATTAACCACCTTAGTCTACAGCTTAAAGTATAAATGTTTTACTTATCATCTTTCACTCTAGTCTCCAAAGCACTTATAATCTGGGGCACTGTCAGGTGTAAAATAATGAAAAATAGAACAGTCAAATGGTGAGTATACACAGGACTTAAAAATGCACAATTACTAATGTTGTTTTATTCTAGCTACATCCTGTCTCACTCTGTGCAGTCTGCCATTTCAAATAAAGCAGCAAACAAAATCGGCTTGAAGACAGGATAAAGGGAAGGAGAAACTGAGCAAAGAAGGCTTATGAGCCGCTTCTCCTTCTCTGTAACGACTATGCCAAAATGCCGCCCTTTTTCCCCAAGGCTCTCGGCCATCCATCCTCACTCCATTACTACCAACATACACCTCCTCTCCTGGTGCAGGAGCTCCCTCCCTCCTCTTCCTATTCTTACTCATCTTACCTCCTTTTCTCGACTGCCCTTTCTCCCCTCTCCTCCCACGCCCCCATCTCTCTCCTCCATCTCCAACCCCATCCACCTGCTGCACTGGGAACAGATTGGGATGGGGCAGGGGCTGGCTTGGACCAGGGACAGCAGTCAGGCCAGAGCTCTCTGGGCCATACCCTCTCCATGGGAAGATTGTCCATCTCCTCACCATGTAATCACTAAAGTCCTCTCCTTACTCAACAAATGGCCCTTTGCTTGTATCTGTAAAATATGCAAGGTAACTAAACCCACCCAAGTGAAATCTCATTTAGATAGGGCTGTTTTCCTGGCTTCAACTTGAGGGACAAAAGTCAACAAGGGGATTTCTTAAAGAATTAGATTCTAGAGCAGTACAACAGAATTTGGAGAGAGAAGGAGAGAGGGAGAGGGCAGGAGAGAGAGAGAGAAGCCCTGAAGCTACACATCCCAACCAGGTAAATGACGTGAGCCAGCAGGCTCTGCTCCGGGAGGCAGCGTTCCTTTGTAGCTGCGGTCAACCAATGCATCCTTTCTCTCCCTCCAGTGAACGCCCAGCTCCCAAGGTTTACACGCCAAGTCCCGCTCCTGTACTCAGCTAATGTCAAGTAATCCCAGTCACAGCTGGGGTAACTGTACTTTAGGAAGGAATTGGAACTTCGGTCATTCACTTTTTTTAAATTTATATTTTTACTTAATTTTTCCATCACCATTTATCCCCTTACATCTTCTTCCACCTCCACCATACCCTCCCTCCCCAGCACTCATCCCATTGTTCGTGTCCATGAGTTCTTTCTCTCTTTTTTCTTTTTGATCCATCCCTTCACCCCCCAGGCCCCCACCCCACCCCCACCCAGAGCCATCAGCCTGCTCTCCATCTGTGAGTTTGTCTCTATTTGGCTTGTTAGTTAGTTCAGTGATCCACATTTTAAAGTCTACATCCAAGCCCTGGGGCTAAGGCAAACAAACTCTACCCCCAGGCTCCTGGAGCACAAGTGTGGGACGGGAAACCTGGAAAGCATTACAGGACAGTCCTTCCTTATGGACATGAAAACAAGGGATAGGAACAAGGTTGGAAGGAAGGACTAGACCTGCAGTGGGACGCCGAAGCTGGGACTAGAAGAATGGACGGGGGCCATCCAGCCAAGAAGCTAGAAGGCTGTGACGGGCACTCCAGACAGAGCAGACATTGTGGGCAAAAGTGTAAAGACACAGCACTGCAGGGCCCTGCTTCAGTGAAAGCTCCAAGTGGAGATGCTGTTCCTGGGGTATTTGGCCGAAGGAGACCAGCAATGCAAGGGCCTCATGGAGAAGGGCCCTGCAAGGGCCTCATGGAGAAGGGCCCTTTGTGTCCTGGAAGCCCCTCTGGATGGTGAGCGCAACACCCACAATACGCTCAATGGATCTTAGACAGTACGTGGACCAGCACGTTGTATTTAATAGCTACGTATTTTAGTGCACATTAGAGAAACCTAATTGTCACCCCTCATCTGCAAGAATATTATTGCCTGTAGAAAAAATTAAGTATGATCATACTTAAATAAATAGTAACAGCACAGGTGGCACACAGGGCAAAAGTCATCAAGGTGGAACGCATGCCTGAGGCTAAGGAAGCCTGCGGTGGCGGCAGGAGGTCGCAAAGGACTCTAAGCAAGGAAGGCCCATGAGGTGATCGGGATTCTACCCAGAGCCTCTGCCTGGGGCTGGGGCTTGGCCAGGCTGAAGGGAAAGAAACTAGACGTGGGGGAACCAGCTGGGAGACACACTAGTAGTCAAGAAAACACAGTGATGACTCCTTACACAGAAGCCGTGACAGCTAACAGGAATCAATGGGGGAGGCCCTGGGAAGGCAGCATCAATGGGACTGGGTAACCAACTGGCTATGCACAGCAGAGAAGGATGCAAGCTGGGTATTCTCAGCTTGGAGAGAGACCAAAAGGGAAGAGGTGGTGGCACACCCAAGAGCAGGCAATATGAGGCTGGAGTGGGGACCTGATGGTGAGTCTACTTGGGGACGTGCTAAGCTCGAGAAGGAATGTCCAGCCAGCCAGACACATGGCGCCTAGCTGAAGAAGCACGTCCGTAGCCTGGGCTCCCAGCACCATTTTCCTGGGGCCCCTGAGGTTCACAATGTTGTTTCTAGGGTGTACAGATAGAAGAAGAGAAACACACAGGGACACCCCATCTTCAGGCTACCAGGCCCTACCCCGTACCTCTACTTCCAGAGACCCTGCCAGGGTAGTGCATGCTGAGACTCACAGCCCAAGCTCTTTCAGGCAGTCAGAAAACACCCCCCGATGCTGACTACACTGTGGGGCACGGACTCAGACATCAACAAGAAAATGAACAACGGCCTGCTTGAGTGGAGCTTACAGGAGGGAAGACAGACAATAAGCATGTGAACACACCATCAATAAGTTTAATGAAGAAAAATGCACAGGGAACCAATAGTGATGGAATGAAAGATGGGTCTCACATCAATGGAGTGGACCAGAGGGAAGAAAAAAATATACAACTAGAAAAGAATGAAGAAATAAGAATTCAAAAAAATGAGG